>JANAVB010016195.1:7682009-8242009 GCA_029216955.1 Iris pallida
CCTGTCCTGATATCCCAACCTTCTCTTGCTGCATCCATGATTATCTCCGGCCCAAGCATAACTCTGTCCCCAATATCATCCCAAAAGAGCGGTGTACGACATCGTCGTCCATATAGTGCCTCGAAAGGAGACAAATCGATGCTGGCTTGGTAGTGTTATTGTATGAAAACTCTACCAAGTGCAGATGGCTCTCCCATGATCTACCAAAGTCCAACACACAGGTCCTCAGCATGTCCTCTAGCCTCTGTATCGTCCTCTCGAACTACCCATCTGTCTGCGGTGGTACGCCGTACTGAACTTGAGTCGACTGCCCAACTCCTCTTGCAAGCTCCTCCAGTAGTGGGACGTAAATCTGTTGTCTCGGTCCGATACGATGCTCACTGGTACTCTGTGCAAGTGAACTATCTGCTGCATGTATAGCTCTGCTAACTTCTCGGTGGAAAGCCCCACCTTGAAGGGTATGAAGTGCGCACACTTCGTCAGCCTGTCCACGATGACCCAATGGCATCCTTCCCTCCTTGGGAACGAGGAAGCCCTGAGACGAAGTCTATTGTAATGTGTTCCCACTTCCACTCGGGAATGGGTAACGGCTGCAACAGACCAGCTGGCCTCTGGCACTCTGCCTTGACCTGCTGGCAAACTAGGCATCTCAAAATAAAATGCGACACATCTCTCTTCATCCCGTGCCACCAAAGATGTTCCCGTAAGTCACGGTACATCTTGTTGGCACCAGGGTGAATAGAATATCAAGATTGGTGCGCCTCCTGTAAGACTGTCTCTATCAGCTCTCCCTTTGGCACGCACAATCGGCTGCCATGCCTCAAGGATCCATCCTCTACTACGATGAAGTCATCCAGCAATCCAGCTAAAGCCTGGGCTCGAAGTCTACGAAGGCTCTCATATGTAGACTGTGCCTCCTTGATCTGCTCCATCAAACCTGACTGAATGTCGAGCGCCATCATCTGTATCACTGATCCTGGCCGAACTATCTCGTTACCGAGCTTCTCCAGATCTTCCCTGTAAATGTCGATCTATCATCAGATACCATGCCATCGGATGCCTGCTCAGCGCATCCGCCACCACATTTGCCTTCCTGGGATGAATACTGTAAATCGATGTCGAAGTCCTTCATCAACTCCAACCATCGTCTTTGCCTCATGTTCAGCTCTTTCTGCGTGAACACATACTTCAAGCTCTTGTGGTCATTAAAGATTTCCACACGCTCTCCGTATAAGTAATATTTCCTATAACTTGAGTACAAAGATCACCGCAGCTAACTCTAGGTCATGGGTAGGATAGTTCGCTCATGAGTCCGTAATTGCCTAGATGCATAAGCAATCACTTTTTCCATGCTGTTGTAGGACACATCCTAGCCCCTTTCCCGAAGCGTCACTGTATATGGTGAAACCTCCAGATCCTAAGGTAATGTCAGAACTGGAGCGGTCGTCAGCCTCCTCTTCAGCTCCTCAAATGCTGTCCTGGTAGTCCTCTTGACCAGATGTACTTTGCATCCTTCGCGTCAGTTTTGACATGGGTTCAGCTATCCTAGCAAAGTCCTGGATGAACTTCCTATAATAGCCGGCTAAACCCAGAAAGCTCATAATCTCTGAAACTGACGTCGGAGCCTTCCATATCGGCAGCAATCTTCATGGGATACACCGAGATCCCCTCTCCAGTAACTATATGACCGAGAAACTCCTCTCTGTCTAAAAAGAACTCGCACTTTGACAATTTGGCAAACAACCTCTCCTGCCTCAGAATCTCCAAAACTGTCCGTAAGTGCTCTGCGTGCTCCTCTGGTGTCTTCGAGTATATCAGGATGTCGTCGATAAATACTACGACGAATTTATCCTACGACAAATTTATCCAGATACTGGTGAAATGTCTTATTCATCAAGTTCATAAAGACAGCTGGCACATTTGTGAGACCAAATGGCATCATCAGAAACTCGTACTGCCCGTACTTCGTGTTGAACGCCGTCTTCTGGATGTCTGCAGCCCTGACTTTCACCTGGTGGTACCCGGATCTCAAATCTATCCTGGAAAACACCTTTGCCCCACTCAACTGGTCGAACAAATCATCTATCCTGGGCAGAGGATATTTGTTCTTAATGGTGATGGTATTTAAGGTCCGGTAGTCAACACACAACCGGACTGTACCATCCTTCTTAGGCACAAAGAGCACTGGCGCTCCCCATGGAGAAGCACTAGATCGAATGAAACCCTTTTTCAACAGGTCATCAATCTGCTCCTCCATCTCTACGGCCTCATTGGGGTTCACTCTATAGCAAGCCCGGGATACTGGAGATGAACCCGGTACTAAATCTATAGTGAACTCCACATCTCTGTCAGGCAAAAGTCCTAGAAGATCCTCTGGAAATACATCCATAAACTCCCTAATGATAGGGTGTGGCGGTGCTATCTCCCCAACTGTCGCACAACAGTTCGGCTCTAGGCTGATCTCCGACCTTGTCCTTCTGACACTGAATGGTGCCGTGCCTGGGGGACTGATCAGAATACTACCCTCATGACAGTCTATAGCTGCATGGGCATAGCTAAGCCAGTCCATCCCCAATATGATATCATACCCGGGGAGTGGCATCACAATGAATCGTCCCCTAAACTCTCTCCCAGCTATAGTAATAGAGCATCTATAGATAGCTCTAATGGGCACTGGTCTGCCTCCCGTCATTATTCTACTTATCTCCTCGGTAGGTGTAGCTACTAAGTGGTGTTTATGCATAAACTATAATGACAGGAAGCTATGAGATGCACCGGAATCAAGCAAGCATAGAGCTAGAAAAGTATGCAAATAAACATGACCTGTGATGACGTCAGCTAAATAATCTGGCTCTGAACCCTGCTCCGACTCCGGCTCAAGGGCCAGACTATAAGTCTTCCCCTAGGGTCCCTTCTGCTGCTGCAGATGTTGCCCAAACCTCTGCTGCTGAGTCGGAAGCGACGGTCCTCTAGAAGGTCGTCCGGCACCTGGTACCCTGGCTACTGGGCAGTCCCGAAGCTGATGAGTGGCAGACCCATAAGCTAAATACTGCCCCAACCTCTTCCTACAGATGAAAGTGTCGTACCCTGGCCTTTTACAGAATGCACACAAAGCTCCCTTCTGCTGTTGTCGGGGTCCTGGGGCTCTAACTGGTAGGGTGGGGTGATGTGATGTGGGAGGACGGTATGTCTGCTGGTACAGCATCGGTACTCTCGGTTGGAAAGCCTGACGCTTAGACAGTCCCTCGAGGTGTACAAAAGTCGACCTCTTGTAAGACTGAAGACGCTCCTCTATGTTCCAGGCCAACTCTAGGCTCTGGTAGTAGTCAGTCGTACCATTAGCCACTATAAGTATGCCAATATCTGGAACTAGACCATGGCAAAACCTACGCGTCATCTCCTCAGGGTCTGTAACTAGACTAGGAGCGAAACGGCTCAGGCGACTAAACTCCGCTGCATACTCGTCAACAGAACGGTTCCCCTGCTGGATGTTCTGGAATCATAGCCCCATGGCTACCCTAGCGGTGGTCGAGAAGAATTTCTTCTTGAACTGGGTCTTGAACTGATCCCAAGTGGCCTTCCCTCTCGCGAATAGCGGCTCATTCCTGAACCAAACTCCTGCCAAGTCTATCAGCAGAAATCCCGCTGCTTCGACTTAGAGGTCACTCGGCAACCTAGCTCCAAGGAGCTTCCTCTCTACCGAGTCTAGCCAGTCATCTGCTATTACTATGCCCTCAGTCCCTAAGAACTCCTTGGGGTTCAGACCCATGAAGTCCTTGATTGTCCCTGCTCTCTGTCGTGGCTCTACGGGTGGTGGGACCACGGTACATTCCTCAGAACGCTCCATGCTCTGACGGAGTAGGGTGGTCTGCTCCTGATGGGTTGTTAGGAACCCCTGGATCAGAGTGAGCAGTTGGTTTCCGTCGAGTGTGACGGAAGCCTGGGTAGGTATAGTGATGGGTGGTGGTGGGAGTATCGGGTCCTGTTGGGACTGTGATGTGGAAGGTGGTGGAGGCATTTGGGTTGGTGGATTTGTGGAGTAGAGGAGTATAGTAGGTGGAGGTGGAGGTGGAGGTGTATCGGTCAACTGGTCAATCGATTGGATAGGGAGTGTGCCATTCTCAGGTGTGACATACTGGGATGAGCGGGTGAGCACCATCTAAATAAATAAAAAGGACTTATAAGGACTCTTTTAAGTAAACAATCATAAATAACAAGAAAATCTAATTTTTGTAATAACGAACATGTGATGCTTTTTCTATGTTGCAGTTCTAGTATTCCTCTAGATGTTCTAAGTGTCATTCCTAATATTGTCAAATTACCTTAAGTTCCTAATTGCAGGCAAGCTTGGTACAATAACGTAACCAAACAATTTATTCAGGACCTGCATGGGCCACCACTAAAAACATGTCACGATCCGCTACCCAAATTGTTGGGCCGGGCCGAGTCATGTCCAGCCTACGCTTGAAATAAAGCGTAGTAAGCTGTTCTAAAGATAACAAGATAAGACTAAAATGTGCTAACAGTTCTATAAGTAATAACGAGTCATAAATGTTCCAAACACAAAAGTCATCTCGTATAATAGTAAGTCCAAGTACAAGTCCAAAATGTAAAGCTGGATACAGGTCCAGTCACAAAATATATAGTCTAATACATGACTACTCTCAAAATCAAAAATGTAAATAGACAACTAGACGAGTTTTCCCACAGGTACATCCTCGTAAGACAAAGCCTGGTCCTCGACAGTAACTCTATAATATAAGTCACAGAGCAACTCCTCCTCAGTAAGAATACCTACAACGTTATCCTGTCAGGACGGAAGTAAGTACTGATTCTAACAAACTAAATATACGAAGCATGAACAGAAATGTAATAAACTAGAATCATGGCATATCATGGTTTAATTGGTTCTTTTTAGAAATGGCAACATATAGTTTAAAAGTTTAAAACCGTAGCATGTACGTGAATCGGTCAATAGGTGAATAGGATGTACAGCGGTATATATCAAGTTTTTCTGGCATGCACATACGTGCACGAACGGCATCGGTGTATATCCATACACAAACGCGAGATCAGAACATACGGCAAAGTTACATATAGAATGTTACCGTGTGCGGTAAATACATACGGAGAAGGGGGTCATTATCACGTACACTACTAACAGTTTCCCCTTAACCCGTTATTTAAACATGTGAGAGATATAAAAAACTATCCTAAACATGGTAGGGACTGAAAGTAATACAACATGTAAAGTTTTAACTTGCTACCCCAAGGATCAGCATTTAACTTGGTTGGAAAATCACAGTTTATTGTTATAGCAGTATGTAAAGTTTGTAGAAGTACTTGCCTTTAGCAAAGCAAAGCAGCGATAAAAATACTATAGATGCCTGGTGACTCGTGCCTGTAGAAATAACACATAAACTTAGTTTTTATACTAAGTTAAACACTAAGACACTAGTTGTGTGATACGACTTTCTGACTGGACACCTAGCCAAATGGTGACTTTAGCATAGGAGACCAATGTGGGGTGACACAATACCCAAACTAACTTTCTAGGGTCTTTACACTAGTGCGGGGAGAGGTCCAATACGACTATAACTGAAAACAACACAAAATATTGCAAGTCGTAATTATTCAATAAATAAATCAAACTGTACACTGTGTTCCAACAATTTTTTGAGATAGACAAAAAACTCAATTTTACATAAAATAGAGCACTAAAATGATCCTTGTTAATTATAGAAATTTATACTAATTTTTTTGGAATTTATAAACCTTCATAAATATTTATTAAAAATCAGCAAACATATATATACTGAAAATGAGTTCTGTTTTCCTATTTTTATAAAATACCAAAATTACTTATTAAATGCTAGAAAAATTATAGTAAATTATCTAAATTAACATAGTATTTAAATACAATTTTACCCAGATTTTTACATCACTTAAAATATATATAAAAATTCAAAAATAGCAAGTAACACTTTCTGGAAAATAATTAATTAATTATTTACTATTTTGTCTATGTATTCGAAATTGAACCGAAGTCCAGATACAGGACCCAGAGCCATGAATCAAGTCCAATATGACTTGTACAGACTCTGAATGTATTAGACACAATTGGGCCCAAAAACCCATGCTAGGCTTGGACATCAATTGGTCATAATCAATAAAATTTCAGGAATCTAAATATAAATAATATATTTTAAAGTGGTAAAATTGCAAGTCACAAAATATAAAATAAAATAACT
The DNA here is from genome assembly GCA_029216955.1 of Iris pallida. Lineage (NCBI taxonomy): Eukaryota > Viridiplantae > Streptophyta > Magnoliopsida > Asparagales > Iridaceae > Iris > Iris pallida. The sequence continues at coordinate 7,688,261 of JANAVB010016195.1, forward strand.
TATGAAATTTTACATAATAATATTTTGTACAAGATAGAATTTGAAATACATATATAAATATACAACAACAATATATATATATATATATATATATATATATATATATATATATATATATATATATATATATATATATATATATATATATATATATATTTTAAATATATAGATATTTATATAATGGATATTTTTTTTTATTATATGTATATATAATGGATATATATACATATAATAAATATACATATATATATGTAAAAATACTAAATATAATAGATATATATATATATATATATATATATATATATATATATATATATATATATATATTTTATATATATATATATATATATATATATATATATATATATATATATATATAATTGTATATATATATATATAATAACATATATATACATAAATACATATATATATATACATATATATATATATATATATATATATATATATATATATATATATATAAATACAATATAATAAAATAAAAACAAAAAAAAAAACAAAAAAAAGACAAAACAGGAAAGAGGGCTCGAACTCGGCCAGGCAAGAGGGGTCGGGTCTCAGCGCGCTCGGGCTGGCCAAGGGGTCAGCCCGAGTCATGTGTTAGGTAATGGGTTAGAGTTTTATTTATGTTGGAATTAGGTTAATGGGTTTCTAAACCCAATTAGCACGAATCTAAACCCGTTAACCCAATAGCCTAAATAACAGTTCGGCTCGTGTCCAGATTGTTCAAGACACGAGCAAATGGAATCTGACCCAGTATCGTGTGTCCGTGCCCAGCACGACACGCACGACACTGCTAACGCGTGTCCAACCCTACTGTTGGGTTTCCCGTGTCCAGGAGAATAACATACGTGAGCTGGGGACACGCACGACACAATTTTCGAACTGTTACCTGCGTGTCCGGTGTTAGGATTCGAAGTCGAAGACCTTCCGACGGCTAGGCGCATTGTGGTCGCGACGCTCGGGTGGCGCTGCACTCGCCTGGCCTCGGCGAACTCGGTGGTGGCGGTTGTAGGTGGTGAATGTAGCTGTGTAGGTGGTGCTAGGGGTCGCTGGAGTTAGGGTTAGGGTTCTCGTCGGGGAAGTAAGAGTGGAGACGGCGCTGTGGGGGGTCGTGGTGGTGTTCTAGGGTTAGGGTTTAGTCTGGGGGGGTATTTATAGGGGGAGAGGTCGGTTTCAATGGCTAGGTCGGCCGTGCGGTGGCATTCGTCGCTCGTCGACGGTCGTCGGGGGCAGGTAAGAACGTGGGGGGGGGGGGGTGACGGCGGTTTTGCAACTAAGCCCCTAGGTTTTAGAAAATTATAGATAGGTCCTTCCCATTTGCTAATGCAAAAATGAATTTACAAATCCCCTCCCGCTAGGTTTATATGCAAAATAAATTTGCATAGAACATTTAGAAAATTGTAAACAGCAATTAAACAATCTAAATAATTGTAAAACTAATTTAAAACATTTTGTAAAATTACAAACTTATATTTTTAGTAATTAAAACTTATTTAAAATTATTAAAAAATTCTAGAAAAATTCTCAATAATTATAATAAATCATTTTAAAGCTAAATATGTCATTAATATCTAATTTACACTAATTAAACCAAATTTGAAAAACAGGGGCTGACAATATGCCAAACCCGATATAGAGCAACCGACCCCTATATAAACCCGAGAGAGAGATGGGGAGGAAATCTTCGACAAAACCCTAGCATAACCCCTCAAACCCTAAAACTAACTCTTCCTCCCCCTCTCCGACAACCCAACGCACAGCCCGGTCGCCTGCGCCGTCATGCCACCACTGGAAACCGTGCCACAATCGTACACAATGCTAGGACGCAGCAGCAGCCGCCCCCGAGAGGCCAACTTCGCAGGTATCTTACTTCCTCATCTTGTCGAGTTTTCTCGAACCAATTTGTTCTCTGCATTCACAACCTAACCAAGTATGAAACCCATCAACTAGTTTTGAAACAAATCAACTAGATTTCATGATAAATAGATCGAGTTTTTCGGAAAAAAAAAATCATGTTTCCCGAACACCAAAACAGAACCATATTACTCCAAACATGCTGTTTGGAAGGCCGATTTTGAAAAACCTTTTAGAAATTTAGGAAATCTATTTAAACAGATTTATAGATGATATAAACAAGATTAAAATGCCACTATTACTTTTAATTCTCGTTGATTGTACAGTGATAGAAATTAGTAGGAAAATTGAGAAAAAATTGGGAAAACAGTTTGTCAAAACTTGAAAAAACCCCGATACGACATGCGTTCCGACAAACCAGGAGATGTGGTTGCGAACCGAAAGCATTGAAAGGTGCATATTGGCTTCGCGGACGTATGGGCTTTGACGGAACTCGATTTCGTTGTGTGTGTGCGACGAATTCGAGGCATATCCGTTGAAAATTACCGTATCAGCCTCCTTGCAAACTAGTCAATTACTTCTTGTATGTTCTCTATCTCAAGACGAAACTTGAGCCAATAGGACCATATCATTTTTTTGGTATTGTATGCCAAGTTTGGTCAGATTCTGAGAAGGTCGATCGGAACACTATTTTGGCGGGCCCGTAACCCGATCCAACGAGCAAATTTGTGTACGACCTATCAGAATCCAACTTTGGACATACGGTTGGATTCGTATCGTCAAATGGGACCCGTACACATGTAATTTGAAGACTTTAGAGATCGTAGGTGCTGGCACGCTTTTTGGTGCAAAGCGGGCCCAACGACGGATACCGTTTTGACCCAAAATTATCGTTTTGCCCCTATGTTCAAAATTGGACTTATGGGTAGCCTATCCTAGCCATCTTGCATATTCTAGGAATGTTGGCAATGTCTATTTTAGCATCCGGAGGTGTTTGTGGGAGTTCAGGTTTCGAGACTCTTTGATTTGACGAGCTGTTTGCAGGACTTTTTGCTAGCACCAGGCAAGTATACCTTGCCAGCTTGTATATTATATTTTATATGCATGCTCATTACTTCTCTGTCATTCTTTTGTTCATATTCATGATTGCTTTACTCCATGTCTAGTTTCTGGTTCACTTGCACGTCTTTGTTTTTTGTTATGAGTTCCTTATTTGTTATACTGCTTTAGTTTCATATACGTCCCTTGATCTAGTTGTCTAGTCTTACACACTTGTTACCTTGACTTGACATGACTTGACTTGATATGACTTGACTTGACATAACTTGACTTGAATAGGACTTGACTTGTGACATTCTATAGATTGTGAGTGCTTACCTTGACTACGGTCTATAGGATTATTCGACTTTGATACTAGAAATGGCTAGCATCTCGATTGGGAGTGCTTACCTTGACTACGATTGAGATACTATAGACTGGAAGTGCTTGCCTTGACTACAGTCTATAGTTTTGACCAGTTAGCCACGACTAGTATGGCATACCAGTGTCTTGGGTTCCTTGTGCCGTAGATCTTGGTATCTTAGTTTATTGTTCCTCAGTTGATTTCCTTGATTATTTCTTACTTCTCTGCATATTTGTACTGTTACTTTTTGGCTTGTATATTATGTATCTTGCTAGTCCCCTATGGGCCTGGTGATCTCTCCAGGCTTAGTTAGAGATGAGAATTTCCCTGAGGTTTACGGTTCTGGAGTCGAGACAAGTGGCATACCTTCGTAGGAGGATGAGATAGAGCCCGAGGACTTCTCGTGATCATATCTCTTTATTTTAGACTTGTTACTTCATTTTCTTCTATTTTAGTGGACATGTAGTTGATTACTTTATTTCCTTTTACTGTGGTTTTGGGATGTCTTTTTCGTACAGTTATTATTTGTATTTCATGTTGGACAGATCTTTTGATTAGTATTATTTTATTGGACTTGATATCTTGTGTCATATTATTCTGTGTGGATGAGATTAGCTATGACCCGTGACTGTGTTATTATTCTGGATTATCATGATTTACAGCTTAAGCATTTCGCTAATGGGCTTATTATGAGATTTGGCCCATTGGTGAAGTGTTGCTGGCATGTACCTTATCCTAGTCCTATACGTATTTTGGGATTAGGGCATTACAAAACTAGTATATATCGCGGTGTTTATTGAGTTTGATCTTTTATCTCTTACTGCCTTTCATATTACTGCCTCTTTACTCCTGCCATATATTATAACTATTCATTTTTTAATTGGTGATTATTTCTGCTGCACTCACACACTCTATTTATCCCCCTCTAGAGGTGCTCAACGATTCTATAATTGGTATCAGAGCAGGTTATATTCTAATATAACAACCCTAGAGAGTATATATGGCAGCCGTGAAATCAATATTCAACGATGAAGGGCAATCCACAAATAGACCCCCACTATTTGATGGAACAAACTACACATATTGGAAAACACGAATGACTTTCTTTATAAAGTCTCTTGACTTTGATCTTCGGTCTATATTTGTTGACGGTTATAAGAAACTGACACCCATAGTGATTGAGGGCTTACTTGTAGACAAGCCACATGACAAATACATAGACGAAGAAAAGTCAAAGGCTAGTCTAGATGCTCATGCCATCAATGTACTATTCTGTACAATTGATAAGATGGAGTTTAATCGTATCTCCGCCTGCACTTCGTCTCATGATATTTGGAGCTTCATGAGATAACTCATGAAGGTACTTCCCAAGTGAAGGAATCCAAGATCAGTAGACTAACACAGAAATATGAATCATTTAAGATGAAACCCGGTAAGTCAATTATACAGTTGTTTACCCGTTTCCTAGATATTACTAAACCTTTGCAATCCCTTGGTAAAGATTACAGTACTGATGAGAAAATCAGAAAAGTGCTACGGGCTCTAACCAAGAATTGGAATCCAAAGGCTACTGCAATCATTAAAGGAAACGATCTCACCACCATGACTCTAGAGACACTCATGGGCTAGCTGATGACCCACGAGTTGGGCCTACAAGAATTAGAAGAACCAACCCCTAAAGAAAAATCCATCACCTTCAAAGTGCAAGCCAAAAGAGTTGCATGTAAAGATTTTGACGAAGAATCATCTAGTAGTGATGAGCAAGCCCTGGTAGTAAAGAACTTCAAGAAATTCTTAAAGTTTGAGAGATCAAACTGAAGGAAGAAAGACATCCACGAAAGCAATGAAGAAGAAACAATATGCTTTGGATGCAAGAAGTCAGGACATATGAAGAAGGACTGTCCACTGTCAATGAAAAGCAGTCCATATGTTAGATCAAGATCAAGCATGATAGCTACAACTGGTTGAAAGTATGCAAATTCAATAATCTGGCACGAAAGTGATGCCAGTGAATCAGAGAAAGTGAACAGACCCTATTGTACTGCTAATGTCTGTCTGATGGCATTCGATAAAGTATCTTCTAACCCTCTATATGATGATTTTCTTTCGATGAATTAGAAAATGCCTTTAGCGAACTACTTGGAGAACACATAAATGTGCTAGACAAGTATAAGCAATCTTGAAAAGAGGTAAAGGCTTGCACAACCGAAGTAGCTAGATTGCCTAATCTTCTCAAAGATATTAGAGAGACATCAACTACCGGTAACACGGATGAGATAACCAAGCTCAAGGTAAACTATCATGAGGCTATCCTCACTATTGAAAAGAAAGAAAGCGACTTTGTCAAAACATAGGAGCTTTATGACATAGAGAAGAAGAGACACTTAGTCACAGAGCAAAGACCCACTGATATGACTGCAAGATATGAGGAGTCTTGTGCGGTCTCTAAAAAGTTAGTGATCAAGTTAGGCAAGCGGGCCATCCATGTGACACAGCCTAAGGTTAGTCCTAATGCCAAGCATACCACTAAAAAGACTAAACCACAAAAAATACGTAAGCAACATGTTAATGACAATCATGCTTTCACTTACAGTTTTTTAAAGAAGACACAACTGTATGTCAATATAGAAACAAAGAACACTTTTTTAAAACTTACTTGCATGTACTGTGGTACTCACAGGCACAAATCACAGTATTGTCTAGCAAGAAAGCTTGTTGACAATCAAACACTTGTTTGGAGACCTAAGACTAATCAAAATGGACCCTTTAAGAAATGGGTACCAAAGCATTCATCTACTCGTTTTGTAGGTGGACCCTCAACCCTCTCATGCTAGAAGCAAGTGGATCCTCGATGGCGGATGTTCGCGGCACATGACTGGTGATGCATCTTTGTTCGCTACGCTATCGATGAAGAAAGAAGGATACGTCTCCTTCGTAAACAACTTGAGAGGTGATATAATTGGAAATGGCATTGTTGGTATGTCTCCTTACCTAGTAATGAAAGATGTTTGCCTAGTTACAGAGTTGAAACATAACCTACTGAGCATAAGTCATTTGGCAAACAATGGATATGGCATCAACTTTGTAAAAGCTAAATGTACTATATATGAAATGTCATCTGGTAATCCCGTATATGAAGGGATTAGAGAAGAAAATATTTATGTTTTCTTTTTAGAGAGTACTAACAATGCAGGAAAGTGCCTAGTAGCAAATCAATAAAAGATGGCAATTGTAGAAGCATGAAAAATCTCAGCTGAAGACATCCCTTTGCCAAAGCGCAGAAGATGCAAAAAATAGAGGCTTAGTACTAAAAAGACAAAATAAAAGATATGGATAGAAGTCCGTTCATTGTCATGTCTACCAAAGTCTGGTACAGACACATCAGGACCATACATAAGGGACTAATTCTGTTCTTCTACAAAGGATCTAGTACAGATTCGACAGAAGCATAGAGTGATCTACAAAGGATGCAGTATTCATCGAAGCACAACCTTCCTTCTTCTCGATACACACGCTGGAAGATCGACCTCCACCGAAGCATGTTCTGATATTCTTGTGGGTGCACCCTCTCAGAAGCATATCAGTAACTCAGTACTTTGAAGAAGACAGAGCCTTTACTCCAGAGGTGCAGTTATCTGCCTGCGCCAATCTCAGACGCGCATGGGTGTCATACCCTTTCCTTCGCAGCCAACGCCTTCCTTGTTCAGAGGCGCAACTACTTACCTGCGTGTAAACCCCCTAAATTTCTACTACGATTTTTTTAATATTTTTGTATTTATTTTGTACTTTGTATCTGTACGTCGCATACGAGTTCGCCTTGTTGTATTTGCATAGCGTGCAAGATTTGCGTTTCGTATTTGCTCGACGAGTGCGAATATATGTCGAGGTACATATTTTAGAAAAACATTTTTTATTATAATTTTTTTTGGAAAGTACACGTTCAAATAAATGTGATAAATATTTTTATTGGGTATAAAAGAGTTATTTATTTGTCATTTAAAAATAAATAGTGATTTGGAAATTTTGGGTTTATATGAGATGTATTTCGAATATTTTGCAAAATTTGGAATTTGTTTATTAATATGTTTTGTTATTTATAAAAGCTATTTTACGATTTAATATTTAAGTATTTATCTTGAATTTTTGAAATTAATTATTACTATATTTATTTAGTCATGAAAATGGTATTTGAAATATTATTTGATTTAATATTTAATTAATTATCATGATTTAAATTGGAAAAGATTTTATTGACCTTATTTTAAATAGCTTTTAAATTAAAGACAAGTTTTATCTATATTGAATTGGATTTTAAATCGATTTAAATTAAAGGGATTTATCCATTGGGATTTAAACCTCCCTAGTCCCTATCCAACTGGGAATTCCCACCTCCTATAAAAGGAAGAGGTACTCTTCCATAATTTTCACCACAACCTAATTTAGTGCATCGTGTCTGTGCCCCCTTCCCATCCACTATAATTCCATTACAATTACAATTATTTTCTCCATGTCCGATAACCCGGGCATCGACCAACCCCCGTGCCTCGCAGGACACGAATACCATCTGTGTCGGACATTTCCGACACAACACAACTTCTAATCCTAAGTTCGAACACCTATTCTGTCCATCACACCGACCATCAATCTGCCATCATCTCCGTCGCCGCCGTACTACAGGAACCCCACCACCATCACCGCCACCCGTCTCCGTCACCAGCACATCCCCATCGTCAACGACGACACCCATCACCGCTGCGGCCACTCCGACCGCAGCAACCATCAACCCGACTAACCCCATCCGCTCCCGGCGACCACCAATCTTCGTAAAGTCTCATCGCCATCACCACCAGATGTAAAGTTGAAGAGGGAGGAAACTCTTACCTTGCCGCGGATGACTCAGCGCTGCTGCGCACCCCCGGTGCCTCCACCGGCGACCAGATCTCCCACTCTAGCGACTGCGCTCGCCAGATCTGGACCCCCGCCTGGCCTCCTTCTCCGATGAGTATCAACCCTCCGCCTCTGCCGATCTTTCCTACGATCGACCATCGTCTAACTGCCAGCGTCAGAGCCGATCCCGCACAGTGATAACCCCTCTCTTTCTCGACCAACGTCCAGGCCAACTCCGGCCAATCGGACGCCACCGTCGCCGACACAATCAAACCCATCATCGTCGATGTTCCCCGCCGGTGAGCTCGGCGCCTCCACGGACGTGCTGAGCCGCACCCGCGCCAGAGTTCCCCCAGTGGCCGCTCGTGCACGCCACCCCGCTCGACTTCCCACCGAGCACCACATCAGCTCTGCTCCCGCCGCCGAGAGCAACGCCGCCACCACTAAACCCCAGCACGCCACCCCGGATGGCCGCCTCTCCTTCTTCTCCGCCGCACTGCGGCAGCCGAATCCGCCACCGATCCACCGCCGCATCTCCGTCTCAGCGCCCCTCCGAGCTCCTCCGGCGCCCATCCGCCGTCGTTTGCCACCGCTGGTAAGATCCGCTCCTCTCTCCCCGCTCTGTACTTCCTCTCTCCCTCTCTCATGTAGAATTTAGGGATGAGGGATGAGCTGTATGATTGTATTTTTAGGTTTATTATTATTATTCTTATTTTTATCATTATTATCATTATTGTTATTATTATTGTTAATAGTATTATTTTTACCAGAAAACCTAATCTACTATGTATTGTTACTGATTTAATAAATACAGCTTAGTTCAAATATATATATATATATATATATATATATATATATATATATATATATATATATATATATATAATGATTATTAATACTGGGTCTTGGCCTATAAGCCAGAAGTTAGTTTTTAAAACCCTAAAATAATTTTTTGCCTTTCAAATAGTTCTTCAAAAATATTTTGATCCTTAAATGTATCTTCCTGATTATAAAATAAATACTAGTAAATTTTTATCATTTAATTATTAAAAGTCTTTTTATCTATAAAACTTTATGTTGACAAACTTAAATTTTAGCCAAAAGCGATGGTTGATTTTCTAAGTATATTTTTCCTAAAATTTTATATATATATATATATATATATATATATATATATATATATATATATATATATATATATATTATATATATATATATATGGTTTCCACCTAGATTTTGACAACTTAGAGTTTTAGTTGAAAAACAAATTTTATTTTATTTTCAAGTATATCTTTATTTAAATATTTTCAGGTAATAGACTATATTTTTCAAGTATTATACATATTCTCTAAAAAAATAATAGAATTATCGTTACCCCAAATTTCTCATCGATTATCACCATAAATCCTGACTGATCACATATTCCTACTTACGAATTCAGACCAGTGTACAACGACCATGGCTAGTGGACTATTGGGACATATCAGAGCACCGTACAACATCAGGCGACACACCAGGCAAGATACCTTGCCATTAAACTGTTTATATTCAGTCTGTATTTATTTATTACATATCACTGTTCATTATTTCTGGTTCTTACGGTTCCTGATTTACTGTCTGCTCAGTGATATTAGATGTACTTTGTTATTATCCTTTGATTGCATATGGACTTAGAGTTAAGAGACTACCGTCTGTAGTGTATCGCATACACATTGACACAGTTGTACCACGATGATGTGTGAGATGAGTAGCATGTAGAGGTTCTTACGTGTGGGCTGATCTCCCATGCACATGCGTCAGGGCTAACTGCTAATAGAGGCATGTTAGGAGACTTAGCAGTTAGTAGAGGTATAAGAGTGATGGATGTGACTCTGTTAGGCATTGGGTGGGAAGAACAGTTCCTTAACGTATGGGCCACGTATGCACTTCCCTATTATCGGTTATCTCTGCGGGAGATACGATCATGGGTCCTGATACTTGATTTACTGCTGGCCTCTGACATTCGATGAATGTTATGCTTTGAGGTCCCTGGTATCCTGATGGAGCCATACCTGAGATTACTGCTCCTGAGCCAGAGTGCCCATGCGTTGAAGGTTTGTTCTTATTGCATAAACACATTAGAATGGTCAGGTAACCCTCGTCAAATGTCATATCACCCCGTCCCATTAGTAGCTTGGGACAATATTTCATCGCGGTATAGTGTACTACCCCTTGTCCTTGTTTGGTTGCAGGGGTAATCCACTGTTTCGATGATGAGGTATTGGATCTTGTTACGAGTGGGACTATTTATTATACTTGTGATTTGTGACATAGTATATATATATTCAGTTATGTGGCATGTTCTTTATGTATCTTGTTACGTCCCTCTGAGGACCTGGTTATCTCGCCAGGTGTGTGCTCTTGTCTTTCGCAGGTGTTCTAGCCGTGGCCATGATCATCTCTATGTCTTCGAGGATGATTGCACTTGGATCGTCTTCGTTCGTCAAACTCATTTCATTTTCCATGTATTTTTTCCTTATTTGTTGGTAGTGGATTTGTATCCGTCCAACAAATTGTATCAAGACAATTCATAGTTGATTATATGACATCTTTTATTCTTTCATTTTGTGGATGAGATTAGTTAGCCTTGGTTTTACTGCTTTTACAGCTTATGTATACATACGATTGTTCCATATATTGGAGTATATTTCGTATGTATACAGCTGGCATGGATACGTACCTAGTCCTAAGTATTTTTGGACTGGGGCGTTACACTGCGTCCGTATGAGGTGCAGAATGGTGATATGCTCACACCATCTCCATTCCCACGGCGCAGTCATCTGCTCCGGATCAGAAGCTTAAGTCACTTCTCTACCAGAGACTTGGGAACTCCTATCGCAACCAATGCAAGTCAACCTGTCGCTCCAAAAGCACAGTAACCTCGCCAACCTGAAGCACAATCCTACTTGTCGCCTATAGCACAGTAACTCTGGTAGCCCGAAATACAACTTTATGTGTTGCTCTATATGTACAGAAGTCTCGTCGTCATTCGAAGCCAAGTCCACTCGTCGCCTGAAAGCACAGAGGTTCCGTCGTCTCTAAAAGCATGGTCTACTCGTCGCACCAGAAGCACAGCAGCACTTAGTCCTCACCAGAGGCACAGAAAGCATGGGTCCATCCCAATTGGTTTGTTTAAACCGCCTCTTGCAGAGAAGATTGGGATTAAATCATGATTGATATCATATCATATTATTTTAAATCTTAGACGAGGATCAATTAGACTCCAAATCTATGATGAAATCCCAAGATTTACTCGGCTGTATCCGTGTAGGAAAATCGGCATGCGCCACGTGTCACCTCATTCGGTTATGTTTATAACCACCAGAGATCTCGTTTGAGGGAAATCTCGATGTCCGCCACGTGCCAGCGTCGTAGAAGCCCACACCGTACAATGATGGCAAATTCTTTTATATCTCAGGAACCCTAATTCATATCGCATATGTGATCATTTCTCTATAAATAGAAGGAGTTCTTCTTCCACCAGAGGAGGAGAAAAAAAAAAGATGGAACATTGATAATTGACAATCTTCAAAGGAGCAACAATCTCTATCCACGAAGAGTCAACCACCCTCATCCACCTATCAACTAAAGAACCAACCAACCAACCATCTTCAAGGGATCTTCTCATCCAGACAGCCTCTCGATCGGTGACCCAAGAGTCCCATCAAAGGCGCCAGAGAGCCATAGCAAGGTTGATTCGTCGTCAGATCGTCAACGGAGTAAAGGAGCCGCTGCAGTGCTCGATCTCCATCGTCACACTTTTCCAGAAACCTTTTCTTCCTGTACTTAGAATATCATGTTTAGGACTTCCTTCTTTGTACACAGAAACCTTATTCGTTCAATAAAGCAAAAAGTTTATTCAACCTTTTGTTACATCGAAGAAAATGATGACTCTGCTGGGGACTACCTTCACCTCCAATGAGAAGGCGGTGATGCAATCTGATGACAACTTTCTGGAAGCTTCTCAAGACATGCTAGTCATACGCTTCGACCAGCAGGCTTTTGAAGATCTCCTCTCTGATGAAAAGTCGAAGACTTTGAAGCGGTTCGTACAACCGAAGAAGACTCGACGTGTCTGGAGGCCTAAGACGGCTACAACCAGCAGCACGATGGTGGAGACTGCGTCTCAGGACTCCCTCAACGTCAAAGCTACAGAGAAGATCCCGGCTGCTACAGCCTTATCCTCTCGCCCGATTCCCGTACCGAGAAAGCATGGCGAGGAAGATGGTGGTTCCATGGTTGATCTGACGAAGGAACGATGCCAAAGGAAGCGCACATCGGTCCAACCCCTCATGACGGGAGTATTGCTGGCAAGAAGATCTTTGTTCGACAGAATTGCTTTCCTTTCAGGTAAACCTTCAGCGGACTCTGAATACTACTCGCCCGCTGGAGGTAGTAGGATGAGATCCCAGGTGGCTTGTGCTCCGTACAACAAACATACGACACCTGTGGCAAACCAGAGGCCCATGTTGACAGTAAAACGTACAGCCGACGGAAAGCTATACAAGACTGGCTCTCGCACTCCGATGCCTCAACCAGTCGAATCTCCCTTCCACGGGGGTACTCCTGTGCGTAAGCCAAGCCAGGAGTACATCCTACGGAGAAGAAACCATGCAAGCAGCATTCTCGAAGGAGCGACATGAGACTTCCTCGCCAGACCCGCTCTGACCGTGCTTATATGCAGCTTTCCTACATGTACAATGGGGGTGCTACGACAGAAGGTCCAACCCTCTCCCAAGCGGAAAAAGAATCTGTGGTGCAAGACGTGCCTAAATCAAGTCACCCTTGTACCCAGATTACCATCAACTGTCGTTGTCAGCAGACGGCTGTGCCATCGTCGGACAGGCATTCCGTCTTCTAGAGACTCTACTCTATACCGACTCCATGCCAGAGGCTTAACAGGGGGTCGGTGAGCCATAGAGAAGACGAGCCCAACATCACCACATGCTACACGGTACAGTGTTCTAGAGCTTTCAACAAGCCCTCACAGAATCCTTCCATATCGGTTGTTAAACCGAAGAGAAAGTCAGAGAACAATAAAGCTAAGGTACCCGATGCAGGTGTGTTCCAAGGAATTCGTTCTAAATTTGCATTGGGTGCCTTGTCAAAAATAGAGGTAGCCAGCCTCCTACCATGCACGACAATCCTGTGTTCTAATCTAACAAGGCATAATACGACACGGATGTCTCTATCGGCGCAGCCAGTCACCAGATTGGAGGTAGCAACCATACTGAGTCCGAAGAAGATCACAATCTTACGGTATATCCTCTGGTAGCAACCATATTGAGCTAGAAATGGAAGGATCCACGGCTCCCTCGGGTCACCCTCACACTCGATCTGTGTTCATGGCCGATGGCAATGAGGAAGACAACAACGAAGCTCTCAGACATATCAAAGTCCTCGAGACGAAGTTGGATACGCTGACGGACACCATAAAGACCCTGTCCTCGGTCATAATCAGACTCAAGAGTAGCATGGCCCCCGCTGCCTCCACACCTGCAAGTGATCCACCAAACAATGACGAATCCAGCAGGTTACCTACTGCCAATCAGGCAGGACCATCCTCATCTACTCTATCGATTATAGGCTCTGCAATGCCGACCGAGATACATCAGGCCATCAAGGAGCTGTATACTCGTTATGATGCCAAAGAGAAGCAACCAACGCTTCAAAAGATGGGGATCCGGTAGCCATACCCTACAGAGTAGGACAACGTCGTCTATCCTGCCAAATACAATCCGCAGACGCTTACACCTTATGAAGGGAAGGGGTCTCCCCGACAATACTTGGGGTACTTTGCCTTAGTAATAGGGTACCTGGCAAAGGATGATGCCCTCCTGTCCAACATATTCATAGGAGCCCTGCAGGGGTAGCTTATGAGTGGTTCTGCAGTCTTTCGGACGATTGCATCTCGTCATTTGAAGACCTGAAGACTCGGTTCGTGGACCGATTCTACAAAAAAGGCATGTATATGACAATGTCGGCCCTCATGGAAATTATCCAGAGGAAGAAAGAGCCTGACCGTGCATATATCGAGGCTTCAGCCAGGCAGCCCTCAGAGTACCACCCGACATGCCCGAGCCCATGCTCATGGACTCCTGCCGCAAGAACATGCTGTCCGCTATAAAATTGTATCACAGTGCTCCCTGCACAGAGTGGACACCTTTTATTACAGAGGCGAATGCCGCACAAAGGAAAGCCCAGGATGCGCAGCTCCTAGGGCTACACTTTCCTGCGCCCGAAGATAAGGGGAGACGCTCGTACAATAACAACCCTAAGGACGAAAAAGGCAAGAAAGCTATGACCATCAACATCGCCAAAGGTTCAGCAACTGCGAACCCCAAGTCTGCGGAAGCGCAGAGGTCGAGGGAGACTTACTCCTTCAATGACGAGGAAACGCTGGAGCACTTCGAGATGCTTACGAAGAGTGGCAAACTGTCCATCCTGGCACCCAGGCGTCCTGATGAAGTGGGAAAGGTGAACCGTACTGCCATTATCACCAGTATGTCCATCACTCAATACAGGACTGCTATTGTTGAAGGGGCAAATTTAGCGCCTTATTAACGCCAACGTCATATCATTGGATTACGAAGAGAAGACCATCACAGCCAACTTGGTTACTCTCCAGTCTGAAAGTAGTCCAGCCGCAGAGGCACAGTGTGACATCATTTCTGTCCCCGATGTGGCAGTAGAAGTGGTCAATCTTCTAACAGCATCGGGTTACGAGCAAGAGGACACCCTGCACTATGATAATAGAGCCGTTCGGGGCTTCAAGGAAACGCTATTCGCCAACATGGTCTGTCTATACCCCCTAGTCGAGGATGAAGACCAAGCGTTCCAGTACTTCGAAGACGAACCCTGGGCGCAGCGCTTAGGATCCCAATGGGAGTGGCATTTTGAGCAGCGCAACCCCCTACAGAAGATGAAGTCGTCCAGGTCGAATTAGGAGATGAGGCCTCACCTAAGCCCATCTTCATCAACAAAAGTCTAACAAAAGCTAACAAGCAGTCCCTGATACTGCTCATCCATGAGTATATCGACATCTTCGCCTAGATTTACGAAGATATGCCAGGGCTAAACCCGTAAGTGGCCATGCACCACCTCAATATCATGCCCCATGTTAAACCGGTCAAGCAGCAACAGCGCCAGTTCCGCCCAAACATTATGTATGCTATTGAGGATGAGGTCGACAAACTCATCGAGAGCGACTTCATCCGCGAAGAGCAGCACCCTGATTGGGTCGCAAATGTTGTCTCTGTCACTAAAAAAATGGGAAGATACGAATTTGCATAGAGTTCAGAGACTTTAATTCGGCCTGTCCTAAAGATGAGTTTCCTCTTCCGATCACCGACGTGATGATTGACAACACCTGTGGCTTGGAGCGTATATCCTTTATGAATGGATTCTCCAGCTACAACCATATCAAGATGCTCCCCGAAGACGAAAAGCATACGACATTTCGGACTCCGAATGGGGTATATTGCTACACAGTAATGCCTTTCGGATTAAAGAACAAGGGAGCTACCTATCAAAGGGCTATGAGTACCATATTCCGCAAGTATCTACGGAAGATAGTAGAGTGTTATGTTGACGACATCGTCGTCAAAAACAAGTACAAATCCAATCACTTCGATGATCTACGAACGGTGTTCGATCGAATGCGGACACATCAGCTACAAATGAATCCAACCAAGTCCTTCCTAGGCGTTTCTAGCGGTAAGTTCTTAGACTTCATCATCACAACAAAATGGATTCATATCGACCTGCAGAAGACTAAAGCAATTCTTGACATGGCACCTCCAAAGAACCTCTGAGAGCTTCGAGGTTTGCAGGGCGACTGGCGGATATAAGGAGGTTCATAGCAAATCTCTCTGGTAAATGTCAACCCTTCACCAGACTAATAAAGAAAGGGGTCACTTTTGAATGGACCGAAGAGTGCCAGCACGTTCGACGACATTAAGAAGTACCTCACCAGCCCTCCTATGCTGGTATCCCCAATCGTGGGGAAGCCTTTCCTACTGTACGTCCGAGCCATGGATCATTCTCTTGGTGCCTTATTAGCCCAAAAGAATAAAGAAGGCCACAAAAAAGCAATATATTATCTCAGCAGGACCATGGTTGGAGCCGAGCACCGGTATAATCCTGTTGAGAAGGAATGTCTCGCCCTTCTCTTTGCCATCCAGAAGACACGGCATTATGTGACCGGACAGACGATTCATGTGGTATCTAGGATCAACCCTCTCAGATTCCTTATAACCAAGCCAGGGGTACTAAATTCATGACTAGCCATATGGGCAATCCACTTGACTCCTTACGACATGGTGTTCGACCCACAGAAGGCATTAAAGGGCCAAGCGTTGGTAGATTTCCTGACGGCTCATCCAGTGCCAAAAAATTCAAAACTCTACGAAGAAATCTCCGATGAAGTACTGGCGTCCAATGCAGTTTCGGACAACTCAGTATGGCACATGTTCTTCGACAGAGCCTCAAGAGCGGGGCCAAAGGGTGAAATTATAGCAGGGGTTGTGATCGTCCTTGTTACTCCGAACGGTCTACTTATCAATCGTGCATATTCTCTCACGGAGTCATGCACCAACAATGCTGCAGAGTATAACACCCTCATCATCGGACTCTAACTCGCCAAACAGCTGGAGGTTGACTACACCGAGGCCTATGGAGACTCGAAATTGATCATCAGTCAGGTTCAAGGTCAGTACGAGGTTCGACATGAGAACTTAATCCCTTACCACCAGGCGACAATCGACATTATCTCCACCTTCACAGGATTCTTTATAGAACATGTGCCATGGTTGTAGAACTTAGAGGCTGACGCACTAGCCGGTCTCGCCGCCTCTTTAGCTGCCCCCGTTGGATCTCATCATACTATTTCAGTAATGGGCCGGGAGTTAGTATGTCCAAAGAATACCCTACGCGTATGTCAGAACTACTCGTTACAAGTAGTAATGGGTGAAGGCACCAGGGATTGGCGGCTCCCATTTATAGACTATACAGTTAACGGGATTCTGCCTGAAGACCCAAGAGAAGCAGCTTCTGTCAGGAGGCGCTCACTCTGTTTCTTCTACGATTCGGCTACCAAAATGCTATATCTTCGCTCATACGACGGACTTCTCTTACGCTGTTTATCTCGTACAGAGGCACAAGAAGCACTCAGAGAAGCGCATGTTGGAACCTACGGAGTCCACCAGCCGGGCCCCAAGCTACAAGACCGGTTGTACCATATGGGCTATTACTGGCCCACTATGATGGCAAACGTTATTGAGTATGCAAAGAAATATCGGGCGTGCCAGTTCTATGAAGATTTCATCCATCAACCTTCAGAATATTTATACCCCACGGTGGCCTCGTAGCCATTCGAAGCCTGGGGAATGGATATCATAGGGCCAGTCAGTCCACCATCCTCCAAGGGACACCGGTTCATTCTTGCCATTACGGATTATTTCTCCAAATGGGCAGAAACAGTACCATTGGTAGAGATGAAGACTTCCAATGTGATCAGTTTCGTCAAACATCACATTATTTACCGCTTCGGAGTTCCCAGAAGGATCATTCACGATAACGGTCCTCAGTTCGTAAGCCATGCATTCTACCAGTTTTGTGACAAAAGCCGAATTCAGAATATGGCATCAACAGCTTACAACCCGAAAGCAAATGGATTGGCCGAGGCATTCAACAAAACCATGATCAAACTCCTTAAAAAGGTCATCTCCTCTAATAAACGTGATTGGAATAAAAAGTTAGGCGAATGTCTATGGGCCTACCGTACGACTGTTTGTACACCTACAGGCAGTATACCAATCTCCTTAGTCTATGAGAGCGAGGCTGTCCTCCCCTTGGAGATTCAAATCCTATCCTTACAGGTAGCCATCACTAATCAGTTAACCGTCGAAGACAATCAGCGCAGGCGGTTACAAGGGTTAGAAGCGTTGGATGAAAAGCGCTTGCTCGTGCAGCAAAGGATTGAGCTTTACCCAGCTCGCATCTCTGGGGCCTTCAACAAAAAGGTCCGCAAAAGATCCTACCAGGTGGGCGACTTCGTCTTGGTAGTACGGAGACCGATGGTGATGACCCACAAGACGGCTGGGAAGTTTGAGCCCAAGTGGGAAGGACCGTTCGTCATAGAAACGGTGTACTCCAACAGTACTTATCGGCTAGCTAAGCCTAATGGGGACTTGCTAATGATGCCCATCAACGGCAAGTTCCTAAAGAAGTATTACGTCTGAAGACAGAATCAGCATAGGCACCCACATCCGCTTAAACGGGTGCTCATGAGTTCTGGTACGGGGATCTCTCGCTCTCCCTCCTATATATTCTCTCAAGTAGATGAAGAACTTCATGTCCACATTACCTCTGGATTGCTCCTCTACGTCTGAAAGACGCGACTACCATGTCTACATTACCTCTGAGTAGTCATTCTTCTCGCACCAGCTGTCACGACCCGCACCCTAGAGTTAGGGCACGAGAACGTAACGACGCCCAGCCTACGCCGCAGTGTCGGCGGTAGAACGCTGTCCTAGGTCATAACATCTAACAATATAAAGCTAAGCAGTTTATACTCCCCGAATGGGGGTGACATAGCAGATACAAATTCAATCACATCTAAGGTAGAGCATGATAAGGATAGATAAAACATGAAATCCAAAATAAATACAGGAGATAGAGGTCTAAGTGTCTAAGATACATGAACCCAGAAGTACAACTCAAAACTCAAATAAAGATACAGTAATCCCCAAAGTAAATACAACTCCAGACAAAAATGAAATAACTACCTAAACAAACCCTACTGTGTCTCCTCTAGGCTAGCAGGCACCTCCAGGCTATCTGTAAAATTTATCAACAGGTCCAGTCAGGACTGGAGCGAGCACAGTACATCTCAACATATCATAGCAGGTTAGAAAACATATAACAAGCAGTAAAGTAAGATACAGGTACTGAGGAAAAAGCAGTATGTAAACAGGAGAGCTGTAATAGAAATATCTACTATACATAAAGAGCTAGCATGTGACTAGTGAGTCAGAGCAAAATATGAACATGTAAATGGCCTGGGATGATTCAATGAAGACACTACGGAATGATTCAATGAAGATACTACTGGTGTATTATTCACATGTCCACTTCTACTCCCCCGTACCCCCAATCAATACACAAGGATCCAGCCAGGTTATGTTATATGATTCCATGCAAGGCCCGCGAAGGGTGATACATGAATGTCCCATAAATGGGGAGTCTGGGGGTTACCCAACTGTGTAAGATTCAAGAGACTCTGTGATCATGAGAGTACATGTCACAAGTAATCAAGTGAACCAAGAAGCATAGTGATACGCCATGTAAGTGAAACGCACAGAACACGTAGTACCCGATGCTCCATAAGGATAACATCTCAAGAAAGGATCCATATAGTACCAATCCGTGTGACCGTCGTGACAGTACAAGTAAAGTAATCTACTGCAGGAAATAATTCTAAGCAGGATATGAAATGATCAGAGAATGTACTCGCCTCGATAACCTAAACAGCTGATAAGTAGAGAGGGTCCCACTGAAGCCACAGAGTCCTATTTAAAGCAACACAGGTTACAAGGTGTTCAAGTTGTAATAAAATGAAACTATACTAGCCATCTATATTATTCTAGGTTCTTCTAAGTCAAAACAACTCTAGGTCGACTCCGGTCAATAATCTAGTCAAACTAGGTTAAGTGTTGACTTACAGTTGACTTTGGGTCAACTGGTCAACTCTGGTCAAACAGGGTAATTCTAGTCTAATATAAAGTGTACTTTGTTATTTGTACGTCAAAACTTACGGCACGCAAATCGAGATAAAAAGATTATCGGTAAGGTTGATAATCTTATTATAGTGATTCACATATCCAACGTGTCAATTTCAGTGATGTGAGATCACTGGAATTGACTGATCTCAGTTTCGTTGTACTAATCCCGAAATACGAACATTATATGAATTAATTATTACTTAATTATAAAAAGGTTAAACTCAGAGAAATTATCAACAAACATTGTCGGACGATGAAATGAACATCGCCAACGTGTCCAGAATGGTCAAATTAGCTAGGATAGCCTACCCAACGGTCCAATTTGGACACAAGGGCAAAAAGATAATTTCGGGTCAAAACGGTATCCGTGTCGGAACTGTTTTGCACCGAAAAACGTACAAGAAAACAAGTCTATAAAATATAACAAATTATATGTCCACGAAACCAGAATGTCGATACGAACTCAACGGTATCTCCAGAATTGGATTTCGTTGTCCCGATCTCAATTTGGCCCGTTGACCAGAACTTGAAATTCCGGTTTACACGGAAATGCGTGCCGGAGCCAAAGTTCTCAAAACTTAGCAAACTACCTGTCAACGAGTCCAGAATGATGATACGAACTCAACGGTATCTCCGGAATTGGATTCCGATGAGCCGATCTCAAAATGACCTGTTGACCCGGATATTGGTATCTGACTTGCACCGAAATACGTGCCCGATCCAATGTCCACCAAAACCTAGCAAATTATATGTCAACGAGTCCAGAATGACGATACGAACTCAACGGTATATCCGGAATTGGATTCCGATGAGCCGGCGTCAAAAAGTCCCGTTGACCCAGAATGTGGGACCCACTTTGCACCGAAAAACGTGTATGGGCCCACGTTCTCCAAATCTAACAAATTTTATATGAAAACAAGCCAGAACGACGCCACAAGTCTAATGGTGGTGTCAGAAATGAAATCTGGAGTCCCGTGTTCAAAAATGGAATTTTACAAGTTGGAAATTACGAATTCGGACGGCCAACTTTGGCGTCGAATTCAACCAATCAAACAAGCTCACAATGAAACGAAACTGGAGGGGTAGTAAGAGGGTTATACCAGCTTAGCACAGGAACTGGTAACACGCCAAACGGAGCTGCGGTAGAGGAGATACAAGCTGACGAAGTTGGCCCCGCGAAACTGTCCAAATTTAATACAATTTAAACAGTCAACTTGGTGGCCGGTTTTCATATATCAAATGATAAAATTAACGGACAAAAATTGACAGGGATGAAGGTGGATATACCGAGATTGCGACGGAGCAAAGAAATCGCCGATCCAACGGTCGAATCTCCGGAAAAATGCGCGCGAAGTTGCTGCGACGGAGCGCCAAAACGGACTCAATCTCGCGCGCGTCACGACGGGATGTCGTTCAAAACGCACGAATCGCCTCGACGGCACGACTCGGAGGACGGTGGCCGTCAGGGAAGACTCGCCCATGGCGGGGGAGCACGGCCAGAGGCCCACGGCGGCCCGCATGGCGGCGTGGCGGCGCGCGACGGCGGCCCACGCGCGCGCGTGCGTGCGCGCCTGTGCGCGCGTACTTGTGCTGCGCTGTCTAAGGTTGCTGCTGCTGCAGCTGGTGGCCGCGACGGCGCGCTGCCTGGCCGGCGACGGCGTTGGCCGTACGGCCAAGGGGCGGCGGCGCCCTCGACGAGGGTGGAGGTGAAGTTGAAGAAGAAGGAGGAGGGAAGATGGAGAGTAGGAGGAGGAGAAGATGTCGACGTCGGGTCGGGCCGACGGCGGCGGAGGGGTGTTCCGGCCATGGCCGTGGGAGGAGGCTGGAGAGGGTGGTGGTCGGGTGGTTGCAGTGATGGTGATGGTGATGAAGTCGATGGTGGTGATCGGTTGTGAAGTTGGAGGAAGGAGATGAGGAGATGGAGGAGGAGATGAGAGGAGTGGTCGGGCTGCTGTGGGGGAGACGGACGGCCAGGCCAGGGGGTGGCCGGAGGTCGGGCCAGGGAGTCGGCCATGGGGAGAGGAAAGGAGGTCGGGTGTTGCTATGCATGGATGTTTTTGTTGCTGTTGGTTGGTTTTTTTTTGAAACAAAGGAAGAGAGAGAGAAGAGATAAGGTGTGGATAAGTAATAAATGTGAGGGAAGAAGAGAGAGAGTGAAAAGTTGCTTTCTCCCTAGAAATTAGGGCCGGCAGGGGTGTTGGCTGTGTGAATGTGAGGGGAGTTGGAAAATGAATGGTGATGATTTAGTATAGGAAAATCAAAGGCTAGAAATTAAATAGAGGAAAATTGGCCAATTCCAATAGGAATTAAATAATTAGAATTCTCCAATAAAATATAGAAAAATATATAGGAGATTACTTGATATTTTTGGGCAATAAAGTAGGAGGGGTTGTGAGTGTGAGGGAAATTAAATGGTGAGGATTTCTTAGGATGATCAATGGCTAGGAAATAATTAGAGAAATAGGTTATTCCAAGAAAAATACATCAATGGAAAATTTCCCATTAAATATGAGAAATAGGTAAAATAAGAAATTGATATTTTTGGGTAATAAATATGAGGGTGTCCCGATGGAGGGCAACATGGAGCTGGACTGGACTTGGTGGAGCCGAATTGGACGAAAATCGGACATTATGCAAAAATAGAGTTAAAATTAGGTGTTGATGATCATGGAGAAATAAGTAGCACATGGAGATTCCAATAAATGGGACACAAGTGGCGGACGGATAGTAGGCTCAAAGTGGGCCATGTTCATAGTTGGGGCTGACAGGTTTTGGTCGACAGGGGACCCACAAATCAAGTTGGAAAATGAATGTGACGCCGTGGAGTGAAATAAAATCGGGTCACGTGTCGGAAAAGTTGTGCGAATCAAATGGAGATCAAAATGACGTGTCTGAGTGGAACACAAAGGTCATGGGTGACGAGCGTCTCGAGTAGATCATCAATGAGGAGTTGGTTTCAAGAAAATGACTGGTCTGGCGCTCCCAATTTAAAAGTCATGGTAACGCGCTGAAAACGATCAAGGAAAAGAGTGGAAAAATAAATAATAATCAAATGGTCTAAATTGACCCAAAGTTCAGCAAAACAGAAAGAGCACAAGGGAACAAGTTTGGGTGGGACACCATATACCGTCATGAAGGTAATCATGTCCACTCCAAAACCCGTGAAGAAGATTTCCAGAATTGAACATCCCTGATACTCCAAATATCAATGGCACGGAAAAATACACTTAAGGAAAAATAACAGAATTAATTATTTATCGAAACCAATAAATCAGAAAATAAAATAAAATGAAAAAATCAACCCGAAATTCAGGGTGCTAACACCATCTCTATGATTATTCCAGCAGTCTAGAAAACAGTTTACGTCCATATTTCCTCTGGATTGTTGTTCTATACCCGCCAAAGATCAAGCCTACCACGTCTATATTACCTCTGGTTAGGTAAATCCATTATAAAGATTCCCTCTTTATTATAGAGACAAAAGCAAAAGGGAACAAGAAAGCTTCTATATATAAAAACATGTGGCTACAAAGACCTATTATGGACTCTTCGTAGTTATATACACAAAAGCAAAAAAAAGCTAAAATTGCGGTACAAGCTCTCAATAGCATGGACGAGGCGGTGAAAAAGCCAATCACTTCCCCCTTCTACTTACACGCACATAGCATCTGTGCACATGGCGGCTGATGACAACGAAGAATCAAGCGGAAGTGCTGATCAGCAGAAATGCATTGAGGCTCTCGAAGGAAGTCTTAACGCATTGAATATATCAATGCAGACTTTAGCCTCTGTCATTCTGGAGATCAATGACAAATTGGTTCCCACTGCCTCCACACCTGCGGCTCCGACGGTTCATGATGGGTCTAGTACCCTGCCCGTTATAAACCAAGTCGCGTAGTCATCGGCCACTCCATCGACCATCAATCCAGCAGTATCCAACGAAATACAGCAAACACTCGAGGAGTTATATGCACGCCATGATGCCAAAGAAAAGCGAGCCACACTCCGAAAGATGGGCATCCGGCAGCCTTATTCTGCTGAGTGGGACGTTGTGGTTTATCCTCCCAAATATAAACCACAGACTATCACCCCTTATGATACTAAGGAGTCACCCAGAAGATACATGAGGTACTTTGCCTTAGTAACATGATACCTGCTAAAGGATGACGCCCTTCTCACCAGCATCTTCATTGGAGCTCTACATTGGGTGGCCTATGAATGGTTCTGCAGTTTGCCCGACAACTGTATTAAATCCTTTGAAGACCTGAAGAACATATTCCTGAAACGGTTCTACGAAGGAGGGCTGGACATGACGATGTCTATTCTCGTGGACATCGTTCAGAAAGAAAAGGAGCCCGTATGAGCGTACATCGAACGCTTCCACCAGGCCGCCCTAAGGCTACATCCAGGCATGCCTGAGCCCATGCTCATGGATTCATACCGCAAGAATATGCTACCTGCCATCAAAATGTGGCACAGTGCTCCCTGCACCGAGTGGATGCCCTTCATTACTAAAAAAGATGTAGCTCAGAAGAAGGTACAGGATGCGCAACTCCTGGGTCTGAACTTCCCCTCTATTGAAGATAAAGGGAAGCGAGCAAGAGACGGTAAAGGCAAGCAAGCTATGGCCGTCAATATTGTAGAAGCATAGAATTTTAGGACCAGAAATCCTATGCGCCAAATATTACATGCGCCAGGGAGCTCAGAGGAAGTACTTGGCACAGCAAAGCAAAAATATAGACATTAAAAGAAGATTTTTATTTCATATAAAAGTCTATTACGCGAGCTGTACAAAGGAGAATTTCTACAAAGAAAAGACGCATCTCAAACAACAATCACTTAGCACAGCAATCACCATGCGCTCTCAAACAGGCGCATCTTGCCATGCGCTCTCAAACAGGCGCATCTCGCCATGACACTCTCAGCCAGGCGCATCCCTTCAGCAGCTAAGTTATGTGCATCCTCAGTTATGTGCATCCCTTCACCAGCTCAGTTATGTGCCGTCCTTCCGCGTCCCAGACAGGCGCATCATGAAGTCAGCATATGTGCCATCAAATACTTCGACTCATGAAGTATTTATTGAGCAGAACGAGGGTGGCAATCAACCCTCTAGCTTCGAAAGAGCCTCCAAAAGACCAAGGAAGACCGCAATCAAAACACGGCTAAAGGAGCAGCTTTAGAAGAAAGAGCCTCCAAAGCCGCAGCACCGCAATTCTGATCTACGACTCTTCCAGCATAACGGAGATGAGGCTCGAGCATCCCGATCTTTGGATGCAACAGGCACCTTCTGCCTGCCTTGGAAGCCCTCGACTCCAATTTTTGGATGTAACAGTCACCTTCAAGTGCATCAATGAAGACAATGCGTCGCATCTTCACCCTCGAGAGCATCTCGTCAACAGAATGTGCTCGAGCAAACAAGTTCATTTTGGGAGGACGTGAGAGAACGAGAAGCAAACCCTCTCCATGCCACTATTTATAGGCCGGGCAAATCAAACCCATGCGCCAAGTGGTTGGCTCTCCGAATCCCATGCAATGAATTTGTATTAAATGGTGATGAACCTGACGCTTCAAATTCAGCCAAGTCAAGAACGGCTATTTAAAGCACTCGAAGAACGTAACAGTCGGGCCCATAAAGACGTGTCATACAAAATAGATGTGCCGGCCAGACCGCGCATCGTGCTGACGCGCCCAACTCCCATCAAAGGATGTGCCCCCATACGTCTCCATGCGCCTAGTGGAACGTCGATCGATGCGCCCACTCAACAAACCCATCACCTGTCAAAAGAACATTAAATGCTGAAGTCTGACAGAGTTGGCAGCACGTCCCTCGAGGACCGAACTTGACAGCTTTTGCAGAAGACGAATCGTCACCGACGTCAGCATCATCATTGCTTCCCTCCGGCGGTTACAAGCCACGTGGCCGCCCAACCAGTTCGTATGCACCTCCGCAGCCATGTGTCCAAATCTCTGCATGCGCCTCAAAAGCCATGCACCTCAGACTTTTCTCTGATCCCTACAGACAGAAGTAAAGTCACTACTGAAGCCCCGCATGTGCCTCAAAAGCCATGCGCCCCGATTGGTTCGTGACTCCTAAAGGCTACGAGCCAAAGCCTCCTCATGCGCCAATCCCAGGCACATCCTATCAGATCACTCCCCACCAAATCCGAGATCTTCGAGCCATGGACCGACGACACGCGTCCTTTGACTTGATTCAGCCTATAAAGGGGTGCTAATCACCCAAGATCTCAGCAACTGAAAGATCTTCTCCATTGCTACGTGCCACCTCTGTCGCAGCCTACGACAGCAATGAGAAGAGTTCAACTCCTTAATCAGGGCACATCGCCTATGCGGCTCCATCAGCAACTACCACGTGGCGTCCCTACGTACAGGTGCATCCTACATGCGCGCATGAGCAGCCAGCCTGCAAAGCTATAAATAGAAGGATCATTTCCTTCTTTCAGATACATACAGACAGAGACACGTCGTACAACCATCGGCAACACATAGATAGAGGCAGATACAGACACTCAACGTCTTCTTCCTCTCCGCAAGCTCCTGTACCTAGAGCAACCTAGATCTTCAGAGAACCGAGAACCGGCGTCAGATCGTTAACGGAGTCAACGGATTACCACTCGCTCCATCGGCATAAGGGACCCAGATAAATAAAAGTGTACTCCTAGGACTACATCTAAGTCCTACATTGTAACACTGTTCTGTTTGTATTGAAATTACATCAAAAGATTTTAATGGCAAACAAGCTGGCGACTCTGCTGGGGACCTCTTTCTCCTCCACCGAGAAAGCTGTGTCGCAATCCGACGACGTAAAGGTGGGCTCCTCCCACAAGACGCTGGTCGTATGCCTCAATCAACAGGTGTATAAGGAGTTCATCTCTGAAGGCAGCACGAGTCCTTCGAAGCGGCTGCCGAAGCCGAAAAAGACTCGCCAAGTCTGGGTGCACAAGGTCGACGCCTCTGGCACCACCACCGAAGGAGATACACCAATACAGCCATCCCTTCCTACTGACGTCCTCAGCAACCAAGATGCGCCCACTGGTACAGCACATCTCTCGGTGAAACGTACGGCTGACCACATTCCCCAGCCATCTCCCTCTCAGGCGAGAAAGATGCATCGTCGGAGCAGGGGCGCAGCTAATGCCCCGTGCATCACCTCTGATGCGCCGCAGAAGGTCTATGACTTTGACAGACTCACTCGCTGTAGTGGCAAGGAGAATTTAGACTCTGAGTACTACGTGCCCCAGCGGGCTAGTACGAAGAAGTCCAAGGTAGCATGGGCCATGCGCCTCAAACGTGCTATGCCGGCAGCAAACCAGAAGCATGCGCTCACAATCAGGCGCGCTGTTGATGGTAAGCTGTACAAGTTCGACTCGGGTGCTTCTGTGCCGGAAAAGAGTCGACCTTCAAAGTCCTTGTCTCACTTGGGCGCATCTGTTGCGTTCGCAACCGAGTCGAACAAGGCAAACCCTGTGGTCTTGAACTCCCGCGCCTCCTCTGGTTGTGCGTTTGAGGTTCGTTCAAGTCACTATAAATGTTGTTCCCCCACTACTGATCTCGGCACCTATTTGGTGTTGGATCTGGGGGCGCAGCATTTACTTGACCACCCCGGCGCTTGGCCTTACTATGCGCCTGATGGGGGTGAGAAGGTGGCACTCTCCTCCAACGATCTGCGTAACGTGATCACTCACAAATGCCGGTCAGGAGAGTCGACTGACAAGCACAATGTGCCCCTCACAGGGTACGCCTGTGCTGTAGTCACCATCAACTGTTGTTGCAAAACAGAAGTCCCGCCACCAAGGCAGTCGGTGTTCTAGCGGCTACAATTACCAACACCTCTTCGACGTCGCCTCGGAAAGAAAGTGTCAATTGAAGAGGAACCAGAGGTTGCTTCATGCAACGTGATCTCTAATTCCTCGTCAATCCGAAAGGCGACCGGCCATTCCTCGTCCTCGTCCAAGAGTCAGCCGAGGAGAACCAAGACAACTGTTCCATCCTCTGGAGTGTTCGAAGGCACTCGGGGGAGAAGGAAGATCCTGGAGGAAGCTGGTGGTAGTCAAGCCCTTGTTGATCCTCCTTCTGAAGACGAAGATGCCCTACAGAGCACAACTGGGATGGAAGTCAACCTCCCGAATGTTGCTGGGGGTAGTCTAGCCCCTGTGGACCTGCGTCTCGAAGACGAAGAAGTCCTCCAAGACAGAACTGGAGGTATCTGGGGGTAGCCAGGCCGAAACTCTAGGAGAGGCAACTCCCCTATAAGAGAGCGAGGCCGAAAGCATAGCCTCAACTGATCCATCCGACTCCAGCCGTGTCATGACAGTATACATGACTGGTGGTAATACCGAGCCAGATGTGCCGCCAGCAGACCTCGTCCAGCACATGGATACCCTGGAGGGAGGGCTCAAAACCCTCTCTGCCTTCATGCAAACACTGACTCAAGCAGTGTTCGAGATACAGTCAGCTTTGGCCAGGGCACCTTCTACCGGTCCTAACCCAGGGGCCAATGGAGAATCAAGTGTACCCCTTCAACGGGTATCCTTGGATACGGATCGTCGTGAAGTACCTCGGACGTCGGAGCCATCAAATGTTCAACTCCAGGCTGTACCACCTTCCCCGACTCCCAGTTCCACGGAAGACGTAGTGGGGATGATCAGGGACTTGCACGAGCGCTTTGAGTCCAATAATAGACAAGAGGAGCGCCAAAAGATGGGCATCCCCCAACCTTATCCCCTCGAATGGAACAAAGTGGTTTATCCTCCTAAGTATAAACCATAAATTAACGTCGTACGATGGGAAGGACTCTCCGTGCCGCTATCTGACGTACTTCCAGTCCCAAACGGGATATCTCCCGAAGGAAGATGCACTACTCACCAACATATTTGTCGGGGCACTGAAAGGAGTGGCGTACGAATGGTACTGCAGTCTCCCAGATGACTCCATATCTTCCTTCGATGACTGGACGTGTCTCTTCCTCGACCGTTTCTACGACAGCGGGAAGGACATGACAATGGCGTGCCTCATAGAGATATGCCAGAAGGAGAAAGAAACAGTTCGAGTATTCATCGAACGCTTCCGACAGGCCTACTTCAGACTACCCCCGGGCATGCCAGAACACGCACTCCTCTCCTCATGCAGCCGAACATGCTGCCTGCAGTCAAACTCTGGCTAAACTCCACCCTTCCTCCCGACTGGAGTTCCTTGATCATCGAAGCCGAAGCAGCAGAGAATAAGGCGTCTAATGCTCGCCTTCTGGGAGTCAGTTTCCCTGCCTTTGAGGACAAGGGGAAATGGCCTGCAGCCAACAACCCTAGACGAGAGACGAAGGGGAAACAGGCATTGACTGTTAATGCCTGAAAAGGTGCATCAGCGTCTACTTAGAAGCCTCTACTTGCACCAAGGTTAAAGGAGGTTTATTCTTTCAACGATGAAGACGCCCTGTAACTCTTCGAGATACTGAAGCATGGTGACAAGATCAAGTTGCCGGACCCAAAGTGTCCCGACGAGGTTAGAAAAGTGGACAATCCGAGGTACTGTCACTACTATCGGTTTGTCGGACATCCAACTAAGGACTGCTACGTCCTTAAAAACTACATCCAACGCATGATCAATGCGGATGTTATCTCCGTCGACTACGAGGAGAAAACGGTCTCGGCCAACCTGGTATCACTCCAATTTGGCACCTTGCCGCCAACCACAACACAAGATGGCGTCGTCCCCATCCCTAAGGTGACAATGGAGGTAGTTAACCAACCACCTACCCGTGACAACGTGAGTGGACTCATCCCACTCACCACATCTCGGGGAGAGATCTTATGGGTTCACCCCGATCTCGTCTCCGAGGTTACTCAACCGGAGGTGCGCTCTGCCTCCAAAAGTAAAGGCAAGAAGATCAAGTCTTGCCGCATGGTCTCTTCCTCTGCGGAAGAGGTACTTCCTGTACAGACGCGTTCACATCAGAACGCCCACCCTGACGAAGCTGCCATCGAGGTGGTGCCTCCTTGCACCATCCCTGCTGCCCAGGAAGAGGGCCCATGTAAGCCCCCAGCAGCCAATAAGTAGAAGCATGTAGAGGCCCGTTTTGACAAGCCTCTTCGAACGGAGAATGCTTCGGGGCTAGCCAAGCCCCACAACTTCGACATACTGGCACAACTTGCGAGTACTCCTGCCCGTCTATCTCTGTTTGAGCTCCTTCGTCTTTCCAAGGACACTCGTGAAGCTCTCTGTGATTCCCTGAAGGATGCTGAGTCCTTCATCAGTCAGGTCAAGCAGCCTGAGGATACTCTGACTACATGTGGGCACTATCATTGTACGGATGAAGTTATCCCCAACATAACCTTCACCCAACAAGACATGCTGCTCAAGCATAACCGACACAACAGGCCGCTGTATTATACAGGGTATATCAGTTCCGTCAAGGTGAAGCGGATTCAGATCGATCCGGGGTCTTCCCTCAGCATCATTCCGAAGACGCTGCTCTCAACACTAGGGATCCTAATGTACCGACTGGCGCCTTCCAATACAACAATCAGTGGCTTCAATGCTAGCAAAAGTGAGCTGCTGGGCATAATACGGCTAAAGTGTCATATCGGTAACCTCAGAACTGAGGTGACTTGCTATGTCGTGGACGCCGACGTCAACTACAATCTCCTACTGGGTCGTCCATGGCTGCATAAGTACGTGGTGGTACCATCCACACTCCACCAATGCATGAAATACGTGTCCACCAATGACATCATCCGAACGAAGTTTGCGGACATTGACCCTTTCAAGGGGGTTGAAGCCTACTTCATTGATTCCACCTTGTACAAGTCGCCCGACGAGGAGGAAGCCAATAATGCTGACGATGAAGCAGAAATGGCAGCAGAGCTTGACATGGAGCCAGAGATGATTCTCGACGCTCCTTTAAAAATTTGACTCAAAGGGAAGCCTCCTCAGACGTTGCCTCCCATGAACATCAAGGTACCTGGAAAAGCACCAACTGCTCCAGGTAGAACACCTACTGAAGCTCTCTTGAAGATACGGCTCAAGGGAAAGCCGTCTCAAACATCGGCTCCCCTTGTGGCAAAACTACAGGGGAATGCACCAATCACCGAAGGCACAGTTGAGGCACCTCTGAAGGTGCGTCTTAAGGGCAAGCCGCCGCAATCATCTGTCTTATCCAAGCTGCCGGAGAAGGCCCACATAGCCCTCTCGGACCCTAAGACCAAAGCTGCGGTTGACTCTCCCGATCCAACCCCAGTACTCACAGATGAAGAGTTAGGGGAATATATCTCTGCTGATATAGATGCACCCTCTCTGGACAATGCAATCCCGCAGGACAAAATCTCGTGTTTCATCAATAATAGAGTGTCTTTTAATTATTCTAGTCTTCCACATTGGAATGCCATGTATACATTAGATAACGCTCTACGGTCGTTGCAAACACAAATAACGATCGTCCATCATGTAAATCGAGTAGTCCCGTCCCAAGGGGTCTGTTTTGTAGTCCCACCGCAGAATCAAGATGAAGAATCTATCATCTTCGACAAAGTCGAGCGTCATCAAGACCTTCTGCCACTCGAGCAAGAACCAGATGTCGGCAGAATACAAGTCTATCGGTACACGGACAAGGCAAAGTACCTCATCCAAAAGATGGATTACGACCTAAAAAGCAACAAAAGCTTGAACTACGGCAAGGGTCGACGTCTTCCTCTCCAGCATCCAACACCTAAAGGAAAGCCGCAGGACTACTATCATCGAACTCGACGGGGGGTGGGCTACGTCACGCCGCCGTCAACACCAGACAATTCAGAGGCAGAAGAAGTAGAACATTCTCACTCGTCCGAAGCATCAACTTAGGATTCCGATACCAGTATCGGCTCAGTCTTCAAGAGAGTGCTATCAGCCAACATGACAACTGCACAATCTCAAGAAGATGAAGGCGAAGACCAAATGCCAGAATTCTTCGAAGAAGAACCCTAGGCTCAACGCCTAGGAGAACAGTGGGAGTCTCATTTTGAATTACACGAACCCCCAACCGAAGGCGAAGTCGAGCAGATCGACCTTGGGGATGGATCTTCTTCCAAACCCATCTTCATCAGCAAAAGCCTAAAAGGAGAACATCGAAAATCTTTAATCCAGCTGGTTAAAGAATATATCGATGTCTTCGCCTGGAGCTACGAAGATATGCTGGGACTTGATCCCCAGATCGCGATGCATAGGCTTAACATCTTACCTGATGCCAAGCCTATAAAGCAACAACAGCGACGTTTTTGTCCTGACATCATGAACGCTATCGATTAGGAAGTAGACAAACTCCTGACCAGCAGATTCATTCGTGAAGAACAACACCCGGATTGGGTGGCCAACGTTGTCCCCATCACCAAGAAGAATGGGAAGATACGAGTCTGTATCGACTTCAGGGATCTCAACACTGCTTACCCGAAGGACAAGTTCCCGCTTCTAATCACCGACGTGATGATCGACAACACATGTGGCTTCGAACGCATGTCCTTCATGGATGGGTATTCGGGCTATAACCAGATCAAGATGTTCCCCGATGACGCAAAACACACATCATTCAGGACTCCGAAGGGGGTTTTCTGCTACACGGTGATGCCCTTCGGCTTGAAGAACGCTGGTGTGACATACCAACGAGCTATGAGCACCATTTTCCGTCAGCATCTTCGTAAGACAGTCGAATGCTATGTTGATGACATCACAGTCAAGAGCCGTCTCAAAGGAGATCACCTACAAGACCTTAAGATGGTCTTAGATCTCATGCGAGCGCATCAACTCAAGATGAACCCCGCTAAATCCTTCCTTGGGGTTTCTAGCGAAAAATTCTTGGGCTTCATTATCACGGCAAAAGGCATTCATGTCGATCCCGAGAAGACCAAAGCCATCCTTGACATGGACCCTCCGAAGAACCTCCGAGAACTTCGAGGCCTGCAGGGACGTCTGGCGTACATCCGGAGTTTTATAGCAAACCTTTCCAAAAAATGTCAACCCTTCACCCATAAAGAAGGGAGACTCTTACGTCTGGACAGAGGAATGCCAAAAAGCTTTCGACGATATCAAGGCTTACTTGACGAGCCCGCCAGTCCTGGTGGCACCCGTCGCCGGCAAACCATTTTTCCTCTACGTCCGTGCCATGGATCATTCCCTCGGCGCTCTGCTTGCTCAGAACAGCGACACAGGCTATGAACAAGCTATCTACTACCTCAGTAGAATACTGAACGGGGCCGAACACCGGTACAACCCCGTTGAAAAAGAGTGTTTGGCCTTGGTATTTGCCATCCAGAAGACTCGCCATTATGTCTCAGGCCAGACAATTCATGTCATCTCCCGAGTCAATCCACTCAGAGTTCTCATGACGAAGCCAGGGTCATTAAACTCCCGGCCAGCTACGTGGGCAATCCTGTTAACACCATACAACATGGTGTTCGTTCCACAAAAAGCCGTCAAGGGTCAGGCTCTGGCCGACTTTTTAGCTGCACACCCCATCCCACAGTCCTCAAGACTCTACGAAGACATCCCGGATGAGGTCCAAGAATCAAACGTCATCGAAGAAAGCTTCATCTGGCAGATGTTTTTTGATGGTGCTTCAAGAACAGTCCCCAAAGGCCAGATCATCGCAGGAGTGGAGGTAGTCTTAGTCTCCCCCGATCACCTGGTCATCCAGCGCACCTACTCCCTTTCGAAGCCGTGCTCCAATAATGTTGCCGAGTACAACGCGCTCATCATGGGACTCCAGCTAGCGCAACAGCTGAGGGTGGATCATCTGGAAGCCTACGATGACTCAAAACTTATCATTAATCAGGTCAGAGGGCAATACGAAGTTCGCCATGAAGATCTGATTCCTTACCATGAGGTTTTATTGAACATCATTTCAACCTTCACCAAGTTCTTCATCGAACATGTACCTCGTTTACAAAATATGGAGGCTGACGCTCTGGCTGGCCTCGCAGCCTCATTAGCAGCACCCCTCGGGACTCAACACTACGTAACGGTAGTGGGTCGAGACTTGGTCTGTCCTAAGAACAACCTATGCTCACAAATTGCCCATGCTGTGTCAACGAGTGCTGGTGTTAATGTCCGAGACTGGAGGTTCCCGTTCATCGACTTCGCTATCTACAAAATTCTTCCGGAGGACCCGAAAGAAGCCGTCTCAGTCAGGAGGCACTCTTTTCGATTCTATTACGATACAGCTACTAAAATGCTGTACCGACGCTCCTACGATGGACTTATCCTTCGATGTTTATCCAACGAAGAAGCAGCCGAAGCCCTTCGAGAAGCTCACGATGGAACCTGCGGGGCCCATCAATCGGGACCTATGTTGCAGGATCGACTGCGACGCATGGGCTACTACTGGCCAACCATGGCAGCCGACGCTGTCGACTATGCTAAAAAGTGCCATGCGTGCCAACTTTACGCTGACTTTATCCATACACCGTCAGAACTACTACATCCTACGGTCACCTCCTGGCCCTTCGAAGCCTGGGGCATGGACATTGTAGGATCGATCACCCCTCCTTCATCGAGAGGACACCGCTTCATCCTAGCCATCACTGACTACTTCTCCAAATGGGCAGAAGCAGTTCCACTGGCGGAGGTGAAGAGCTCCAGGGTGGTCAACTTCATCAAACACCATGTCATCTACCATTTCGGGGTACCTCGGAGGATTATCCACGATTATGGTCCTCAGTTCATCAGCCATGTTTTCAGCAGATTTTGTGACAAGAATTGCATTCAAAACGTGGCATCAACCGCCTACAATCCGACAGCAAACGGATTGGCTGAGGCGTTTAACAAGACTATCGTCAGGCTACTCAAAAAGGTCGTATCATCCAATAAACGCGACTGGGACGAAAAGCTCGGCGAATGCCTTTGGGCCTACCGCACAACGGTACGGACCCCGACGGGAAACATACCATTCTCCCTGGTCTACGGGAGCGAAGCGGTACTGCCTCTCGAAATACAGATACCCTCACTCCGTGTAGCAATCATGAATTAACTCACAGAAGAAGACAATCAACGT
The DNA here is from genome assembly GCA_029216955.1 of Iris pallida. NCBI lineage: Eukaryota > Viridiplantae > Streptophyta > Magnoliopsida > Asparagales > Iridaceae > Iris > Iris pallida. The sequence goes on from JANAVB010016195.1 coordinate 7,723,281, forward strand.
CGCTGTCTGCAAGAATTGGAGGCACTTGACGAAAAGCGTCTCCTATCTCAACATTGCATCGAACTCTATCAAGCCCGTATATCACAGGCTTTCAACAAAAAGGTCAAGCAGAGGACTTTTCAAGTAGACGACCTGGTTCTGGCAGTCAGAAGGCTGATGGTGTTGACTCACAAGACACCAGGAAAGTTCGAACCCAAGTGGGAAGGACCGTTCATCATAGAGACGGTATACTCAAACGGTGCCTACCGTCTCGCCAAATCCAATGGGGACTTATTCTTGATGCCCATCAACGGCAAGTTCCTAAAGAAGTACTACTCTTGACATCCTTAGACTTGTACTTCTATCTCCACCCAACAAGGGAGTCTCTGGACCCAATCATCAGGGCCCACGTACACCTCCCGCAAAATCTTACGCTTCTGGAACCCAGCTGTTCCATAGCGTTCTATTTTCCAGTAGAGAGACAACCACGTCCACATTACCACTGAGTTGTTCCCCTACACCCCACAAAGCAGAATCTTATGCTCCGTAAGACGATGCTACCTATCATGTTTATCACGTCCACATTACCTCTGAGTAAACATCCCGTACAGACAACCCCTGCGTTGTCGTACATTGATCGCAGAACTTCCACGTCCATATTACCTCTGAGTAGTTCCGCGTATTCCCCCAGAGTCATTCCTACCACGTCCATAACACCTCTGAATAGGAAGATTATATCATTTGAATCCTATATTTGCCACGTCCACATCACCTCTGAGCAAACATGTCGGTTCTCTCGAACTTATTATCTGTACCAAAAAACCAAGGTGCACAAAAGATAATAAGTCCACACAAATCATCAAGTTCATGACAAGCAAAAATGAACACACCGCAAAGAACTCTGTATTCTTTATTCAAAAATAAAGGATTACATCCCTAGCAAGAGTTGCAAATTACAAGAAGAAGAGATTACAATCCCTAAACATCCCCGGGGTTGGCCGAAAGTTCTTCAATCCGATGCTTCAAGCCTACTGCCCGAGTCTCTACAGTCGCCAGAACCCGGCGTTCGGCTTCTTGACGCATCGTTTCTATGGCCTCAGGAGAAGTGTCATCCTTATGCTTTTCGTCCAACTGCTGCTGCTGCTGAGCCAGAGTAAGAGCCCGGCACGTGAAAGCTGCTTCCTCCTCCTTAGATGCTATATTTTCAGCCTGGACTCGTTCAGCATCTAATAAGAGTTGGGCCCGCTGGTCTTCAAGGAGGCGAATCTTGGCATCAACCTCCACTATACTAGCATCCAACGTGGCCCACAACTCTACCTTCTTCTGCATGGACTGTGATAGCCTCTCCACTGCAGCCTCTGTTTCAGCCACCTCGCGTTTCCAGACACCCACGGTGGCCTGATAAGAGGCCTCCATCTCAGCGATCAACTTCTCCTTTTCCGCGTCTATCAGGGCGAAGAGATCATTTCGCTCGATACGCTGAAACTCGAAAAGCAGCTGGTCCAGCTCAGTCACCGAGGCCTCCAGAATCTCGGCCATATGATCATGGCCCTGGTGGAGACGTATCAGACCGATGTGTGGAAGCGCCATGGATTTTGCCATCGTAAAACTCCCATTGGTGTTCATCACTGTTGATACACCCTTTTACAGCATCTTGTACACTGCCTCAACGATGAATTTCACGTACTCATCCGCATCCGCCAACACTTGTGGTATCATGGCAGGAGTTGAAGGAGCTGTTCTGGATGGCGGACCTGAAGAGGACCCGCCGACCTCAATCTGCGAGGCTTGAACGTCGACCTCAGCAGACCCTCCCGTACCAGGAACTTGAATTCCGCTACCAGCTCCAGATGCCAAGAGAGCAGAAAGAGTTGGGTGGGATGTCGATATCGTCCCCCAAGTCAAAGAAGCAATAAAGGGCTCATGCACCAGCAAGCCCTTGCCCTTTTCCGTCTCAAAGGGACTATTAACATCCGGAGTTGCCTCCTCCACCATCGAGGCGCGATCTGTAACCAGCGCGGAGCCTTCCTCTGGCAAGCTAATTGGATTAGCTCCTATTTCCTGGCGGGGCACGTCTTCTGGGGCCGGGGTCGGCAGACGAGTCTCCCCCTCATCATTGAATCCCTCTACGGGGATCGAATCTGTCGCTACCTCCCGGTCGGCAGCCACCTCAACCTCCATTGCTGAGCTTGGGATAGGGCTCGGCAACGCTACAGCCGACCTCCCCTCATCATGACAAGGAGGGGAATCAACCCTCTCCTCTGTTTCGGTCACGTCTGTTGCCTCCGTAACAGATTCACGCATCTCTGGAGGAACATCATCTGAAGACGACGAACTCCACTCCACTTTATCTGGAAGCTCCGTGTCTACTGGACTCTCAACGTCCAAGCCCCCCACGGCAGCTTGTACCACTCTGGGAACTGTTTCAACATCAGCTTCCCTTCTTACATAATCTGGAGATACTGGAGTCTCTACAACAACGACATCGTCTGGGTTCTCCTCCTCGGGAGACATCACAATCGGCGAAACGCGCTCTTCCGATGAGCCCACCACCTCCTTTGGTCTGCTGCCACCAGATTTTGGAGTACGGGGTCTCCTTTTTAGCGGCTCCTACAAAAAGAAAGCATAGGTCACAAGAAATGTTGAACCTAACCAGGCTATATGGGATATCCTTACCTCCGCAGGTGCTGAATCCAATGACACTGTCGGTGACAATGCCTTCTTCTGCCTCTTTGGCGTGGAAGAGCCAGCCTCTGTATCAGCACGTCTTTTCGATTGATCGACCGAAGGCTCTGCCTGACCCCCTGTGGATACGGCAGGGGTACCTCGATAACCCACCTCTAGTGGACGGTACGATCGAGCCTTCGCCAATATGTTTCCAGTCACCGCTAACTGAGTGCCGGCAATGAGACTGGTCTACCTATCATATCCAGGGGGCACGACATTCATAACACAATAAAATTTGGCGGCCGAGAAAAGAATCGGCGGCCGCAGATTCTGGACGGGCAGCGTAAAGCGAGCTCCGGTACATCCGGCATTGTAGTAATGCCAAGCTCGTGCACCATCCAACAGACTTCCAGTATACCCCAGGTTAATACTGGGGTTGTCCAACATCAATTGAGCGTAGCCGAATTGTCGTGCAAAATGGCTCGGCAAATACGGTTCCAGGTAACACTGGTTTCTATTCCGGTACACCAGATGGGACGGCCGGATGCTTTACAACCAGCGGAATCCCCACGGAGGCAGAGTGGTGGCATCTTCACCTGAATCCACTAAGTCTTCGTTGGCCTCAAAACCCGAAAAGACAGGACCAACTTTGGTGATCTCCCACCCCTGAAGGTGGGATAAAACTTTCCTACAAACAGGAACACCGGCATGCAACCAGCTCCTCTGGTAGAAACGGCGGAGGAATGCATCCCTGACCCTGTGGTCTTCTTCCGAGCCCGGACTCATCACATTGGGATGGTGTAAAATTAACCACCCCATCAGATAGTGAAACGGCAGTTCGGCACGGGGAAAGTTGTCATTCCTACCTCGTTCATGAACCACATTTCCCGTAAATTCTCGTAAACCTCGCAGCAGGTTGCACACCATGGCGGGGAGCAAAGCCAGGCGTCGGCCAAAAACCAACTTCACAGCTGGCAGGATTAGATTCTGGATCACCCTCTCCAATCCTCCTCTTGGAAGCTAGACGGTAGAAGGCCGTCAGTGGCAATTGGCGTTCGAGTTGTCGCATGTACAGAACCATGCCCTTCGCAGAGAAGAACCAGTCTTCCTTGATCTTCAGTATCTTTGCCTCGGTGGAGATCAGTCGGTCACCGAACAGAAAGACAGGTTTCAAGAAGGTCACATCCTCAGACTCAGCAGATTCCAGCTTGCCGCTCTCCATCATACTTTGGAGGAAAACAGGCGACTGATTCTGGATTTGCATCATTCTCTCGGGTGGCTGATTCAATAGGATACTAGCTTTCGCGGGATTAATGTGAAACCCGCAATTTGTCTAGTGATTATTTTTATTATTATTATTTTAAATGTGTGATTGCAATTATTATTAATTTTAATTAAATAGAAAATTCTTTTAAAAATAATGAACTTGGATTTTTGTTTGTCTGGCCCAGACCCGAACCCAATTTGAATCTAAAAAAATATTTTAAATTAATATTTTTTTTAGAGTTATAAAATGTTTAGTTATAATTTTTCTAAATTAAATCTTTAATTCATTTCCTCATTTTAGCCCATTCCTTATTTAAGCTTTTAATCATTTTTTTAAAGCCCATGAAACTAAAATCATTTTTACATTAAGCTCAAGCCCATCAACCATTTGAGCCTTTAGTCCATGGCTTAAAGCCCACAAGCCCATGTCTTTATTACCCAAAACATTAGTTATAAGACCCATATTAACCCATTAATAACTTAGCCATTAAATCATTCCATTAAACTTTTTGTCCAGCACACTTTGAAGTTGGAGCTTTAAAACACCCATTAACCAATCCTTTAACCCATTAAAAAATGATTCCATTCTCTCTCTCTTTCTAAATGCTCTGTAGAGAAACCGAAAGGATTTTGGTGGTGGCCGAGCTCCTTAACCGCCGGCTCCTCTTTTTCGATTCCGTGACCGACCGCTCCTTCGGATTCCGGTAACCGACATCAACCCCTCCTATAAAACCCTTTCTCCTCATTCTTTCCTTTCCATCAACCATCCCCTTCCTCCCATCTTCCCCAACCCCAACTCCTAGCCCTAGCCGCCGGCCCCGAGCTTCCCGGAGAACCCGATCTAGCCCGGCCGCCCCACCGGCGCCTAGTCCCGGCCGCCGCTCGCCCGCAGCCCGGCGTCCCCGATCCCACACGGCCGTCCGCCGAAACCGACCCGCGCGGCTCCCCGGTCGGCGCTCCCTCCGTGTGTGCCCGTGCCCGGTTCCCAAGTCCGATCCCGTTTCCGTTCCGAGTCCGAGGCTACCCTTCGGATTCCGTCTTTTGCGTAATTTCTGTGTAAACACAGTAGTTCGTCCCCGTCGTAGTCCATGATGATAATTTGGTCCTCGATTTCCTTCGGGAATTCGATTTTCTGGTAGACGTAGCATTTTTTGGATTTTCTGAAATGCTTATGTATATTTTTCTGTGTGGTTTTCCATGTTCTGCGGAATCTCGGGATTTCCGAGATTTGTTTCGAAAAAATTTCCGGATTCGGAACTTCTGTGGTTTTCTGGACTTTGTGTGTTCTGTGGTTCATATCTTCGGAATTTCCGAGATTTACTTGGAAATAATTCTGGGATTGAGGATTGGTGTTTAATTCAGATTTTTTGAGTTTTAATATTCTGGTTCTTTTACTTTGAATATTCCGAGTTAGTTCGGGATTTCCGATAATCCTTCGGGTTTTCCGATTACGTTTCGGAAATATGTTGTTGGTGCATTCTGGTGTAAAATAATGGGTTTTCTTTGGAATGAGATTTATAAATGGTGATAGTGGCACATTTTCCCAGTTTTGGGTTATCCCGAATATAGAGGGAATGCTGCCCAAATTTTATAAATGAATTTCAAATCGTTTTCAGAAATATTTACAATTAGGATTTTTGGGCGACGACCATACCGTTCAATGGGCCCCGGGCTAAATGCAAACGAAACCGGTTCCGTCCGGACGTTGAGGCATTAGCTATTTATGACGATTGGACCAAAGTCTGAGACTCGAAATCAATTTAATTTAATTTAAATTATTAGTTGTAGGATAATTTATAAAGATTAACCAAATGTTTTCTCTTATTTAAATTTATGAAAATGGTCTGTAAGGGCATAAGCCCATTCATTCCTGCTGGTGTGTAAAGTTTGTAATAGCTTAGTATTTTTTTATTGTTTTCTGGTTTGTTGGTTGACGTAAAACACGTAAAACAATAAATAAATATTTATTTTATTATAGAAATTAAAATAATTTTCTCACAATAAATAACTAGGAAAATTACAAGTTTGTAATTCAACAAATTCACGTCTTTCTCATTAAAAGAAAAACCTAATTTTTACAAAAATACAAGTTTTGCGAAATAATCGGAAAACACGAATTTTCTCAAATAAATGTTAACATGATTTAGTTCCTTCGCAAATTGATTAATAGAAACTATCTCGATAAGCGTGTAATTTAGTAACAACATAAAACTGGACTAGGACCAATTCTAGAGATTGTAACTAGCACACTTAGAATGGTTCAATTTTTGATGCTGAGTCAGGATTCTCAATTGTAGGATTTCAAGGACGGTACTAGTCTCCATCAACAATCCTTTTCCAGTCATAATCCAAGACAAGTACAGTTGTGATTGTTTGCAATTTAATTAGTAATAGTAATCTTGCATGCTTAAACCACATTGCTACACGGAACTCTCTCCTAGAGTATTGATTGTTATTGTCTCATTGCATCATTGAATCTAATTGACTCGAGATATTGGGGAAGTAGTGTAGCGTCTATGACCAATACCCTAAAACTTTTAGTAATAGGATTGTACGAGCTTACCCCTCTCACACATGGGGATAGGCCGGATCATATCAGTGAATCATCCCAAACCGGTCATAGTCGTTACTTACTCAAATCACATGTTTTCAATTGTAGAACTGTTGGAAAATATTGCATTTCTAAATTGTTTATAATTGCAAATTATTAATTATTAGTTGAATTGTAGATTTTCATAATTGTACTTTGCTCCCTCCTGACTGGAGACCAACATTTTTAGGTTACACTGAGGATTGCCTGTTCCACGAGGATCTGAGGCTAAGGAGCTAGTTGCTTGAGTTGTTCTTCATGATAATTGTATAAATTTTCAATTGTAAGAAATTCTTCTATTGTAAAAGTTTTTATTAATCGAATAAAAGTTGTGGCAATTTTATTATGTTGTTGATGTTACCTGCAAACGGAGATACAGCTTACTGCCGCCGTCTCAACAACGGTGCAGGCTGGGCATGATCCGGTTCGACCCAAGAAATTGGGATCGGGTCGTGACATGTTTTTAGTGGTTGCCCATGCAGGTCTAAATCAACAACTTAGGAGAACCATGTTAGAAACAAATAGAACACTAGAACATTAAATTGCCACAACCTAGGACCGGTATATAAATATATGATAAATATTTTGTTTAATTATAGACTGGTAGGATACCTTGCTTATGTTTGCATCCTAAACCTTCCAGAGAATGACCACTGACAAAACCAATCCTGCTGTCAATGAGGTGTCATCTCCGGATCGAACCCCGCCTCCTCAACCAAATCCAAGCTTTACACCCCACCAGCTGTTTGATCATCCCCATAATTCATCTAGTGAAGTTTTCACTACGCTGGCAAATCCTACCTCTTCTCAAAATGGGTTACTTTTCCTTGGGGAAGTACCCATTCCTGTTGCTCCACCAGTACCAGCAAACACCTCCCAAATGGTTGCTCTATTTTAAGAAATCCTGGAGTACCAGAAAGCTCAAGCTGAAGCCCAATAAGAATAGATGGATATCACGAGAGAAGTCATGAAGAACGTCAACGACGTCACCTTAGCTATTCTAAACCAAGTTGGAGCGGAATCTCGTCCAAGGAAGGATAACCCTGAATATAGAAGATATTTGGGCCCTATCAAGTACTCTACTACCCGGCAGTCATGTCGTAAGAAGTTATTGGTTTACAACTTCTGCAAAAGGCCTGGTCACTTCGCCAATATTTGTCGCAAGAGATTGGGGCAATGTTTGGCATGTGGATCTGCTGAACATCGGGTAAAGAATTACCCCTTACCCTTCCGTCAAACTAGAGCACCTATTCCAGCAACAACTGTTATGCAACAACCTAAGGACTCTCTTCATGTTCAGCAGACCATGCTTACTACACCCACTACAGGAAGGCATGAAGCAGACTCAAGGATCATAGAAGGTGAAGCAGTTGGAGACTGCTCATGCAAGAGTCAGAGCCATGAAGAATAGTACCTAAGACTGCTGAGTAGCAATATCTATTAAAGATGTAACAAGATGTCCTTAGATCAATTATGGGAGTTTTGTTGTAATACTCTTATATGAATAAAAATCTTAGTTACATCTTATGGTAGATGTCCTCTCTAATATATCTTCTGGATTACTCTAGACATTCACCATTGACCTAGTTCTCGGCTCTTTTCCTATCTCTAAGGGATGCTATAGAGTCAACCTGAAGGAAGCCAAGAAGATGAAGGATCAGAACTATGGACTAAAGACTTTAAGACAGAGCTTCACCCTAGGGAGCACCTGTGTCCAAGAAGGATGAAATAGTACGGATGTGTATCGACTATCGGACACTGAAGAACAAGTACCCTTTTTCCTAGATTGATAATCTGTTTGAATCAATTTGAGTGGACTTAAGGTGTTTTCCAAGATCGACCTCAGATCTGACTACCATCAGATCAAGGTCAGGAAAGAAGATATTCCCAAAACGGCATTCAAATAAGGATAGTTGTTGGTCATGTCGTTTGGACTAACAAATGCTCCTGCTGTGTTCATGAATCTCATGAACAGAGTCTTTTATGAGTATTTGAATCAGTTTGTTGTCTTTTCCATAGATGACATTCCGATATACTCGAAGACTGAAGAAGAGCATGAAGAGCATATGAGAAAAGTTTTGGAAAGAAGAAAAGCTAACTAAAAGTGAATTTTCTTAGACAAGGTGGTTTTGCCCATATTGTCACAAGAGAAGAAATTTCGAAGAATCTCAAGAAGATAGCCACTGTGGAGAAATGGTATACCCAAGATTTAGTAGCTGAGGTTACGGCTGACTAATACCGGAAGTTGTTCGCCAAGATTGCTGAGCCGATGACGAAGCTTAATCGGAAGAATAAAGAGTTCATCTGGACGAAGAATTGTCAGGCGGCACCTAAGAAGCTGAAGAAGAGGTTTATCACTGCACAAATCCTTGCGCTACCCGCAGGAATCGGTGATTTTTAATCTACAGTAATATTTCTGAAAAAGGATTGGGTTGCGTTCTTCAATAACATGGGGAAAATAATTGCTTACATATCTAGGCAATTACAGACTCATGAGAAGAGCTATCCCACATATAATTTGGAACTTATTTTGAAGATATTATTTTATGGAAAGGGAGTGAAAATATATATACGGACTACAGAAGTCTGAAATATGTCTTCACTCAGAAAGAGCTGGACATTAGGCAACGAATATGACTGAATCTGATTTCAATATCGATCTGCAATACCGATTAGAAAATGTGGAAGTTGATATTGATGGTGAAGTTTTAACCAAGGAGCGGAACCTGCTAGAAGACATCAGAAAGTTGGACTGGAAATAGAAGGGTGGAGCTGGATGCTAATTCAGAATTGATGAAGTTGCAAGTATGCTCGACTTTGATGGACAAAATCAAGGAGACTCAGTTTCAAGACAAGTCACGATGTACATTTAGAGATCAAGTGTTAGCAGAAAACAATTGAGGATTTCTCCAATGATGGAGCTCTGAAGAATGGTACGAGGTTGCGTACCATTTGGCGATTGGAGGAACGAGCTGATGAAAGAAGCACACCAGTCACAGTATCTCACACTTTCTAAAAAAAAAAAAAAAGGTCTCGGAACATGCGTATCATTAATTGGTGTTATAGAATGAAGAAAGACAAATTCCAAGTATGGAGTTAGATATTTTAATTGGTCAACATAAGGAGTTTAGTAGAAACCAGCAAGCTTGTTGCAGCAGCTGGACAATTTGGAAGTGGAAGTTGAAACACATAAACAATAAATTTTGTATCAGGATTACCCTGTTCCCAAGGAGGGAAGAACACCAATTGGATTTTTGTGGACTAACAGACTAAATCAGATCACTTTATTCCCTACAAATTGATTTGTTCATTTAGAAGTTGACAGCATTGTACGAGGAGTATAAATTGGCGGAAAATCAAAGAGGTCAATCCAGATGTTTGAAGACATGCCAAGGATCTTGCATTTTGGAATCTAGAAGATTATTTATTTTTGGTAGAGTGTTCTTACAACAACTACCACGTTAGCATCATCTGAAGTTCTGGACGTTGTTTCCGTATACAATTGACATGGGACGACGTAGGAGAAAGTGTACTGTTGGATCTAGAGATGGTGACTGACGCAGAAGAGATAATGAAGGACAAGCTTAGGATTGCCAAGATAGACAGAAGCGTTGGGATTAAATGTAGTCGTTGATCAGTGAAGTTTGAAGAAGGAATTAGTGTCTGTGTGAATATCTCTCCTACCAGAGGAACGACCAGTTTTGGCAGAGCAGGAAAGTTGAGTCTAGTACATCGAACCATTTAAAGTTTTGAGAAGTAGCACACAGTTAGCTCTACCAGCTAATCTTGAGAGTGTACACAACGTCATCCTTATTTCACAATTCAGAAATTGCATCTTGAATCCGGGTAATGTTTTGGACCATTCAGAGCTGAAGAATAAATCAAGCTTTACAGTACCAGAGAAGCCAATAGCAAGCGTAGACAGAGGTGAGAAGAAGATCAGAAACTCTGAGCCACCCCATAACTCATATTTCTTGCAATCATTATCTTTCGTTCTAAACTAGACTAATGCTGCTAAGTTAGCCTAGTTTTGCAAGCTTATTTCTCTATCGAGCTTGATCATGACAGTATCTTATTGGATGCATCCACTAATATATTGTCTAATCAGAACCGGTACATGATGGTCTGATCAACCTGGTGTATTTTGGTTCGCTTTTATATATTCTTGTTCTACGTGGATGGCGACATAGTTAAAACTTATCCCTGAACGTCTCATTCACGACTGCCTTGGCAATTCTTATTGTTGGACCTGAGTTACGAGCACAGTACTTGTACCTGCTTGATTTGGGATAATCCTGTCCTACCCTACCTATCCTTAAATTTCGAGGACGAAATTTTCTAAGGAGGAAAGGTTGTGAAACCCGCAATTTGTCTAGTGATTATTTTTATTATTATTATTTTAAATGTGTGATTGCAATTATTATTAATTTTAATTAAATAGAAAATTCTTTTGAAAATAATGAACTTGGATTTTGTTTGTCTGGCCCAGACCCGAACCCAATTTGAATCTAAAAAAAATTTTAAATTAATATTTTTTTTAGAGTTACAAAATGTTTAGTTATAATTTTTCTAAATTAAATCTTTAATTCATTTCCTCATTTTAGCCCATTCCTTATTTAAGCTTTTAATCATTTTCTTAAAGCCCATGAAACTAAAATCATTTTTACATTAAGCTCAAGCCCATCAACCATTTGAGCCTTTAGTCCATGGCTTAAAGCCCACAAGCCTATGTCTTTATTACCCAAAACATTAGTTATAAGACCCATATTAACCCATTAATAACTTAGCCATTAAATCATTCCATTAAACTTTTTGTCCAGCACACTTTGAAGCTGGAGCTTTAAAACACCCATTAACCAATCCTTTAACCCATTAAAAAATGATTCCATTCTCTCTCTCTTTCTAAATGCTCTGTAGAGAAACCGAAAGGATTTCGGTGGTGGCCGAGCTCCTTAACCGCCGGCTCCTCTTTTTCGATTCCGTGACCGGCCGCTCCTTCGGATTCCGGTAACCGACATCAACCCCTCCTATAAAACCCTTTCTCCTCATTCTTTCCTTTCCATCAACCATCCCCTTCCTCCCATCTTCCCCAACCCCAACTCCTAGCCCTAGCCGCCGGCCCCGAGCTTCCCGGAGAACCCGATCTAGCCCGGCCGCCCCACCGGTGCCTAGTCCCGGCCGCCGCTCGCCCGCAGCCCGGCGTCCCCGATCCGCACGGCCATCCGCCGAAACCGACCCGCACGGCTCCCCGGTCGGCGCTCCCTCCGTGTGTGCCCGTGCCCGGTTCCCAAGTCCGATCCCGTTTCCGTTCCGAGTCCGAGGCTACCCTTCGGATTCCGTCTTTTGGGTAATTTCTGTGTAAACATAGTAGTTCGTCCCCGTCGTAGTCCATGATGATAATGTGGTCCTCGATTTCCTTCGGGAATTCAATTTTCTGGTAGACGTAGCATTTTTCGGATTTTCTGAAATGCTTATATATATTTTTCTGTGTGGTTTTCCATGTTCTGCGGAATCTCGGGATTTCCGAGATTTGTTTCGAAAAAATTTCCGGATTCGGAACTTCTGTGGTTTTCTGGACTTTGTGTGTTCTGTGGTTCATATCTTCGGAATTTCCGAGATTTACTTGGAAATAATTCTGGGATTGAGGATTGGTGTTTAATTCGGATTTTCGAGTTTTAATATTCTGGTTCTTTTACTTTGAATATTCCGAGTTAGTTTCGGGATTTCCGATAATCCTTCGGGTTTTCCGATTACGTTTCGGAAATATGTTGTTGGTGCATTCTGGTGTAAAATAATGGGTTTTCTTTGGAATGAGATTTATAAATGGTGATAGTGGCACATTTTCCCAGTTTTGGGATATCCCGAATATAGAGGGAATGCTGCCCAAATTTTATAAATGAATTTCAAATCGTTTTCAGAAATATTTACAATTAGGATTTTTGGGCGACGACCATACCGGTCAATGGGCCCCGGGCTAAATGCAAACGAAACCGGTTCCGTCCGGACGTTGAGGCATTAGCTATTTATGACGATTGGACCAAAGTCTGAGACTCGAAATCAATTTAATTTAATTTAAATTATTAGTTGTAGGATAATTTATAAAGATTAACCAAATGTTTTCTCTTATTTAAATTTATGAAAATGGTCTGTAAGGGCATAAGCCCATTCATTCCTGCTGGTGTGTAAAGTTTGTAATAGCTTAGTATTTTTTTATTATTTTCTGGTTTGTTGGTTGACGTAAAACACGTAAAACAATAAATAAATATTTATTTTATTATAGAAATTAAAATAATTTTCTCACAATAAATAACTAGGAAAATTACAAGTTTGTAATTCAACAAATTCACGTCTTTCTCATTAAAAGAAAAACCTAATTTTTACAAAAATACAAGTTTTGTGAAATAATCGGAAAACACGAATTTTCTCAAATAAATGTTAACATGATTTAGTTCCTTCGCAAATTGATTAATAGAAACTATCTCGATAAGCGTGTAATTTAGTAACAACATAAAACTGGACTAGGACCAATTCTAGAGATTGTAACTAGCACACTTAGAATGGTTCAATTTTTGATGCTGAGTCAGGATTCTCAATTGTAGGATTTCAAGGACGGTACTAGTCTCCATCAATAATCCTTTTCCAGTCATAATCCAAGGCAAGTACAGTTGTGATTGTTTGCAATTTAATTAGTAATAGTAATCTTGCATGCTTAAACCACATTGCTACACGGAACTCTCTCCTAGAGTATTGATTGTTATTGTCTCATTGCATCATTGAATCTAATTGACTCGGGATATTGGGGAAGTAGTGTAGCGTCTATGACCAATACCCTAAAACTTTTAGTAATAGGATTGTACGAGCTTACCCCTCTCACACACGGGGATAGGCCGGATCATATCAGTGAATCATCCCAAACCGGTCATAGTCGTTACTTACTCAAATCACATGTTTTCAATTATAGAACTGTTGGAAAATATTGCATTTCTAAATTGTTTATAATTGCAAATTATTAATTATTAGTTGAATTGTAGATTTTCATAATTGTACTTTGCTCCCTCCTGACTGGAGACCAACATTTTTAGGTTACACTGAGGATTGCCTGTTCCACGAGGATCTGAGGCTAAGGAGCTAGTTGCTTGAGTTGTTCTTCATGATAATTGTATAAATTTTCAATTGTAAGAAATTCTTCTATTGTAAAAGTTTTTATTAATTGAATAAAAGTTGTGGCAATTTTATTATGTTGTTGATGTTACCTGCAAACGGAGATACAGCTTACTGCCGCCGTCTCAACAACGGTGCAGGCTGGGCATGATCCGGTTCGACCCAAGAAATTGGGATCGGGTCGTGACAACTAATAACTTCCTCGTCGAAATCAACTCCCATCTGACAAAGAGAAGCATCCAGGCGAACTTCATTCAGCAAAGGGATAGTCATCGACACTGACACAGCAAAAACAAAAGTCAGACAAGAAACTTTAAGAAGACAAAATGTGTGAAGCTTCGACGCATCATCAGGGTCTAAACCCAAGCGCATCAGCAGTGGAGCTTCGACGCATCATCGGGGCCTAAACCTATGCGCATCAGCAGTGAAGCTTCGGCGCATCATCATGGTGTAAACCCATGCGCGTCAGTAGTGAAGCTTCGGCGCATCATCAGGGTGTAAACCCCTGCACGTTAGCAGTGAAGCTTCGGCGCGTCATCAGGGTATAAACCCATGCGCGTTAGCAGCAAAACTACGACGCATATTCAGGGCCTAAACCCATGTGCGTCGGCGGAATAGCCTCGGCGCATCATCAGGACGGAAGTCCATGCACGTCGGCGACAAAGAGTTAGGGCACGACAATATGATGTAACTCAGTCATGTGTTCTAAACTCGTCTAAAAAGGTTGAAAGATGACACCCACCCGTCACCGCAGGCCGATGTAGAAACATGGAAAATACTAAAGAAATTGACTCATGCGGCCAAGAATGACCCATGCAGCTCAGAAAATGCATGAGGCTCAGGGAGTCATGCGGCATAAGGAGCTATGCGGCCGGAGGCATTCCATGCGGCTCAGAAGACTCGTGGCGTGACAGTGCTCCCCTCCGATCCATACTGCATTAATTGCTTTGACGGCTGACCCCTCTGAAAAGTTGACAGACCTGACACCAAAGCAGGTAATTATGACTCTGCCATGATGATAAATCTCTAGGGAAGAGAAAGAAATTTCTGACACGATCCCCCGAGAGCAACAAAATGCCACGTGGCCCTGCCACGTGGGTGTGCTTATGCGGCTCGAAGTGAAGACTTCCCATGCGGCTCGAGTGGAATCATTCCCATGCGGCTCGAGTGGAATCATCCTTATGCGGCTCAAGAAGATCATGCCCATGCGGTTCAAGCAGACACACCATTATGCGGTTCATGCGGCTCATCATATGGTTCAGAAGTCTGAAGGAGGGGGCCACTGCCCAGACAACCCTGACACGTGTCCCAAGTCTTATGCGGCCCACAATTCATGCGGCCCAAATCTCATGCGGCCCAATCTGCATGCGGTTCCAGTCTCACCATCTCAGGATACGTGTCCTCAGCCGATCAATCTCCCAGATTTATGGCACTCCAAGATCGGGTCGAATCTCAATGATCTGGGACACGTGGCAGGAGAATAAATTTGATTTATTCACAGATATGAGAGAATCATTATAAGAGAGATTTATGCCAATCAACATTAATTGCTAATGGGGATTTGGTGTAATCTACCCTTAATGGTTCTGATTCGTCACAATCAGAAACGAACGGCCTGGATTGATCAATCCCCAAGCTGCCGCCATCTCCAAGAGCTAATCATTGGCAACCCTAGCGATCACATTCCACTATTATAAATAGCAAGGTGCCATTCCCTTGTGATATAGAAAGATATACAAAAAGAAACCATAGAAGAATACGTATACACAGAAAGGCTTCCCCCATAGTTAGAGAGAGAATATACACACAGAGAGAGAAGCCAGAAGAGCAATCAGAGAGAGAGCAAGAAGGCATTTTTTCGTCAACGACCAAGCAGATCTTTCCCGAGTCAAGGCTGCGTACCGATCGTCCAAGGAGTAAGGCAGAGCGGCCGTCGCTTTTCCGAGCCTCTATCGTCACCCCCCAGAATCTAAAATAAACAATCGTACTTAGACTGCTGTACCTAGGTTTTCGTCCCTAGGCTTTCTTTGTACGAGCGAGTTTGTATTGTGAGTCTAAGTTCAGTCCTCCGATAATTGTTCTGTACTTTTACAATCAATGGCAAACACGATGGCAACTCTGCTGGAGACTAACTTCTCCACGGCTGAGGAGTTGGTGACGCAATCGGACGCAGCCAAACTTGGCTCTACAGAACAGAAGATGGTCGTACGCTTCGACCAACAGGCGTTCGAAGAGATGCTCTCTGAAGGTAGCACTGGCCCGGTCCAGAAGCGCACCCGCACCATAAAGGCTCGCAAAGAGTGGAGGCCAAAATCATTTGCTCCTCCGCAAACCCTTGATGGGGTGCTCTCTATTGCTCAAGATGGCGAGAAAGACTCCCCTGCGGTCCCACTTCAGACCGTAGACAACTCTGCTGTCCCCAAGTCCGGCAGAAGAAAACACTATGATACTGGACTTGCAGGGGCAAAGAGGAACTCTACGCGGTCCGAGCCGCAGAAGAGTATTAGCCGCAGGGAGAAAGCCCATGCGGCTACAACCGCCGACCGCATAAAGAAAACTCATGCGGCCACATCTGTCAGCCGCATAACTTATGCGGCTACAGTTGCCAACCGCACGGATGAGACTCATGCGACCATTAAAGTCAATCGCTTGCAGAAAACCCATGCGGCCATAGATGCCAACCGCATACGGTCAGCCTGTACGGTCGTGACTCATAACCGCATAAAGACTCATCCTACAACAAAAGACAGCCGCATGCAGACAGCCTGCACGGTACCCCATGCTAGCCGCATAGCATCCGTCCCACGCTTCTCTCGATCAGTCTTCGATCGGCTCTCATGCGGTCCTGACTCTGATCATTATCTGGATAATAATCCAGACTCTGTGGTATTCGACTTAGACTCCTCCTATTACGCACCCACAAGTGCTAAAAGGAGGAAGTCTAGGACAGCGCGGGCTCATCAAGTCCAGACGACTGCCCCAACCTCTGACTATCGGGGAATCCTGCTGATTATCACGCGGGCCTCTGATGGAAAGTTGTATAAAACCACTCAAGTCCAGCCCCCGGCGGCAAACAGACAAAGTGGTTCCTCTGACCTGCGTGAGGTTATCCTCCACAAACGCAAGGAAAGAGAAGGAGCTTCGGGGTGTAAAGAGCCCTCACACGGACATCAATGCACCCAGATCATCGTCAACTGCTGTTGCAGCAACACGGCGGTAACGGAAGACCGGCCATCCGTCTTCCAAAGACTACATCACCCGAGCTCAGAAGACGAGGCACCTCCTGTTGTCTCCTGCAAGTCCGCACAGAATGTTCTCGCCAAGGGAAGAGGGAAGAAAACGAGCATCTCCAGCCCAAAGGTGTCAACTACTGCAGCTAAAAAACCGTCGTCTAAAGGGTTATCCTCCACTGGAGTATTTCAACACACCCGTTCGAAGACGAAAACTGCTGCAGTAGGAAGTTCGTCGTCTGCAACATTGGGGGTCGTCAGAACTGGGGGTAGCACTCCTCCAAACATCCATGACAACCCGACATTCCAGGAATACGGACTGGAGGAAGCAAATCCTCCGACGGATACAACAGATACCGACGTCCCCAAGGACATCCTAGACGAAGCAAGCTCCGAAGCCGGGGGTAGTGTTCCTTCCGAGTCTGAACTTGAAGAGAACATCCCCACATATCCTGATGATTTTTCGATACACGGGTACGACTCGGAGGGTACATCATCCACCACTTCTTCCGTCATTCCTCATGTGAAGACGGTGTTCATGACAGACAGCAATCAAGGCGGTTCCGGTGATCGCCAGCGCATCGACACTTTGGAGGCCATATTGCACGCCTTGGTCAAGTCTGTAGACGAGATCAAAGCGGCGCTTCCTAATCTGCAGGGGGTGACACCTGGCCAGACAAGCACGGGTCCCCCAATCAACGTAGATTCAAATTCGGCGGCACCAAACCCGGGCAATAATCCTCCCGAAGTAACGGCTCCGACTGTGACAGATGAAACCCGAGAAGTAAGGAGAGAAGTTCAAGAGCTCCGAGCCATGTTCCACGCCGGAGAAAACTCTCAAGACCTCCGGACACGGCAACCATATCCTGCTGAATGGAGGGATGTTCCCTTTCCACCAAGATATAAGCCGTTCAATATCAACCCATATGATGGCAAGACTTCAGCAAGTCGGTACATCACTTACTTTGAGGTCACTACCGACCATCTCCCCCATGATGACGCTATCCTCACGCGGTTATTCATTGGGGCATTGGAAGGAGTCGCGTTCGATTGGTACCGCAACCTGCCGGACAATTGCATCCATTCCTTCGCTGGCTTCAAACGCTTGTTCTTGGAGAGGTTCTATGAGGTAGGGCAGGACGTCACGATGTCTACCCTCATGGACGTCATTCAAGGAGAGAAAGAGCTGACGAGGAATTACATTGAGCGGTTTCGTCAAACCGTAATGAAGTTACTATCTGGCAACCCGGACTCCTCCTTGATCGAAATTTGCCAAAAGAGACTACTCCCAACAATCAGTCTCTGGATGGGCGAGAGTCAATTCAAGGACTGGAAGGCTTTTATCATTAGTGCTACAAGTGCCGAAGAACGATTAAAGAATGCTCGCCAACTGGGATTACATATCTCAGAGGGAGAGAACAAAGGCAAGCGTCCCAGCACCACCAACGACAATGGGGATAGCCCCTCCAACAACCGGGACAACAGAGGCAAGCAGGCTATGGTGGCCGATACAGCCCAGAAGCCTGAGTCGCAACCTGCGGACAAACAATGGCCTCAAATCACTTACTCTTTTGAAGACGGTCACGTCAAGCCTATCTTGGACATGCTCATACAAGGAGATAGGATTCAGCTTCCTTCACCAAGACGGGAGCCTCGGCCGGCTGATCTGGAGAACCCAAAGTTCTGCCATTACCACCGCTACGTCCACCATGCTACGCACGACTACTACCAACTGAAACGATATATCCAGAACCTCATCGATTCGAACGCTCTGGCCATCGATTTCGAGGAGGTAACCGTGGCAGCCAACATGGTGTCCGTACAATTCGGCATCTTCCCTCCAACAGAGACCCAGGATGGGGATATACCCATCCCTCTGGCAACGATGGAGATTGCTAACCTTCCGCCTGCTCAAGCTGCTGGTCTAGTACCCCTCACCACATCACGAGGGAAAATCATGTGGGTCCATCCGGACCTAGTCCACGAGGTAACTCAGTCCACTCCATCTTCTAAAAATAAAAGTAAAAAAGTCAGATCCTGCCGTACCACCTCAGCAGATGAAGAGGAAGTCACGGCCGTTGTTACTCGATCCGGAGCACAATCTCAACCTGTGACGAAAAACTCGGCTGATGATCATCCGCCCATTACCACGGATGCTCCGGGACCGGCTCAGCCTTCGACGACCGACAAGCCTAGGCCGAAGGAGACTCGCTTCGACAAATCCCTCCGAAAGGAAACATCTCAGGGGCTGGAGAGGCCCTATAACTTCGACATATTGGCGCAATTGGCCAATACACCGGCCAAATTGTCCTTATATGAACTCCTGAGGCTCTCGAAGGATGTCCGTACAGCCTTGAGCGATGCACTTCAAAATGCCGATGCGTACCTGGCTCAGGTCAACCTCACGGGAGAAAATCAGCCCGTAGAACTCCAAGACAGTGCCTGTACGGGAGCAATGCCCAACATCGTCTTCTCTCCACAAGACATGCTCATCAAGACTAATCTACACGATCGCCCATTATACTACATAGGCTACATCGGCGACATAAAGGTGGACCGGATGCACATTGACCCTGGGTCTTCCATAAGCATCATTCCAAAAGGACTACTGCATTATCTTCGCATCCCGATGCATCGCCTGACCCCTACAAACACCGCCATCAGCGGGTTCAAATCGGGCAGGAGCTACCCAATCGGGAAGATCCGTCTGAAATGTCAGATTGGCGATCTCCAATCAGAAGTCACTTGCTACGTCATAGATGCCGACACTTCATACAACATCCTTTTGGGGTGCCCTTGGATTCACGATTACATGATCGTGCCTTCCACGCTACACCAATGCTTCAAATATGTTGACAAGTACGACTTCGTGAGGACAGAATTTGCTGACATCGATCCCTTCAAAGGGGTCGAATCTTATTACTCGGACTCCTGCCTATACGAAAAGTCGAAGAGGCACCTTGAAGGAGGAAATGAGCAAACTGATGTTGAAGCAACCATGGGATCAGAAGAGCCTCTGACGATCCACCTCCAGGCTCGCAAACCAGGCAATTCTGCACCCCTTACGGCCACGCTGCGTAAGGACGCGATCAGCCTCTCGGCACAGGAAGAGCAGTTGAGAATCCGGCTGCCAAGGTCCGGCCAGATACCGAGACCCACGACAGGGCCACTTACCATCAGATTACCGAGAGTCGGTCAATCCCAAATAGAGAAGCTCAATCCCTCCGATAGACCTCTGACGATACGCCTGCGTAAGAAAGGTCGTCACCCCGATGCGAGGTCTGACACTTCAAACGAACCAGCCACCCCTCGCTCTACATCAAGTGCCAGACTAGGGGTTGCTAGTCTACCGACAACCCCATGCTCCGCTCCGTCAGTTGAGCCTCTGAAGATCAAACTGACTAGGACGCCCTCTCAATCTTCATTCACACAGGGGGTAGCCGAAGAAGAACCAGAGCTAGCCAAGTATGTGGCTATCCATACTGACGCTCCCTCCGCAGATGATGTAATCCCTCTAGAAAAGATACCTTACTTCATTAATAAAGGGTTATCTTTGGACTACACCGAGCTCAATAAGCTATGTACAATGTATGCTATGGAACACGGTATAGGCACTCACCTACATACACAGGTGACAAATGTGTACACCGCTATCCAACTTACTCCAGTAGAAGACGCTTACCGAATAATCGAGGGAGGAGACCACCCAATCATCTTCGGCCGGACGAACAACCCGCATCCCCTCGCCATGGAAGAAGTCGACTTCGGGTCAGATGCCGGAAGACTGCCTCTGTATCTCTATAGCCCTCAATCCAAATATCTCATGCAGAAACAGGGGTATGATCTAGAGACAACGCCAGGACTGAACTACGGCACTGGACGACGATTACCTTTGAAGACGCCAGCCCCGGCGGGCAAACCACGGAACTACTATAACAAAACTCGATACGGTTTAGGGTATGTAACGCCTACTACGACCCCTGAAAGCTCAGATGAAGAATGCGACTGGCAGTCACATTCAACCGGATCACCGACTTCCGACTCAGATACTAGCATCGGAGATGTATTCAGACAAGTCATGTCAGTCAACATGGCATTCGCTGACGCTTACGAGGAAGATGAAGACATCCCCGAAATCCTTGAGCTAGAGCCATGGGCCCAGCAATTAGACGCACAATGGGAAAAGCGGTTCGAACTGAGAGAACCTCCTACTGAAGATGAAGTCATACAAGTGGATCTCGGCAGCGAATCTTCTCTAAAACCAATCTTTATCAGTTGAAGCCTAACTGATGAAGAACGAGAGTCGCTTTTAGAACTTGTCAGAGAATACATTGATGTGTTTGCCTGGAGCTATGAGGACATGCCAGGGTTAAATCCTGATATCGCTCTCCACAAACTCAATATACGGCCAGATGCAAAGCCAGTCAAGCAGCAACAACGACGCTGCCGCCCAGGCGTCATGGACGCGATTGAAGCCGAAGTCAACAAGCTAATAGCCAGCGGCTTCATTCGTGAAGAGCAACATCCTGATTGGGTCGCCAATATACTACCCGTCCTCAAGAAGAATGGAAAGATTCGAATCTGTATCGACTTCCGCAACCTGAACGAGGCATGCCCCAAAGATGAATTTCCCCTTCCTATCACAGACATCATGATCGACAATACATGCGACTTTGAACGTATGTCATTCATGGATGGATTCTCGGGGTACAATCAAATCAAGATGTCTCCCGACGACGAAAAGCACACTTCATTCCGAACCCTGATTGGCACATACTGCTACACAGTCATGCCATTCGGTCTAAAGAATGCTGGCGCTACATATCAGCGGGCCATGAGTATCATTTTTAGAGAACATTTGCGCAAGACAGTGGAATGCTATATCGACGACATCGCCGTCAAGAGTCGCCGTAAGGAGGATCATCTGCAAGACCTGAGAACGGTGTTCAACTTAATGTGAGCCCACAATCTGAAGATGAACCCTACAAAATCGTTCTTGGGCGTATCCAGCGGGAAGTTCTTGGGCTTCATCATCACTGCACGGGGTATCCATGTAGACCCCGAGAAAACGAAGGCAATCATGGAGATGGGTCCCCCGAGAAATCTTCGTGAACTTAGAGGCCTCCAAGGGAGGCTAGCTTATATCAGGAGGTTCATTTCCAACCTCTTCGGGCGATGCCGACCGTTCACCCACCTCATGAAGAAGGGAGTCTCATTCGTATGGGACGAGGAATGCCAGCGCACTTTCGATGACATCAAAGAATATTTATCAAATCCTCCAGTCCTGGTGGCCCCGGTCCCTGGAAAACCATTCCTGCTCTATGTACGAGCAATGGAACACTCCCTCAGTGCCCTGCTGGCACAAAACAACGACGCAGGCCACGAGCAGGCCATTTACTATCTCAGCCGAATGATGGTTGGGCCCGAACACCGATACACCGCTGTGGAGAAAGAATGCCTCGCTCTGGTATTCGCCATTCAAAAGATGCGGCACTATGTCACGGGGCAAACCATACATGTGATCTCACGAATCAACCCTCTCAGGGTCCTCATGACCAAACCAGGGGCACTCAGCTCCCGCCTCGCTATATGGGCGATATTGCTGTCCTCCTATCATATGGTCTTCGTCCCGCAGAAGGCTGTCAAAGGTCAAGCCCTGGCAGACTTTTTGGCGGCCCATCCAGGATCGAAATCATCCAGAATATACGAAGAAATCCCAGATGAGGTCGCCGATTCAAATACAACCACCCACGATAACATATGGCGGATGTTCTTCGATGGCGCTTCAAGAACCGGATCCAAGAGAAACATCGTCGTCGGAGTCGGAGTAGTATTGGTCTCTCCTACCGGGCTAGTGATCAATCGCGCTTACTCTCTCACGGAACCCTGCTCTAACAATGTGGCCGAGTACAACGCTTTGGTCATTGGCCTCCAACTCGCAAGAGAACTGGGGGTAGAATACCTTGAAGCATACGGCGATTCGCAATTAATCGTCAACCAGATCCGGGGGATGTACGAAGTCCGCCATGAAGACATGATCCCTTACCACCAAATAGCGATCAACATTATCTCATCATTCGAGGGATTCTTCATCGAACACGTCCCCAGACTCCAAAATATCGAAGATGATGCCCTAGCAGGCCTGGCTGCTTCCCTAGCAGTGCCAAACCACTCTAATCATTCGGTCGATGTAATCGGCCGTGAGCTGGTCTGCCCCAAGAACAACGTTCAAGCCATGGCGAGTTATTCTGCTCAGATGATCGACGAAGTGCCAGACTGGAGACAACCATTCATAGACTTTGTAGTCTACGACATCCTACCCGAGAACCCGAAGGAGGCTACTTCTATCAGACGGCGTTCTCTCAGATTCTTCTACGATACAGAGACGAAAATGCGGTATCGTCGCTCCTACGATGGATTACTACTTCGGTGCTTGTCAAACGCAGAAGCCAAAGAAGCGTACGAGAGGCTCATGACGGTGTCTGCGGGGCCCATCAGCCTGGCCCTAAGCTGCAAGATCGCCTTCGTCGGATGGGCTACTACTGGCCCACGATGGTGGCTGATGCGATAGATTATGCCAGAAAATGCAAGGCCTGCCAAGTCCACGCAGACTTCATTCACCAACCGTCCGAATTTCTACATCCGACAGTGGCATCCTGGTCATTCGAAGCATAGGGAATGGATATCATTGGTCCAATCACTCCACCTTCCTCCCGAGGACATCGCTTCATACTAGCGATCACTGATTACTTCTCAAAGTGGACAGAAGCTGTCCCACTCGCCGAAGTCAAGACTTCGAACGTGATTAGCTTCCTGAAACACCACGTCATCTACCGCTTTGGACTGCCCCGAAAGATCATCCATGATAATGGTCCGCAGTTTATAAGCCACGCATTCTACCGATTCTGCGATAAACACCGCATTCAGAATGTCGCTTCGACACCATACAACCCGGCAGCAAACGGGTTAGCAGAGGCGTTCAACAAAACAATCATCAAACTCCTCAAGAAATTTGTCTCCTCCAACAAACGTGACTGGAACGAGAAGCTCGGCGAGTGCTTATGGGCTTATCGCACCACGGTTCGAACAGCCACCGGGAATACACCATTCTCTCTGGTGTACGGAAGTGAGGCAGTTCTCCCATTAGAGACTCAGATTCCCTCACTCCGAGTCGCCCTCACTTATCAATTGACAACGGATGATAACTACCGACGTCGACTACAAGAGTTAGAGGCCTTAGATGAAAAACGCCTCCTAGCTCAGCAAAGGATCAAATTATACCAAGCACGCATCTCAGGAGCCTTCAACAAAAAGGTCAAAGTCAGAATATTCCAAGTGGGCGATCTTGTTTTGGCAGTCAGGAGGCCAATGGTCATGACTCACAAGACCACCGGCAAGTTCCAGCCAAAATGGGAAGGCCCATTTATCATCGAGGCCGTGTTCTCCAATGGTGCTTACCGCCTCGCCAAGCAGAACGGAGACTTGCTCATGTTGCCCGTCAACGGCAAGTTCCTGAAGAAATACTATGTTTAAACAACATTTTCCAGTGTTTTGAGTCATGTGCCCGCTGGTACCACTGAACTCAACCCCCTAATTTTCCAACTTATTGAGTCACGTACCCTCTTGTACCGCTGAACTCATATCCCAAATTCCCAAGTCATGTACCTGCTGGTACCTCTGAACTTACACTTTGATTCCAATATTCACAGATTTTTGAGTCATGTACCCGCGTGTACCGTTGAACTCATGTCCTTCTTCCATAAACATACCCCAAATTCCTAAGTCATGTACCTGCTGGTACCTCTGAACTTACACTTTGATTCCAACATTCATGGATTGTCGAGTTATGTGCCCATCGGTATCCCTGAACTTACATCCCGGTCACTCTTTTGAAAGAAAGTCATGTATAATCATACCGCTGAACTTTCTTCCTACAAGAGATCCTCCCTCATGATCTAATACCTGCACTCCCAGTGCACAACAAAGGTAACGGATCCACAAATTTCCAAGACGACCATGTCCTCATCACCTCTGAGTCGTCCCATTTCCGCCAAAAACAAATCATCCCTACATAGAACTTCCATGTCCTTACTACCTCTGAGTTGTTCTATGTACCCCCCCTGTCAAAGAGACCCTCATGCTCACCATGTCCTCAGTACCTCTGAGTCAGTATGATTGGTTCCTTTCTTTTAAACTTATTGTCCGTATCCAAAACCAGGATATGTTAGGGACAATGGTTCCACGTAAAATGACCCGATAAAAGGATTATTACAAAGCAAAAGAGTAAAGCAAATATATATTCCATTCAGTCAGAAATCAGTTACATCCACACGGTTACAGGAAAGTTCTTCATTACAGACAAGACACCTCAAACCCCTAGTTACAAAAATACGTATACAACTCCTTCAACCACATTACGTATGAAGGGTGCAACTGAGGAAGATCCTCGTCCAGAATGGGAGAATCAGGATTCCCAGTGGTGTCACCCTCAGCAGTCTCGACAGTGGGGAGGACGTCGTCCCTCTCAGGCTCCGATTCTTCTTTCATTGTCTCCTTCTTAACAGAGGAAGGCCCCTGATTGACGCCAAGGAGCTACGGATCCTCTACCACTACAATATCAGCACTCGGTGGAGACACTATAAGAACCAAAAGACGGAAAAAAGTGATGAGAAATGATGAAAACAGTCAGAAGATATTCAGAAGTGTTCATGCGGCTCGTTTAAAGACAATTCTTATGCGGCTTGGGCATGGAATATTTTCCATGCGGCTCATAGGATGTGTATGCGGACCACGTAATCTAAAAAGCTCGCATCAAAATGATTATGCACGAAGCAATGCAGCAGAGCAGCATCTTTTAGGGTTTCAGAGCACCCAATCTTCCGCACAGTCCTTACCTTCGACGACAACATGAACATCAAGACGAACGGGGGGTGCGGCAATTGAAGACGAAGCCGACTTCCTGCTCCTAGCCACAACCTTCTTCACTGCCTTGGAAGCCCTAGGTGCCATCGTGGTTTGTCAGTTGGAAGAAGAAAGCAAGACAGAAATCTTAATCAGAAAGAGTCTAAGAGAGAAATCCTTCTAAATACCCTTCCATTTATAGAGAAAGGAGGACCAAGACCGACGCTTCGTACAAAGTAGTCGACTCTTCGGCTATCGATACGGACTAGTTAATTAGAGGTCAGAAACTCCTAGGATCCTGCCCCAAAAAGGTTTGCATGCCTGACATAATGGCGTGGCGAGAAGCTATGCGGCTGAACAATCTATGCGGCCAAGATCTCTATACGGTCAGGGTTTCATATGTGGTTAGAAGAGCACGGCCATGCTTCTTATTCAAAGTATTTCAATTTTACAAATTGAAAACTTTGAAGGGGGTCCTGTAGAAGCATGGAAAATACTAAAGAAATTGACTCATGCGGCCAAGAAAGACCCATGCAGCTCAGAAAACGCATGCGGCTCAGGGAGTCATGCGGCATAAGGAGCTATGCGGCCGGAGGCATTCCATGCGGCTCAGAAGACACGTGGCGTGACAGCGCTCCCCTCCGATCCATGCTGCATTAATTGCTTTGACGGCTGACCCCTCTGAAAAGTTGATAGACCTGACACCAAAGCAGGTAATTATGACTCTGCCATAATGATAAATCTCTAGGGAAGGGAAAGAAATCTCTGACACGATCCCCCGAGAGCAACAAAATGCCACGTGGCCCTGCCACGTGGGTGTGCTTATGCGGCTCGAAGTGAAGACTTCCCATGCGGCTCGAGTGGAATCATTCCCATGCGGCTCGAGTGGAATCATCCCTATGCGGCTCAAGAAGATCATGCCCATGTGGTTCAAGCAGACACACCATTATGCGGTTCATGTGGCTCATCATATGGTTCAGAAGTCTGAAGGAGGGGGCCACTGCCCAGACAGCCCTGACACGTGTCCCAAGTCTTATGCGGCCCACAATTCATGCGGCCCAAATCTCATGCGGCCCAATCTGCATGCGGTTCCAGTCTTACCATCTCAGGATACGTGTCCTCAGCCGATCAATCTCCCAGATTTATGGCACTCCAAGATCGGGTCGAATCCCAATGATCTGGGGCACGTGGCAGGAGAATAAATTTGATTTATTCGCAGATATGAGAGAATCATTATAAGGGAGATTTATGCCAATCAGCATTAATTGCTAATGGGGATTTGGTGTAATCTACCCTTAATGGTTCTGATTCGTCACAATCAGAAATGAACGGCCTGGATTGATCAATCTCCAAGCTGCCGCCATCTCCAAGAGCTAATCATTGGCAACCCTAGCGATCACATCCCACTATTATAAATAGCAAGGTGCCATTCCCTTATGATATAGAGAGATATACAAAAAGAAACCAGAGAAGAATACGTATACACAGAGAGGCTTCCCCCATAGTCAGAGAGAGAATATACACAGAGAGAGAGAAGCCAGAAGAGCAATCAGAGAGAGAGCAAGAAGGCATTTCTTCGTCAACGACCAAGCAGATCTTCCCCGAGTCAAGGCTGCGTACCGATCGTCCAAGGAGTAAGGCAGAGCGGCCGTCGCTTTTCCGAGCCTCTATCATCACCCCCCATAATCTAAAATAAACAATCATACTTAGACTGTTGTACCTAGGTTTTCGTCCCTAGGATTTCTTTGTACGAGCGAGTTTGTATTGTGAGTCTAAGTTCAGTCCTCCGATAATTATTCTGTACTTTTACAATCAATGGCAAACAGTCGAACATTGGCTGAAGTCACAATGGTGACAGGAACGTCCTCCTCGACGAACTCCGCAGGCTTCTTGCCCTTGCCAGCACCGCCGCGAGGAGTTTTGGGAGCCACTTCTTGCAAGAAGGAAGTTAGGGTTTTTCAAGAACTCTAAAAGAGGAAAGCAAAGAGAGGAAGAACTCTCTCTCTCTATCTCACGCCTATTTATAGGCTTAGTCGCACGCGTGAACCGATGAAGTGTGATCTCAGCCGCCGCCTCGGGTTTTGTGAAGAGATAACTGTAAATAAATCCAAAAAGATCATCATTAATCTTCTTGGTTATCGAAGCGTCATCATTCGCATTTACTGAGAGGAGCATGCGCCCCATCACTGATGCACGGAGTGATCATGCGCCCGAACAGTCATGCGCCCCGTAGAAGACACCACCATGCTTCTTATTCAAAGTATTCCAAAACTTGACAAAAAGTTTTGAAAACTTTGAAGGAGGTCTTGTAGAAGCATAGAATTTCAGGACCAGAAATCCGATGCGCCAAACATTACATGCGCCAGGGAGCTCAGAGGAAGTACTTGGCACAGCAAAGCAAAAATATAGACATTAAAAGAAGATTTTTATTTCATATAAAAGTCTATTACACGAGCTGTACAAAGGAGAATTTCTACAAAGAAAAGACACTAAGTCTACATCTAGGTGCAGCAACCACCATGCACTCTCAAACAGGCACATCTCGCCATGCGCTCTCAAACAGGCATATCTCGCCATGACGCTCTCAGCCAGGCGCATCCCTTCAGCAGCTCAGTTATGTGCATCCTCAGTTATGTGCATCCCTTCAGCAGCTCAGTTATGTGCCGCCCTTCAGCGTCCCAGACAGGCGCATCATGAAGTCAGCATATGCGCCATCAAATACTTCGACTCATAAAGAATTTATTGAGCAGAACGAGGGTGGCAATCAACCCTCTAGCTTCGAAAGAGCCTCCAAAAGACCAAGGAAGACTGCAATCGAAACACGGCTAAAGGAGCAGCTTTAGAAGAAAGAGCCTCCAAAGCCGCAGTACCGCAATTCTGATCTGCGGCTCTTCCAGCATAACGGAGACGAGGCTCAAGTATCCCGATCTTTGGATGCAACAGGCACCTTCTGCCTGCCTCGGAAGCCCATCGACTCCGACTTTTGGATGTAACAGTCACCTTCAAGTGCATCAATGAAGACAATACGTCACATCTTCACCCTCGGGAGCATCTCGTCAATAGAATGTGCTCGAGCAAACAAGTTTATTTTGGGAGGACGTAAGAGAACGAGAAGCAAACCCTCTCCATGCTACTATTTATAGGCCGGGCAAATCAAACCCATGCCAAGTGGCTGGCTCTCCGAATCCCGTGCAATGAATTTACATTAAATGGTGATGAACTTGACGCTTCGAATTCAGCCAAGTCAAGAAAGACTATTTAAAGCACTCGAAGAACGTAACAGTCGGGCCCATAACGACGTGTCATGCAAAATAGATGTGCCGGCCAGACCGCACATCGTGCTGACGCGCCCAGCTCCCTTCAAAGGATACGCCCCCATGCGTCCCCATGCGCCTAGTGGAACGCCGATCGATGCGCCCACTCAACAAACCCATCATCTGTCAAAAGAACATTAAATGCTGAAGTTTGACAGAGTTGGCAGCACGTCCCCCGAGGACTGAACTTGACAGCTTTTACAGAAGACGAAGCGTCGCCGACGTCAGCATCATCATTGCTTCCCTCCGGCGGTTACAAGCCACGTGGCCGCCCAACCAGTTCGCATGCGCCTCTGCAGCCATGCGCCCAAATCTCTGCATGCGCTTCAAAAGCCATGCGCCTCAGACTTTTCTCTGATCCCTAAAGACAGAAGTAAAGTCACTACTGAAGCCCCGCATGCGCCTCAAAAGCCATGCGCCTCGACTGGTTCGTGACTCCTAAAGGTTACGAGCCAAAGCCTCCTCATGCGCCCAATCCCAGGCGCATCCTATCAGATCACTCCCCACCAAATCCGAGATCTTCGAGCCATGGACCGACGACACGCGTCCTTTGACTTGATTCGGCCTATAAAAGGGTGCTAATCACCCAAGATCTCAGAAACTGAAAGATCTTCTCCGTTGCTACGTGCCAGCTCTACCGCAGCCCACGACAGCAACGAAAAGAGTTCAACTCCTTAATCAGGGCGCATCACCTATGCGCCTCCATCAGCAACTACCACGTGGCATCCCCACGTACAGGCGCATCTTACATGCGCGTATGAGCAGGCAGCCTGCAAAGCTATAAATAGAGGGATCATTTCCTTCTTTCAGACACATACAGACAGAGACACGTCGTACAACCATCGACAACACATAGAGAGAGACAGATACAGACACTCAACGTCTTCTTCCTCTCCGCAAGCTTCTGCTCCTAGAGCAACCCAGATCTTCAGAGAACCGAGAACCGTCGTCAGATCGTCAACGGAGTCAACGCATTACCACTCGCTCCATCGGCACAAGGGACCCAGATAATCAAAAGTATACTCCTAGGACTGCATCTAAGTCCTACATTGTAACACTGTTCTGTTTGTATTGAAATTAAATCAAAAGATTTTAATGGCAAACAAATATTACAAAGGGTCTAGCGCTCGTGAGCTCCAAGCCAGCCGAAGCGCAGAAGCCGAAGAAAACCTACTCCGTCAATGACGAAGACACTCTCGAGTTATTCGAGATGCTGGCCAAGGACGGCAGGCTGCAGCTTCCACCTTCCAAGCATCATGACAAAGTAGAAAAGGTGGATAATCCTAACTACTGCCATTACCACCGGTACATCCACCACTCAACACGAGACTGCTACGTGTTGAAAAGACAGATTCAATGTCTTATCGATGCCAAAGTCATCTTCCTCGATTACAAGATGTGACCGCCAACATGGTCACGATACAGTTCTGGAGCTTCCTGATAGCCGAGACTCAAGATGGCGTCGTCCCCATCCCAAAGGCAATGATGGAAGTCGTCAACCTTCCGCCGCTAAGGACAATGCTCAGGGCCTCATCCCCTTCACGATATTGCAAGGTAAAGTAATGTGGGTTCATCCAAATCTCACTCCTGACATGACTACGCCAGCAGTACGCCCAACTAAAGGGAGGAAGGTCAGCACATGTTGCATGGTCTCCTCCTCGACAGAAGACACCAGGGTGACCACTCGTTCAACTCTACAGCGAGAGAAAGACCAGGCTCCTGAAGAAGAGATGCCCTCGCTAGCGACCCATTCTACTCCCGATACAGCACAAACCGGACCTTCTCAACCTTTTACCGCAGATAAGCAGAAACAGAAGGAGGTCCGCTTCGATAAGCCTCTACGAAAGGATTCGGCAGCAGACCCGATCAAGTACTACAACTTCGATATACAGACACAGCTGGCCAACACGCCGGCTCAGTTATCACTCTCCGAGCTTCTCTGGCTTTTCAAAGTGATTCAGGACGCCCTGAGCGAGGTACTGCAGAATGCAGAGGCTTACCTCACACAGGTGAAGCAGCCCAAGGAAGACCCGACGACATATCCGCATTGCCATAGCGTGGTCGAGGTGATTCCTAACATCACCTTCGTGCAGCATGATATGCTACTAAAAAACAACCGGCACAACCGACCCATGTACTATACAAGATACGTGGGTGCCATCAAGGTCGATCGCATTCACATCGATCCGGGCTCATCGCTCAGCACCATCCCTCGAAGTCTGCTCCAAGCTCTAGGGATCCGATGTACCGTCTCACGGCATCGAACACCACCATCAGCGGCTTCAACGCGGGGAAGAGTGAGCCTCTAGACAAGATCCGATTGAAGTGTCAAATAGGTGATTTTCACATTGAGGTTACCTGTTACGTCATCGATGCGGACATAAACTACAACATATTATTTGGGCGGCCATGGATCTATGATTACATGATCGTCCCCTCTATCCTTCACCAGTGCATGAAGTACGTGGTCAGTGATGCGGCCGTAAAGACAGAGTTCGCTGATATCGACCAGTTTTAAGCTCTCGAAGCATACTGTACGGATGCCGATTTTTATAAACCACTCCCCTGGAATGACGAGTCCTACGATACCAATGACGAAGCAGAAGCAGAAGCTGCAGCCGTCACGGAAGGACCCATGAGGGTTCGACTGAAAGATAAGCCACCTAAGACTCCAGCCCCTTGGTCATCAAACTCTGGAGCAAGGCTCCAACACGGCCGCCTCCGACGTTATCAAGCCAGGAGCCCCTACAAATAAAGCTCTCCCGAAAGGCTCAGACACCCGCTTTAAAACTGCATGATACACTGGCTGCACCTCCCGCGGTGATCAAAATGAAGCAAAAATATCCTCCACCTCCTTCTGCAGCAGCTCTTACCCACGAGGAATTACAAGATGACGTCTGCGCCAATACAGAGGTACAGTCTTTAGATGATGTAATCCCTCGGGATAAAATTTTGTATTTTTTAATAGAAAGTTATCTTCGAATTACTTCTGTGCGTATTGGAACACTAAGTACTTCTTAGACAACGCTCTATGTACTCTACAAATGCAAGTGACAACCGCCAACCTTATAAACCGAGTTGTTTCCTCCAAAGGCTCCTACTTCCTAGTCCCGCCAAGGAATCTAGAGGAGCAACCTATCATCTTCGGTCAACTGGAACATCCGTAGCGGCTAGCCCCAGGAGAACTGGAACCCGACGACGACAAGATGCAGCTCTACCGCTATGCTACTCAAGCCAAATATCTCATCCAGAAGATGGGATACGACCTGAACAGCAACAAAGGGCTAAACTATGGCAAAGGTTGGCGGCTTCCCTTACGAGTTCGTACTTCGAAGGAGAAGCCTCAGAACTACTACCAACGTACTTGCCGGGGGTTGGGATATATTACTCCTACGACCATTTCGGAGAGTTCAGAATCGGTGGCTCCACTATACTCGCATTCTTCTGAGTCTTCAACCTGGGATTTTGATACGAGTATAGGTCGAGACCTCCAAAAGGTACTATCCGTCAACATAATTTCCATAGACGATCCCGCAGAGAAAGAATACCATGCACTCGATTTCTTCGAAGAAGAGCCCTGGGATCAACGCCATGGCTCTCAGTGGGAATGGCGTTTTGAACAGCGAGAGCCTCCCACCGAGGACAAAGTCGTCCAGATCGATTTAGGGGATAAAACTTCCCCTAAACCCATCTTTGTCAGCAAAAACCTGACAGGAGACGACAAAGATTCTCTTGTATAGCTGGTCCGGGAGTATATAGACGTCTTCGTCTGGAGCTATGAAGATATGCCGGGTTTGGACCCATAAGTCGCCATGCACCGGCTCAATATTCTATCTGACGCCAAACCTATCAAACAGTAGCAGCTTCATTTCTGTCCCGATATTATGGACGTCATCGAAGAAGAAGTCGATAAACTATTGAGAGTAGCTTCATCCACGAAGAACAGCACCTTGATTGGGTGGCCAATATCGTGCCGGTTACCAAAAAGAATGGGAAGATTAGAGTCTGCATAGACTTCCGGGATCTCAACTCGGCCTATCCAAAAGACAAATTTTCTTTCCCAATCACAGACGTGATGATCGACAACACTTGTGGATTCGAGCGTATGTCCTTCATGGATGGCTTCTCAGGCTACAACCAAATCAAGATGTTCCCCAAAGACAAAAAGTATACTTCATTCCGGACTCCGAAAGGGATATACTGTTATACATTTATGCCTTTTAGATTGAAGAATGCGAGTGCAACCTACCAGCGGGCTATGAGTACAATATTCTGCAAATATCTTCGAAAGACGGTGGAGTGTTACGTCGATGACATTACCGTCAAGATCAAAGCCAAGTCCAGCCACTTAGACGACTTACGAACAATGTTCGATATAATGTGGGCGCACCAACTAAAGTTGAATCCTACCAAGTCCTTCCTAGGCATCTCCAGCAGCAAGTTCTTAGGCTTCATCCTCACGATGAAGGGGATCCATATTGACCCGGAGAAGACGAAGGCAATTCTGGACATGGCTCTCCCAAAGAATCTTAGGAAACTTCGAGGCCTACAAGGACGTCAGGCATACATCAGAAGATTCATAGCAAATCTCTATGGTCGATGTCAGTCCTTCACTAAACTGATGAAAAAGGGGGTCTCCTTTGTATGGACCAAAGAGTGCCAGCACGCATTCGACGACATCAAGAAGTACCTCACTAGTCCCCCTGTTCTGGTAGCTCCAGTAATAGGAAGATCTTTTCTACTCTACGTCCGAGCCATGGATCACTCTCTCGGGGCATTACTGGCCCAGAAGAGCGATGAAGGACACAAGCAGGCCATCTATTACCTCAGCAGAACCATGATTGGAGCCGAGCACCGATACAATCCTGTCGAGAAGGAGTGTCTTGCTTTACTCTTTGACATTCAGAAAACACGTCACTATGTGACCGGACAGACGATCCACATCATCTCTCGAATCAACTCCCTCAGGGTCCTCATGACCAAGCAGGGGCTTTGAACTCGAGGTTAGCCACCTGGCAATACTCTTAACTCCTTATGACATGGTGTTCATCCCTCATAAGGCAGTTAAAGGCCAAGCGTTGGCCGATTTCCTAGTAGCACACCCTGTGCCAGAGCCATCAAAGCTCTATGACAATATCCCCGATGAAGTCTTAGAATCTAATGCTGCCTCAGACAACCCCGTATGAAAACTGTTCTTTGATGGTACTTTAAGGACATGACCCAATGGTGAGATTGTAAAGGGAGTGGGGGTTGTCCTCGTTACCCCTGACGGCCTGACCATCCATCGTGTCTACTCCCTCGGTGAGTCATGTCCCAACAACGTTGCTGATTACAACGCCCTTATCATCGGGCTACAACTCGCTAAACAGTTGGGGGTTGACTACATCGAAGCCTATGGGGACTCGAAGCTGATTATTAGCCAAGTTCGAGAGCAATATGAGGTCTGTCATGAGGACCTAATCCCCTAACATCAGGTGGCCATCGACATTATCTCCACGTTTATAGGTTTCTTTATAGAACATGTGCCATGTTTACAAAATTTGGAGGCCGACGCCCTCACCGGTCTCGCCGCCGCTCTCGCAGCACATGGAAGATCCCAATACACCGTTACAGTGATGGGGTGAGAACTTGTCTGTCCGAAGAATGTTTTGCACACATGCCAAAGTTACTCAGTCCAAGCGGAGGCTAATGTAGACGTACGGGACTGGCATTTCCTTTTATCGACTACGCGGTCTACAGGATTCTACCCGAAGAAACGACGGAGGTGGCTTCCGTCAGAAGACGTTCCCTCCGATTCTTCAATGACACACCTACCAAAATGATGTACCATCGTTCTTATGATGGACTCCTCCTCCGGTATCTATCCCAGATAGAGGCACAGGAAGCGCTCCGAGAGGCACACGATGGGACATGTGGAGCTTATCAACCCGGGCCCAAATTGTAAGACTGACTGCGTCGCATGGACTATTACTGGCCCACTATAATGGCGAACGCCGTGGAATATGCGAAGAAGTTTTGGGCATGTCAGTTGCATGCAGACTTCATTTACCGACCTTCGAAACATCTACACTTTACTATAGCCTCCTGGCCATTTGAAGCATGGGGAATGGATATCGTTGGGCCAATCAGCCCATCTTCCTCCAAAGGACATCGGTTTATCCTTGCCATTATGGATTACTTCTCCAAGTGGGCGGAAGTAGTGTCATTGGCAGAAGTAAAAGCCTCGAACGTGATCAGCTTCATTAAGCACTACGTCATCTACCGGTTCGGGGTCCCCAGAAGAATTGTCTATGACAATGGCCCCCAGTTCATGAGCCATGCCTTCCAGCGGTTCTGTGACAAGAACTGAATATAGAGCGTGGCATCAACGACCTATAACCCGACGTCTAATGGATTGGCCGAAGCACTCAACAAAACTATCCTCAAACTACTCAAGAAAGTTGTGTCATCTAATAAACGCGACTGGAACGATAAGTTGGATGAATGCCTATGGGCATACTGTACGGACACCAATGGGCAACACACTGTTCGCCCTGGTATACGAAAATGAAGTGGTACTCTCCTTGGAGATTCAAATCCCGTCCTTACAGGTAACTATCACCAATCAGCTGACTGACGAAGATAACAAGCACAGACGGTTATAAGAGTTGGAAGCATTGGATGAAAAATGCTTGCTAGCACAGCAAAGAATCGAGCTTTACCAAACTCGTATTTCTGGGGCCTTCAACAAAAGAGTCCGAAAAAGATCATACCAAGTGGGCGACCTCGTCTTAGCAGTGCGCAGGCCGATGGTGATGACTCACAAGACGGCTGGAAAGTTCGAGCCCAAGTGGAAAGGACCGTTCGTCATAGAAACAGTATACTCCAACGGTGCTTATCGACTAGCCAAACCCAATGGTGACTTGCTAATGATTCCCATCAACGGCAAGTTCCTAAAGAAGTATTACGCTTGAAGATAAAACCGTCATAGGCTCTCGCATCCCCTAAGAGTGCATATGGGTTCTGGTAAGGGGATTCCCTTATTCTACATCTTCCCTCCAGTAGATGAAGCACTTCATGTCCATATTACCTCTGGATTGCTCCTCTACACCCCGATGATGCGGCTACCACGTCCATATTACCTCTGAGTAGTCGTTCTCTCCGTATTGATCCTATGATTATCATGGATGTTTAGAAAACGGTTCAAGTTCATACTACCTCTGAATTATTATTTTACATCCCAGCGAAGATTAGGCCTACCATGTTCATATTACCTCTGGTTAGGTGTTCTTCTATAATGACCCCTCCTTATGTTGAAGAAAAAATAGGGGAACAGAAGAGTTCCTATACAGAAACAAGAATCTGAAACATCGCCAAGCACGTACGCTCATGCCACATGTTCATGCTTCTGTTCAAAGTATCCCGAGTTTGACTCAAGTTCGGAACACTTTGAGGGGGTCTTGTAGAAGCATAAAAATCTTAGCTGATAACATTCCTCCACTGCATCGCAGATGATACAAAGGTGCAGACCGAGTATTAAAAAGACAACAGAAGATATGGAAAGAAGTTTTATTATTATGCCTACAAAGATCTAGTACAAATTCATCAAGGCTATACGTAAAAGACTAATCCTACTTCTTCTACAAAGGATCGATTACAGATTCAGCAAAGCCGAGAGGAGTCTACAAGGGGTTTAGTCTTCGTCAAAGCGCAGTCCCTCTTCTACTCTGTAAGCATACTGGAAGATTGATCCCCATTGAAGCATATTCTGACTTTCTTATGGGTACAACCCTCCAAAAGCGCATCAGCTACTCGACTGAAACGAGCAACTTCCTGAAGCAGCAATTGGCCCGGGTTTCCAGAAGGCACAAAAGGTCTCAAAAGCCTAAAATGGGCAGGGCAGAGCACAACTTGTGGCTCTTCGGGCTGGCCATCCACCCACAAGCTAGGTCGTCAGGACCTCGAAGACCTCCAAGGCGTTGCCCAGGTTCGAACTCCTTATGAGAAGTGTTCCAGCACGTTCCAGGGCTCGTCAACAGTTCTTCTATGGAGGCATAGCCCCTTTGAGCGAAGGAATCCTCAACCAACAGTCGATTTATGCAAGGCCAACCGCCGCTCGAAGTAAAGTCTGGATCCAGCATGGTGGTGAAGGTTGCCAGGAAGAAGACGTGATTCTTCAGAAGAAACTCCCCCTTTATATAGGGCGGGAGTGGTCCAAAATACAGGCCACATGGCCGACGGTCCAAATTCCCACATTAATAGGATGACCCTAGGACTCTGCACGATGAACATCATTAAATAAAGTTCATTCGACTATGACCTATACTATCCAAGGACCCTTGAAATTTCCTAAATAATAGTGGTAATTAAGAGGGAGTCGTTTATTAAGGAGCGATCATTCATTGCTCTTTAAGTGAAGACTTCAAAGCCAAGGCCTTCAATCCAGAGGCGCAGCTACATTCCTACGCCCACCTTACGTGCAGATTGGTGATATTTTCACACCACCTCAACTCCAACGGCGCAGCACTCTGATCTGACCCAGAAGCTTAACTACCTTTCGTTAGAGACTTGGGAGAGACCGTTTGCCTCCAGTACAAGCCCGACTGCTATTCTAAAGCACAGTAAAATGGTCTATCTGAAGGCACAGCCTACTTGTCGCCCTAAAGCACAGTGACTTTACCCGAAACACAGCCTACTCGTTGCCCCTAAAAGCACAGAGGCCCCGTTGTCTTCGAAACATAGTCCACTTGTCGCCCTAAAGTACAAAGGTTCTGTCGTCTCCAGAAGCACAATCTACTCGTCGCCCCAGAAGCGTAGCCAGCCTTGCCTGAAGCACAGACGACATGGTCCCATCCAATCGATTTTCGTAAATCGCCTCTCTCAAAGATAGGATTAGGATTGATCAAGTTGATAAATTCATATTGATTTAAATCTCGGATGAAAATTACACAGAATCTAAATCTGAGATAAAATCCTAAGATTTGCTCGGCTACATCCGAGTAAGCAAATCGGCACGCGACACGTGTCACCTCCTTCGGTTATTTTGATAACCACCAGTGATCTCATTTGAGTGGAATCTCAGCACCCGCCACGTGTCAGCGCCACAGAAGCCCACACCGTACAAGGACGACAGATTCCTTCATATCTTGAAACCCTAATACACATTGCATATGTGCCCCTTTCCCCTATAAATATGAGAGGTTTTCCTCCAACAAGAGGATCGACATGGAGAAGAAGATCCACAAAATTATCAAAATCTTCAACTTCGGCATCCTCCTGATTGGCAACCCTAGAGTTCCATAAAAGGCACCAGAAAGTCAGAGCAAGTGTCATATCATCATTGGATTATCAATGGAGTAAATGAGCCGCTGCAGTGCTGGATCTCCACAGTCACACTTTTCTAGAAACTTTTGTACTTAGATTTCTTTGCATAAGAATCGATTGTACTCTTTTTTTACGTTCATAATACAAAAAATTCGTTCAACCTTTGTCATGTCGAACAGGGTACGTGCCACGTGTCTCTGACTTGGTTATGCCTATGACGGGTGTCAACAGCCCAAGATCGCAGCAATAGCCATATCCCAACCACCACTACGTGGTGGGTAGCTTCGCTTTGTACGGACAATGGCAACCGTATTCTTTTCAGAAGTGTCAGGTAGCAACATAAATCATGCGAGCAGTGCTCCTGCGCGCCATAAACCATAAGCACATCGCTTATGCATGCATGGGTAGATTTTTCCAGCTTACTATAAATAGAAGTAGTCTTCCTTCATTCGAGACACATGGAGAGTTTTTGCATAAAACTGAGAGACCCGAGTTGTTGTTCTGCTTACTGTGGAGCAAAGATTTGTAATCCACTGTCACCTCGTCATATTGTCAAGAGAGTAAAAGAATCAGCTGTAGTGTTCGATCTCCATCGTCATACTTTTCCAGAAGCAAGATTGTACTTAAAAATCCTGTTTAGGAGTTTTTGTGTACTTTTTTGTTTGATTAATACAAAAGTTCTTTCAACTTTTTGTTATTGGAAAACAGCTGTATGTGCGAGGTTGTGTATGCAAGACCATCTGCGTATAGCTCTCGGTACATAATCCCTTGGTATATAGGTCTCAGTAAACTTCGCGGTTGCATGCGTATATCACATGCATGCTACTGTCAGAGCAGACTATTGCAGGTTGCATGCCGCAAATAGGTATGACATTATCAAATCAGTCTGCATGCAGACTTACGTGACTAGCCGATAGGATATGGTATGGACACGCATAGAGGTAAGTGAGAACCTTTCCTATAAATATGTGACCTCCTTTGTCTTTCTTGGCTGTTATTAATGATGATTTTGTGATTCCTCAAAGAGAAACCAAATAGAAAGTAGCCAACCACCCATATACATAAGATTCTATGTGCGCAAGTCTTATCCGCGGCAGCAAACTGGTGTGATTTTTTATGTCCAAGTTCATCTTGAGGTGACTCAAGCATTTCAGAAGTTCATCCCAGAAATTGCTAGTTCCTGGGAGTAGATCGTCGAACAGGGCAAATCTTGCTTTGAGCAATGGTGATCTTCAACACCCCAGTAATGTGTTTCCTTCATGGTTTTTCTAGTTCTAGAACTTTGTTCATGTGGACGTTCTGTCTCGTTGTAGCAAATGCGATTGTGAAGAGAAGCACGTGTTTTACTTTTCTTGTGTTTGTTCTTACTCATTGTAGCAACTGCGATTGCAAAAAGTAGAACAATTTTTTTATCAATTTGTAACCTGCTCGAAGGAGACGCGTGTAGGGAGCCATGTCTGTTGTTGATTAGGCGCACATGAACTCTCTAGGTAAGTTCTTTGTGCGGCAATAATTTGTGTTACACTACAAAAATTTGTAGTTTACTGACAGAAGTTATCGACAAAAATATATTGGTCGCTAATAGCGACGGATTAGCAATAGACAGGCGACTGACATTTTATATAGAATTACTTATAAAACTACGTCGTTATATACGTCACTGGTCCGTCGGTAAAGCATTATCGACAACTTACTGACAGAAACGTCTGACGCTACCCATCAGTAAAATTGGCATAGTAACCCTCCCTCCTCATTTCAAATTTTCACCCAAACGAAAATTTCCCCCCAAACTCCTTCTCCTCTCGACCTCCCTCCTCCTCCGACCTTCTCCTCCTCCCGACCCCCTCTCGTCCTCCGACCTCCTCCTTCCGACCCCCTCTTCTGCAGCGACGACCGCCCAACAGCCCCCCTTTCTGCCCCCTCTACAGCCCCCCTCTCTGTCCCTCCTCTTTGCCCACCTCTACAGCCGCTCTCCACCCCCGACCCTCCTCTTCGCCCCCTCTATAGCCCCCCCTTCTGCCCCCCTACAGCTCCCCTCTTCGCCACCCCTACAGCCCCCTCCTCTACAGCCCCCTTCTACAGCCCCCCTCTCCGGCCCCCTCCCCCTCCCCCGGTTGTAGGTAATTTTTTTTAATTGTTTTACATTTTTTATATTTAGATTATGTTGTTGTTGGCAGAGAAAGTGTTATTGTTGTTGTTGTTAATCTTTGCTCGAGACCCTAAAAAAATTTGATCCTACAAAAGAATATGTTGTTGTTGTTGTTCACTAAACTGTGTTAGAACAAGCTATGCTACCACCATTAGCTTAACGTGTTCTAGCTTTTTTGATGAAAATGATAGTGCTAGTAAGAGGGCAGTAGCCAATGGGATGCTCCTGATGGGTGTTCACAGTTGGATTCGGAGGGACCTATTCATATTCACAAGTTTTTTCTTTTATGAGATAGATTCTTCCCTAATTGCTTGTAAACCAATAGGAACTTTCTTTTCATTCCGATGATAAAAATTGCACTTATCATTCTCTGTATATTCTTTATGTTAATCAACTTAGAGGGATAATCATCACAGAAGATCATATGATTTAAGAATCTGGAACATTTTATGTGGTGAGGGAATTACTAATAAGGATTTGATATTTTATCCAACGATTTCACCATGTTAGGGTAGGAACTAATAGATCCGAGTTAACAAATTTTAGGAAAGGTTCAAA
The DNA here is from genome assembly GCA_029216955.1 of Iris pallida. Classification (NCBI taxonomy): domain Eukaryota; kingdom Viridiplantae; phylum Streptophyta; class Magnoliopsida; order Asparagales; family Iridaceae; genus Iris; species Iris pallida. The sequence continues at coordinate 7,764,399 of JANAVB010016195.1, forward strand.
GTATCGGTATCGAAATTCGTATCGGACCATTCTTATTAGTATCGAGATCGACATTTCTTTGTCGAATTGACCCAAAAATAGGCCCCAATGTCGGTATCGGTCAGTATCGGATACCGGTCAGTATCGAACTGGAATATTACAAATCGTATCAGTATCGACCTTATCGGATCGGTATCGACATATATCGAAAACTATGCTTTTAGGCAATTGGATTAGTGATGAGGTTTTGACATGGCATGGCTTTTGTTAGTAGAGTGAACTCGATACTTTATCTTTAATACTTCATCTTCTTACTCAATACTTCATATTTGATGCCTCTTTATAGAAAGCAATTAGTCAATACTTAGTTGACCGTTCGTGGAGATACAATCGACGACATGAGAGCAAGATTGGTTTGACGGATGATTTCAAGGCAAACGTCGAGGAATTTCTGAGATACGCCAGTAGCCAACCTTATTTCATGGACAGAAGGCTCATAAAGTGTCTTTGTGTCAAATGTCATAATGTACCATTCAAAGAGGTAGATCTCGTGAGAGAGCACCACTACAAGAAGGGTTTCGTACCGAACTACAATGAGTGGATAGCTCAAGGAAAACCTTTGGTTCTGCAATATCAGTCCTCCTTCAATACAGAGGTGGGAGAGTCCACTCTTGGAGATCACTTCGAATATCGACAATGAAACTTGGCACGTGAGTTAGTATTTGATACGGCTTGTGCCGATCCAAGTTTTGATCCGGAGGATCCGAATCCTGTTGTAAAAGAGTTCTATGATATGTTCAACTATGCCGATACTTTGTTATATCCGGATTATGATTCTTATTCTGTCATGTCGGTGGTGATGCGGCTGTTGAACCTCAAGTCCAATTTTAACTTACCGCAGGAATGTTACGACCGGATAATTCAGTTTGTTAGAGAGTTGCTGCCAAAAGGAGCGAAGGACTTGCCACAAAACTTTTACAAATCAAAGATGATGATACGAAAACTCAGATTAGGCTATAAAAAGATAGATTGTCATCGAAATGGATACATATTGTACTACAAGGAGAACAATGATAAAGACAGATGCATTTTCTGTCACAATAACCGGTACAAGCCCATTCGGGGCAAAAAAATCAACTGCACGAGCAAGGTTGTGCTCCTACAAATACATATAATTTTTTTCTATCACAAAGAGGCTACAGAGGATGTATATGTCCTCGAACACTGCAGAACACATGACATGGCATAGCAAAGAACGGAAGATGGATGAAGGAGAATTATCTCATCCATCCGATGGGGAGGCATGGAAGCATTTTTATCGATGTCATCCTGGATTTACTGCAGAGCCTAAGAATATTCTGCTGGCTTTATGTTCTGATGGATTCACTCCTTTCGGACAGTCGAGGTCTCAGTACTCTTGTTGGCCGGTGATTTTGACCCCTTACGATCTACCGCCGTGGATGTGCTAGAAGACTCTTTATATATTCTTGACACTTATCATACTCGGTCTAAAAAATCTAAAGAAGAACATCGATATCTACTTGAAGTTGTTGGTGACAATTGTGGCAGTTCGGAGTTCAGACGTATTATATATCGAGGGACGCCTTTAGAGATGGTAAACAGGAACAAACTCCTCCCCCGTTGAGATTGACTACAGATGTCGTTTGGGTAGAGGTAGAGGATTTTTTGACTATAATGGAAGATCCGAGATCGGGCCATCACTTAGAAGGATTCGGACATAGCCATCATTGGATAAAGCGGAGTATCTTTTGGGACTTACCTTATTTGAAGGACAATCTCATAAGACACAATCTTAATGTCATGCATATTGATAAAATATATTCGACAACATCTTCAATACAGTGATGGATATCAAGGAAAAAACGAAAGACAATCCCAAAGCAAGAAAAGACTTAAAATTATTTATAGGCGTCAAGAGTTGCATCTAACACGAAGATCCAATGGTAACTGGGTCAAGCCCTCAGCACCATTTATATTGAGTAGGGATGATAAATTGATAATATACAATTGGATTACAAAGTTGAGATTCCCTGATGGTTACGTGTCGAATCTGGCAAGATGTGTCAATCTCAACGAACGCAAGCTGATAGGGATGAAGAGTCATAATTGCCACGTGTTCATAGAGCGTTTACTTCCTATCACTCTGAGAGAGATGCTGCCTTCTCAAGTATGGGGTCCGCTGGCCGAGTTATCTATATTCTTTAGAGATTTTTGTTTAAGTAAGTTGACAATGCAACATATGTTTGAACTTGAGGAGAAGATTATATTGATATTGTGCAAGTTAGAAAAGGTGTTTCCTTCCGGCTTTTTAATAGTATGGAACATTTGTCGATTCATCTTGCCTACGAAGCATGTATCGGTGCTCCCGTCCATTACCTGTGGATGTATCCAATTGAGAGGTATAAAATAATTAATTATCTAGTACTAATAATTATTTTATTCAAATAGTTATAATATTGAATATATTATTTATAGATATCTATATCACCTGAAGAAGAAGGTGGGCAATAAGGCTCATGTAGAAGCTTCGATATGTGAAGCATATATTATTGAGGAGGTTTCAAACTTATGCTCAATCTACTTCGATACTCATGTCAGAACAAACTGGAATATAACACCAAGAAATGATGAAGGTGAGGTCGATGCACCAAATAGTAGAATCTGTACTATCTTCAATATTGGTGGCAAGCCTACAAGTGCTTCTAAGTTACAGTGGTTGGAGGACGATGAGTTTGAAGCCGCTCATCGGTATATCTGCCTAAATAGTGGTATAGAATGTAAGATATAGAGAATTAAGCGACATAGTTTTGCTACATATTCCAATTTTGCTATATACTTGTAAAAGTTCTCTAACTTTTTTCGTTTATCATAGTACTTTTAGAACTGAGATAAAAATGGAGAGACCTAATATTGATGATGATGATCTTGCTAGAGAGGTTGATAGAAAATTTATGTCGTGGTTCCATAATTATGTAAGGATTAAAATCGATCATCTAACTATTCTAAATTCAATAATATGTCAAAGCTTTGTCTAATGACGTTATGATACGTAATATTTTAGGTTTTTCATCCTGGCACACAATTGCAGAACGAAATACTTCGAGCACTAGCTATCAGACCAAGCAAGAGGGTGAAATGTTGGGATGGATATACCATCAATTGCTTCAAATTTAGAACCACTGATAAGTCTATCAATCACTCATTTGTCGATGAGGAGGCTAATTATACAAAAAAATTAGAGTTTGTGTAAGGGGTTCAGTCTATGATGTCGATCCAGAATTTGACTATTATGGTATTCTAAAAGATATTGTAGAGCTGGATTACTCTTTTGATACCAAAATTGTGCTATTTAAATGTGATTGGATCGACACTACACCTAAGCAAGGATAGAGAATTGACAAATAGTTTGGATTTATTGATATAAAACATAGAAAAAGATATGTAGGTTTTGAACCATTTGTGTTGGCTAGTCAAACGGTCCAAGTGTACTACACGAGTTATCCTAGTCGATGACGTACTACTCGTGATTGGTGGGCTGTATGCAAAACTAAAGCAAGAAATAAATATAATATTGGAGATCAAGCATACCAGGAGGATGAGGTAGTCATGCCTCAACCAACATATATAAGTTTAGCCGGCATTGACGTTACTGTAGAAGATGATATAGTTGACGAAGAGATTGACATAGAGGACTTACCTCATGTAGAGGAGGAGTCTAAAATGGACGTATCGGATGAGGAAGAAGAATTTGAAGATGAAGGTGAAAGTGGAAGTGATAGTGAAAATGAAGAAGATGAAGATGAAGTTAATTCAAAATATGAAGAAGATGAAGAAGATTAGTACGTATTACCTACTTATGAGTATCATCACACCATTTTTTATTTCTACTAGATTAGCATTGATTATGTGTATCAACACACCATTTTTTAATTTGTATTAGATTTGTATTGATTATTTGTATCATCACACTATTTTTTTATTTCTGTCAGATTTTCATATGGCGGGTCGATGCCGTACACGACATCGAGGATCTTCATCCCGCTCTCCTGCTCCTCCTAGTACTCCAGTTGAGATCACAGAGGAGTTAGCGAGGATGACTTGGTTGATGAAGAGGATGGCTTATCTCTGCCTTTCACTCATTCATCGGCCGATGGAGCTAGCCTTGATATTTCCTCAGCATCTACTCCTACTGGTGCTGGTGCTCCATCTTCTATGCTAGAGACTACACCTGTCGCTCTTACTGGGACGAATCCATATCCTGACCTTTTGGTCGACCGTGGAGTGTACATACGTCGACCAGGATTTGCAGACCCTCCTACTCTACCAGAGCGGCCAGACGGCATCACTCGTCCCAAGCTGTGAGCCGATGGAACGACGTAAGTATATAATTATTATTATACACATTTATTCATACTCTCTTTATTATTTAATCGTACATTGTTTTGTTAATTCCAGGTTCTTTTCGGTCCAGGCTGGTAGAGATTTGGGCGACTTGATGCGTCATCAATTACATGGTCCCTATCTGAACTTTGGCGACATTCTACTTGATAGACGATTCATTTGGCTTGAGATGCTTGGGATATGCCTAAATAATATCATCTTTGTTTACAATATTTCTTAAATATTTGCTCATTTATTTTTATTTGTTCTTATTTGCAGAAGTTGTACTGGTGGCCGGCGCACAGAGATCAGCGATTCGAAAGTGCTTCAAGTTCGTCGCCAGTAAGAGGTTGAGGGATATGATCAACGACCAAAAGGCGTTGGCTAAACTAAATAGCACTGTTCGCAAGGAGTGGTTGAAGGAGGAATTTTGGGAGGCGATGAAAGAGAAAGTGGACACTCCGGCCTATAAGGCTAAGCACGAGAAGACAAAGGCTGCCCGTGCTAAGGGTGGTCACCACACGGGTGGATCCATCCCAATTTCAGAGCATTATCGATGGTTGGTGAGTATTCTTATTTATTATTTCTTCAATTATTTAAATTTAATGTTTAGTTATAAATTGATGTTTAATTGTTACAGTGCAAGGAGGTCGCCAGGGCAGGCAGAGACCTGAACGTCATCGACTTTCCAAAAGTTTTTGAATGTACCCATAAGCAAAAGAAGGATGGAAAGCTCGTAGATAATCGGGTGACCAAAGCCTATGTAAGTTTTTCGAGTCTTATATCTAATTACATTTCTTCTTTGTACTTAGTTATATTTATTTTACCTAAATAGTTAGTCCTAACTCTAATATGAATATTAACTCTAAATCATAACCCTAATTAGCATTATAAATCAAAGACAAATTTAGGAGACGTATGAGACCCTAACCATAACGATACTTAATAGTAACTAAAATATGAATATTAACTCTAAATCTATTCACCTATATAAATATAGGAGACGTATGAGACCCTAACCATAACAATAATCACTACCAAAATTCATCGCTTTAGCGACGGATTAAGTTCGTCGCTACTAGCGACGGACTCCCGACTATATACTGACGGTTTACCGTCTAATCACAGGCAATATTTTTTTTAAATTTTAAGGGTGAAAAGTTGTCGCACACCCGTCGGTAAGGCGTCGGCGAAATAGTGACGGACAATGTAGCCGTCGCTAGGTAGTCACTCCTTAGTCAATATTTGCGTGGGAAAATGTTAAAAAAATCACAAAAAATTGGGCGACTACATAGCGATGGATTGTTCGTCGCCCAGCTGATGAGATTTAGCGACGAAAACTGTAGTCGTCGCTACGTAGTCACTCAGCTGGCGGAAAAATTTATAAAAATTCGTGGGAAATTTTACGACTACATAGCGATGGATATATCCATCGACAGTCCGTCGCTAAATAGCCAGCCCTAACTTAAATTGAACCGACGGAAGGGGAGAAATTTCATTCGAACCAAAATATTTCTCTCTCCTCTCTCTCTCTCTCTCTCTCTTGGAGCTCTCTCTCAAAGGTACTCTCTCTCTCGTTTGGTGGTTGTGGGCGGCGGGAGGGAGGTAGCCGACGGTGGGGGGACGGAGGGGAGCCGTGGTGGGGGGGTGGTCTGCTGTGGTGGGAGACCGCGGCGGGGGGGAGGGGGGGATGGAGGCCGCGGGGGTGGGGGGCGGAGGTAGCCAGCGGTGGGGGGCAAAGGGGAGCCGTGGGGGGGTCGGCTGTGGTGGGAGGCCGCGGGGGGGGTGCGGATGGAGGCCACGGGGGTGGCGGATGGAGGCCGCGGGGGTCGGGGTGGAGGGGGGCCGGGGATGGAGGAGGCCGCGGGAGGGGCGGAGGGGGGCCGGGGGTGTGGGGGGTTGGGGGTCGGCGGTGGTGGGAGTGGGGCTCGCGGGGAGGTAGTGCAGGCGATGGGGGCCGGGGCGACGGGGAAGGCTGCAGGGGGAGGGGGGGTGGCGGGGGTCGGGGGTGGCGGGGTCGACGGTGGTGGAAGTGGGGGTCGCGGGGAGGTAGTGCATCCGATTGGGGCCGAGGGTGGGAGTTGGGGTCGGCGGTGGAGGGGGTGGGGGTCGAAACACACACACACACACACATATATTCGTCACATACACACACACACCTGTGTGTGTGTGTGTATATATATATATATATAAAAACTTAAAAAAATAAAATAAAATATATATATATATAAACTTAGTATATATATATATATATATATATATATATATATATATATATATATATATATATATATATAGGAGTATATATAAAGTTTGGACCGAAACCAAATAATAAAATTTAGTATATTCAAAACCGCCTCCGAACCGAATTTTTAGTATATTCAAGACCGAAACGGATGTACCGCCGCTATTCCGTCGCTAGGCCGTCGAATAGTAGCGACTACAAGCGACGAGTTAGCGACGGAGATTGCGTATCAGACACTCTCTGATACGCTTTTACCGACCATTTAGCGACGGATATTACGTATCAGATACTCTCTGACATGCAATTATCGACCATTTAGCGACGGATACGGCCATCACTAAGGCGATGTATCATTAACTTTCTGATACGTGCTTTGAAAAAAATCCGTCGGCCATTCGTCTCGAGATGTATGAGTATGGTTGACGGAAATCCGTCGCAAAATCGTCGTTGGGTGACAACTTGGCGACGAATTGTTTTTAGCGACGAGGCTTTTCCCGACGGATATTTTTGACCAAAATCCGTCGGCCATCCGTCGGTATTATCATTTACCGACGGCTGGGCGACGGATACGGCCGTCGCTAAAACGATGAATTTTGGTAGTGAATTCTTAGTAACTAAAATATGAATATTAACTCTAAATCTATTGTGACGACCCGCACCCGGATATACGGGTACGAATACGTGGGCCACGCCCAACCTACGTCGCAGTATCGGCGGTAGAGCGCTGTCAAGTACCCTATACTAACTACAACATCTAAAGATCCATAACTAGAAATGTACTCATGTCACATCACGAAAACTAAGGAAGATAAGACAAGAAATAATAACAATATCACTAGAACAACTAGAATCTACAAGGATCATATGAGACAAGAATAAAATAGAGGGAAACAATAACAAAACTAAATAACTACCATACCTAGAACTCCTGAGAGACACTCACGGTGAAGAATACCGAGAACCACCCCAGCTAGCAACATCCTGCAGTCCAAAACTGAGGGCACAACTACTCCTAAAATATTTTCAACATATCCAGTTAGGATGGAACGAGCACAAAACTCACATAACAATTCTAGTTAGACGATATTGAAAATATAGCAGTAAATAGAGAGAATATACAAGAAATCACGAAATGTACATGTGAGTATCATGGCAAGGTAAGCTGTAAATCTATAGCTAGAAGAAGGCAAGTAAAACTGATCATGACATGTACAAGAATCAAGAATCACCTATCTAGGTGTGTGAGTACTAGCTACAATATGTGGCCGACTTGGGACATTGCACAATAGTAACAGGCCTGGCTAACCATACGTGGGGTGTATGATCAACACTCACAATCAATCAATGCACAATGGGTGCACAATAGGCTTTGACCACATATCTACACCAATACTCCCCGTCCCCCGACTAGTATAGTGGATCCAACCATGACACATCATGACGCACGATTCTCTGAGAGGGTAGCTAGCCTTCGCAGGAATCGTGTCTATACAATGCACAAGGAACAAGAAAGACTTGCACAATATATACCAAAGAATACAGGAATAACCTCTCATGACGAGATCTAGTCAAATACCAATCCGTGTGAACTATGTGTTAAGAGAACAAGAATATCTACACTATATGCAAGAAACATAAACGATATCATAAAACAGAAATATTATCAGAGAATGTACTCACCTGCGATCTGGTGGAATATGTCAACTGAGTCCTAGAACAGTGCCTCGAGGACCTATAGGTGGAATACTGTATCAAATAAGGGTTTGGAAGTAAAATCAAGTCATACTAAGTCAAACTAGGTCAAGGCAAGTCAAAGCAAGTCAATCTAAGTCAAGGGTTGACTTACAGTTGACTTTTGGTCAACTGGTCAACCATAGGTCAACTCTAGGTCAAACTTGACTAGCGTTGACTAAAAGTTGACTGTGGGTCAACTGGTCAACTTCGGTCAAGTTCTAGTCAATTTTAGGCTACGGTTGACTTTCGATTGACTTTTGGTCAAGATAATCAACTGTGGTCAACCAAGGTCAAAACTAGTTTAACCTAGGTCAAATGTTGACTCTACTTCGACATTCAGTCAAAGTAGTCAACCATGGTAAATGGGGTCAAAGCTAGTCTCTATAAACATCTACAGGGTCAACACATTTAATTTCAGTGGTTGTGAAATCACTGGAATCGATGGATCTCAAAATACCACAAAAGGAGAAAGATTATAATAATAGGATAAAAACCTATAGATGTTGTCGGATGATGAAACAACCATTACCAATGTGTCCAGAATGGTCAAATCAGCTAGGATAGCCTATTCATAAGTCCAATTTGGACATAGGGGCAGAAGGTAATTTCGGGTCAAAACGGTGTCCGTGTCGGACCCGCTTTGCACCGAAAAACGTACAAGAATACTAGTCTACTAAACCTAACAAATTATATGTCCACAAATCCAGAATGATGATACGAACTCAACGTTATGTCCAGAATTGGATTCCGTTGACCCGATATCAAATTGGTCCGTTGACTAGGACATTGAAATTCCGATTTGCACGAAAAAGCGTGTCGGGGCCAATGACCTCAAAACTCAACAAATTATATGTCAACGAGTCCAGAATAACGATACGAACTCAACGGTATGTCCAGAATTGGATTCCGATGAGCCGATATCAAAATGACCTGTTGACCTGGATATTTGTATCCGACTTGCACCGAAATGCGTGCCGAAACCAATGTCTACTAAAATCTAGTAAATTATATGTCAACGAGTCCAGAATGACGATACGAACTCAACGGTATATTCGGAATTGGATTTCGATGAGCCGACGTCAAAAAGTCCCCTTGACCCGGACTGTGGGGCCCGCTTTGTACTGAAATGGGTGCCAGGGCCCACGTCCTCCAAATCTAACAAACTCTATATGAAAACGTGCCAGAACGACGCCACGAGTCTACTGGTGGTGTCAAAAATTAAATTCAGAGTCCTGGGTTAAAAAATGGAAATTAACTTAGAAATTATGAATTCGGATGGCCAACTTTGGCGTCAAATTCAACCAATCAAACGTGCTCACAAGGAAACGAAACTGGAGGGGTAGGAAAAGGGTTATACCAGCTGCGCATAGGATCCAGTGGCATGCCAGACGGAGCTGCGATGGAGGAGATACGAACCGACGAAGTTGTCTCCGCAAAACTGTCCAAAAATAATACAATTTAAACGGTCAACTTTGTGGCCGGTTTTGATGTATCAAACGATAAAATTAACGGACGAAAATTTAGGGGAGTGAAGAGCTATATACCGAGATTGTGACGGCACAAAGAAATCGCCGATCCAACGATCAGATTTCTCAGAAAATGCGTGCAAAGTTGCTGGTTCGAGATGCGATTTCTGGACCCATTCCGAGATCGCGCCGACAGGAACCCGTGCCAAACGCACGAATCGGGCGTTTCTCGCACCGGGGACGCGGGGACTCGCCACGGGAGCCTGTCCGAAGGTTCACCGGAGGTGGTGCGGCCGGCCACGCGATGCACGGCGGCACACGGCGGCCCGTACGCCCGCGGCTGCTGTTGCCGTACTGCTGTTGTATGCTGCTGTTGCAGCTGCGTGCTGGCGCACGTATGTGCAGCGACGGCGATCGCCGGTGGTGGCCGAAGGCTGCAGTGGAGGTGGCGGTTGAAGGTGGTTAAGAGATGGAAGTGGTGGTGGTGTTAGATGATGATGGTGATGAATGAATGTGTTAATGGTGGTGGAGGTGTGTGGTGATGGAGGAGGAGAGAATGGTGAAGGAGGAGGAGAATGGAGGAGGCTCAGCCATGGACTGGTGGTCGGTCGGCCATGTGTCCGCCAAAATGTAGGGGGGGTCGGCTGTTTGCTGTTGTGGGTGATGGTGTGTGTGTGTTTGTGAGGAAAAATAAAGAGAGAGAGAGAAAGAGTTTTGTTTGTGTGTGTGAGTAAATTTGTGGAAGGAGAGAGAGAGAGATATTCTCTCCCTAGTTTTTAGGGCCGACCTAATGGGGGAGTTGAGTTGGCTGCTATATAGGAAATATAGGGTTGGGATTGGTAGAGAGTAAACCAATGGCTAGGATTAAACGAGAATTAGATTATTTCTAGGGATTTAATTAAAGGGGTTATCCATGAATATTTAAAATGGATAAACTAGATATTTAATATTTGTAAGAAAATGAGTGTGTGGATATTCATGAGGGGGCAACATTAAGTTTGGGTTGGTTCGGTTGAGCCGGGTTGGGTCAAAATCGGACATGGTAAAATAATTGAATTAATATGGGTATTTATGATCATGGGTAAATAAGTAACATGTGGGGACTCAAATAAATGGGACACAAGTGTCAGGCGGATAGTAGGCTTCGTGTGGGCCATATCCATATTTTGGGTCGAGTAGGTTGGATCGATGTCTGGTCCCGAAATTAAATTGGAAGTCAGGTCACAAATTACGGTAGATAATTAATTGGCCTAAATTGATCCAAAAGTTGTGCGAAGCAAATGAAGCACAAGATGGTGTGTCTGAGTGGGACACGAAGGTCATGGGTGAAGAGCGTCTCGAGTAGATCATGCATGACAAGTTGGTCTCAAGAAAATGACTAGCCTTGTGCTCCTAAATTAAAAGTCACAGTAACGTGCATATGAGGATCAAGAAAAAGAGTGGAAAATTAATTAATAATTAATCAACGATCAAATGGTCTAAATTGACATAAAGTTGTGCGAAGCAAAAAGAGCACAAGGGAACGAGTTTAAGTGGGACATGATATATCAAAACGAAGATAATCTCGTCTACTACAAACTTCAAGAAGAAAGTTTCCAGAGAACTGGCATCCCTGATGCTCTAGAAATCCAAGTCACGGAAAAAAAAACATTAAATCAAATAATAATCAAATAATAATATCTATTGCAAATAATTAATTTATAAAATTGAAAAAATAAGCCTAAATTCAGGGGGCTTACATCTATTCACCTATAAAAATATAGGCGACGTATGAGACTTTAGAGAGTCAAGTCGGTGAGGGAGGGACTGCTGCTGGGGGCTGCCGAGAGGGAAGCTGGGACTTGTCAGCCACCGATGCCGGCTGCAAGGAATGACTTATTGATACAAGCTGTTGGTAGAGAGAAAGGGGGCAGCGTGTATGGTACCGAATCGTTGGCATCCCAGTCATCCGTTTATTCCAGAGCTCCTCTATCTCCACCTCCACCTCCACCTGCAGATACACAAACCGGTATTACTAACGGAATCTACAGTTTACAGCAGATTACACAAATTTTGGTGGCCCTACAGAGTCAGATGACCCAGGTGACCAGAGTTCTAAACACAGCAGATCTGATTCCTACTACCACTGCACCGACTCCTGCTTTGACCTAAGCGCCTCCAGCACCGGCTCCAGTTTTGACCTCAGCGCCTCTGGCAACGGCTCCTGCTTCGACCACGACGCCTCTTGTCATGCCGGCGACTCTTTCAGGCATTCCTGCCCAGGATGTATAATGGATCATAAGTTTGGTCCTAGGGCAGATATTGTAGGAACCCTAGAGGGGGGTGAATAGGGTCAAGCTAGCTAATCAAGCACTTAGCACAAGCTAATGGGCAATTTAAAAATATAAGTACAAGAGAAGAAGCAATAACAATACCGACACCCGATGTATCCTGGTATCCTTCCTAGAGGCAATCCAGTCCCGGAACTCTCTCCGAATTTATCCACTATTTGAGCAAATAGTTACACACGAGTTTGGATCCGAAGAACTCGCCAACTTCTTACACGAGAGCTTTAATCCGAAGGCCTCTCCGACTTCAACCGAGAGTTTGGATACGAAGACTCTCCAACTTCAACCTTTCACAATAGGTTTTGATCTCCTTATACAATAAGATGAAGATCTCACTTTTCAACTCAATAACTCTAACACAATTTATGGATGGCGAATGAAAGCTTTGTAGAGTTGTTTGTGGATAGGCTTTGGTGGTTTAGAAATTTTTAGGCTCAAAGCATCAACCTTGAATGAAGGGGTTCAAGGCTATTTATAACCAAAGCATTGAAAAGGGCCAAAAGCAACTTTTCAGTCAGCGACCGGCATACCGCCGGTATGAGTCGGCATACCGTCGGTATACCGGTCTGGGATTGCAACGGCTCGAAATATAGCCGTTGGGATCATTTAATGCTGAAAATTTGACCGTTGGAATTTCAATGTTACGGAATCGGTATACCGTCGGTATGATCCCGTATACCGTCGGTATACCGATTTTGTGGACAGAAACTTTCTGTGAACAAAATCGGTATACCGTCGGTATGCACCGGTATACCGTCGGTATGCTGGTTTTCATCCGAAAATGATTCTGGGCTGGTTTCTACCCTAGCTTTCGATTTTGCCATCCATTTTTTGTGTTTATAATAATTCCTAAGACTCATTACAGACTCCAGATATACTGTAGCAGGTGCAGGCTTCTTCAGAGTCTTGAAATGATGATGGCATGGCTTGGCTTCTTCCTTTGATAGGTGCTGGCTTTTTTCTTTGGCGGCAGCTGTCCAAAGATATCCAGTTTATGAAAACTGAATACCTTTCGGGGGCTTCGCCCCCGAACCCCCGACGAGGGGCGCTGCCCCCTCGACCCCCGTCCGCTGACCGAGCAGCGGAACCCCCGAGTACGTGGCTCCGGAGATGTCGTCGGGTGGTTCAGAGAAATCTTATAGGATCCGTCGTCTTTGGCCCACCATAATTTCTTTATTGTATATGTCCACATTGATCTTGCTTATTGCTTTTCTGTATGTACATGTTAGACGAACAAAGCAATATACATAGTAGCAAGTATGATAAGTTTAATGCACATTAGGACAATATTGAGTTTAAGTATAAGTGCTAAGGTGATAGCATAAATGTTAGTGATATCATAATGATTAAACTTAATTGAATGACCACAATCAAAAATATAGTTTTGATTTTGGCAACCCGATTAAATTTAAGATAGATAAGCTCATATCACTAATATGTAAACCAATAGGCACATATCACCAAAGGTATAAGCATAAGTAGAAATGCTATAGCGATAATATGAAGATTAGTGATAATGAAATGTTAAACTTAACATATTAACCATATTCAAAAATATGATACAATCATTGGGCTAACAGATATATGCGTGCAGACAACCACCTCTACCTCCGCCACCTCCTCCACCATCAGTTTGTTGTTTGTATGATTTTTGGTTGTATTTGATCGATGAGTTTGTATGAACTTTAGGGAGTTTATGTATTATTAAAGAAATTTGTGTATATGTACTATATTACGACTGCTGGATGAGTTTGTATGGATTGAGTAGCTTTGGATATATATTAAAGTTCATTTCAATTAATATATTGGTGCTAGATGAATTTGTGTATATATTGGAGTTTATTTTACTGTATATCATTTTACTATATATCATTTTACTGTAATTGTATATATATATTGACAGGTTTGAGAAAAGCAGGAACCATTTATTCTGACAATAATGACAAGCTTAGCGACTAACCAGTGACGGAATAGCAACAGATTGCTTCAAAAATTTGCAGGTTAACGACGGCTTATCGACGAATAGCGACGTAAGTTTTGAAGGACAATGACTAACTAGCGACGGAAAACTTCGTCATTGACGTGCTATCTGATACCAAAAGCGTATCAGACGAGTTAGCGACGAAAATATCTGTCGCTGAGGTTCTAGAAAATTTGTATTTTTGGCTCACAAAAATTTGTCGGTATTTCGTTGCTAATATGTCGCAGAGTTTGCCGACGGTTTATATTTACTATTCCGTCGCTAATTTTGGTCGGCGTATCGGTCGGTACTCCGTCGCTATAGCGACGGATTACCAACGAATATGTCATAACGACGTTCAAGCTATCGACATACGTTTTTCGTCGGTAATCCGTCAGTAATTGTTATTAGCGACAGAAATGTCGTATTTAGCGACGGATAATCCGTCGCTAAATACCAATATTCGTCGCTAAATACCAATATTTTAGTAGTGTTAGTGATCTATGTCGGACATTTATGCGCACGAGTTATCTGCACATTTACTGTATACGCGAGTGATCTCTGCGGGACATTTATGCACGCATGATCTTGGCCAGGCCACTCCTAATGCTAAGTTTTCTATGAGGTAGTTCAACTGCGTGCAATTATTCTGTGTGGCCACTCCTAACGCTAAGTTCTCTGCGGGTCATTTATGCGCGCGAGTTCTCTGTGCGGCCATCCTCTGTGCTACTGATACTCTGCATGGCATTTCTATGCACGCCTAGTGATCAAGCACAGAGAGTCTATGTGCGCCACTGTTCATTGAAGGCCATCTTCATCTATTCGAAAGTAACACATGTGGGAGGTCAAAGGATTTGACTGTTAGTCCGATTTCTGTTAAAAGTGGAGGATTTCATGTGACCAAATGGCAGCAACTATTGTGCCCAAGAAGGAAGCTTGCTACATACTATTAATATTTGATTATACTTTTTGTAGAGAATAATTGTTGTATATTTTATTGATTGGCTACTCCACTACTTAAAGGGAGTCTAGCTCCTCTTCATACTACATTTTTCAATGTGGGACTAAATCCCTTATTAGTTCTCAACACTCCCCCTCAAGATGGGCGATAGATATTAATCATTCCCATCTTGTTACATAGCTTCGACAGACTTAATGAACTAAGACCCTTAGTCAGACAGTTTGCCACTTGTTCTTCTGAGCGAACATGATCAATCTTCAGTATTCCTTGTTCCAGCTTCTTTTTGATGAAGAATCGATCGATCTCGATGTGCTTCGTTCTGTCGTGCTGAACTGGATTGTTAGCTATACTTATTGCAGCTTGACTATCGCTCAGAAGACGTAATGGTGCTCCCTTGTCCAGCTTCAACTCTGTCAGCAACGCTTTTACCCACAGCAACTCCGACACTCCTAAAGCCATAGCTCTGTATTCTGCTTCAGCTGTAGACTGTGCTACCACTGACTGTTTCTTGCTTCTCCATGAGACCAAGTTTTCTCCTACAAAGACACAATATCCCGTGGTAGACCTTCTATCGTCTATGCAGCTCGCCCAGTCTGCATCGCAGTATCCCTCAACTTCTATACATCCATTCTTTTTGAACCATAGCCCTTTTTCTGGCGTCCCTTTCAGATATCTCAAGATCTGAAATACTGCATCCATATGACCCGTTCTTGGATCATACATGTAGCGACTTACTACACTCACCGTAAATGAGATATCAGGACGAGTGTGCCCCAGATAAATCAATCTCCCTGCAAGTCGTTGATATCTTTCACGATCAACTGGCTCTCCTGCTTCTGCTTCCAACTTGCACTTCTAGTCAATTGGAGTGACTGCTGCTTTACATCCCAGCATCCTTGTCTCCTTCAGCAGATCTAGTGCGTATTTTCTCTGTGAGAGAACAATTCCTTGTTCGCATTCGCACACCTCGATACCTAGAAAGTGCCTCATCGCTCCTAAATCCTTCACCTTAAACTCCTTCGCGAGTTTTGACTTCAGCTTAGCGATCTCGACTTCATCATTACCTGTGATTACTATATCATCCACATATACAGCAAGTATAGTGATGTGGCCTCTTGCATGCTGAAGAAAGACCATATGATCTGCATTTGCTTGATGGTATCCCATGCCTGTAACAGCCTTTCTGAATCTGTCAAACCAGGCTCGAGGAGATTGCTTGAGTCCATATAGCGACTTCTTTAGTTTGCACACTTTTCTATGCGATGTCCCTCCATCTGATTCTGTAGCATAGCACCCTGGCGGGAGTTCCATGTATACTTCTTCTTATAGGTCCCCATAGAGAAAGGTATTCTTCATATCTAACTGGTATAGCTTCCATCCATAATTTGCTGCAATAGAGACCAGAGTTCTTACGGTGCTCATTTTCGCTACTGGAGCAAACGTCTCATTATAGTCGATGCCATATGATTGTGTATCCTTTTACAACCAACCTTGCCTTGTATCGTTCCACTTTTCCTTCTGACGTCTCCTTTACTGTGTACACCCATTTGTATCCCACTGTTTTCTTTCCTTTGGATAATGGAACCAGCTCCCATGTCTTATTTTTCTCCAGTGCCCCAAGTTCTTCCATCATTGCAGCTTTTCACCTTGGATCTTCTTTGCTTCCTGCCAACTTTTGGGCAACAAAGTAGAGTCTAATGATGCAATGAAGGCTCGATAATTTGAAGAAATGCTAGAATAAGACAGGTAGTTGGCAATATCATGTTCATAATCATCAAAACGACTAGGAGCCTTATCCGCATTGATGCGAGAAGATCTCCTTAAAGGAGCAATAGGAGGTGGAGAGATCATACCATCAGAGTCAGAGAGATCCGCATCAGAATCAGATTGATTCAGTACGGGGGCAACATCTTCAAGAGTTAGAGCAGGAGTAGACGAGGGACTTGGTACAGTAGGTACAGGGCACGGTACAGGCACAGTACTGGACTTCTGTTGTCTCCTTCTGTAGACTTGGAGCTCCTTTGCCATTGTCTGTTGCTCTCCCTGTTTAACATATGTATCTTCTTCATCTTCTGTATCGGAGTCACTGCTTTTTTCCCCTGTCGTCCAGTTTTCCACGACCGGGCATGGGACCGATCCGACCACCACAGATGGGCTTATTTTCTCCCCCTCACATCTAACACCATCTGTGTTAGGTGTGTCACCAAATGCTGAACCGTCATTCGAACCATAATATGGTTCCAATTCTCTGAATGTAACGTCCATGCTTACAAACATCTTCCGCTTAACTGGGCTCCAACATGTGTATCCCTTCTGAGTTGCCGTGTATCCGACAAAGACACATTTAACCGCTCTAGGATCCATTTTGTCAACTCCTGGCCTATTATCTTGAACAAAATATACACACCTAAATACTTCCGGTGTAACAGTGTACGTGGTTGCACCAGTAAACATCTCCAACGGTGTCTTCCAGTCCAATACCTGAGATGGTATTATGTTGATGAGATAAGAGGCCGTTAACACTGTCTGCCCCCATAAGTGTTTCGGGACATTCATAGCCAGCATCATCGTCCGTGCGACCTCCAGCAGGTGTCTGTTCTTTCGTTCGGCCACACCATTTTGTGCCGGTGTATAGGCACAAGAAGTTTGGTGAAGTATTCCATGAGTGGATAAATACTCAGCAACCTTCTTATTTGTATACTCCGTCCCATCGTCAGACCGTAAGCACTTAATTTTAGTGCCATATTGTGTTTCTACCCGGCGATGAAAGTCTCGAAACGCCTCAAAGACATCACTTTTATTCTTCATAAGGTAGGCCCATGTCACGCGAGTATAACAATCAATAAAAGTGACAAACCATCGAAAACCGTTAATACCGGTTGTAGGACAAGGGCCCCATACGTCCGAATGTATCATATCAAATGCAGCTGAACTTCTACTTCCTGAACTCACATACGTGCTTCTGGTATGTTTACCCAACTCACATGCATTACAAAATAATTTCTCTTTATTAGCCCTTTGGTATAAGGACGGATACATGCGACTAATAATTTTAAAAGAAGAATGACCGACACGCTGGTGGTGGAGTAGCAATTCATCTTCTACACTGTGCCGTGAATCTTCCGGTGGTGTGTCTGCTACTAGAGATGCCAATGCTTTGTCCAGTCCTGTCCAAGTACCACCAGCCCCTTATGCCATGTGCCAGTCCCTAGTCGTCGTCCTGTCCCCTTCTCCTGAAAAGTCACCGTAGGAATGTCAAAGGAAACAGTACAGTTAAGATCAAGAATAATGGCACTAATAGAAAGAAGATTGACAGGAAAAGACGGAGCATGTAAGACATTGGTGAGAGTCAGAGAAGGGGTGCATACGACAATGCCTTTACCCATGACAGGGCTGGAGTTACCATCAGCAGTCTGAAAGCTCTCCGGCGTCGGTAGGTGAGTATAGTCCTGGAACTCACCGTGGGACCCTGTGACATGGCGAGATGCCCATAGTCCATAATCCATCCTGGTTGGTGGACACCTGCTGCAAGAGCACGCACAGGAATACCTATGCTGGTTTGGGCAAAGCAAGTGATGTGATTCTCCGAGGTAGATGACGCTCCATGACTACCATCCGAACCCAGCTTCGTGCTGCGTAACTTCGCGAGGAACTCCTTCTCAAGAGGGGTTAACTCAGCCAGGTGATTTTCTTCCCCTTCCTCTGCCAGATTAGCTTTGTGTCCTCCAGAATAATTTTTCCTTCTACCAGCATAACCGCCTCTACCACCTCGACGTCCTCCGCGACCCCGTCCACGATCACTCGACGGAGTTTGCAGGAGTTTTGGACAAAATCTGATGTAATGCCCTGAGTCACCACAGTTGTGGCAAACATCGACCACAGAGGGAGGCTGATTGAAGGCGGCAAGGGCAGACTTGTCAACAGCGGCTTGCTCTCCCTGGAAATAGCCCTTGTTGGGCATCAACTTCAATCGAGCCTCTTCTTGTGCCATGGCAGCTATGCCTTCTTCTAAGGTTGGAAGCATGGGCTGTGCGAGGAGGACATTTCTTCTATGCTCAAACACAGGGTTAAGACCCTTCAAGAACTTCATCATCCGTTGTCACGAAATATAATCCAAGAACTTTTGGAAATGTTTCGCAAATGCTGGTTCGACTTGTGCATCTTCCATTCCAAGAGGATCATAGTGATCCAGATCATACCAGTACTTCTTCAACAGTGCTGCATACTCAGAGATGGTACGGTCGTCCTGGGCTACCCTATCAAGTTCATCCTGCAGTTGGAAGACCCGCATAGGATTGCCTGAGCCTGAGTACATATCCTTCAAAGTCCGCCATATATCAGCAGCAGCCTCCATCGTCTCGACATTGTCCGACACCTAGTCGGTCAAGGAGGTTGTCAACCATCCAGCCATAACATTGTTGACAATTTCCCAAATAGCAAACTCCTTTGAGGAGGGATCATCTGGCGCCTTGGTTTGGCCATTGACGTAGCCAACCAAGCCTCGTCCCTTCAACGTCCACATGGCCTGCCGTGACCATTTCAAGTAGTTGGATGTTCCCTCCAACTTCGTCTCCAGCTTGTCCAGCTTTCCCATTTTGTAGGGTGACGGATCCACATCAGTATGGATCACACGTGGGGTTGCCTCGGTTAATCTCTTTGATAAAATATCATCAACCAAGGCCTTCATCTCTTCTGCAGTCAGTTTACCACTGATCGAATCCATGGTGTCTTCAACTGTGATTCATTGTCGGCGTCGTCTTCGTCGGCTTCGTCGTCGTCGTCGTCTTCGTCGGCTTCGTCGTCGTCGTCTTTATGTAAAGTCTTCAACAGAGACCTTACGAATGCGCAGTTAACGTGGCCAACACCGACGCGCGCATATAGATCCTAATTTGCAGATCGAGAACGGAAAAACAAAAAAGCATTTTGTAATTCCGGAGGGCGTAATCTAGGAACAGATGGTGCAAATAAAGCATTTGACGTCCATCCGTCTTCGAATAACCGTCCACATAATCTCTCACGCAAATTAGGGTTTTTTTTCTCGAAAAAAGGGGGGAGGGGGGGCGGCAGCAGTTGGGTCGGAAGAGGGTGTGGGGGGGGGGGGGGCGTCGGGGTCAGGGGGTGTCGGGGCAGCAAAGGGGGGGTCGCCGGGGGGGGGGGGGGGCGTCGGAGGGGGCAGGGGGGTCGCGGGGGGGGGGGGGGGGGGCGTCGGGGCAGCAGGGGGGGTCGCGGGGGGAGGGCGTCGGGGCAGCAGGGGGCGTCGTCGGGGGGGGGGGGGGGGGGGGGGCAGGGAGGGGAGGGGGCGTCGGCGGCAGGGGGGTTTGCCGGGTTGGGAAAGGGGTGGAATTTTTTTTTTTTTTGTGGTTATGGCTCTGATACCATGTAGAGAATAATTGTTGTATATTTTATTGATTGGCTACTCCACTACTTATAGGGAGTCTAGCTCCTCTTCATACTACATTTTCCAATGTGGGACTAAATCCTTTATTAGTTCTCAACACTTTTTTTCATACATAATAATGGATTCATTAATAATAATATTTCTAATATAAATAACAATGTGTGCATCTTGAAGCCTGTAATTGTTAAACAATGTACATGGAAATAAAATAAATGAAGGGTAGAAAAATGATATGGATATGGGAATAAGAATAGGGGGCTAGGAAATTTTTGAACGAGTGATTTGGAATAGGTATGGCTTTGTGAAGTTCAAATATGACCTTTGGTTATATTCTCAACGTTATGTTTTGATTAATAACAGCAAAACATGTGCATCTCATTTGCTTCGTGGAAACATACAGTATGGTGACATGATGAGTACAACATCAATTTTTTTTTGTCTATCTTTTAGGGTATTTATTATATATGTTTTATACAAGACTGACAGTAGATGTGATTGTTCTTCAAGATATTCATGTGTCAATTTGTTTCAAGTTGTGTAAAATAGTTGTACTAATTTAAATCCATAAGTCTTACAAGTTGTTACTATCTGATTATTTTTTGCAAATTTTTAGAATGTTCCGCTAAATACTATTTAGAGTTTATTCATGAGAAGTCTTTTTTTTGTAGGCTCAATTAATATATTGTAAGTTCAATAAATTTTGTTTTGGACTTTCTAGATCTAATACGCAAAT
This sequence comes from Iris pallida, assembly GCA_029216955.1. Lineage (NCBI taxonomy): Eukaryota > Viridiplantae > Streptophyta > Magnoliopsida > Asparagales > Iridaceae > Iris > Iris pallida. The sequence continues at coordinate 7,785,603 of JANAVB010016195.1, forward strand.
TTTGGCTTCTTCGTAGAAATTATAGGCTGGAGCTTGTGTAGAAGGAACTAAATAAATAAGTTTGATGACAGTTTACAGAGAGTAGTAGTAATTAGTTGCAGAAAATTGGGAAAATGATATGTAGTTTACAGTTGCAAGTTGCAATTCGAGGAAACTTAGGATCTTAAAGCGCAAATTAACGAGCTTTCTTCTGTGTCTTTTTTCCTAAGTTGATGAAGCAATATTGTGTTGACAAAGGCAAGCATGAGACCATGACTTGGTCCTCAAACACCTTCACACTTCTAGTTGGGTTGGGCACTTCTTGGATCAAGAGAGGTACTTAGGGAATAAGATGAATAAATATATAGTGGTTCTCATAAGAGTATATTATAACAACAAATTCAATAGAGCTGCCTTGAAAGAATCCTGTCCTAATTTACTTCAATTATTTACGAAAATAATAATCATTCCTGAAAACTTTACCTACACTTCTAGTGTGAAGAAACAAAAAAAAAGCAAAAAAATCAATCAGCTACTTATAAGATAAGAGTTTGGCGAGGGATGGAGCATATCCAATGCTAAAAGGGAGCAGATGGTAGCTGCTTGTTAGTCAAGAAGTGTCCAACGAGTTGACGAGCTTGTCTTGGAGTGAATGCCGGAACTTCATGCCCAGCACCGCGAATTGTGGCGAACGTTAATCCGTCGTAAACTACAGTCCATCCCCCAACCTGTATATTTAGAGCAAGATCACATTAGAAACGAAGAGAGACGATATCTGATACTGAACAGTTCAGTGCGGATCTATATATACCTCATAGCTGGTGTACCATGGCTTCCAATCTTGCTTGATTTTCAAGCCCAGTTTCTTCAATGCATATCTTGTCGATGTTACTGGAACTCTTCCATCAGTATCACCACTGCAAGCACACAATATGGGAAGTTATATTGCATCCAAGTATGAGAAACTTGAATCCTGACTAAAAAGTTGATATTGAAGTCTTGTAACTTGAGACTTGTAAGCTTTAGCCCTACATGAACTATAATAGGAACAAAAGTTGTAGTTAGAATTTCTGAGAGAGTTGTGTTTTCATCATTTTTAATGTTTAATTCTATAAATTTATGTATTAGCATCGGGACTTCAGTTGACAGGGTTGCTAGAATTTTTGTGAATATTACCAACATAAACTGAGATGTTAAGTGTACCTGAAAACCCAGATTCTTAGGCCTCCCTCGACTAGTTTCCTCATGGTTGGGAGCATCGAGAATGGGCTATCACCCCACCCGTTGATCACATCGCTTCAGAGAGACGACAAGAGCCAAATATTAGCACCTAAAGTAGTGTTTGTTTGGAGTGGTTAATATCGGTGTTCCTTGCACAAGGTGAACACAGTATCATAGCAAAAGCTCAAATAACAAGAGCGTTCAAAATTGCTACAATGCAAGATAAATCATCATAATACCTGCAATGAGTCCACTTGTAAGACATCTTTGAGACGTTGGCATGAAGAGCAGTTTGGACATCCGGACGGTTGAAGTACACAGCGCTGTAGTGAGAGGCGCAGGGATCGTAGCCTGCTGGCTCTTGGTGCAACTTTTTCTAGAAAAATAAAACCATAGCTTGACTTAATTAAATGTAGAAACAAGAAGAAAAAGGAAAAAAAAAAAAAAAAGTAGACCATATTTTGTTTCATATTATTATTAGACAATGCAGGAATTGTTGGAAAGAGATCAGAACATCCTCTATCAAAGAAAGGAATGATGCATATGATTTGTTATATTCTTAATATCTCATTGTTAGTTTGGAAATATGACATAATTTCTCCCAAATTTAAAATAGTCGAGAGAAATTGTAAAATATGAAATTGGAGCTTACCAATTTAGCTAAGAACATCGGTCCCTTGCCTCCAATCTTCCACAACTTCCGGGAGGTGGACTCCGTTCTAGCACATGTTGGAGAATACAGGCTATACATGTCAATGATGTCATAGACATCATAGTATTCATCTACAGCAGCACTACATGTCCTGCTAACATTCTGGATGCTAAAATCGCAGTTGAGCTTTATTGTTTCATAGAGCCTGTCCGAAATCACAGCGTGATGCCAAGCATAGTCGATCAGTCCTCTGTTGTCCGCCTCTTCGTCCATAACAGCATTCCCTATCTGAATAAAAAACATTAAAAAAAATGGTGTCAGAAAGGCTGCAGAGAACAAAATGGTCCGAATCAGAAGTTTTGATTGTTTCAATTTCAATACCATGAACCCCTTCAATTTGATGTAGTCCTCTTTTGAAGCATGCTTATTGTTATCATAAATCTTCTCGGCAAGTTGTGGAACATAATGTCCTAATAACAAGATAATTGATGTTTATTAGATTGAGATCCCGTGCTTGAACCTATTAAAATGAATATTACTGACAAGAATGTACCTGCATAGCTTTCTCCTGCAATGTAGAATTCATGGGATTTGAACTGTGGAAATCTTTTAAACCATTTCACGAGAAATTTATATGCATCGGTTGCTGCGGAGAAAAAAGAGGGAGAATGCTGTACATATGCAACTTAAACTGACTACACATACCAAATTTGATACATATTCATTCTATACTTACAATACATATGCAACTTAAACTGATTACACATACCAGTTATGTCATCTCCGAGGTTATTCAAATCGGAACTTGTGTTTGTGTAGGAGAATCCCACACCAACTGGTGACTCGAGAAACAAAAGGTTTGCCTCTGGAGTTGAAAGTAACATAGGGTTGTGTTAGGAAATAAAAAATAAAACAAATTCTAATATTCATGTTTTAAGTTTGGAAACATTAACTCAGGTTATGAACTCCTTTTATTAAGAAGTTGTTCAAATGTATTATGGTCTAATCTAAGTCTGAAGAAGATCTATTAAGTAAAAATAATAATATAGCAGAGTCTTGCCTTTGTTCCATGAATGGTTATTGAATTTGAGCTCTGGAGAACCCTTTTGCATCAAGAAAGGGCCAAGCTCCTCAACTGCTCCATATCCAATTGATGAACAACCAGGTCCTGTAATTACATAGAAATACGAAAATTTGAAGTTAACATAATTAAGGCTTCTGTATCACAAAGTAGGGATATTTAGTATTATGGTCTTACATAATAGTGGATATTAGGATTTAGGTCTCGAAATTGTCTAACGTTAGTATTAGGGTCTCACATAATAGTGGATATTAGGATTTAGGCCTCCAAATTGTCCAACGAGAAATCACTGTTTATAGGCTAATGAACAATGATTTTGTGACCAAATCCTAACGTTGGACAATATCGAGACCAAAACTCTAATATCCACTATGATGTGAGACCCTAATACTAAATAACCCCACAAAGTATTGTATTATATACTGTAATATACACAATGATTGATTACCTTTGAGAAAATATGTTTAGTGTCTAAATGGATTATTCAACTTCAAATGTCATTGGGAATGCGTCGTTTGTGCCATAGGGATGAATTGAATTTTCTATAGAAAATTGTATCAATCTTCCTAGACCATTTATTCCATATGGAAACTCATAGGGTACTCTAATGTTGCACGAGCTGAAAATTTTCTTTATCAATATAGTTGTTACCAACAATTTTCTTTTACCATATTATGTTTAACTTATGAATATTTTCTTTATCATTAAAATTGACCTCATGTCTAAGCCCAACATATGAATTCTTAAGTAATTTTCTTTTACAATATTATCTTGAACTTAAAAGTAAATTTTACAAACAAAATAGTTGGTTCGGTCTTATTCCAACCCTGATCATGTTCATGTCTAGTTTGCCTAAAGTTTCAAGTTAAGCTAGAGATATTTTTTCATTAACTCTTTTTATAATTACTTGGATTTTAGTCACAAGCAAATTTTCCGTTAAAAATGCTCCTTTTCGGTGCTTCCGAATTTTTTTTACTGAAAATGTGCTGATGTCCTAATATTGGTTGAAATTTTGGACTACAGAGTAGATATTAATGTAATCAAGCAAAAATCCTAGAGGAACTCATGAGTTCATCTAATTCCTTGATGTTTTTTTTCAAGGAGCAGAATAGAAAAGGTCTAGGGCTTAATTACAAAAATAATGCCACATGTCATTAGTTTGGATTTCAATTAGGCTTCATACATTTGAATTTCATTTTCAAAATACTTATTGGCTAGTGTTTTAGAAATTAAAGTCCATTTGAAACCGAAATAAATGGAACGTTTGAAAAAATAACAATTCTTTCAAATTTAATTTTTAAATATTTTAAATTTAGGTTATATATATATATATATATATATATATATATATATATATATATATATATATATATATATATATATAAATGGCGGATGATATACATATGACTTGGAGGACTCATTTTTGAGTTATTTTCAAGTTACATTATAAATAGTAGAGATAATAAATGATTTCTTAATATTCATAAGCAAATACTTCAAATGTTAAAAAAAAGAACCAAAAATATTAGAATATCAAACAGTGGCAACTGTCAACCGACCAGTAAAACAATGGCAAGGTAAATAAATCTAAAATCTTTTTTTTTTTCCAATTTACAAATTCTTTTGGAAATTTTTTTTATTTTCGATTTTTTTTCCATCTCTTCCGAGTTCAAAAGATACTGAATGTGTTCTTTTCTTTCACTTCTCAGCTATCTTTGCTTGTGTAGTATAATAAACCAAAAAACAGTGGCAAGTGTCAACCGACCAATCAAACAAGATAAATTTTGACTTATCCCTCACTTGATTTACCATATTTTAGGGTGCACCCCAGAGTTTTACAAAAATGTAGTACCTCTCACTTTGGATGGAATCCGTCAGAAATTGACAGTCAATATTTTTGACCAAAATATCCCTCTCATTGTCTTCTTTCTCTTTCCTCTCACCCTCCCCCCTGCACAGGCAGGATGCCGCCTCCAGCCACCGCCGTCCTTCCCTCTCATCGCCGTGCGCTCCTCCCTCCCCGCCTTCGCCGCTGCTCCCGGCCACCGCCCCTGCTCCCCTCCCCCCTGCTTGTCGCCGCTGCAGCTGCTTGCGCTACCGCCGTCATTCCCGGCCCCCGCCCCCGCTCTCCTCGTCGTGCTTGCCGCCGCTGCTTGCTGCCATGGCTGCTACTGTAGAGGGGCGGTGGCGGGGGAGGGGGGGGGGTTAGCAGGGGGGAGGATAAGCGAGCGGGGAGGAGGGAGGCGGTGGCGGGGAGAGGGGAGCGGAGGCGGAGGCGATGGCGGGGGGCGCCGGCGGCCTGCCCGCGGGGCGGGGGGAAGGGGATGGGGGGGGGGGGAGAGAGAGGGGGAAGAGGAAGAAGACAGGAGCATTTTGGTCCAAAAAAATATTTCTAACAGATTTCGTCCAAAGTGTGGGGTGCTACACATTTTTTGCAAACTGTGGGGTGCACCCTGGAATATGGTAAATCAAGTGGAGGGTAAGTCAAAATTTCTCATAAAATAATGGCAATGAAATGAAATCTAAAATCTTTTTTTTTCAATTTACAAATTCTTTTAGAAATTTCTTTTATTTCCGATTTTTTTTTCCAAAGATACTGAATTCACTTCTCAGCTATCTATTAATATATATAGTTGATAATTTATTCAAGGAAATATATCTTTTCTAATCTAGTTGACGCACATTTAATAATTTACATAAATGATATATCGTAGAATTTAATTCTCATTAAAATGTAATTTTATTTTATTCATAATTTAAAAATCTAATTTAATGCTCATTAAACAATACCAGGAATCCAACATTACTATCACTGTCACAAGATATTCTTAATAACAAAAAAAAGGAAAGAAAAGACAAAGAAATTCAAAGTCCAATAAATCAATTGAAGTATAAGGATAACTTTTATGCAATTCAAATTCTTCGTGAAAAGCTTTGTAGGAATTTGCCCCTAATTGAAAACGATTACAGAAAGTTTGATCATATGTAATCTTTTCATTAGCATGTTTAACAATTTCATACCTTATTTGTGATTTCAAACAAATATCTTAATCCATAATTTCATTAGCACAATTTATTTTAGATTCCATACCACTATAGGAACATGTTTTATAAATAAAAACTATGGCAATAATTTTTTTTAATTAGGCAAATGCAACCATGAGGAGGGATCTGTATCCTCCATGCATTCTCTCTTTCACATCCACTGGATCTTGAATAAATCATCTGATCTTAACCGTTGATTTTTTAACTGTTAAAATTAGATAACTCTCCATATATATATATATATTAAAATTAGATAACTCTCCATATATATATATATATATATATATATATATATATATATATAGCGAGAGAGAGAGGATGGATCTATATCCCCTCACTTACGCATCCCCACGAGATAACACCCGTTGAATCTTCTTTAAGTTATCTGATCTTAACCGTTGATTTTTCAACTGTTAAGATCAGATGACTTAAAGAAGATTCATCCTCTCTCTCTCTCTCTCTCTCTCTCTCTATATATATATATATATATATATATATATATATATATATATATATATATATATTCTATTAAAATAGTATATCATCCGCTAATTAAAAATCTTAAAATTTTCTAACTACAGTATATAAAACTCTTCCGTAGTTAAAATATATTAATATTAAACTTATATTTAAACTTAATATATTATATTATCTAACTAAACGCATATTCAAAATTCTAAAAATAAATCTATAATTCTAATTAAAATATATTCAAATCAAAATTAAAATTTTTAATATAATTTTAGTTTGTACTTTGTTTAATGATATCATACGATGAACCGTGACTGGTATATAATGATAGTTGGTTCAAATTTCACTATAATCATTTTTTTCGAGATATGGCCTATATATTCCTAGCAAGACATTCGGAAGATATAGTCGAGATATTTATAAATGATGGTTGACATATACCTCCGTTGAGCCATAGGAGGACAGGCTTCTTCTCGACGTCGTGCGTGGCCTCGAAGAACCAATAAAAGAGAGCCCTCCCGTGCGTCTCATTGACGGTGACGTAGCCCGAGAACTGTCGGAAGTCCACCCTCGGCAGCCCGGGGAGCCTGTGCACCAAGTCCGCCTTCTGCTGCTCGCTCACGCCGACGTGTGCTATCTTCCTCGACTCGGCATCATGAGGCCACGCCAAGAGGACCAGGCCGAGGAGGAAGAAGAATGATAGGGAAGCCATTGCTTGACGAATATTGGCAATGATAGTATTACTGCTCCTTATTATATATATATATATATATATATATATATATATATAGTGAGGGAGAGAGGGAGGGAGGAAGGGATAAGGAAAACCCATACGTTAATTAGAGATTTAATTATATCCCCTTATATTCGGATACGTATCTTCTTCATTATTCCTGGGGTTGATTTTTATTAGTTTTAATCGGATCAATCATTTAAACGATACTTAAAATTAATATCTTACCAGAATATATAATATCGGTATTACATTATCTTGTACGAGCATAAAAGAATTTGTTAAAAAAATAAATTATAATTTTGGATATCTATTTAGATAATACAATATAGTTAGTTTTTTTTTAAGAAACAATATAGTTAGTTTAAATATAGTTTAAATATTTAATATATTTTAATAAAAGTTTGATCCTTGTTTAACTTAATTTGAATATATGTTTAGATAATAGTACGTAGTCAGTTTAAATATATTTTAATTAAAATTTATTTTTCGTAGAACTTTGAATATATGTTTAGATAATACTTAGTTTAAATATTGAATATGTTTTAATTTGAATTTGTTATAATATGTTTATAGGATTTTGGATATATATATTTAAATAGTTATAAGAATTTTAAGTTATTTTTACAGTTATTATAAAGTTTATAAATTAATTTTAGGATATACATAAGGCACGGTGGTAGTTAATTACAAGGACTAGTTTTTATTATTATATTAATTAGTACATGATATACAAACGGTTTGGACAGCTCACTTTTGAGCCGTTTCCAAACCGCACTATAGTAGTAAAGATAAAGATAAAGTATGACAAAAAAAAATAACAAAAGAAAAAATAAATGAAGTTGTTGTGAAAATAGAAAAGAAAGAGAAGAAATTGGTAGCCAGAAATAATGTACGTAGTTTTTCTCATTGATAACATATATAGAGGGAATGAGATAGAGGTTGTTTATGGATATGGATAAAGGGAATTCATATTTGGGTTTATCCAAATCACAACACTCTCCCTTGGATGCCTGCCCACTTTAATTATTGTCTCATTAAAAACTTTTCTAGGAAAAAACCCTTTGAAAAAAATTCAAAGAAAAGAAAAGAGTACAATAATATTCTTCAGGAATATGATTCTTCAGGAATCCAAGTGGGAGCGACTTACACTGTCTCGTTAAAAATCTTTCGAAGGAAAACCCAGTGGAAAAAAACCTCAACGAAGGAAAAAAAAAGTATAACCCGCAAAGACATACTTCGAGATGTCTCCATTAGCATCTTCGGGATGCGTGCATCTTCAGGATGCTCGCCCTCAAATTATAAAAATTACATGTAGTTCTTACATCAATAAAGAAAGAAAAACAACCCCCAATATATTTGAATATTACATCTCACCCCAATCTTTATCTATACATTTATATACATTATCCTCATATCCTAATGAATGCTTGTAGACTTATTGGTTATTTTTGGAAGCTTGCAACTCCTCCTGATTGTTGAACTGTTGAAATCATAGCCATGCACATTTTCCATTTGCTTTGACGAAATTGTCGCAGTCATTTGATTTAATCCTCTCTAAAATACCTGTAATATTATTTATAAAATATACCCTGTTTGTGGTATCCCCTTAATGAGTATCAGATAAATATCATTCATCTACATATCTTATTAGATCAAAACATTCATTAAAAAAAATTTATATGCCTTATGTCATTTCAGTATATGTGTCTAGATGTCCCGGGCCGCACCCATTTTTCGGAATGCGAGTGCGCGCGTAAGCCAACCTACGCCGTGGTATCGACAGTCGAACGTTGTCTAGACCATAATGCTCAAATCACAAAAATGCTCATAATTATTTTCTTTATTGCTCATTCACAAATACTAAATGAATTTACAACATTCAAAGTTTATATTTTGAAAAAAAGTACTTCACAAAATCTAATACAATAATTTTAAACATTCTAACTAGCTTCTAGGTTGACCTCAGCACATACACCCGTATCTTCCCAAGAATCTGATGCTAAATAGTAGTCGCGACTAATCTATAAAATATTAGTTTTCAGTCAGGAATGGAACGAGTACAATTCAAGTATGCAGTTCCAAATATATGATACCGACTATAAAAATAGTGAAATGTCATGACATACATGATGAAAAAAATAAACTATATAACATGACACGAAAAATATGGTGAAATAGTTAATCATGAACTATAAAGACAAGTAAATCATGGAACAAGAAAACTTAACCAAATACCTGATTTGAGGTACACCTTTCAATATGTGATCAGGCTGGTCCACAACACCGCATGGTCTACATAGGATTTGCATCCTCACGGTCTACATTGCATGAAATAAAAAACGGTCTACATTGCATGAAATAAAGCACGGTCTATATTGCATGAAATAAAGAACAGTCTACGGGGTTGATCATATATCTACTTAGTACGTACATCCCCACCCGACTACTACAAATGGATTAGTCACAACAATAAATCTAGAAACACGATAAAATAAAATATGGTATTGTCACGCCCCAGAACCAGAATACTGGAGAGCGGGGGAATGACTCAGCCAGCTACGTATTACGGGTAGATGAATACCGTATAATACGATCAATGCTGTCTAACCAGACGAGGGGGGTGCATACTACATGAAAGTCTTACTATGGTCACTTCATATCTATTGTCTCAATCATTCAAACAAGAAGCAAAAATAGAGAACATGTAAGATAAAGCAGTAAGGCGTCCCAAATGCTTAGTCAAAATATTCTTGAGATCTGGCTTTACAAAACATAGCCAGATGGTATAGTAACATATACACAATTGTTATCAGCTGCAGTCTGACTTAGTTATAATTATGTAAAAGTAAGTACAAGACGATCCGACTAACATGTCGGTGCCAAACGGCTAAGTATGAAGTAAATAACAAAACGAGCGGTGAAGTAAGGAACCCACTCGAGTCCTCCTGCGATCATTCCCCTAGTATTAACCATCTTGGGGGTGGAAGTAAGCTGAGTCCTCGAAAACCGGCTCTAAATCTGGCCATGCAAAACCAGAGAGGTTAGACCTCTAATAGCAAGTACCACAAGGAAGCACGATATGAAGGATTAAACCAGTAAGTAAGAAAATATAATAATAGATCTCTGCTTTCCACTAGGATTCACATAACATCACGACACTTCGAACCAACCTCCCAACCAAACAAGGATAGAAGTTGGCCCGTCATGTCCTGACATTATGATCATCTCAGTTAGGCAACAGAGTAGGTACAGTACACAAACAAATCATCTTGAACGGCCAATCAACTCCTACGGCTTGCTATTGTGAGTCCCAAGTTATCCTGGAATTATGCAAATAGGGATTCCTCAGTTCTTACTATGTGCGAGCAAGGCTAGTCTATCCAGTCAATCAATTGTGCCAATCATGAATTAGACGAGTCCCAGCGGGACGCCCGTCATCAATATACAATATATAATAATAATATAAGCAGATATCGCTCCCTGCCCGTGTGGCAGGTTTACAGTATCTGTGGGAACCAGCCGGCCTGTCGGGCACTACTAGTCCCAAGAGGGCTGCCATGTAAGAACTCGGGGATCCATTCTCTCCATGCAATCATTATTTTATTTAACTTAATAGTCTCTACGTTGAGTGAAATCCCATGCCGTGGATCATGGTCATTCAAATGAGTACTTTCGTACAGGATACGATATGCGCAACTCTACAACGATACCCGTGCGGCTAGGTTGTAGGTCTTACATAGCGTAATGCAACAATCAAATCTAACCACGGAGTAATCATGCCTTGACCATAAAGTACACATGCTGCTTTGTAGAAAAATAAATAAATTAAAGCCTGCATATGCCTGTATGTCAATATTTGGGATCGGCTAATCGATTTCAATAGTTCATTACATGAACGTGTCTCATTCATTTAATTCAATAAGATGACTAGCCAGTCTCTTAGTTCCAACTAGGAACGCATGATCAATTTTAGTCAAGATAACCATCGTCATCAATGGTGACAAGGCATGAAAGTCAATTAGTATTAAATGGGGTCGAGTCTTTAACTCTCAGGGTTAAGTTCCAGCCTTACTGGGTATCCATAAACCAGTCAAGACACAAGGCACGTTCTACACAACCATATGTATTAAAAATATTAACATACTAAGATTATCGAGTTCATAAAAAAAGCGTAAGGATATAATAGGAGAATTATCATGCCACCATTAAATGAATAAATTATAGAACAAATAGAAACACCCAGGTCAGGAAGTCACGCCAACAAGTCTAGGCTAAGGCCAACAAGTCACGCAAGAATCGTATGTGTAAAAAGGGTACGCCAAGTTAGTAGGTAGGAGTGAGCGTATAAACAGCGTGAGCGTGAAAAGTGGTTCACGTTGGCACGCACAGCGTGAGCGTGAAGGGTAATTCACGCACGCACAGCGTGAGCGTGAAAAAGTAACTCATGCACGCACAGCGTGAGCGTGATAAGAAATCCACGCACGCATGCAAAGACGTGAGCGTAACTTAAATGTCACGCACGCACGTAAAGACGTGAGCGTAACTCAAAATTCACGCTGACACGTAAAGACGTGAGCGTAACTCAAATTTCACGCTGGCACGTAAGAACGTGAGCATGACTAAAAATTCACGCACGCACGTAAAGACGTGAGCGTGACTAAAAATTCACGCACGCACGTAAAGACGTGAGCGTGACTAAAAATTCACGCACGCACGTAAAGACGTGAGTGTGACTAAAAATTTACGCTGACACGTAAGAACGTGAGCGTGACTAAAAATTCACGCTGACACGTAAGAACGTGAGCGTGACTCAACCTTCGTTCCAAGCCAGAAATAAAGTTCCCATGGTTCAGAATGGTGTAGAAGGAGAAGCTCTATAACAAGAACTATCTATTCCGAAAGCACGCCAGGTTGGGAGATCAAAACCTGTGGACAACCGAGAAGAAACAAGCCAAAGAAATCAAAAATTCTAAGTACTAAACTCTCTTAGAATCATGAGAGGAAGAAAAATGAACCATAAAAAATGGTTCTCAAGTGGAAGCAGGAAGCAAGATGTACTTGCCTTCTCCTGGTAGGTGGAGAGAGTGATGAGGAAGAAGAAGAAGTAATGGTGAAGGAGAGTTATGAGGAGAGAGAAGGAGATGGGGGCTTTAAATGGAAGGGGTGGTGGTAGGTGGGGGGTTTGTGGGTCGGGTTTATTCGGATCCATCCAAGGCCAACCCGAAAGCAAAGCAGAGAGGTTAAAAGCAGAAAATAAAATGCAGAACTAAAATGCAGGAAATAAAATGCAGATAATTAATTAACATGAAATTAAAGGAATTTAAATGCAGGATGATACATGATAAATATTAAATAAATATATATGAGTTGTACATGTATAAAAATACACATTCTGGGAACGGGGAGTGACATCTCTACCCACCTTAGAAAAATTCTGTCCTCGGAATTTCAAATCCAAGCAGGTAGAAATATCGGAGCTAAACTAATACAAGCAATTCTAGTGAGCAAGCAATCATTTTTACCATATCAAAAGCAAGTACTATATATGTAAATTCATCAATCCACGATATCAAGTAGCTCTACCCATAAGGTGATAAGCATGAAGAATCAGGACAATCAAGGTATACAGAAAGAGATATACCTTGTGAGTCAAACAGGTGTGGATACCGTGATCGGATATCATCCTCACGTTCCCACGTTGACTCTCCCAAGGAGTGATGACCCCAAGCAACACGGACAAGACTAATTGTTCGGTTCTTGAGTATCTTCTCTCTTCGATCCAAAATGGACACAGGCTGTTCCTCGTAAGACAGGTTGGTACCAACAACCAGCTCAAAATGATCGAGGATATGGCTTGGGTCCGATACATACCTACGTAATTGAGATACATAAAACACGTCATGCACCTCTCGTAACGAAGGTGGGAGGGATAAACGATAAGCAACATCGCCAATCCGATCAAGGATAACAAATGGGCCCACGTACCGCAGACTCAATTTCCCTCAAACGCCAAATCTAATGACCCCACGAGTAGGTGAGATCCGCAAGAATACGTGGTCCCCAACAGAGAACTCTAACGGCCTACGATGCTGGTCCGTCCAATGACGATGCCGGTCCTGTGCAACTCAAAGTCGCTCTCTAATTCCCTTAACCACTTCAACCGTCTGAATAATCATTTCTGGGCCTAACATCTTCCTCTCTCCGATATCATCCCATACAAGCGGTGACCTGCACTTCTTACCATATAGTGCTTTAAATGGCGCCATCTGGATACTGGCTTGATAAATATTGTTGTATGAGAACTCGACTAAGTGCAGGTGACTCTCCTAAGACCCTCCAAAATCTAGAGTGCAAGCTCGCAACATGTCTTCTAAAGTCTGAATCGTTCTTTCTGATTGCCCATCCGTCTGCGGATGGTAAGCCGTGCTAAATCTTAACTTGGTATCCAGACTATGATGTAAGCTCTTCCAAAAATGTGATGTAAAACGGGTATCTCGATTCGACATAATACTGACAGGGACTCCATGCTGCCTGACTATCTGTTGCATATACAACTCTGCCAACTTTTCTATAGATTGCCCTACTCTGAAAGGAAGAAAGTGTGCTACCTTCGTAAGTCGGTCCACTATTACCCAAATAGCGTCCTTATCACTTGGTGATCTCGGTAAACCGGTCACAAAGTCCGTTGTAATATGCTCCTATTTCCATTTCGGGATAGGAAGCAGTTGTAATAGCCCAGCTGGCCTCTGCTGTTCTGCCTTCACTTGCTGACATACCAAGCAACGGGAAACAAATCTAGCTATCTCCCTCTTCATCCCGTTCCACCAGAAATGTTGCTTGATATCTTGGTACATCTTGGTCCCTCTAGGATGAATAGAATACTGAAAACTGTGAGCTTCTGCCATAATTTCCTGTCTGATATCTCCACTAGGTACACATAGACGTGATCCAAACCTAAGTGTACCATCTTCATGAATTCTCATCACCTTCCTGAGTCCTGACTCACATTCTGCCCTAAGCTTCTGAATCCTTGGGTCTTATGCCTGAGCTGCCTTGATTCTGTCTACCAAGTCGGATTGAACTTGCAAACTTGCTAGAACTCCTACATCACTAGGAAGTATAACTTCGATGCCCATCTCCTGAAGGTCTTCTAAGATATGCCTCTGTGTTGTCAACATAAATGCGCCGCCTCTCCTGCTAAGAGCGTCTGCTATTATATTTGCCTTGCCTGGATGATACTGAAGCTCTACGTCATAATCCTTGATCAACTCCAGCCATCTTCTCTGCCTCATGTTTAGTTCCTTCTGAGTAAAGATGTACTTCAGACTTTTATGGTCTGTGTACATGTCCACTCGGTCGCCATATAAGTAATGCCTCCATAGCTTCAGAGCAAACACTACTGCCGCTAACTCCAAATCATGAGTTAGGTAATTCTTCTCGTGGTCCCGAAGCTGCCTAGATGCATATGCTATCACCTTCCCATGTTGCATAAGGACGCATCCAAGTCCTTTACCTGACGCATCACAATATACTGTAAAACCTCCGGGTCCAACTGGCAATGTAAGAATAGGTGCTGATATCAATTTCTGCTTCAAAGTCTCAAATGATGCCTGACATTCTGTCGACCAAACGAATGGTACATCCTTTCGGGTCAAGCAGGTCATGGGTGCTGAAAGCAAAGTCTGATACAAACCTTCTGTAATATCCTGCCAATCCCAAGAAACTCCGCATATCTGCTACGGTCTTGGGTACTAGCCAACTTTCTACTGCTTCTATCTTCTTGGGATCTACTGCTACTCCAGCTCCTGATATGATGTGACCCAAAAATGAAATGTGATCCGACCAAAACTCACACTTGCTGAGCTTGGCATACAACTGGTTCTCTCTCAGAACCTGTAACACTTTTCTGAGGTGGTCTTCATGCTCCTCTTCACTAGCAGAGTATACGAGTATGTCGTTAAGAAACACAACGACAAACTGGTCTAAATATGGTATAAAGATGCGATTCATCAAATCCATGAATATTACTGAAGCATTGGTCAAACCAAACGATATTACTAAGAATTCATAATGCCCATACTTCGACCTGAATGCTGTCTTGGGAATATCTTCCTTCCGAACCCTCACCTGATGGTACCCTGAACGAAGATCTATCTTAGAGAAAACTCTAGATTTGCTCAACTGATCAAATAAGTCGTCGATCCAGGGTAATGGGTACTTGTTCTTCACTGTTGCCGCGTTAAGCTTCCTGTAGTCAATGCACAATCTGGATGACCCATCGTTCTTCCCCACAAGTACCACTGGTGCTGCCCACGGCGATATGCTAGCTTGGATAAACTTCTTCTCCTTCAGTTCCTCTATGTGCTGATATACCTTGGCCAGCTCTGAATTCGCCATTCTGTAAACTCGATCTGATATCGGTTTAGTTCCAGGTGCCAATTCTATACTGAACTCAATATCTCTAACCGGTGGTAGACCTGGAAGTTCTTCAGGAAATACGTCTAAACACTTTTCAACTACCTTCGGAACCTGAACTTCTTCCATTGCCGTTACTACTCCCTGCTCTTGTGGAGTTGCCCCTGTTCTGACTAAGGTGAACCGCTTCATGCCCGGAATATCAAAAGACACACTCCCTCTACGACAATCTATTGTCGCATGACTGTCTTTCAGCCAGTCCATGCCTAAGATAACGTCGACATTTCCAACAGAAAATTCTATCAACCGGGCGGGTAAGGAATGCCCGCAAACTACAACGCTACATGCTAAAATAACTCTACTAACTCCTACGAGCCCATTACCAGTGAGTATATTCAACCTCCCTGGCAATGCCTCGAACTCCATTCCTAGTCGTGCCGCAAATTGTGCAGATATAAATGAATGGGATGCTCCCGAATCAAACAATGCTACTGCGGGATATGAGGCGACGAGAATGTTACCTGCCACAACATCTCCCGATGCCAATGCCTCCTCCAAGGACAGAGTGAATGGTTGCCCTCGACCTCCTTGCTGGTTTCCATGCTGCGGCCTAGCCTGATGTTGTTGCTGGCCCCTTCCTTGATGATGCTGGGGTGGTCTATGCTGGTGTTGCTGCATCGGCGGCCCCTGCTACTGAAACATCTGAGCCTGTGGCATTAACGGATGCTGTGCCAACGGCCTTACTACCACCGCTGGTCCTCGATACTGGCCTGCCCCTGGTGCTGGAAGAGCAGGAAACTGTTGCCCTGGTCCTCCTGACCTCGAATTCATGGGACATGTGGTAACCCGATGATCTGGATTTCCACATATCAGACACAGTCCATTCAATGTCCGACACACATTTCTAGTGTGTCCTACCTTCCCACAATAAGTGCAGCCCGTCGGGGGTTGCTGGTTCTTTCTCTGTTGCTGTTGCTGCTGCCTGGGTGGTGGTGCTGGTCCTCGTATCGCCACATCGTGGATACGAATGCCAGTGGATGGTGCTGTTGTTCGGGGCGCTGCTCCCCCTCCTCCTTCAATCTGACTGTGGGATCTCTTCTCACCCCCAATCCTCGCCGCAAGCCTCTGAATGGTGATCTCATGCCTTCGAGTTGCCGTCAATACTTCGTCAAAAGTTTGGTAATTGTGCCCCTCTATCAATTGCAAGAGTTCAAGATGAAACCCTTGCTGAAACCTCATGGCCCTCTGGCTCTCTGTTGCTACCATCTCTGGGGCGAATCTACTCAATCTGCAGAACTCTGCTGCATAAGCATCTACAGTCTTGCCGGCCTGCCTGAGGTTGATAAACTTCTGTTGTAGCTCAAACCATGCCACAACTCTATAGTACTTGGTCTTGAATCTTGCAGTAAAATCGTTCCAAGCCACAGGACGTCTGATGCCCACTTCCTCTGATTCCCACCAATCACGTGCGAGATCCTGAAGTAACAACTTTACTAGATCCATACGTTCTTCTGCCGGTACCTTAGCTGCTGTCAGAATAGCCTCAATATCCTTAAGCCATGCATCTGCTGAGATGGCATCTTCCGTGCCCTCGAAACGGCGGGGGTTGTACTTGCAAAACCTGGCTGATGCTCCTGAATCAGTCCTCATTCATATTTCTAAAGCCGTCTGCAATCCTTAGTTGAGCAACATATTCTGCTCTTGTAGCTGAGTGTGCATGCGCTGCTGGGCCAATATCTGATGCTGCTGAGTAGCCATCATTCCTCTCATGATCTCCAGAAGGGCTGGTGTGTCTACTTGGGTAAGTAGAACTATGGGTGGTATTGGAACTTCCGGATACTGCGGTTCAGCTGCTGGTTCTACTATCACTTCTTCTTGGATAGTCTCCTGAGGTGAGACTGGCCCTTGTTGCTGACCAACCTGGTCATGTTGCCCATGTTGCCCTTGTTGTTGTCCAGCTCTGACCGATGCGGACGAAGTACCCCTAAGAAAAGGGACAAGAGAACAATCAAACAACCGGACATGAAGGATCAATGAAGTCGAAGGATACTGGAATGTCAAGCAAGGGTTGAGAATAACGAATCATGAGATCAAGGGGGACACGTGTGATTGAGACATCCTATAAATCAAAACACCCCACAAGTCTGAAATCAGACCTGCATGGGCCACCACTAAAACCTTGTCACGCCCCAGAACCAGAATACTGGAGAGCGGAAGAATGACTCAGCCAGCTACGGATTATGGGTAGGTGAATACCGTATAATACGATCAATGCTGTCTAACCAGACGAGGGGGGTGCATACTACATGAAAGTCTTACTATGGTCACTTCACATCTATTGTCTCAATCATTCAAATAAGAAGCAAAAATAGAGAACATGTAAGATAAAGCAGTAAGGCGTCCCAAACGCTTAGTCAAAATGTTCTTGAGATCTGGCTTTACAAAACATAGCCAGATGGTATAGTAACATATACACAATTGTTATCAGCTGCAGTCTGACTTAGTTACAATTATGTAAAAGTAAGTACAAGACGATCCGACTAACATGTCGGTGCCAAATGGCTAAGTATGAAGTAAATAACAAAACGAGCGGTGAAGTAAGGAACCCACTCGAGTCCTCCTGCGATCATTCCCCTAGTATTGACCATCTTGGGGGTGGAAGTAAGCTGAGTCCTCGGGAACCGGCTCTAAATCTGGCCATACAAAACCAGAGAGGTTAGACCTCTAATAGCAAGTACCACAAGGAAGCACGATATGAAGGATTAAACCAGTAAGTAAGAGAATATAATAATAGATCTCTGCTTTCCACTAGGATTCACATAACATCACGACACTTCGAACCAACCTCCCAACCAAACAAGGACAGAAGTTGGCCCGTCATGTCCTGACATTCTGATCATCTCAGTTAGGCAACATAGTAGGTACAGTACACAAACAAATCATCTTGAACGGCCAATCAACTCCTACGGCTTGCTATTGTGAGTCCCAAGTTATCCTGAAATTATGCAAATAGGGATTCCTCAGTTCTTACTATGTGCGAGCAAGGCTAGTCTATCCAGTCAATCAATTGCGCCAATCATGAATTAGACGAGTCCCAGCGGGACGCCCGTCATCAATATACAATATACAATAATAATATAAGCAGATACCGCTCCCTGCCCGTGTGGCAGGTTTATAGTATCTGTGGGAACTAGCCGGCCTGTCGGGCACTACTAGTCCCAAGAGGGCTGCCATGTAAGAACTCGGGGATCCATTCTCTCCATGCAATCATTATTTTATTTAACTTAATAGTCTGTACGTTGAGTGAAATCCCATGCCGTGGATCATAGTCATTCAAATGAGTACTTTCGTACGGGGTACGATATGCACAACTCTACAACGATACCCGTGCGGCTAGGTTGTAGGTCTTACATAGCGTAATGCAACAATCAAATCTAACCACGGAGTAATCATGCCTTGACCATAAAGTACACATGCTGCTTTGTAGAAAAATAAATAAATTAAAGCCTGCACATGCCTGTATGTCAATATTCGGGATCGGCTAATCGATTTCAATAGTTCATTACATGAACGTGTCTCATTCATTTAATTCAATAAGACGACTAGCCAGTCTCTTAGTTCCAACTAGGAACGCATGATCAATTTTAGTCAAGATAACCATCGTTATCAATGGTGACAAGGCATGAAAGTCAATTAGTATTAAATGGGGTCGAGTCTTTAACTCTCAGGGTTAAGTTCCAGCCTTACTGGGTATCCATAAACCAGTCAAGACAAAAGGCACGTTCTACACAACCATATGTATTAAAAATATTAACATGCTAAGATTATCGAGTTCATAAAAAAGGCGTAAGGATATAATAGGAGAATTATCATGCCACCATTAAATGAATAAATTATAGAACAAATAGAAACACCCAGGTCAGGAAGTCACGCCAACAAGTCTAGGCTAAGGCCAACAAGTCACGCAAGAATCGTATGAGTAAAAAGGGTACGCCAAGTTAGTCGGTAGGAGTGAGCGTATAAACATCGTGAGCGTGAAAAGTGGTTCACGTTGGCACGCACAGCGTGAGCGTGAAGGGTAATTCACGCACGCACAGCGTGAGCGTGAAAAAGTAACTCACGCACGCACAACGTGAGCGTGATAAGAAATCCACACACGCACGCAAAGACGTGAGCGTAACTTAAATGTCACGCACGCACGTAAAGACGTGAGCGTAACTCAAAATTCACGCTGACACGTAAAGACGTGAGCGTAACTCAAAATTCACGCTGGCACGTAAGAACGTGAGCGTGACTAAAAATTCACGCACGCACGTAAAGACGTGAGCGTGACTAAAAATTCACGCACGCACGTAAAGACGTGAGCGTGACTAAAAATTCACGCACGCACGTAAAGACGTGAGCGTGACTAAAAATTCACGCTGACACGTAAGAACGTGAGCGTGACTAAAAATTCACGCTGACACGTAAGAACGTAAGCGTGACTAAAAATTCACGCTGACACGTAAGAACGTGAGCGTGACTCAACCTTCGTTCCAAGCCAGAAATGAAGTTCCCATGGTTCAGAATGGTGTAGAAGGAGAAGCTCTACAACAAGAACTATCTATTCCGAAAGCACGCCAGGTTGGGAGATCAAAACCCATGGACAACCGAGAAGAAACAAGCCAAAGAAATCAAAAATGCTAAGTACTAAACTCTCTTAGAATCATGAGAGGAAGAAAAATGAACCATAAAAAATGGTTCTCAAGTGGAAGCAAGAAGCAAGATGTACTTGCCTTCTCCTGGTAGGTGGAGAGAGTGATGAGGAAGAAGAAGAAGTAATGGTGAAGGAGAGTTATGAGGAGAGAGAAGGAGATGGGGGCTTTAAATGGAAGGGGTGGTGGTAGGTGGGGGGTTTGTGGGTCGGGTTTATTCGGATCCATCCAAGGCCAACCCGAAAGCAAAGCAGAGAGGTTAAAAGCAGAAAATAAAATGCAGAACTAAAATACAGGAAATAAAATGCAGATAATTAATTAACATGAAATTAAAGGAATTTAAATGCAGGATGATACATGATAAATATTAAATAAATATATATGAGTTGTACATGTATAAAAATACGCATTCTGGGAACGGGGAGTGACATCTCTACCCACCTTAGAAAAATTATGTCCTCGGAATTTCAAATCCAAAGTTAGATTCCGGTGTGCTGTGCACAAATTTGCCCGTTGGGGATCACGGGCCCGCCAAAATAGCGTTCCGGTCTACCTTATTAGAATCGGACCAAACATGGCTCACATGAACAAAAAAATGACACGGGCCTGATGGCGCAAGTTTCGTCTCAATATGACAAACGTGCACGAAGTTATGGCCGGGCTAGTTTACAAAGGGGCTGATATAGGGTATCTCGATCGATACCCCTCAATTTTGTCGCACACGCACAATGAAATTGAGTTCCGTCGAATCCCACACGTCGACAATATCCATACGCGTCTTTCAATACTCATGGGTTGCGACCACGTCGTCCGATTTGTCGGTGCGCACGCTGTATCGAGAAAAATTTATAATTTTCTAGTTTTAAAAAATAGGTTTTTCTTGATTTTTGAAATCAAATATCTTCGCACATATTAAATGAAATCAGGATCTACAAAAAAGGGATTTGATCTCGTATATGTTGTCTACAACCATCTTCAAAAAGTTTTCTAAACAATTACTGGGCTGCCAAGAATTTATCAGCAAACATGGGTACTTGGGCTACCTATAAACTGTTTTTGAAACACTTTTTTCTTGATGTTAACATCGATTTTCGGGATCGATGGATCGATTCACCTCAAAACTAATTGTGGGGAATTAGAGAGGGTCAGATAGGCTCTCTATAGAAATTCATGAATTCAAAAACGACCTAGTATACAAGAAAAAATTGGGTCGAATAGGTAGGTACATAGCTGTGGTTGAAAAAAATAGGGTACGCTCTATTTTTGATCGGGTTTGGTTGTGCCAATGGCCTTTCGGCGATCTTGCGGTCGCGCAGGCGATCGAAGGTGCACGCAGGGGTTGCGGGGTTGCTCTCGTGTAGATGGTTGCCAAATTTAAAGGGTTTTGGAAGAAAATTTTCGTACTCACACAAAACCGGTTGCGGAAGATATATGTGCTCGTTTAGAAGGAGATTTAAGTCGAATTTAAATTCGATTTAATCTAGTTTTTGGGCTGATCCTGAAGAGGGTAAGATTTGGTTTATACAGATTCTCGTTTGATTTGAATTGATCAAAAATTTGAGGGAGATTCCCTCAATGAAAATCTCAATAAAGGGTTGGCTTGGCAGCGGGAGAATTCCCCTTCCTTGTCTCGCGATATTTTTGGATCTCGCGAGAATTTGAAAGAGATTTTTTTCTTTTCTTCTTTATATATATATATATATATATATATATATATATATATACATCAATTGATAAGTATATGTTTATACATATACATTTATGAATACAAACATCCAAATAAAATTGTAAAATAATTTCCACACTAAAAATTACTTATCAACATCTTGGTAAAATACTTGTGCCAGAAAATTACTTTTCATCTGTATATATAAATAGTAACTACAATTGTTTTTATATATAAGGAACTCATATCATTATTTACTATCTGTTTATTAAATATAAAATACTATAAAATATTAATAAAAATATAATAAATTTTATAAAAAATAGGTGGTTTATATCCTACCCAACTTAGAAAAATTTTGTCCTCAAAATTAAAATAAGTCTAATATCAAGGAACAACGACATTAAATATGAAGGGATAACAAGTACGCCCAATCATAACCTAGTTTTTGAAATGATGGTGGAAGTAGTTAATAAAAGGAATCCAAATTGGCGTTATATTCTACAAGATGGGATATTCTTCCTGCTATGCTCTACGCAACTTATAGAAGTTGGCTAGATATGAAAATTGCAGTTACACGACTTCTCGGGAGGACAATTTCTAGGGAATGATATGAGAAGATTAGATACTTCTGACTATAGTCACGGATCATGTAGGTAGCCTAGATATTGCCATGGCAGTCTTGGTCAATAACTTCTATAGGAAAATTATCATAATTTAACATCGTTCTATCGGCCATGCTTTCAACTAGATGGTAAGAATCTTTTGTTCGAATATAACTAGAATGTGTCGGTTCAAAGGAATTTCAGTCTTCGCCTAACATAGGTACTAAGAGATGAGATTGAAGATTTTAGGAAAAGAACAGTTCATGGGCTAAGAGATGAGAGTCCTTAGTATGTGCTAGAAACCTTTCTATAGAACTTGATTAGGTAATGGCTAGAATCTTTAAGTCATAATGATTAGTGTGTCCGGGATCGACATTTGGTGTTGTGAATGAGGCATGTGCTTGCTTGAGTGTAATGCATATGTCATAGGTGTGAGGTGTCTTGCATGGATCATGGGTGTTCAGTTTAGTTAAGGGAATGGGCCGATATTTGCAAGGTTAAATAAAAAAATGGAACGAAAATAGGCCTCTATGGTTTGTTCTATAGGAAAATATGTTATACATGTGGTGTAATTAAAATAGAGCATAGAAAGGTGCGTTTGTGTGAGACATGTATGTCATGTGTGTAGCTTAACTGGACTAGTTCATGAGTGTAAAATTTTTGTTGGAATGAAAATGCTAGTGTTGCTTCAAATATCAAAGTCATGGTAGAGGTAATTAATGATATAGATAGAAATGGACGTTATGAGCCACTGATTTATTCGTCCAAGTGGAATCGATCTACTCCAATCATTTGCTAATTCATGAACCCTACGTTCTTAGAGGGGCTTGGAATCTATACTGTCACGACCCGCACCCGCTTTTCCGGATACGAGACATGTCCAAGTCCAGTCTACGCCGCAGTGTAGGCAGTAGAACGCTGTCTAGTACATAAACAAGTCACAGAGGCAATCTAGATCTCATCCACAAAATATGATACAATCTACTAACACAAATAAAACTGAATAATGAATGATGATATAAATAGAGTATCCAGTTTATCAAGAATTTCCAGTTACGTCCGGTGGACACAAATCTACTACCAGTAGACGGAATAAAGAATACATGGAATAGAAATAACTGAGTCAAACTACTGATCCTCAAGTACCCTCGTCTGCCATGGCACCGTGATCCAATGCTAGCTCAAACCTGCTCGCGTGCACCTGGCTCAATACTCGGCTAAACCTGAAGAGATCATCAGGTCCTCAGAGGACTAGAAAGATACATAATATACAAGCCTTTCTAACAGTTTAACATGCATGAAAGAAATCCAAGATATAAACAGGAAAACTAAACAAGCGCGAGACATGAATGTAGGAACAACTACGTATAAATGAACTGCTGAAAACAAGTAAACGAGAAAATCAAGACAATACCAACCCTCGCCCCGATTGTGGACTCGCAGGTCAGTTTCAAGACAAGTCACCCTCGCCCCGTGTGTGGACTTGCAGGTGCAAAGGACAACCCTCGCCCCGTGTGTGGACTCGCAGGTTGGAAACAAACAAAATAAGAAAATAGCAGTTCAATCTATAACGTGATCGTCCTACGATACAACTCAAACTAGTACAAGTGAAAAACATGTCCAATAAAGCTACAAGGCTAACTGTGTGCAATGGTAAAGCACATGTCAGCAGTTAACTGAATAATGAAAGCAGAGAAGCATGTAAATAAAATTGTAACGAAAGGCAAGGTATACTTACCTATGGTCCTGAGCTGCTGCACGGGTCAATAATCTGTATTCGAGATCCAGATAACCTGTTTATAATTCAATATGATCAATATACAGTTTATAGAGTACAATTGAGCCTATCTATTGGTTATTAAGACTCTAGGTCAATTCTACCCATTTAGGTTTATATGAGTTAGTGGTGTTGATTTTACCTATATTTACTTGTATACCTTAATCCTACTTTAGAATCTGTTAACTGCACTAGACACTAATTACCTGTATGTTGTTTGCCTGAGTACCTGTACATAGAGTTGTCCTCTGGATATGGGTATGTTGTTTTACCCATATGTCCTAGAGCTCTACATTAATATACTATATACATTCAACCCAAAACCACCCTAGGTACCTGGCTCAAACCTACCCATATATATATATACCATACCTTGTAGTATAGCTACAGGATGAGAACAACACTAGGAAGAGTCAAATTCTTTGGTGAAACCACCTACAAGATGGTTGAAGAAACCAATTATGGAAACAACTTCAGATCACCAACAATGAAGCACCCAGAACCTGAAATTCTAGAGTGAAGACTTTACAACTCATGACATATGAAGACTTACCTCAATGAAGCACCCAGATGTACTACTGCTACATGGTATCATTTAATAAACACTTGTATATGCCCTTACTGATGTCTGCCATTCATCCTTGTATCTCCCATCTTACTGTCCTATTGTGTTGCTGCACATACTGGTAAGTGTGGCCTAAGTGAACATGATATTGGCCTTTATCCCTCATACCCCTGTGTATATATCTTAAGTTTGTTTTTCCAGCTGTCTCTGTTGTCCTAGGTAGCATACATTCGAACAACCTCTTCCTATACCCATGACACCCATATCCTATGTACCTTTCGCTGATACTACTCGACTCTACTGTAAACACCTATACATAACCAAATATTCCTGTACTTTGATATTTGATCCTCGTCCCCTTGTCTGTAAAATTGTACAGGGACTTTCCATGGTTCATGAAAGTTTGCTCTTCACATATGAGCATTGGGCTAGACATCAGGGAAAAAGTCTGCACAAGTGCAGCACATTATCCAATGAATAGTTACCTAATTTCATATCAAACCCAACAAGCTCACTAAAAATAAATGAACCCAATCTGCTCAAAACAACCAACTTCTGTCTGAAGCCAACCGCAGGAGTAAAATCATGTGTATACCATATATTTCTCTGCAGGTTAGCATATGACTGCAATCGCTGCCTTGCCACCATAAAAGAGCTGTAGAAGAAGAAAAGGCCACCTGTCTTGAGAGAGTACCAAATCTGATGAGTGACTATTGACAAGATCATAATTATGAAATTGCAACAACATGTAGAGCAGATAGAACATTGATCGAGGCAATACGAAAGAAATGGTAGTTAGACGAGAGACGACCTTAACAGAAATGAACGGAAGAGAAGGATTCATCTAGCCATCCACAAAATTATGGGACAAATGCTTTGCAGCAGGATAAGAGTGTACCAAACCAATTCCTAGTACCCAGCTCTGGGGTAGTCTTTAGGGTCTGGCTATATGCTTCCTACTGTACATACATTGCAACCTATGATTTAATGATACGTAGTCCTTCCCACAGTATGCAAAATAGAGTAGTCGGTCACCATCCTCCCCCTTGAGTTGCACAGGGACCCATACGACTACTCGGTTAGGCACAAACAGATATTTACCACTTGTTTATCATAGTTGTGATGTATCCTGTTGTACTATAGGCTACTTGCTCTGTATACTTGTTCAATAGAAAACTTGATACTGCAGACAATGATACCGCAGCCCAGGTGTCACCCCTGTATATGTGGACTACTACTGGCCTGTGCCTAGATGCATGCTACTAATCCCTTTGGTTAATTACTATGAAAACTACCAACATTCCTATCCACTAACTGATACACGAAAAGGGCACAGGTATCCGATGAGTAGGCTATAGGTAGACACATAGAAAGAAATTTACCATGGAATCCTTTAGTTCAGACTCAGCAGGACTGGCTAATTGACCTTCTTCCCTTCCTGGGAGTTTTTTTTTCCAAACAAAGAGTTTCAACACAATCATGTAACCATGTAATCTGGATTGAAAAAGCAAGAAATAAAATGCATGAAACCTCACCTTCGGTGAATTCTTAGCCTCTACTTGCTTTACTTATTTTTTTTCCTCCTGGATCAGCTGTAGGTAATCTGGACAAGGAAGGCATGATACCCAGGTCCTCTATCTACTTAATGCTAACAATTATAGGAAGGTAAGTTGGGGCTGCACAGGACAACTCAATAAGCCCCTCATGGTCTGCTTTTAAACTCTGATACTAAACTGATACTGGGTATCTCATCGAATACCAAATTTGAATCTGGTATCAAGTGTACAAAACTGAATCAAAGTATCGAATCCGACGCTCTGAGCCAGATGTGATACTGAATATCAAAATCTGATACCAGTACTCGAAGTGTTATCAAGTATCAGGTTTCTTAAGTAAAATCAGAGACCTCAACCATCTAAGTTTAGAATTCGAATATATGTATATATATACATATATATACACAACGTCTCCATGTGCTCGCATCTTATTCGACACATGAGTACTGGAATACTCCCCTCCCCATCTACTCTGGTACCACCAATCCCATAAGTTCTAGTAGGCATTAATTCGAATACTTCACCAATCACACACTATTTCCTTATAAAAGACAGAACATTACATTTAGAAGAAGAGAGCTTTACCTGCTTTAGAGTTCAACTGCTCCCTTCCACGACCCTCTGGAAACTTGGCCCGAACTGGAGGAAGGAGGAACTTGCGGTTAGGATTAGGGTTTGTAGAGGTGTTGGTACCGAGAGCCAATCCCTATATATATGTGCCGATCCTTACAGGTCTTGGGTGCAGAAGGGATTGGAAGGAAGATTTCAATAAGATTTGAATTCACCCTGCCAAGTTTGAATAGAGATTTCAAATACAATATGGTTTATCAGAAGAATTGGTTTGGTCGTTTGTATTTAAAAAGGAAGTTTAGCATTTAGCCCCCTCCTTTAACCCAATTTGCAAAAAGCCTCCTTTTTCTATTATTGCAGAACCTATATTCTATTTAACATTCATCACAAAATAAATATTTAGAGGAAAAAAATATTAATAAATAAAAATGTATGGGAAAAATTGGGTCGAGGGCTCACAAACCTACCCACCTTAAAATAATTTCGTCCTCGAAATTCAAATAAAGCTATGATATAAATGAATAGTCAAAGCTTGCTATTACTAGAATATTTTTATGTTCTCATAAAATCTAATATAGGACTCTCAATGGTACTAATACTCTGATCTACTATGTACTTCCGTCAACTCCTCCTTGTACGACTGGTAGTGGTGGGGTAGTCGCATTTCGCTTCGGACAAAACCTAGATACGTGTTGATTGGAACCACAAGTCCAACACAACCCTAACCATTTGCGGCACTGATCTTGGATATGGCCCCTCTTCATGCAATACTAGCAGGTGGGAACGTCTTGGACTTGATATGGGGCTGCTTGTGGCTATTGCTGATACTGTTGTGCTGCGATCTTCTCTGGAATATTGGATCGCTTTGCTGCTCTCGGTTGGTTGCTGCTTCCTCCATGTGCATCTCCGTCTCTCTTTCGTTTACGTTTCAATTCTGTTTCTACTGCCTGTGCGACCTTCAAGATCTTCGCGTAGGTTATGGCCTGGCTGGTGACGATGGCGATGTGGATTTTATATGAAAGTCCTTTCCTGAACTTCTTGGCTTTGGCTGCAGGGGTCAAGGCGTCTACGAAGCGGCTGAGGCAGAAGAACTCTGTGGTGTATTCGTCGACGGAGAGGTTGCCTTGTTCCAGGCTCTCGAACTCGTTCTCCAACTCTTCATGGGCTGCTTCAGGATAGAACTTCGTCTTGAACAGCTCCTTAAACTCCTCCCAAGTCACGTCTGGCGCGGTGAACCGAGGCTCGTCTCTATACCATGTGCGGGCGATGTCGTAAAGCTGCATGCTGGCATTTTTGACCTTCAGGTCTTCAGGAACTCGAGCCCTCCGAAGGATGCGGTCTACGTTCTCTAACCACCATCCGCGTAGAGAATCCCTTCTGTTCCTTTGAATTCCCTGGGCCTAAGGTCCACGAAATTCTTGAAAGTTCCAGGGCACGGTCGTGGAGCGTCTCTAGTCTGGATAGCCTCTCTCAATGTATCGCGGAAGATGTCAGCCTGTCGCGTCTGAGAAGTCATGAGCTACTGGAAGATCCCGAGGAGGGTAACGTTGTCCAGTGGAGGTGGCGGAGGCAGAACATGTGCTGGGTACATGGCAGGTGCTAGATACGACGCTGGTGCAGGGTACATGGTTGGTGCTGGATGTAGAACATAAGCTGGCTAGAAGGGTGCAGGCTGATAGAAGGGTGCTGGTGGAGGAAAGTCGTCTCTGCGAAATCTCGAGTATTGCATTTGAGCCGGGTCGCCCTGATGAGTAAGCTGGCCTCCCTGCGTTGGCGGAGTCATGTACGAGAAGAATCCTCCTGTAGTCGGTAGGGTGTTCAGAAAAGCGTTGTTCCTGTCTTGAGAATCCATTTACTGCAATAAAAGGAAGCATTATATGGCACGAAAATTTCAAGCAGGATGCAAGTCAAAGATTCAAATAGAAATCAAGGACAAAGATCAATACTGTTTTCAAGACACGTGGATGAGATCCTAAGTTTCTAATTCTATGTGCAGGCTCACGACGGCACAGTAATGTAACCGCAGTGATTAACGTAGACCTGCATGGGCCACCAAAAAAAACTTGTCACGACCCGCACCCGCTTTTCCGGATATGAGACGTGTCCAAGTCCAGCCTACGCCGCAGTGTCGATGGTAGAACGCTGTCTAGTACATAAACAAATCACAGAGACAATCTAGATCTCATCCACAAAATATGATACAATCCACTAACACAAATGAAACTGAATAATAAATGATGATATAAATATAGTATCCAGTTTATCAAGAATTTCCAGTTACGTCCGGTGGACACAAATCTACTACCAGTAGACGGAATAAAGAATACATGGAATAGAAATAACTGAGTCAAACTACTGATCCTCAAGTACCCTCGTCTGCCGTGGCACCGTGATCCAATGCTAGCTCAAACCTGCTCGCGTGCACCTAGCTCAATATTCGGCTAAACCTGAAGAGATCATCAGGTCCTCAGAGGACTAGAAAGATACATAATATACAAGCCTTTCTAACAGTTTAACATGCATGAAAGAAATCCAAGATATAAGCAGGAAAACTAAACAAGCGCGAGACATGAATGTAGGAATAGCTACGTAAAAATGAACTGCTGAAAACAAGTAAACTAGAAAATCAAGGCAATACCAACCCTCGCCTCGATTGTGGACTCGCAGGTCAGTTTCAAGACAAGTCACCCTCGCCCCGTGTGTGGACTCGTAGGTACAAAGGACAACCCTCGCCCCGTGTGTGGACTCGCAGGTTGGAAGCAAACAAAATAAGAAAATAGCAGTTCAATCTATAACGTGATCGTCCTACGATACAACTCAAACCAGTACAAGGGAAAAATATGTCCAATAAAGCTACAAGGCTAACTGTGAGCAATGGTAAAGCACATATCAGCAGTCAAATGAATAATGAAAGCAGAGAAGCATGTAAATAAAACTGTAACGAAAGGCAAGGTATA
Organism: Iris pallida; assembly: GCA_029216955.1. Classification (NCBI taxonomy): domain Eukaryota; kingdom Viridiplantae; phylum Streptophyta; class Magnoliopsida; order Asparagales; family Iridaceae; genus Iris; species Iris pallida. The sequence goes on from JANAVB010016195.1 coordinate 7,815,593, forward strand.
CTTGCCTGTGGTCCTGAGCTGCTGCACGGGTCAATAATCTGTATTCGAATCCAGATAACCTGTTTATAATTCAATATGATCAATATACAGTTTATAGAGTACAATTGAGCCTATCTATTGGTTATTAAGACTCTAGGTCAATTCTACCCATTTAGGTTTATATGAGTTAGTGGTGTTGATTTTACCTATATTCACTTGTATACCTTAATCCTACTTTAGAATATGTTAATTGCACTAGACACTAATTACCTGTATATTGTTTGCCTGAGTACCTGTACATAGAGCTGTCCTCTGGATATGGGTATGTTGTTTTACCCATATGTCCTAGAGCTCCACATTAATATACTATATACATTCAACCCAAACCACCCTAGGTACCTGGCTCAAACCTACCCATATATATATACCATACCTTGTAGTATAGCTACAGGATGAGAATAGCACTAGAAAGAGTCAAATTCTTTGGTGAAACCACCTACAAGATGGTTAAAGAACCCAATTATGGAAACAACTTCAGATCACCAACAATGAAGCACCCAAAACCTGAAATTCTAGAGTGAAGACTTTGCAACTCATGACATATGAAGACTTACCTCAATGAAGCACCCAGATGTACTACTGCTACATGGTATCATTTAATAAACACTTGTATATGCCCTTACTGATGTCTGCCATTCATCCTTGCATCTCCCATATTACTGTCCTATTGTGTTGCTGCACATACTGGTAAGTGTGGCCTAAGTGAACATGATATTGGCCTTTATCCCTCATGCCCCTGTGTATATATCTTAAGTTTGTTTTTCCAGCTGTCTTTATTGTCCTAGGTAGCATACATTCGAACAACCTCTTCCTATACCCATGACACCCATATTCTATGTACCTTTCCCTGATACTACTCAACTCTATTGTAAACACCTATACAATTAACAAATATTCATGTACTTTGATATTTGATCCTCGTCCCCTTGTCTGTAAAATTGTACAGGGACTTCCTATGGTTCATGAAAGTTTGCTCTTCACACATGAGCATTGGGGTAGACATCAGGAAAAAAGTCTGCACAAGTGCAGCACATTATCCAATGAATAGTTACCCAATTTCATATCAAACCCAACAAGCTCACTAAAAATAAATGAACCCAATCTGCTCAAAACAACCAACTTCTGTCTGAAGCCAACTGCAGGAGTAAAATCATGTGTATACCACACATTTCTCTGCAGGTTAGCATATGACTGCAATCGCTGCCTCTCTACCATAAAAGAAATGCAGAAGAAGAAAAGGCCACCTGTCTTGAGAGAGTACCAAATCTGATGAGTGACTATTAACAAGATCATAATTATGAAATTGCAACAACATGTAGAGCAGGGAGAACATTGATCGAGGCAATACGAAAGAAATGGCAGTTAGACGAGAGACGACCTTAACAGAAATGAACGGAAGAGAAGGATTCATCTAGCCATCCACAAAATTATGGGACAAATGCTTTGCAGCAGGATAAGAGTGTACCAAACCAATTCCTAGTGCCATACTCTGGGGTAGTCTTTAGGGTCTGGCTATATGCTTTCTACTGCCCATACATTGCAACCTATGATTTAATGATATGTAGTCCTTCCCACAGTATGCAAAATAGAGTAGTTGGTCACCATCCTCCCCCTTGAGTTGCACAGGGACCCATACGACTACTCGGTTAGGCACAAACAGATATTTACCTCTTGTTTATCATAGTTGTGATGTATCATGTTGTACTATAGGCTACTTGCTCTGTATACTTGTTCAATAGAAAACTTGATACTGCAGACAATGATACCTTAGCCCAGGTGTTACCCCTATATATGGGGACTGCTACTGGCCTGTGCCTAGATGCATGCTATTAATCCCTTTGGTTAATTACTATAGAAACTACCAACATTCCTATCCACTAACTGATACATGAGAAGGGCACAGGTATCCGATGAGTAGGCTATAGGTAGACACATAGAAAGAAATTTACCATGGAATCCTTTAGTTCAGACTCAGCAGGACAGGCTAATTGACCTTCTTCCCTTCCTGGGAGTTTTTCTATTCCAAACAAAGGGTTTCACCACAATCATGTAACCATGTAATCTGGATTGAAAAAGCAAGAAATAAAATGCTTGAAACCTCACCTTCGGTGAATTCTTAGCCTCTACTTGCTTTACTCGTTTTTCTTCTTCCTGGATCAGCAGTAGGTAATCTGGACAAGAAAGGCATGATACCCAGGTCCTCTATCTACTTAATGCTAACAATTATAGGAAGGTAAGTTGGGGCTGCACAGGACAACTCAATAAGCCCCTTATGGTCTGCTTTTAAACTCTGATACTAAACTGATACCGGGTATCTCATCGAATACCAAATTTGAATCTGGTATCAAGTGTACAAAACTGAATCAAAGTATCGAATCCGACGCTCTGAGCCAGATGTGATACTGAATATCAAAATCTGATACCAGTACTCGAAGTGTTATCAAGTATCAGGTTTCTTAAGTAAAATCAGAGACCTCAACCATCTAAGTTTAGAATTCGAATATATGTATATATATACATATATATACACAATGTCTCCATGTGCTCGCATCTTATTCTATACATGAGTACTGGAATACTCCCCTCCCCATCTACTCTGGTACCACCAATCCCATAAGTTCTAGTAGGCATTAATTCGAATACTTCACCAATCACACACTATTTCCTTATAAAAGACAGAACATTACATTTAGAAGAAGAGAGCTTTACCTGCTTTAGAGTTCAACTGCTCCCTTCCACGACCCTCTGGAAACTTGGCCCGAACTGGAGGAAGGAGGAACTTGCGGTTAGGATTAGGGTTTGTAGAGGTGTTGGTACCGAGAGCCAATCCCTATATATATGTGCCGATCCTTACAGGTCTTGGGTGCAGAAGGGATTGGAAGGAAGATTTCAATAAGATTTGAATTCACCCTGCCAAGTTTGAATAGAGATTTCAAATACAATATGGTTTATCAGAAGAATTGGTTAGGCCGTTTGTATTTAGAAAGAAAGTTTAGCATTTAGCCCCCTCCTTTAACACAATTTGCAAAAAGCCTCATTTTTCTATTATTGCAAAACCTATATTCTATTTAACATTCATCACAAAATAAATATTTAGAGGAAAAAATATTAATAAATAAAAATGTATGGGAAAAATTGGGTCGAGGGCTCACAAACCTACCCACCTTAAAATAATTTCGTCCTCGAAATTCAAATAAAGCTATGATATAAATGAATAGTCAAAGCTTGCTATTACTAGAATATTTCTATGTTCTCACAAAATCTAATATAGGACTCTCAATGGTACTAATACTCTGATCTACTATGTACTTCCGTCAACTCCTCCTTGTGCGGCTGGTAGTGGTGGGGTAGTCGCATTTCGCTTCGGACAAAACCTAGATACGTGTTGATTGGAACCACAAGTCCAACACAACCCTAACCATTTGCGGCACTGATCTTGGATGTGGCCCCTCTTCATGCAATACTGGCAGGTGGGAACGTCTTGGACTTGATATGGGGCTGCTTGTGGCTATTGCTGATACTGTTGTGCTGCGATCTTCTCTGGAATATTGGATCGCTTTGCTGCTCTCGGTTGGTTGCTGCTTCCTCCATGTGCATCTCCGTCTCTCTTTCGTTTATGCTTCAATTTTGTTTCTACTGCCTGTGCGACCTTCAAGATCTTCGCGTACGTTGTGGCCTGGCTGGTGGCGGTGGCGATGCGGATTTCATATGAAAGTCCTTTCCTGAACTTCTTGGCTTTGGCTGCAGGGGTCAAGGCGTCTGCGAAGCGGCTGAGGCGGGAGAACTCTGTGGTATATTCGTCGACGGAGAGGTTACCTTGTTTCAGGCTCTCGAACTCGTTCTCCAACTCTTCACGGGCTGCTTCAGGATAGAACTTCGTCTTGAACAGCTCCTTGAACTCCTCCCAAGTCACGTCTGGCGCGGTGAACCGAGGCTCGTCTCTGTACCACGTGCGGGCGATGTCGTAAAGCTGCATGCTGGCATTCTCGACCTTCAGGTCTTCAGGAACTCGAGCCCTCCGAAGGTTGCGGTCTACGTTCTCTAACCACTCATCCGCGTAGAGAATCCCTTTTGTTCCTTTGAATTCCCAGGGCCTAAGGTCCACGAAATTCTTGTAAGTTCCAGGGTGCGGTCGTGGAGCGTCTCTAGTCTGGATAGCCTGTCTCAAAGTATCGCGGAAGACGTCAGCCTGTCGCGTCTGAGAAGTCATGAGCTGCTGGAAGATCTCGAGGAGGGTAACGTTGTCTAGCGGATGCAGAACATGTGCTGGGTACATGGCAGGTGCTGGATACGACGCTGGTGCAGGGTACATGGTAGGTGCTGGATGTGGAACATATGCTGGCTGGAAGGGTGCAGGCTGATGGAAGGGTGCTGGTGGAGGAAAGTCGTCTCTGCAGAATCTCGAGTATTGCATTTGAGCCGGGTCGTCCTGATGAGTAAGCTGGCCTCCCTGCATTGGCGGAGTCATGTACGAGAAGAATCCTCCTGTACTCGGTAGGGTGTTCAGAAAAGCGTTGTTCCTGTCTTGAGAATCCATTTACTGCAATAAAAGGAAACATTAGATGGCACGAAGATTTCAAGCAGGATGCAAGTCAAAGATTCAAATAGAAATCAAGGACAGAGATCAATACTGTTTTCAAGACACGTGGATAAGATCCTAAGTTTCTAATCCTATACGCAGGCTCACGACGACACAGTAATGTAACCGCAGTGATTAACGTAGACCTGTATGGGCCACCAAAAAAAACTTGTCACGACCCGCACCCATTTTTTCGGATACGAGACGTGTCCAATTCCAGCCTACGCCGCAGTGTCGGCGGTAGAACGCTGTCTAGTACATAAACAAGTCATAGAGGCAATCTAGATCTTATCCACAAAATATGATACAATCCACTAACACAAATGAAACTGAATAATGAATGATGATAAAAATAGAGTATCCAGTTTATCAAGAATTTCCAGTTACGTTCGGTGGACACAAATCCACTACCAGTAGACGGAATAAAGAATACATGGAATAGAAATAACTGAGTCAAACTACTGATCCTCAAGTACCCTCGTCTGCCGTGGCACCGTGATCCAATGCTAGCTCAAACCTGCTCGCGTGCACCTGGCTCAATACTCGGCTAAACCTGAAGAGATTATCAGGTCCTCAGAGGACTAGCAAGATACATAATATACAAGCCTTTCTAACAGTTTAACATGCATGAAAGAAATCCAAGATATAAGCAGGAAAACTAAACAAGCGCGAGACATGAATGTAGGAATAGCTACGTAAAAATGAACTGCTGAAAACAAGTAAACGATAAAATCAAGGCAATACCAACCCTCGCCCCGATTGTGGACTCGCAGGTCAGTTTCAAGACAAGTCACCCTCGCCCCGTATGTGGACTCGGAGGTGCAAAGGACAACCCTCGCCCCGTGTGTGGACTCGCAGGTTGGAAACAAACAAAATAAGAAAATAGCAGTTCAATCTATAACGTGATCGTCCTACGATACAACTCAAACTAGTACAAGTGAAAATCATGTCCAATAAAGCTACAAGGCTAACTATGAGCAATGGTAAAGCACATGTCAGCAGTCAACTGAATAATGAAAGCAGAGAAGCATGTAAATAAAACTGTAACGAAAGGCAAGGTATACTTGCCTGTGGTCCTGAGCTGCTGCACGGGTCAATAATCTGTACTCGAGATCCAGATAACCTGTTTATAATTCAATATGATCAATATACAGTTTATAGAGTACAATTGAGCCTATCTATTGGTTATTAAGACTCTAGGTCAATTCTACCCATTTAGGTTTATATGAGTTGGTGGTGCTGATTTTACCTATATTCACTTATATACCTTAATCCTACTTTAGAATATGTTAATTGCACTAGACACTAATTACCTGTATGTTGTTTGCCTGAGTACCTGTACATAGAGCTGTCCTCTGGATATGGGTATGTTGTTTTACCCATATGTCCTAGAGCTCCACATTAATATACTATATACATTCAACCCAAACCACCCTAGGTACCTGGCTCAAACCTACCCATATATATATATACCATACCTTGTAGTATAGCTACAGGATGAGAACAGCACTAGAAAGAGTCAAATTCTTTGGTGAAACCACCTACAAGATGGTTGAAGAACCCAATTATGGAAACAACTTCAGATCACCAACAATGAAGCACCCAGAACCTGAAATTCTAGAGTGAAGACTTTGCAACTCATGACATATGAAGACTTACCTCAATGAAGCACCCAGATGTACTACTGCTACATGGTATCATTTAATAAACACTTGTATATGCCCTTACTGATGTCTGCCATTCATCCTTGCATCTCCCATCTTACTGTCCTATTGTGTTGCTGCACATACTGGTAAGTGTGGCCTAAGTGAACATGATATTGGCCTTTATCCCTCATGCCCCTGTGTATATATCTTAAGTTTGTTTTCCCAGCTGTCTCTGTTGTCCTAGGTAGCATACATTCGAACAACCTCTTCCTATACCCATGACACCCATATCCTATGTACATTTCCCTGATACTACTCGACTCCACTGTAAACACCTATACAATAACCAAATATTCCTGTACTTTGATATTTGATCCTCGTCCCCTTGTCTGTAAAATTATACAGGGACTTTCCATGGTTCATGAAAGTTTGCACTTCACACATGAGCATTGGGCTAGACATCAGGGAAAAAGTCTGCACAAGTGCAGCACATTATCCAATGAATAGTTACCCAATTTCATATCAAACCCAACAAGCTCACTAAAAATAAATGAACCCAATCTGCTCAAAACAACCAACTTCTGTCTGAAGCCAACCGCAGGAGTAAAATTATGTGTATACCATATATTTCTCTGCAGGTTAGCATATGACTGCAATCGCTGCCTTGCCACCATAAAAGAACTGCAGAAGAAGAAAAGGCCACCTGTCTTGAGAGAATACCAAATCTGATGAGTGACTATAGACAAGATCATAATTATGAAATTGCAACAACATGTAGAGCAGATAGAACATTGATCGAGGCAATACGAAAGAAATGGTAGTTAGACGAGAGACGACCTTAACAGAAATGAACGGAAGAGAAGGATTCATCTAGCCATCCACAAAATTATGGGACAAATGCTTTGCAGCAGGATAAGAGTGTACCAAACCAATTCCTAGTGCCCTGCTCTGGGGTAGTCTTTAGGGTCTGGTTATATGCTTCCTACTGCCCATACATTGCAACCTATGATTTAATGATATATAGTCCTTCCCACAGTATGCAAAATAGAGTAGTCGGTTACCATCCTCCTCCTTGATTTGCGCAGGGACCCATACGACTACTCGGTTAGGCACAAACAGATATTTACCTCTTGTTTATCATAGTTGTGATGTATCCTGTTGTACTATAGGCTACTTGCTTTGTATACTTGTTCAATAGAAAACTTGATATTGCAGACAATGATACCGCAGCCCAGGTGTCACCCCTGTATATGGGGACTGCTACTGGCCTGTGCCTAGATGCATGCTACTAATCCCTTTGGTTAATTACTATGGAAACTACCAACATTCTTATCCACTAACTGATACACGAAAACGGCACAGGTATCCGATGAGTAGGCTATAGGTAGACACATAGAAAGAAATTTACCATGGAATCCTTTAGTTCAGACTCAGCAGGACTGGCTAATTGACCTTCTTCCCTTCCTGGGAGTTTTTCTTTTCCAAACAAAGAGTTTCAACACAATCATGTAACCATGTAATCTGGATTGAAAAAGCAAGAAATAAAATGCATGAAACCTCACCTTCGGTGAATTCTTAGCCTCTACTTGCTTTACTCGTTTTTCTTCCTCCTGGATCAGCTGTAGGTAATCTGGACAAGGAAGGCATGATACCTAGGTCCTCTATCTACTTAATGCTAACAATTATAGGAAGGTAAGTTGGGGCTGCACAGGACAACTTAATAAGCCCCTCATGGTCTGCTTTTAAACTCTGATACTAAACTGATACCGGGTATCTCATTGAATACCAAATTGGAATCTGGTATGAAGTGTACAAAACTGAATCAAAGTATCGAATCCGACGCTCTGAGCCAGATGTGATACTGAATATCAAAATCTGATACCAGTACTCGAAGTGTTATCAAGTATCAGGTTTCTTAAGTAAAATCAGAGACCTCAACCATCTAAGTTTAGAATTCAAATATATGTATATATATACATATATATACACAACGTCTCCATGTGCTCGCATCTTATTCGACACATGAGTACTGGAATACTCCCCTCCCCATCTACTCTGGTACCACCAATCCCATAAGTTCTAGTAGGCATTAATTCGAATACTTCACCAATCACACACTATTTCCTTATAAAAGACAGAATATTACATTTAGAAGAAGAGAGCTTTACCTGCTTTAGAGTTCAACTGCTCCCTTCTACGACCCTCCGGAAACTTGGCCCGAACTGGAGGAAAGTGGAACTTGCGGTTAGGATTAGGGTTTGTAGAGGTGTTGGTACCGAGAGCCAATCCCTATATATATGTGCCGATCCTTACAGGTCTTGGGTGCAGAAGGGATTAGAAGGAAGATTTTAATAAGTTTTGAATTCACCCTGCCAAGTTTGAATAGAGATTTCAAATACAATATGGTTTATCAGAAGAATTGGTTTGGTCGTTTGTATTTAAAAAGGAAGTTTAACATTTAGCCCCCTTCTTTAACCCAATTTGCAAAAAGCCTCCTTTTTCTATTATTGCAAAACCTATATTCTATTTAACATTCATCACAAAATAAATATTTAGAGGAAAAAAATATTAATGAATAAAAATGTATGGGAAAAATTGGGCCGAGGGCTCACATATACCCTTGAAAATTCCGTTCTCGACTTAAACTAAGATACTATTCTATAATGGACAAAATTTAAAGAATCAAGGTTGTGATCTTTTACCGCGATTATCTAAACGTACGAGCAAGGGATTTGAAATATAATACGAAGATCATATTACAACTTCCAACAGATGGAAAGGACGGTTACAGATGGAATGCATCCAATTCTAAAGGATAGAGTACCCTAAGTTCAAGGTTACAGAAATTGATTAATCGTGGGAAGCACAAAAATAGGATTTCTAAGAAGATCATATTTCAAGGAGATGTATCAGGGTATGAGGATCGTAGTCATACTCTATAGGAAGTCCAGGTTTTACTTATTTAACATTACCCATATATTGAGCATGTTCCATAAAGGTAGGAATGGTCCTGGTCAAGCATAACCGAAAACAACTTGGTACAGCCGGATTCTATTTATCGGGGAAAATAGGCTACGAAGAGATACGGTTAGGAGATTTACGTAAGGAGGATGAGTGGACCAAGAGATGGGGACTACATAATAGGTGTAGGGAACTATTTCATAAGGTTTGGTTTTTAGTCCAAATAGGGCGATACGCATGGATGGGTTTAACTGGGGTTTAATGGGTTCCCTTATTGGACATCAATCTTAGATTAAATGGATCATAGATTTTAATCTATATTGGCTGGATAAGATCATGTAAAGTCGTTCTGAACCATTCCTAATAGGTTAGGGTAACCTAGAATAGGGTCTAACTCAAGTCGTTTCCAAGGAAAATACACTTCATATTAAAATTCTCGATTTCGCAGACTTACAAAATTCAGAAAATAGAAAAATACCAAATTTCAGAAAAACTCAAGAATTCAGTTAACAGAGGTTACAAATCTACCCTCCTTAAATAAATTTTGTCCTCGAAATTTAATGTTGACAGAGGGATCAAAATATGGTTTTAGTCAATACCTTGGAAACGATCAAAGAACGATGGCTTTGGCACGATCAAGATAAATAATTCAAAACCACTTATGCACGACAAATGATTTTGGCACGATAAAATCGAAGTATGGGCAATATTATGTAGGTACGGTTTAGAAATAAACTCGAAGTCATTTAGGCACGATCATAAATAAATACAAATTATTTTAAGCACGATCTCAGTCACGGCTAGGAGAATCGAAGGTAGAATTGAAATTCGAGTATGAAATAATTCAGATGAAAATGAGGTCTTAGGTCACATTGGCACAATCAAGATTAAAACTTAGTTATGAATGAAGATAAAACTTGGGCATAATCAAGATTCGAAGTCAAGGTCTCGTAGGCACGATTTAGAAATAAATTCAAGTTATTTAAGCGCGAAGTCGCGACTAAGAAAATCAAAATCGTTCAGTTACGATCAAGTTATAAACAAATCAAAGTATAAAACGATCAGTAGGATCTAGGCTCGATAAAGTTAGATTCAAGGTTATGTAGGCACGCTCAAATATGCAAACAATGCGATTTGGGCATCATTAAGAATAATCAAAGATTTGGCACAATCAATTTTTAAGGGTCAAAACCACTTGAACGTGAGTAAAATCAAGGCTCGGACGTGTCTAACAATTTTTTGGAATGACAAAAATCACTTAGGCACGTTTAGGATAAATCTACGAAGAAGATTGAAAACCTAGGCATTGTTAGGAATGAAATCTAAGCACAAGTGACTATAGAATCAAAATTTAAGTACGATAGAAAAAATTTATTTCGACATGATCAAACCCCAATTTTGACACGACAAAGTTCAAAATCAAATCAGATAGTCGTGATCAAGGATCAAAATTTTTAATCACAATTTAGAGTTGAGATTAGCACGTATAGTCATGATCATTAGAATCACGATCATAGGAATCAAAGTTGTCTAGTCATGCCAGGTCATCTGGGCACGACCAAACATGAAAATTCAGGTATAATAAAAAATAATATAAAATTTACTCGTGGTTAGAACAGAACTTAGACATCAATCGAAGTTTTAGGCACGGGCGATATTCGCATTCACGACCAGAATCAAATTTGACTTGATCAAGATCAAGTTAGCCTAATCTTGATTAAAATAATATTTAGATACGACAAAATAAAATCGAAGTCTAGGCACGAGAAATAAGGGATTGAAATCCAAGTCACGATCGAATTTAAATTACTTGAGTATAGTCAAGAATCAAGAACCTTGGCACGATAAAGAAGATGACCAAAAATCAATTGCTCACGATCAAAGTGGACCAATTTTAAGCGATATTGAAATCTAAGGAACGATTCGAGGATAGGGAAATCAATCTCTTCTACTGTACCAAAAGATAGGATTTGTAGAAGAAAGTCAAGGTAATCATCTCACTCTGCTTCGACTGCTACCAAGTTTATCTGACCATCATTTTCCAACTATACTCTTTTCTTACAAGTCCAGATATACTACTACTACAAAAATCATGATCTTCAATCATGAAAATCAATCCTTATATGACTAGTACCAAAATCATGATCTTCCATCATGAAGATCGAACCCTTCTGTAAATACTATAGGCTTGACCTTTATTCCTAAGGCACTACCCATGAAGCATACTCTTGTTAGAACTCCTCGATCAAACTTGTTTTTTTTACTTTCCTCTATTTTGTCTTTACTTAGATCTGAAATCCCTAAATCACCGTTTATAAAAATCCTTGAACATTTGTTCAAATTATATCCCTCGTATTACTCAAAGTCTAATACCACTACTACCATAAAAAAATTTATTCTCCATTATTTAAAATCAACCTTTACATTTTCTTCAACTTATACCTTCAAATATTATCCTTTTTAGAATTTAGAAGTCCCACAAAAAGTCTCTAATTTTTTTTACTATAATTCAAAAATTGTGTTCTACCAATTCTTAGTCATTGTCATAAGACGCACCCTATTTAGGGGCATGAGGACGTGGGTACGTTCAGCCTACGTCGCAGTGTCGACGGTAGAATACTGTATAGGTCGTCTACAATATCTATCATCTAACAATATGAGTCATAAACCTGTCATCTCCGTACGGAGGAAAATCATGACATCTAAACTATATAATCTCAATCACAAAATCTAGAGGAAGATAGAGCATGATATTGGAATAGAAGACAAAGAAGATTAAAACTGAAATAATAGTAATATCGTCGCAACACATGAGTCTAGAAGTCTAAACCAATAAATACATATCCTGAATATAATAACAAGTCTCAAACCTACAGTCGGGACAATCCGATACAAAATGAATACTAAAACTCTAAACTATATCTAGGGCACTCTCTACAGAGCAGGATCCTCCTCAGACTCCTGTATGCATCCATCGCATACCCCTATTCATAGTAGGTAGGACAACCATCTAAACCATCTGAAAAATATTATCCAGTCAGAATTGGAACGAAGTACAACTCAAATAGCAGTTCCAGTTAATTGACAAGTACTAAGAAAATGTAAATAATAATGAATGCTTGATGAACAATTTATAAAGACTATGTACAATGGAAGAGGCATGTGAAAATAGAGTAATATATGTATGGGGAGAACATGTGAAATGTAAAAGCAGACATATATGTAATAAGGAAAAAACCTGTCATGCAAGGTAGACAACTAACAAGTCCAGAATATCTGTGTTTAATACCAGTGTTTTAAAATACCAAGTTTACATGTGAAACGGCTAGAGGGTAGTATCCGGCAAACCATACACATCCGTGTGTGGCCGCTATTATTTCGGTAAGGCCGTGGGGTAGAAAGGGCATGTTCACATATCTCCTAGGTATTTTCCCGCACGACTACTACACATGGATCCAGGTCTCTCAACACGTATCCCAATAATCTAGAATAGATACATTAGTCCAGTAATTCATTAGTCCCATGGTAGGCATTAGGCATGAAACTATGTAACTCAAGTCAAGTAATCCATACAATACCAATCCGTGTGTCCATCGTGACGGAATCAATATAGAACACTAATATAAACATGCATCATAGGAATTATCAAGAAATAAAAACTATCAGATAATGTACTCGCATGTCGTCCTGAAAATTAAATATGATTCGAGGCCCAAATTGGAGTCACAAGAACCTAGATATGAGATATACAGGTTAAATAGTGTTTTGGTGTGTCAAGCATGAATATTTATGGTGATACATGATTTTCAGGTTAATTCTAGGTTTTCTAGTCTCTACTAGGCCACGCCAAGTCATATCCTTACATGTCTATCTATATGATACATCCATAGGCTTTTCGATGTAATACCATGTCCTATTACCTATCCAGAATACTCTTCTAGCCCTTACTAACCACTCCATGTCTCATCTAATCATATTGGTGCCAAACCTACCTTTACACCCTACCTTATCCTACATTACCTATACATGTATATACTTGTACCCCTATACTAATGCCTATTAACTTGGCACCCGCCCTTATCCTTATAGATATAGGTTAACCTAGAGATTATCAAGGTTAAGGCATATAGCTGCATATATACATATGTATATGTATTCATACCCCATAGGTAATTATTCTACCATCTAGTTTAGGTATTATCTACCATTACCTGGATAATTTACCCTATATCAATACCTTAACACACATAGGTCTATTTTTTCTATTACCTACTACCCATACAACACTTCATCACCTACACTACCAAAATTCAACATTTTAGCGACGACCATATCCGTCGCCAACCCGTCGGTAAATCAGATTACCAATGGTTTGCTGACGGATTTGGGTCAAATACATCCGTCGGGATATGACTCGTCGCTAAAAACAATCCGTCGCCAAGCGACGACTGAGCGACGAATTTTTGGTAGCCATATTCGTACAATTAGCGACGACTGGCCGACGGGTTTTCGTCAAATCAAGTATCAAAAAGTTAGTAATACATCGTCTTACTGACGGATTAATCCGTTGGCAATCCGTCGAAAACTTGTCGGTAAAAGCGTATCAGAGAGTATCTGATTCGCAACCCGTCGGCAATCCTCCCTACTTCCCTTCTTCTTGCTCCTCACTTTCAGCCAACCAAAGCCTAGCCCAGACCAACATATACTAGAGCCTTCCCCCACTTTGTACCCGTCAGTTTGTTCTTCTCAGGTATTTAGGTCGATCGTCCGGACACAATACTAGAGAATGAGGAGGTGAATTTGCTACGATCGATACTAAGTACATACAGTCGAGGAGGTGGATCTGCTACCGATACCGATATCGATACCAATTCTGATACAGATACCGATATCGATTCTGATACAGATACCTATACCGATACCGATTCTGATACAGATACCGATACCGATACCGATATAGATACCGATAGTCTGATACCGATATCGATACCGATTCTGAAACTCATAGGAATAGCCCGATACCGATACCGATACTCATAGAAATAATCTGATACCGATATCGATACTCATAGAAATAGTCCGATACCGATACACATAAACCAATCTATCACTAGTAGCCATACTCCTCTACATACTACTCTACACTAGGATACACTAGTAACCATACTCCTCTACACACTAGCTAGTAGTCATACTCCTCTACATACTCCTCTACACTAGGATACACTAGTAGCCGATAACGATCGAAATCTTTTTACTAAGTTTATATATATATATATATATATATATATATGTATATATATATAAGTTATATATACATATATATATATATATATATATATATATATATATATATATATATATATATACATACATATATACATACTAAGAGAAAAAAAAAAAAATATATATATACATATATACATACTAAGAGATTCGGTTCGGTTTTAAAAAAAATTTGTTTCGGTGTGTGTGTGTGTGTGTGTGTTACTACCGCCGACCACAACTCCTCACTCCCACCACCGCCGATCCCTACCCCCACTACCGCCGACCCCAACTCCCACCCCCGGCCATCATCCGTCGACCCCAACTCCCACCCTCGGCCTCCAACCCCCACCCCCACCTCCGCCGACCGCCATCCTTCCCACCGCCGGCCCCCCATCCCAGTCCCCATTGCCCCCTCTGGCCCCCCTCCGTTGCCCTACATCCCTACCGAACCCACCCCCACCACCGCCGACCACCACACCCCCTACCCTCGGCCCCCCTCCGTTGCCCTACCCCCTACCGCCGACCCCCAACATCCCCACCTCGAAACCCCAAACACCCCCACCCCGAAACCCCCAACACCCCCACCCCGAAACCCCCCTCCGTTGCCCAACCCCCCGCTGCCCTACACCCCTCCCCCCCGCGACCCCTACCCCCACCCCGAAACCCCCTCCGCTTCACTACCCCCACAGTGACCCCCACCCCCACCACCGCGACCCCCACCCCCACCACCGCCGACCCCCACCCCAACCACCGGCTCCCGCCGCCCCGACCACCGAGAGAGAGAGAGAGGGAATTACCTGGAGAAAGAGAGAGAGAGAGAGAGAGATGCGAGAAAATTTGGAAGGGAATGGAAAGCCCCCCTCCCCCCCCCCCGTCGGTTAAATTTAAGTTTGGGATGGACATATAGCGACGGACTAGCGATGGATAGATGGTCGACGCTAGTCCATCGCTATATCCCCTTAGATGGCCGATGGAATATCCGTTGCTATGTGGTCGATAAATTTTGCGTTAATTTTTTTCAACATTTTCTGCCAACTTTTGACAACGAAATGATGGCATAGCGACGACTTCATGATCCGTCGCTATATCTCGGATGACTTAACGACGGATTGGCGACCTTTATTCGCCCTTAAAATAATAGAAAAAATTGTTAGCTTTTCGACGACAATCAGTCTGTACTTAGTCGGTAGTCCGTCGCTATTAGCAATGGACGTTATCCGTCGCTAATGTTCCATCGCCAAATGGCTGTATTTTGGTAGTGCTACTCCTTATCACCTTTCCTTCACACATTAATACACACACCTAAGACACCTACACAACTCAAACTCTCTAACACATGTTCACCCTACTCCTGTGACACAACATACTACTGAGACTGTCCTGAACAACCCTCACAAGCACCTATACGCACATAATGGGCACTGCCCTGTTGCATGCTGCCATCAGTGTACTGCACTGCTCCACAAGTACTGTCCAAACAATACCCTGCTGCCAAGCCTGGCCTGGCCAGTATGGCCTGGAGCCAAAGGGCACTGGCCAATGAGGCCAGTTCACTACTACAGGAAATTGGCCGACTGTCTATAGGAGAACATTACCTGCTTGACTACCTATGCAAGTCAGGGGTTCAAATCCCCCTTGTTCGTAGTATAGGGCCACCCCTTTCTATAATTAGCCTCTAATCTAACACTCACTGCCATTTGCTAGCTAAGACAGTCCCTACCTCTCTTGAAACTGTCACAACACCAAGCTCCTTTCTAATCTACTAATACTGTCATGTAACACTCCTATACTTCTCAATTTGACACTCATATGTAGAATGATACACACATTGGCTGGAACTCTCACCTAAGCACATGTACACTGCTATTTAGGACTCACTCCTAGACACTCCTCCCATATTTGCTACTGTTAAGTAAGGGAACCTTCTCCCTCACAATTATCTAATACATAGGGACAGTTGGGGAGGGGGCTGATACACACACTGTTCACACCCTACTGTCATTCCCTCTCCAAAGACACACTAGTACCTATCCACATAGACCCCCCCCCCCCACACACACACTTACTAGGCACATGATTTCTGGACCCTCTATTTACTGACACTAAATATGCCTCAAGCCTATCTCCCTATACTTATTTTTTATTCTCAACTCACACCCTCACTGATACTCGACTGATACACACACATCCCCTTCATAAGACACCTATGTACACTATCTAACACTGTCAACTTGACACTCAGACACTCACTCACTGCCCACATATATATTATATATATATATATATTTTTTTCACATATATATTATATATATATATATATATATATATATATATATATATATATATATATATATATATATATATATATATATATATATATATATATATATATAATATATATATATAATATATATATATATATATATATATATATATATATATATATATATAAAATATATATATATATATATATATGTGGCATATATATATATATATATATATATATATATATATATATATATATATAAAATATATATATATATATATATATATATATATATATATATATATATATATATATATATATATATATATATATATATATATATATATATATATATATATATATGCCATATACAATATAAAGATGGATCGTCTTCCCAGCTGCTGCTCCTTCCTGGGAAGCCCCTAGGGTCTCCCCTCATTGTCCGTCCGGCCCTTCCGGTGCCCTCCACCCCTCCCCGCCGGTGTTCGATGGCTCCACCCTGGCCAGCCGATTGCATGGCCTTGGTAGGCCACCCTCCCTTCTCTCCCCCTCCCACCCGGACCCTCCTCCTCCTCCTCCTCCATTCCCCCCTTTCTTCCTCCACCCGCCCTCCTCAGGTAGCTTTGCCTCCCGTCAGCCCTTCCCAGGAGTTCCGGCCATTCGCCCCCTTCACCCCACCACCCCCCGCCTCCCCCTTCCTCATCGAGCAGGCGCGACCCCCTGCTCCGCACCCAGCGTGCCAACCTCCCTCCCCTATGTGCTGTTCCCGGTGGTATCCAGGCCACCCCCCATGGGCGGGGAGCATCCCGGTGTACAGTTCTCGGTTGCCGCCTCTCCCTTTCCTTCAAAATTCAAACGGGACATCGGTCCCCTCGGGTTGGGAGCCCCCCTGCGGTGCAGGCTTCGGGCTTCCCAATGCCTGCCCTCTCGTGTTTGCAGCTAGCGGCTCACCACACGAGGGGGTCCCACCTTAACTTCTCCAAGCCGTGCGTACTGTATATTTTCCCTCAGCACCCTTAGGTGGGTCCCACCTTGATCATTACGCAGAGCGCTTCGGAGGAGCCCACTCTGGCTTTTACGTAGCCCCTTCTTTTTACGCGGCCTCTCATACTTGGACCTTCGAGGACCCGCGTACCCTCGTGCCCCCTCACCGCAGTCTCGCGCACTTCTTTCCCCCTTTCCTGCGTACGCAGGTGGGACCTACCCTTTCCCCGAGCTCTACGCAGTTTCCTCACCCGTTGTTTCCCCTAAGCTCTACGCAGCTCCCTCCCCCATTTTCCCTCCTCCCTCCACCCAGGCCCTTGCCCCTCCCATAGTCTCTGCTGCATCCCCCTTTGGCCCCCTCACCTCCGGTCCCCCCGGTTTTCGGTACGGCTTCTGTGTCAACGGTTCAGGCGCCCCCGTGTCTTTAGCCTCCGCGCCCCTCATCCCCGAGCCCCCGGCATCCCAGCTAGCCTCGGGCGTCGCCGGTCTCGAGGATCCTTCTGCGGCGGTCCAGGCCGCTCCTCTCCCTCCTTTTCTGGCTGCGGTTGGATCGCAGGAGGCGTCCCCCTGAGCGCGGTGCAGCCTCGATCTGCCCCATCCTCCACCGTCATCGCGGCAGACCCTTTCTCCCTCCCCCAGGTAGGTTTCCCCCGCCGTCCCCGTCGTCCTCATCCCCCGTCCCAAGCAGAATCCCTCCCTGATTGTGCCTCCGCCTTCCTGTGGAGAGACTCAGGATCCTTCCTCGTCAGGAGCAACTCAGCCGTCCTACGCCGCCAAGCTCCGCCCGGACTTAGCAACCTCGAAGGCTCTCTTATTCCCAGACGTCAATCTCCCGGACATTGTGTACTCTCAGGATTCCCCAGTGCCCTTGGTCACTTTCTCCGACTTGGAATTGACCTCCCTGTCATCCTCCTTCCTCCACACTTTTATCCTCAAATTTTCTACTGGCTATCCCAAACACTCTAGGGTACAGGAGACGATAGCCAGTTGGAGACTCTCGGCGGATTACCAGTAGCCCCCCTCGATCCTAGACATATTCTCCTCCACCTCTCCTCCGATTTCGACCACAGGACCGTGTGGTCCAAAGGCACTTGTAGGATTGATTCCCACCAAATGAAGATCATAAAGTGGTCAACAGACTTTAGAACCAAAGAAGACTCAGCGAAGGTCACCGCCTGGGTGGCTCTGCCTAATCGACCCCTTATTTGCTTTGTCCCAGCGGCACTTAGGCATATTGCCAATTCCTTCGAAACGTATGTGGCCACGGCTCTTGAGACGAGCAACCTCACTAAGGCTCACTATGCCAAAATCTGTGTGGAACTCGACCTCACCTCCGAATCACCCAATTTTATTACTATCGAGCTGGGCAACCAGACCCACACCCAACAAATCCTCTACGACAACCATATTATGTTCTGTAACCACTGCCATTTAAGAGGTCACTTCCCAAAGCACTGCCACCATCTTTACCCATAACTTAAGAAGAAATCAGCCCGGAACGACAACGTGCCATCAGAGGGGAGGACACCCAAGCCACCCCTTCTACCACCTCCGAACTCGCACACACGATTCGGCTCCAGTAACGGCAAGACAGACAAGAGCGAGTCCCCTAGCAAAGCCATGACCCCCCTCAACACCCAAGATTTTACTCTCTCCAACCAATTCGACGCTCTAGATTCGGGAGACACGGAATCCCCATCGGAGACTGCTTCTCCCCAAGCCGATCATGCCCTCACCGAGATAGCACCCAACACCCCTAACTCGGAGGACGTAGAGGTGATCACTGACACCATCGATGCAGATCAACAAAGCACCAACGAAGACCCTATTGAAGAAGCCCTTGCAATCCTCGGGCCAGACCAAGTTCGGAGAGGACTACAGGTTAAAGCCGCAGGTTATCCTCTCCAGCAAACTATTCTTCTGATTGGGAGCGCCAGTGACTCCCTAGTCATCCCCTCCGAGGATCCCATTCTGGACTCCGCTGGAGAATTGGTCGGTCTCCCCCCGGACCCACACGAGCAATCCACTCGCGACCCTCCCACCTCGATAAAGGCAGAAGCATCAACTTCATGCGGGGTCAATGTCAAAAAAGGACCCACCGAAACCACAACCATCCAAACCAGATCCGTCGCTAAGCGGAACAAAAAACCCTTCCACAACTTCTTTAATGCTTAACATCCTATCCTGGAATATCCACGGCCTGGCGAACAAACCCACATTAAGGAGAATTTCTAGCCTTCGAAAAATCTATAAGATCGATATCCTCATTATTCTAGAACCCAAAACCCCCCCAAAAGATTAAAATCAATCCAACTGCAGCTGGGCCTCCCTACGGCTATAGCAGGAAGACACGATATTTGGATCCTCTGTACGAGGGACGTCAATATCGGGGTCATCCAGGACTCCTGGCAGGCCCTCTCATGTTAGTTGGAACATCCCATGCTCCTAGAGTGTGCCATCCTCTCAGCGGTCCATGGCAGCTGTGATATTGCAGAGCGAAAACACCTCTTGAACGATCTCCTTGACATCCATCTCCACCACATCAACTCTCTTTGGATTTGCATTGGGGACTTTAATGCGATCACATGCAGAAAAGAGAAAATCGGTGGCTGCCCCCCTCCCATACCGGCCATGCAAGACTTCAACAACTTCATCTTCAATGCTCATCTCGCCTCTCTCCAGTTCACCGACAATGCTTTCACCTGGTGCAACATGTAGGAAGGTGACCGTCGTCAATACTCCCGCCTGGACAGGGCCCTCATGAACGCCCTCTAGCATGGAATAGGGATACAACCAACCTGTTCCATCTCAACTCTTCTGAATCAGACCACGCCCCTCTGCTGGTTGAAATTAAAGACAATACTAATCCATTCAAAAAGAACTTCCAATTCCTCGACTTCTGGACCGAGCACCCCCAAATTTTGGGTATTGTTGTGGAAGCTTGGAATCGAGAGGACTCTCCCAATCCCCTCTCTCGGGTGAGCAACAAGCTCAAGGCAACGAGGAAAGCCCTATCCAATTGGAGCAAACTAGCCTACGGGGATATTTTTCAAGCCGTTCGGGTTGCAGAGGACGATGTCACCCGTGCCGAAGCCAAGTTCGCTTCGGATCGATCCTCGGCGGCTAGGAGAGCCCTGAACCTCACCAAGGCTATGCTCAAATTCAGGCTCAAAATGGAGATAGATTTCTGGAAACAGAAAACGAGGTTGAAATGGGACAGCGAGGGGGATAAAAACTCGAAATACTTCCATGCCTGCGTCAACAGCCACAGACAGAAGCTATCTATTCACCATTCTGCTGATGACAATAGGAACATCATGACAGACAAAAAGAGCATCCAAGTGGCCGCTACAGATTTCTACTCCAAATTATTCTCCAAAGAGTCGGTTCACAA
The DNA here is from genome assembly GCA_029216955.1 of Iris pallida. Classification (NCBI taxonomy): domain Eukaryota; kingdom Viridiplantae; phylum Streptophyta; class Magnoliopsida; order Asparagales; family Iridaceae; genus Iris; species Iris pallida. The sequence goes on from JANAVB010016195.1 coordinate 7,836,730, forward strand.
GGATAGCTCCTTCCTGGATCAAGTCCCCATCCTCGTTAAAGACACCGACAACGTCCAGTTGGAACGTCCCCCTACTGCCCAGGAAGTGAAAGAAGCAGTGTGGGCTCTGAACGAGCACAGTGCTCCCGGCCCGGACGGCTTTTTGAGGGTCTTCTTTCGCACATGCTGGGATATTATCAAGCAGGACATCACCGGAGCGGCAATTACATTCTTCGAAGGAGATACATACCCCAAAACCATTTCTAGTGCCAAGCTGATCCTTATCTCAAAAAAAGATAACCCGGAGTCCTTTTGTGACTTTCGACCTATCAGTCTTTGTACTTTCACTAACAAGATCATCTCCAAGATCATCGTAACCAGAATGGCAGGCATTCTCCCTAAGATCATTTCTGAGGAGCAAAGCGGCTTTGTTCGCGGAAAAAACATCCAGGACAATATTATGCTAGCCCAAGAGTTAATCACCTGCATGAAGTTTCCAGCAAGAGGGGGCAATATTGCCATCAAAATCGACATAGAGAAAGCTTACGACAGACTGGATTGGCAATTTATGATATGGGTCTTCAAGGCATTCGGATTCTCGGAAACTTGGACCAACACCGTGTGGAGATCCATCAGCAACTTGTGGTTCTCCACGGTTATCAATGGTCAAGCCGAGGGGTTTTTTAAATCCAGCCGCGGGATTAGACAGGGCGACCCTCTATCATCCACTGTCTTCATCATAGCAGCAGATGTTCTGAGTAGAAACCTTAACAACAAGGTCAACACTCCGAACTTCCAGTACTATCGTACATCCAGTGGATGTCCTATCATCACCCACCTGGCCTTCGCCGACGATTTACTCATCTTCTCGTCCAGGGACGTAGGAGCGGTAGAAGTGGTCCATAATACCCTGCGGAGGTACTCTAGATGCTCGAGCCAGAAGATCAATCCTTCTAAGAGCGTTATATATGCCCACCACAATATCAAAAGAGAGCACACAATCAGTCTCTCCAACTTAACGTCTTTCTCTGTTGCTCATCTTCCGTTCAACTATCTCGGTTGTCCCCTTGTGTATGGGAAATCCAATGTTGGCATCTTTGAGAACTTGATCACAAGAATCAGGAATAAACTTGAAGGGTGGCATAATGCCACTTTATCCCCAGGTGGCAAGATAATCCTCATCAAACATGTGCTCACCTCTATACCCATCCATATTATGGCTGCGTGCTTCCCGCCCATGAAGGTTCTTTCTTCGATCGAATAGATCTTTTGTAATTTCTTTTGGGGGCATTGCAACGGCCAAGACAAGCATCACTGGGCTAGCTGGGAATCCATGGCTCATCCTACCAAGGAAGGGGGTCTAGGATTTACCAAACTCACTCATATCGTTAAAGCTTTCTCGATAAAATTGTGGTAGAAACTCCGCATGAGCAAAAACTTATGGACCAGGTTTATGAAGGTCAGGTACTTCAAGCACATCCACCCATCAGTGGCCATATCCAACAGCAGTTCCTCAGCGACTTGGCATCGTATCCTTATCGGACGAGACCTCGCCGAGCCTGCGATGAGACTCCACTTTGGTGTCGACGATTCGGCTCCATTCCTGGAGAGATGGATTGGGGATAGCTTGATTCCGAGTATCACGGAGACCCCAAGAGTTAGTAGGATCAGAGACTTGTGGAACTCTATTACTAACGACTGGAACTGGGACAAGATTTATGAATGGTCCGGTAACGAAATGGTGGATAGCATCCGATTGCACGGATTAAGTCTCGGTCACGAAGTCGATGCGCTAAGGTGGACGCTCGAGGCCTCGGGGGCATTTTTGGTAAGATTGGCGAGAATCACTATCGAAGGGATCGGGCAGCCGCATCATTCTATTACACACTATTGGCAAACCTGCATCCCTAAGAAGTGGTCTTTCCTCACGTGGAGAGTCATTAGAAAAAATTGCCAACTGACGAGATCCTCAACACCATTGGGATTAGCTTAGCATCAGCCTACACTTGCTTCTCTGATCGTCAGATGTAGACTATTGACCACATCTTCTGTCAGGGGAGCCTGCCAGGCTGTATCTGGAGGACCCTTAACCAGCTCTACAGTATTGAGCCGGGTGGTGGACGCTTCCACAATCTTGCGATCTCCGAGGGTTCTGTCTTTCATGGCCACTAGATCGTCGCAGCGACCGCCATGTGGGTGATTTTGAAGAATCGCAACAAGGCAAGATACGAAGGTCACCAATACTCAGCCGACCAGCTCATTCGGAAAGTCTTCTGCCAATGCCATAAACGGAGCACCCTGTGCTCCCACAGTCCGAGAGCATTCTGGTCCTCGCTCCACCCCTAACTCTTAGTGGCTGAGTTGTCTTTCCCCCTCTTCTCTCCTTTCGGTAGTATACTTGTATAGGCTTCGATATTTTGTGCCTTGTATACGTGTTCAGGCTTCGGCATTTTGAGCCTTGCTTAATAAAATGATGGGTTTATATATATATATATATATATATATATATATATATATATATATATATATATATATATGCCAACATTCAACCCTTATATACGTATATATATAACCCACATTACATATACACTCTCAAAAAAAAAATATACACTCTCAAAATCACTCACTGATACCTCTCTCTCACAACAGTAATATATATATATATATATATATATATATATATATATATATATATATATATATATAAACCTTATAACTGACACCAAGCTTCCCCTCTCTAAAACCTCTTTGATACTCTTATGCCCTGCTGCTTGCAGGCAAGGCATAGCCTGTGCAGGCCAAGGAAAAACAAATGCTGCCTGGCCAATTGGCATGTTGCCAAAACCAATACAGGCCACTATGCTCTGGCCACAGACCCACACTTGCCACACACATGCAAGCATGTGCTAAAAAACACTGGCCAAGTGGATATAGCCTATACCTACTACCTGGCCTGTAGCCCCTCACTTAACTCTAACTAACTTAGGTTTCACCTGACCCTCTAATCACTCCCTAAATATGAACATCCATGCTCCAACAGTCCACACACTAATATGTGGACAATTCTTTTTTTCCTACAGGCAATAACAGTCATTTACAACTGACACAAGGATTTCCTTCTACATACTCTTCATATCATGTTATTTATACTCCCAACCCTCTAACCTGTCACTAATACACACATTCAGTCCTCTCTCACTCACTGAACTTTCTTATACATCCTACTCATACTCTATTACATGAACACCAACACCTTAGTCCTATTCACACATACCCGAGCCCATTCCTACATATATAACTGATGAATGGGGAATCCTACATACAGGTATACTGATGCAAGGACTAACTGAATAAGTAAATCCTATTTCCTATGCCCACATGACAGTAGCTAAGCTACCTCTAAATCTCACTAATCCATTCATTTACTGACACTAAATGATAACCACTTGACACCCACACACTACCACTGACACTCAAACACTTGGCACACACTGTCAAAGACAGTCCAAACCAGGCATCCTCATAACTCGTATGCCCACTAAGACACCACATTGCCACTGTACTGATGTGTAGCTATAGCGAAGCCAGCTACTATGGCCAATTGTAAATGTGTTAACTTTCATTGCCTGCAGTCAAGGCCTAAGGCCTCTGCCAAAGCCTTCCCCTGCTTCTAGCCATGTCCCTGCCTAGTGCAGGGGCTTCTTCCACTGATATTGGACTCTAAAATCTGGCCATACCAACAACTTAAATCCTAACTCAAATTTGCCCCTGCACAGGAGTGCAAGACTGTCCACAAAATAGCAGTCCACACAGAATCAATCATATATGTATTCATGCAATATAAATATACTTATATATACATCTCTATCTAAATACTTAGAACTTATATTTACCTATCCCATGAGGAAACTAAGCTATTCATAGATAGAAAACTGAAAAATAGAACAAAAATAGCCACTTTGATATTTTAACAAACACTTGGTGGAAAAAACTTGAAGTCTTCCTCAAATAGACAGTAAACCTTATGTAGCCATCATAATAGGACTCATTATCACCTCAACCTTCTTTCTGTTAGTCATGGAAGGGGTCTTCTACATGAATGCATGAATTTTAACCATGGAAATAAAAGTTTAAAGGGTTATACCTATGTAGAAAGAAGAAAGAGGGGAAAATTTGGGAGAGTATGGAATGGAGGAAATGTGTAGAAACCCTAGAAAGGAATGGTGGCTATCATTTGGGTTTGTGGGGGTATAAATAGAGTCTTGTAAAGCCCTAAACTTTTCATGACACTTAGTATTAGAAAGGTCCTTAAGGGGACTAAGTGGTTTGGCTCTAATTAATGCTTGTACTCAACCTAGCCATGACTAGAGTCTAATTAATCAAACCTATTGGTTAAGTCAAATTAAATGGGGTCCACCATGTCTAATGAATAAGCTAGTCTACTAATAAATAGAACCATCATATTAAAATAAATATATACAAAAAATATGAAATGATAAAAATACCATTATTTTAGAAAAGTGGTAGTGACAAATCTCTTCCCCTTAGAAAAATTTTGTCCTCGAAATTTAAGTTGGTCGTACGCTTCTCTAGGTCAAACCCCCGTCAATCATGGTCCAAAAATATATTAAATAGTACACACATTCATGGTCCTACTGGTCGTGATATCGCAGTCTCAATCAGGGTCACTATACTATCTATTACAGCACAAAACACAATCTAAGAGGTACTATTGAATCATGCAACAAGATGGGAAAAGGACGAAAGAAGAACAGGAAGACAAACCTGCTAATCCATCACATATAACATCGGCCTCCTCGACCGTCAGCGCAAAAGCCCTACCCCATTGGGGGATCTCCTTCTGGTGGTACTGGAAATGATGTGGTGCCACAAGCGGCCTAGCTCTACATCTCTGGCCTTGTGCTCCACTAAATAGGGGTACCGTAGGGTAATCCCTCATCTGGTGCGCAACTGACCCACAAAAGAAACACACCTTCAGTCTCTTCCTGCAGACATCCCACGAATGATCAGATTTCTTGCAACAGTTTCAAAGAAAAGTCCGGTCTCTCTGCTTCTGCTGCTGAATCGAAACTTCAGCTCGCTAATGGTGCTCCTTCTGAACATGGTGACGCTTAGCCGATCCCGTACTGTTACTATCGCCCATGGTGTCACTGGCCTTCTTAGGCCTAAATCCTCCTCAGTAATCTGGGCATCCATCAGAATATCTTCAAATGTCGTCGTGCGACGCCCAGACGTATGAGATATGATCCCGCTATTTGGGCCCCTTCTGAACTTACGAGCCTTCTGTCCTGTATCCTGAACCATGCCCTTGGCAAATCGGCTCAGACGGAAGAACTCAATGGCATAGTCATCTACTAATAAGCTTCCCTGAACTAATCCATGAAACTGGCCCTCAAAGGCACTAAGGGCCACGTCATGAGAGAATTTCTCCTTGAATAGCCTCTTGAAGGTATCCCACGTCAGACCCATCATTGTCAGTCAGAGGTCTGTGCGATACCAAGTCAGGGCGATATTGAAGAGCTGACTAGCTGCTGCTGCTACCCGTAGCCCCTTCGAAATCTGAGCCAACTCCAAACTCCTCTCTATATCCTCTAGCCAGTCATTGGCATAAAGGATCCCCTCCGTCCCCTTGAACCCTCGAGGAAACATCTTCTTGAAGTCCTTAAAAGTTCTCTGCCTTGTCTGTTGCTGCTGCTCGGGGCAGGAACGCCCTGAGGTGGAGCTGTAGCCACCCTTTCAACTGCAGCAAGTGCCAAATGGTGGACACTGTCAATGCTCTGGCGCAACACATCAGCCTGTCGCTGTTGTGCCTCGGCCTGAGCCCTTTGTACCTCCATCATCTGCTGAAACAACAAAAATATCTGCGCTCTATCAGTCGGTGGTGGAGGTGTATAAAGAGGCTCCGGTATATGTAGATAATCCTTTGGACAGCTGAAAGAACACCCCCAGGAGCTGCTGCCACAGTAGGAGCAACTCCCTGAGTTGTAGCTCCCACAGCTGGAAGAGGAGGCTTTGAAGTAGCAGACCTCTCTGTCGCTAAAACGGTTCCATTGTTTTACGACCTGGTCTCCGACATCGTGAAGAAAGATCGACAAAAGAAATCAATATGGCAGAAGATGAGATATTATCATGGAAGGACAATTGATTTAAAAAAAAATTGTAGTAAATGATCGAATTGGTAATCAAAAGATTGGAAGTTTCCTAATTGTGATTGAGTAGCTCTTAATATAGCCTAATCCTATATCCTAATAGCAGGCTTGTAGCAGCGCTCTAAGTCGAGCACCACTACAAAATTGTAATAGTTGTGACCTTGGCCTGCATGGGACACTACAAAAATGTGTCACGACCCGCACCCTGTTTAGGGGCATGAGGACGTGGGTACGTCCAGCCTACGCCGTAATGTCGATCGTAGAGCGCTGTATAGGTCATTTACAATACCTATCATCTAATAATATGAGTTATAAACCTGTCATCTCCGTACGGAGGAAAATTATGACATATAAACTATATAATCTCAATCACAAAATCTAGAGGAAGAAAGAGCACGATATTGGAATAGAAGACAAAGAAGACTAAAACTAAAATAGTAGTAATATCATCACAACACATGAGTCTAGATGTCTAAAACAATATATACATATCCTGAATATAATAAAAAGTCTCAAACCAACAGTCGGGACAATCCGATACAAAATGAATATTAAAACTCTAAACTATATCTAGGGTAGTCTCTACAGAGCAGGATCTTCCTCAGACTCCTGTGTGCATCCCTCGCATACCCCCTGCTCATAGTAGGTAGGACAACCATCTAAACCATCTAAAAAATATTATCCAGTCAGGATTGGAGCAAAATACAGCTCAAATAGCAGTTCCAGTTAATTGATAAGTACTATGAAAATGTAAATAATAATGAATACTTGATGAACAATTTATAGAGACTATGTGCAATGAAAGAGGCAGGTAAAAATAGAGTAATAGATGTGTGAAAAGAACATATAAAATGTAAAAGCAGACATATATGTAATAAGGGGAAAACCTGTTATACAAGGTAGACAACTAACAATTCCAGAATATCTGTGTCTAATACTAGTATTTTGAAATACCAAGTTGACATGTGAACGGCTAGAGAGTAGTATCCAGCAAACCATACACATCCGTGTGTAACCGCTATTATTCCAGTAAGACCATAAGGTAGAAAGGGTATGTTCATATATCTCCTAGGTATTTCCCTACCCGATTAGTATACATAGATCCAGGTCTCGACATGTATCCCAATAATCCAGAATAGATACTTTAGTCCAATAATTCATTAGTCCAATGATAATCATTAGGCATAAAACTACGTATCTCAAGTCAAAGAATCCATACAATACCAATCCGTGTGTCGTGTCGGAATCAAGATAGAACACTAATATAAACATGTATCATAGGAATTATTAAGAAATAAAAACTATCAGAGAATGTACTCGTATGTCATCCTGAGCAGTAAATATGATTCGAGGCCCAAAGTGGAGTCACAAGAACCTAGATATGAGATATACAAGTTGAATAGTATTCTGGTGTGTCAAGCATGAATATTTATGATGATGCATGATTTATAGGTCAATTCTAGGTTTTCTAGTCTCTACTAGGCCACACCAAGTTATATCCTTATGTGTCTATCTATATGATACATCCATATGCTTTTCGATGTAATACCCTGTCCTATTACCTATCCAGAATACTCTTCTAGCCCTTACTAACCACGCCATGTCTCATCTAATCATATTGGTGCCAAGCCTACCTTTATACCCTATATTACCTATACATGTATATACTTGTAACCCTATACTAATGCCTATTAACTTGGCACTCACCTTTATCCTTATAGATATAGGTTATACCTAGAGATTATCTAGGTTAAGGCATATAGCTGCATATATACATATGTATATGTATTCACACCCCATAGGTAATTATTCTACCATCTAGTTTAGGTATTACCTACCATTACCTAGGTAATTTAACCTATATCAATACCTTAACACACATAGGTCTATTTTTCCTATTACCTACTACCCATACAACACTTCATCACCTACTCCTCATCCCCTTCCCTTCACACATTAATACACACACCTAAGACACCTACACAACTCAAACTCTTTAATACATGTTCACCCAACTCCTATGACACAACATACTACTGACACTGTCCCGAACAACACTCACAAGCACCCATATGCACATAATGGGCACTGCCCTGCTATATGCTGCCATCAGTACAGTATACTACTTCACGAGCACTGACCAAGCATTGCCCTGCTGCCAAGCCTGGCCTGGCTAATATGGCCTAGACCCAAAGGGCACTGGCCAATGAGGCCAGTTCACTGCTATAGGAAATTGGCCTACTACCTATAGGAGGACATCGCCTGCTCGACTACTTGTGCAAGTCAGGGGTTCAAATCCCCTTGCTCGTAGTACAAGGTACCCCCATTCTATAATTAGCCTCTAATCTAACACTCACTGCCAATTGCTAGCTGTCTAAGACAGTCCCCACCTCTCTTGACACTGTCACAACCCCAAGCTCATTCCTAATCTACTGATACCCTCATGTATGACTCCTACACTTCTCAATTTGATACTCATATGTAGACTGATACACACATTGGATGGCACTCTCACCTATGCACACGTACACTGCTATTTAGGACTCACTCTTAGACACTCTACCTATATTTTCTACTATAAAGTAAGGGAACCTTCTCCCTCACAATTATCTGATACATAGGGAGTGGGGGGCTGATACACACATTGTTCACTCTCTACTGTCATTCCCTCTCCTAAGACACACTAGTACCTATCCACATAGACCCATATACTCACACATACGCATATACACTTACTAGGCACAAGATTCCTAGAACCTATATTTATTGACACTAAATATGCCTCAAGCCTATCTCCCTATACTTATTTTCACTCTCAACTCACACCATCACTGATACTCGACGAATACACTTATATCCCCTTCACAAGACACCTAGGTACACTGTCTAACACTGTCAACTTGACACTTAGACACTCACTTATTATTCACTCACTGCCCACATATATAAATACCAACATTCAACCCCTATATATATATATATATATTATATATATATTTATATATATATATATATAAATATATATATAAAATATATATATATATATATATATATTTATATATATATATATATATATATATATATATATATATATATATATATAACACATTACATATACAGTCTCAAAATCACTCATTGATACCTCTCTCATAACAGTAGTATATGTATATAAAAACCTTATAACTGATATCAAGCTTCCCCTCTCTAAAACCTCTATGATACTCTTATGCCTAGCTGCTTGCAGGCAAGGCATGGCATGTCCATGCCAAGGCAAAACAAAGGCTGCCTGGCCAATTAGCATGTTGCCAAAACCAACACAGGCCAATATGCTCAGGCCACAGACCCACACTTGCCACACACATGCAGGCAGGTGCTCAAAGTTATTGTCCAAGTGCACATAGACTATACCTACTACCTGGCCTGCAGCCCCTCACTAAACTCTCACTAAATTAGGTTTCACCTAACCCTCTAATCACTCCCTAAATATGAACATCCAAGCTTCAACTGTCCACACACTGACATGTGGACAATTCTCTTTTTTCTATATGCAATAACAGTCATGTACAAGTGACACAAGGATTTCCTTCTACCTACTCTTTATATCCTATTTTTGATGCTCCCAAACCCTCTAACCTATCACTGATACACACATTCAGTCCTCTCTCACTCACTGAACTTTCCTATACATCCTACTCATACTCTATTACATGAACACCAACACCTCAGTCCTATTCACACATATCCGAGCCCATTCCTACATATATAACTGATGAAAGAGGAATCTTACATACAGGTATACTGATGCATGGACTGACTGAATAGGTAAATCCTATTTTCTATGCCCACATGACAGTAGCTAAGCTACCTCACTAAATCTTACTAATCCATTCATTTAAATGATAACCACTTGACACTCACACACTACCACTGACACTCAAACACTTGGACACACACTGTCAAAGACAGTTCAAACCAGGAATCCTCATAACTCGTATGCCCACTAAGACACCACATTGCCACTGTACTGATGTGCAGCTGCAGTGAAGCCAGCTGCTATGGCCAATTGCAAATGCGGTAGCTTGCATTGCCTACAGTCAAGGCCTAAGGCCTCTGCCAAAGCCTTCCTCCTACTTCTAGCCATGTCCCTGCCTAGTACAGGGGCTTCTCCCACTGATATTGGTCTCTAAAATCATGCCATACCAACAACTTAAATCCTAACTCAAACTTGCCCCTGCACAGGAGTGCAAGACTGTCCATAAAATAGCAGTCCACACACACAATCAATTATATATGTATTCATGCAATATAAATATACATATATATACATCCCTATATAAATACTTAGAACTTATATTTACCTATCCCATGAGGAAACTAAGCTATTCATAGATACAAAACTAAAAAACAGAACTAAAATAGCCACTTTGATATTTTAACAAACACTTGGTGGACAAAACTTGTAGTCTTCCTCAAATGGACACTAAACCTTATGTAGCCATCACAATATGACTCATTAGGACCTCAACCTTCTTCCTATTAGTCATGGAAGGGGTCTCCTACATGGATGCATGAATTTTAACCATGGAAATGAAAGTTTATAGGGTTATACCTATGTAGAAAGAAGCCTACACAATGTTCCACGAATTTGGGGAAGATGGGTGAAGAAGGGGCTCTCAGATCCTTGCTAGAGCCTCCACCAAGCCTTCTTGAGCTCCCCAAGCCTTAGCACAACAAAGGGAAGAAAGAGAAGAAAATTTGGAAGAGTATGGAATGGAGGACAAGTGTGGAAACCCTAGAAAGGAATGGTGGCTGCCATTTGGTTTTATGGGGGTATAAATAGAGTCTTGTCAAGCCCTAAACTCTTCCTGACACTTAGTATTAGGAAGGTCATTAAGGGGACTAAGTTGTTTGGCTCTAATTAATGCTTGTACTCAACCTAGCCATGACTAGAGTCTAATTAATCAAACCTATTGGTTAAGTCAAATTAAATGGGGTCCACCATGTCTAATAAAAAAGCTAGTCTACTAATAAATACAACCATCATATTAAAATAAAAAAATATACACAAAATATAAAATGACAAAAATACCTTTGTTCTAGAAAAGTGGTAGTAACAGTCATTCTCCTACCAATCCTTTATTCAAATTTGTATCATCACCGTATGCAGTCATAAATCCCTTTTTCTTGTATTTTGGATTCCTAAATTTAGTACCTTAGCCTTAATTCGATAATAAAATATCTCAGGATTTAGTAACTAAAAATAACATCTAAATTTTTTTGCAAGATCAAATCGTTTCTGAATATTCTTCTCAGTTCTAAAAATACAACTATGAAATATTACAGTTCTCACCGTTAAGTTACCTTCTATTGTTCTTCCTTCTCGAAATCCTCATATATTCTTTCTAAAGTAATCCAAACTCAAAGTAATACTCTAAGTGTAGTCGTTTGTGAATTAATAATATCAGTCTCTTAATTTTGTTTCCATTCTCAGCCATATCATTCTCCCACTCTCATGTTACTTCCTTACAATACCCTATATTTAATATCACGCTGATACACCTAGCTAATATTATCACCCTCAATAACACTCACTAATACTAAATTGATACACTACACCTATCACTTATTACTCACCAATCCTGATATCTTTAGTTCCTCTAATTTAGCACAAAAAGATGAGGTAGGGAAGTACACTAAACCTTAGATGCAAAACAACGTACCTGCTGGAACGAATTCAGATTTGGAATCCAACTTCAGGTGACTTCTAAAATTTGCAACTCCTCATAATGTTGTCGTGGACCTTTGAAAGCTTTCTAGGACGTTAGAGGGTCGCGCTAGCTTTGTAACGAATATTCGTAGAGCGTCACGGGAGGTCAGAAAGGGGTCAAAATTGTCGATACGCCACAAGGTGCTGTTGGCGGCCAAGGCTGGGAGAGAATTTTGGGATTAGAATTTTGGAGGAAGGTTTTGTGGGGTGTTGGCGATAATAAAAGGAGATGGGATGTTACTGTTTAATTGGGATATATATTAGGAAGAGTTGGGCTTTGGTTTGGACTAAATTGATTAGGATTTGATCCTCCAAAGGATTAATATAGTAATGGATTTCCTTATTGGATGGATTGTTTGACCAAGTCAAAGATAGAAAATTTAATACACATGGCTACAATTTAATTACTAAAAATAAATTTAATATAGATATCTAATCGATTTTTGGCCATCTTAGAAAGGTTCTAACAAGTGGGGTTGGGTATTTTAGGGTCCTAACATATTTTCTAGTCAAATTGAATCCGAAAAGTCAACTCATGGGTCTCATGTGCCATTTACAAATAAATAGCACATGGGAACTCGATTGAATGGTACACCCTAGGCATGTGCGTAGTAGGCTCAAAATGGGTCAAAACTATATATTGGGTCAAATGGTTTTGGTCTATGTCGAGTCCCGAACTCAAGTTGGACGTTAGGTCGAGATTTAGTCCAAACCTAGCCTAAGTTGAGCCAAAGTTGTGCTAAGTCAAAAGAATATTGGAGAATAAATTTGGATGGACATGATCTATGAAGGTGGACGTGTCTAGAATTAAAAAAATGTAATTTGATTTGAGAAATCGATATTTGTTGTGCTTCAAAAATCAAAGCTACGGTAAAGTACTACTATAGTCATTATTGACTTAAAATAAAGTTTAATATTTTTACGTGTATGTATCTGATTTGTTCTCCATGTGCCACTGTTTATTTCTTGCGAGTGTTGTGATGGTATTTGTTAGTCCTTAGTCTCCGTTCCATTGAGTTGAGTTGACCTATAGCCGATATCGATTGCTAGACATTGACCTATGTTATCTATAGGACCGGGAGCGTCCCATGACATTACGGTATGGAGACTCGTTATCGACTTGTTATTCCATCTATAGGACTGGGAGTGTCACATGGAATTATGGTAGTATAGACTTATCTTTTATCTTGAGATCGGGAGCATCCTATGGCATTACGGTGTTGAGATTGTCCATACCAAGAGCATCCTATGGTGTTTTGGTTTATTTATTGTTACGTATTTTACTTATCTATCTTTCCATGCATGTTAATTACTGCTATAATAGGCATGTTTATATGTATTTTGTTACGTCCCTCTGAGGACTTGGTGATCTCCCCAGGTGTGTGTGCTTAATTTCTTGACCTTCCATAGGAGTTTATGTAAGGATCATGATCTTCTCCTTCCAATTTTTTAATTTTTGCTATTTCCTCCTTTCTACTTTCATGTTGGTAGTGGATGTCTCCGTCTAACAACTTGTACAATGACAATCATTATTGGATTCTATAATATCTTTATTCTTTTATTTTAGTAGAGCATTCTACAGCTTACGTATATTTATTATACGGCTGACATGTACGACTCCTAGCCCTATGTATTTTTGGGACTGGGACGTTACATATTTTTGTGGTGACTATCATACCCCAGAACCAGAATACTGGAGATAGGGGACAGATATAGCCAGCTACATATATTGAAGTGAATCCCACCTCGCAATATGGTCACGACTGTCTAAATGCATGAGGGTTTAACTACAAGCTATTAGTCTCTTAAGGTCAAGAACAAGCCTAGTGTCTCAATCTCAAGCAAGCAAGTAAATGTAACAAGATGGTAGTTTATTAGACATACAAAGTAAGGCGTCCCATAAATTACATATTCAGATGATCATGAAGCTAGTCATTTAAAATACGAAGACTAACAAGAGTTTGAGTCATACACGATCAACCCTAGGATTTGTTAATCATATTACAGCCCTTAGGCAGACATAAAATATAAGCTTTCAATACGAGCTAACACTTGCTCGGCGGCTAAACGCCTCAAAAGAATAATTTACAATAGAGTGGGATAGCAAAATAAAACCCACTCGTTGCCAGGTTTACGTCTAGTGTTCACCATCTGGCTAGAAGGCTGGAAGATCCTCGGGTGCTACTCCAAAATCAGGCCATACAAAACCAGCTGGGTCAGACCCGAGAAAGAGCAAGTGCCATAAAGGAGGCTTAACTTAAGAACTAAAACCAGCATATTAGCACATAAAGACATGATTGATAATGAAAGACATGGGTTAAGGAAATCAGGATGATAAACGATAAGATAACTAAGGAACTATTCCGGTAACCAAGTTACAACCCATAAACCAAACAAGGACCGGGGTTGTAACCCTTCACCTGAACAGAGCTTAGTCTTCACTCATTTATCGACAAGAGTAAAGCATAACAGTAATGTGCTAAAGTAATCCTGAACTGGCATTGTCTAGACAAGACTTGACTGGACTCCATCCATCAATCACGGCCAAGCAACAAGTACGGCTTGATACTTTTAACTAACTAGGGTTATCACAAGCCTAATTACTAACAAGATGTAATGAGATGTTCCAACAGCCACAAGCCCTGCAGACTTAATCCAGGTTATCCAGTTGTAAGTTAAGAGAGTTGGATTAGGTGACTTGGGGGTGCAATATATGACAGTGTACTAAAAAATGTGCCCTACTCGACGGCAGGCTACAACGTCCAATTAAAACGTCAAGATAACGGGACTGCCTGTAGCTGGGAAATCCCTTTATGAACTACTTGATCAATCTAGTTATTACCCTAGTCAGATTCAGTATGAATCCCTGACCGTGGTAATCAGGAATCCAAGTCCTAAGCATGATACAAGATGAGACATGTAGCTTGTACAGGCACAACCAAGAGAATCAATTATGGTGTCACGACAAGAGTTACTTAGCAAGTCCAGGTAGCTGTCGCAACAGCGTTCAAGATTATCATGTCATGTCAGGTTACTTATCAAGTCAAGAGTGCGTCACGACGGACCATTATCAAGAATTATCATATCAAGTTGCTTGTCAAGAGTGCACCACGATGGGTCACTATCAAGAGTTATCATGTCATGTCAGATTCAAGTTACTAGCTCAAGACTATCAAGTGTCAAGTCGGGTCGCTGTAATTTAGGTCAAGTATATAAAACATGCAAAGAAGATCGATAACACCCATATGGGAATAAAAACAATAAGTCACATATGAACCCTGATTAATGTGAGACAAGAAGATTCTTGACGCCGAGACAAAGGTCTACAACTTTCATGTTCTGAGTTTTTTTGAGATTCTAGATACAAAACAGCTTAAACGGGCAAAAAAACAAAATAATGCAATTTCAACGCATGGAAATTCCTGCGCATCCGTGTATCAGAATTTCTACGCATCCGCGCATCAGCACATCAGAATTCTTGTGCATTCGCACAACAGCACATCCGCGCATCAGAAACTCACGCTGCGTCTGCAGTACATGGACGTAGGAAGACTACGCGTATGACACGCTCGGAGTCAAAGAATACGTTGCCGGGACTTCACGGTACATGGCCTCTCGGTGCATGGCCTCCCGGGCGGATGAGGGTCATCGTCCCGAAAACTTGCCATAGCCATAAGTTCCTCATCCGAAGTCGAAATCAAGCGAAACAAAAGCCAAAACTGCATGAAATTGAATTCTCTACAACATAGAACCTTTAGTTTTTTTGGAAATACCAAGTTTTTAGAGATCAAAACCAAGAAAAAAATAAGAAAAACTTTAACTCTAGATCTAGAAGAATCTATCTATGGAAACTAAAAACTCCAAGTTCTAAAGAGGCTTAGAATCAAGTAAAGAAGAGAATGGAACAATAAAACTTGAGATCCATCATAAAGCAAGTTATACTTGCCTAGGACTTGGTAGGTGGGAGGAGTAAATGAAGAAGATGAATAAGTAAATGAAGAAGTAAATGAGGAGAGAGAGAAGGAGTTGGGTTATATATCAACCCCCTCCATCTCAAACCAAACCAAGCCAAGCCAAGCCCAGTCAAATTGAACCAAACCAAATCAAATAAACCAAGTCAAGATTAAACCAAGACTAGGCTAAGCAAGACAAGTCTAATTACGGTCCACCTCATAAATGTCAGAAATTCGTATACGTATACTGAAAATACATATAACCGGAAACGGGAGTGACAACTCCACCAACCTTAAAAGAATTCTGTCCTCGAAATTTAATCAGAAGACTAGAGGTGTCAGGGCAAGATATACTAATACTGGCAATCTACGACTAACAGTCAATCAAACAATCATTCATGCAAGCAAGGAAGTAAAAGCATAAGGCATAAGAAAGATATTATACCTTATGAGTCAAACAGGTGTGGATATAGCGATCGGATATCATCCTCATGTTCCCACGTTGACTCACCCAAAGGGTGATGACCCCAAGCAACACGGACTAACTTAATAGTCTTGTTCTTGAGTATCTTCTTCCTTCGGTCCAATATGGATACGGGTCTTTCCTCATACGAAAGGTTGATACCAACAACCAATTCCGAATGATCAAGGATATGGCTCGGATCCGAAATGTACCGTCATAATTGGGATATATGAAAGACATCATGTACCTCATGTAATGACGACGGAAGAGCGAGACGATAGGACACATCACCTACTCACTCTAGAATATCAAACGATCCTATATACCTAGGACTAAGCTTTCTCCGTACGCTGAATCGAATGATGCCACGGGTAGGCGAGATCCTAAGGAATACGTGATCGCCGATAGAAAACTCAAGAGGACGCCGATAAGAATCGGCCCAATGACGCTGGCGATCTTGCACAACTTGACGATGATCTCTGACTTGCCTAACTACCTCAATAGTCTGTGTAATCATCTCTGGACCAAGCATTTGTCTCTCGCCGACATTATCGCATGCTAACAGAGATCTGCATGTTCAAGGCCTCAAAGGGTACCACCTGGATACTGGCCTGAAAACTGTTGTTATAGGAGAACTCCACGAGATGCAAGTGATCTTCCCACGAACCACCAAAGTAGAGTGTACAAGATCATAACATATCTTCGAGAGTTTGTATCGTACGTTCTGACAGACTATCTATCTGCGGATGATAAGCTGAACTGAACTTGAGACGGGTCCCCAAGCTCTCTTGAAGACTTTGCCAAAATTGCGATGTAAATCTTGATATCTATCGGATACAATACTGACTGGTACTCCATGCAACCTGACTATCTGCCTGAGGTACATCTCTGCCAGCTGATCTATCGACTGACCAATCCTGAAAGGGAGAAAATGAGCTACCTTGGTGAGTCTGTCAATTATAACCCAGATAACATCTCTTCCAGCTGGAGATTTAGGTAACTTAGATATAAAATCTATAGTAATGTGCTCCCATTTCCATTCTAGGATCGATAAATGTCACGTCCCGCTCCCGAATAATCGGATACGAGTCGGACACGCCCAGCCTTCGTCGTTGGACACGACGAAGTAAGCTGTACAATACTAAGGAAAACTCAAAGTCACAATGTAATGTAAACCAAAACACAGCTTTTATAACGTTCCCAGAAATCACTAATATCCATCAAGTCTTTTAAATACAAACTCAGCCGGAGACAAATCCGGTCAAAGGAAATAATATACAATAATGAATATCTATAATACAATCTCCAGAAAAATAAACTAAAAATAAAAGCTGCAATATCCAAGCAATCACCAGCTCCATGTAATCTTCCACTCACCTGCAACGATCCTATCAGGAAAAGAGCAAAGTACAACCCCGACAAGAAACTCTAAACAATGTAAACTGAAATGCATGAGAAAGAATCACAAGATAAACTGTGGTACAAGACAGGAATATGAAACTGTAATACAGGAAAAAAATGATGAATTATAGTACCAGATCCAGAAACAATGAACTATACTATCAGTGTAACATGCATTTGAAATAACTATCAGAGTATGTGACCGGCTGGGTAAACAATGAACAGTGAACAGTGAACGGTGAACAATGGTACGGCTTAGAGTCTCACGTGCACGATGTGAGACCTAAGCTATTAGTCAGTGCCTAGCTAAAATAGGATTGGTCACATATCTGTAGTATTTCCCCACCCCAATGTACAAGTAAGAACAATAAACTATGAACAATGAACGGTGAACGATGAACGATGAACAGTGAACAATGAACAATCGTGTGTACAACGTGTCAATATGAGAACATGAAGCAAGACAGAAATACAGAGTAAAGGAATCGAGTCGGTATACTTGCCTCGGTTTGGTTGCACGAGAATAGTACTACATGGTTGCAATGGATTACCTGTTATATTTGTACAATTATTAGGGTTTAAACAATGCTATTTAGCTAACTAGCTTAAGATAATCAACTATTTCTATATAAGAACAAGTTAACAATATTTAGAAAATATTATAGTTTTTAATCACCATAAATACTCATGAAAACATATACTATATAATTTTAGAATATTTGGAAACTTTTTATTTAGCAAAATAATATTAGTTAGATAAAATCCCTTTTTGAAATAATTTACAAAGTAATAGTAATCACTAATAAAATATGAATTTATATATTTGTTAACAAGATATTTATATCATGCTAATAAATAAGGTAGCATTTATATATATATATGGAAATATGATCTATAATAATAAAATGATAGCAAAGATGAAATCTTAGCAATTACTTGTAAAACAAGTAATTTAACCAAAATATTATTTACTAATAAATGTTAGAAAATAACTTGCTAATTATAGAATCTAGCCCACAATATTTTAGAATATATATATAGCCTTGAAATATCTTTAACTATATTTAATAGAAAATATTTGTTTTATAAAATATTAGCTTTGATAATACTTAATTATATTTTAACACAAACATTCATTAGTAATACAAAATACTTGAAGGCTCACTATTTATATAGAATATAATAATTGATTTAATTAGAATATAGATACTAATCATGTGGATACTAAAATTATTTATAAAATATTCACTAAATATTTATTTATCATAAAATACATGTATAAATATATTTTACTTTGGTAACAATATTAAACAATATATTTATCAAAATATTCTACTACTAGTGTAATAGTACAATTTATTAATACTAACAAAATGTGGGTCCACAACTCCCACTCAAAGCTAAGAAATGCTACAGAATCTCCAAATGGAGCACTAAAGAAAGAGTAAAGCATTATTGTTAAAGAAAACCACTTGGAAGCTCACCCACGTGGCATTATTGCTAAAGGAAACCACTCCCTCCATAAATTCTACACTCATTCACCTATTCTCTTCTTCTACACTTTTATTCTTCAGCTCAAAAATCCCATTCTCCATACTTCACAACCGAAACAAGCTTCCTCTTCAGGAAACGAGACTCAATTAGGAAAACAGAGAGTGGAGAGAGAAGAGACTCTCTCTTTCTCCAATAAATGCTACCAACACTTTTTCCAATACTCAGCCGAATACTTCATGACTTCTTCTCTACTACCTACTCTCACTTCATCTATTTAACCGAACCCATTCTTTCTCAGCCGGACAATCTCAGCCGGACAATTACCACACATTAAAAAGGAAAGCGGGGCCCACCATCATGTGTATCACTACTCTATTCACAGCTACTCCACACTAATTCCCATTCCTCAAAACCGAGACCTACAGGCTACAGAGCATACAATTAATGGAGAGAACTTTCTCTCACTACTCTATCACTCAATAGCTCCACTCTCTCATATTCTATTTTCCTCTCAGCCAAACACTAATAATTCCTATTTCCTTCATCTCCTCTAGCTCTACACTACTTCTTCACCTACCTTTCCTCTGCCCACAGCCCACACTTCAACACTTCTCACGAACTCTAGCCCCAAATACAAGCCCTAACCCTAGAAAACAAGAGAGGAGGTTCAAGAGGAACGAGGCGGAATGCTTACAGGCCTACGGAGGGGATGTCGATCCACGCTCGGGATGACGTCGTCGTCGACGACGAGGCGGTCAGGATGCGCTGCGGTGGAAGCCCGAGTACGTTCGGCGGTTCCGGACCCTGGTGAGGCAGACCCGAGCTCCGCGTCTGGCTACTGACGGTGATACTCCTCCACGGCGGTGGCGGAAACTACGAGGAGGCAGCGGCTCTCCTGG
This sequence comes from Iris pallida, assembly GCA_029216955.1. NCBI lineage: Eukaryota > Viridiplantae > Streptophyta > Magnoliopsida > Asparagales > Iridaceae > Iris > Iris pallida. The sequence continues at coordinate 7,856,856 of JANAVB010016195.1, forward strand.
CTCGACGGCGAGCTCGATCTACGAGAAGACGTCACGATCTCTGAAGCAGCCGCGCTCTTCACGAGGAGCTGCTCGGTCTTCGAGATGATGCACAGCAGACGAGGCGAGCTCTGGAGACGAAACGTCGACCTAAGCTTCGAGGAGGTGGCGCTCCGTCGGCTCGGTGTAGATCTCCGTCTTGCGGCACGACGAAACAGCGGTAGTCGACGGGAAATGGCCGGATCTGAACTCGATCCAGCGGTGGCTCGAACTCCGGTGATGTGTGGTGGTCGGCACGGCGACGCTCGGCTTGAATTTGTGGAGAGAGAGTGTGCGGTGGAGAGAGAAAGTGTAGAGGGAGTGACAGTGATGTGATAGTACTGTGACGTATGTCAGTGGTCATTGAGGACTGTGTCATTATTTATAATAAATGATCTGTGTGTGCGTGTGTGAGAGCTGAGTGGCAGGATTGTAAATACGTGTAGATCTGGGGGTATACTATAGTGGCAGTGTTGGTAAAATAGAATAGATCTGGGGGCTAAGTAGAATAGGTTGTAACAGAATTAGTTAGAGGCAATTCAAATTCAAACAAAGTTTTCAAAATTCAAATGATTCCCTCCAGCAGTTTTCGAAAAGAACAGATTTCCAATTATTAATTTAATAGAAAATCCAATTTCAACAGATTTTTCAATAGATTTAAATTCAAAATAGCAACAGATTCTAAAATCAAATATAAACAGGTTTTAAATACGAAATTTCAAAACAACTTTCCAATAATCAGCAATTTAACTACATCATGACTAATTACAGAATTAGTTATAACAACCATAATTATAATCAAAACCCTAGTTAATTTTCCTAACTGCTCATTAACAAATAGTTAATTTAAACCAATATTTTCTTTTAGTTTAATATAACACAATTCAGATATTCAAAAGTTCCTAAATTAACTAGGAACAATATTAATACTTTTCAAATTGAGAAAAATCTGAAATTTATTTTAATCGAATTTAGGTTTTCGTAAGAAAACAATATTTAAAATTCAAGAAAAATTAGAAAAACTTTAAAATTTACGAAACATGATTTTGGGAGTTACAAATCTACCCCCCTTACAAAAATTTCGTCCTCGAAATTTCAAATTGTATGATGAACACAATTAAGATTGATCAATCACGAAAACTTAAAAATAAATAAATAAAAATTAGTTTAAACCTAGGATTCGTACAACTAGCAAAATCAAGATTTTCTAGAAATGATCAAAGTAAAAACAATCTAGGCAAGAAAAATTCTAAACATGAGAAAAATCAAAGTTTCACATGGTAAAAATGACACTCAAAAGATAGTTATAAAATTATGAAAAACCATTTAGGACAAAACCATCCATAAATCAAAATCATATATGTATGTTCATTATCATTGTCATAATACACTCTACAAAAGCCAAGAAAAATTTATATAAGGAACATTGGGGAACAAATGATGATTTTTTTTTTTTTGAAAACTGCTACGACATTTAAATATAGCCAAAATCAAGATAATTCATAGTAAAATCGTTAATGACAATAAAAGATCAAAAATGGTATATAACATGGATGCAGTCTCAATAGAATCCGAAAATCATATATATATCTGAAATCTCATTGCCTAGAGTTTATGCCCCGCCAGTGTAGTATACATCTGGCTGCAATAACCTCTGGCGCAATGATTTAAATAATATTAATTTACCGAATATTTCTATCAACTTTATCCATATTAACAAAACAACTCAAGAGATTTATGATTAGGACATAGCCTCAATAATATTCGAGAACCTATGAATACCTGAAATTACTTTGACTTAGAGCTCCTGCCTCGCCAGTGCGCAACTGACTGCAGTGAACTTGCGGTCTCCGTAATCCAGATAAATGACTGTAGTACGTATCTGCCACGCCATAGTAGGTCGTTGAATACTCTTTCAACTTTGTCCATAAATTTCAAAAGAGTTTATAAAAATTTAAATAAATTTCAAAAGTCAAAATCATGATGAAAACTGATGTAAATATCTGCTTTTTAGAAAACATTAAATTTTATAAGAACACAAACAGTAAGACAAAAACAAATCTCCATAGGAAATAAAATCTCAAATTAGAAACAAGGTTTTTGAATAACAATAAGAAATTTTAGGAAAAATTCCATGTGCTACGAGAAAATCTAAAGACAAATCAGCTATTAGTAATCAACTAGTTATACTAGCAAAAAAGCATATAGAAAATAACCTCAGAAGTTTAAAGTGCAGGAAAATTGATAATCTCAGTGTTGCGTGTCTAAACTACCCTGCAAAACAGAAAAATGATTAGATAGACCCAATTATAGGATAATAAACAAATTTTAGTAAAACCATACCCATAATTATTTCCCACGGATCCTATGCTGTGATGAGTTTTCCTTAGCTTTCGCTGGTCCCCCAATAACACTTTATAGCCTAAGTGTCATTAGGATAGAGACCTGCATGGGCCACCACTAAAAACATGTCACGTCCCGCTCCCGAATAATCGGATACGAGTCGGACACGCCCAGCCTTCGTCGTTGGACACGACGAAGTAAGCTGTACAATACTAAGGAAAACTCAAAGTCATAATGTAATGTAAACCAAAACACAGCTTTTATAACGTTCCCAGAAATCACCAATATCCATCAAGTCTTTTAAATACAAACTCAGCCGGAGACAAATCCGGTCAAAGGAAATAATATACAATAATGAATATCTACAATACAATCTCCAGAAAAATAAACTAAAAATAAAAGCTGCAATATCCAAGCAATCACCAGCTCCATGTAATCTCCCACTCACCTGCAACGATCCTATCAGAAAAAGAGCAAAGTACAACCCCGACAAGAAACTCTAAACAATGTAAACTGAAATGCATGAGAAAGAATCACAAGATAAACTGTGGTACAAGACAGGAATATGAAACTGTAATACAGGAAAAAAACGATAAATTATAGTACCAGATCTAGAAACAATGAACTATACTATCAGTGTAACATGCATTTGAAATAACTATCAGAGTATGTGACCGGCTGGGTAAACAATGAACAGTGAACAGTGAACGGTGAACAATGGTACGGCTTAGAGTCTCACGTGCACGATGTGAGACCTAAGCTATTAGTCAGTGCCTAGCTAAAATAGGATTGGTCACATATCTGTAGTATTTCCCCACCCCAATTTACAAGTAAGAACAATAAACTATGAACAATGAACGGTGAACGATGAACGATGAACGATGAACAGTGAACAATGAACAATCGTGTGTATAACGTGTCAATATGAGAACATGAAACAAGACAGAAATACAGAGTAAAGGAATCGAGTCGGAGTACTTGCCTCGGTTTGGTTGCACGAGAATAGTACTGCATGGTTGCAATGGATCACCTGTTATATTTGTACAATTATTAGGGTTTAAACAATGCTATTTAGCTAACTAGCCTAAGATAATCAACTATTTCTAGATAAGAACAAGTTAACAATATTTAGAAAATATTATAGTTTTTAATCACCATAAATACTCATGAAAACATATACTATATAATTTTAGAATATTTGGAAACTTTTTATTTAGCAAAATAATATTAGTTAGATAAAATCCCTTTTTGAAATAATTTACAAAGTAATAGTAATCACTAATAAAATATGAATTTATATATTTGTTAACAAGATATTTATATCATGCTAATAAATAAGGTAGCATTTATATATATATATGGAAATATGATCTATAATAATAAAAATGATAGCAAAGATGAAATCTTAGCAATTACTTGTAAAACAAGTAATTTAACCAAAATATTATTTACTAATAAATGTTAGAAAATAACTTGCTAATTATAGAATCTAGCCCACAATATTTTAGAATATATATATAGCCTTGAAATATCTTTAACTATATTTAATAGAAAATATTTGTTTTATAAAATATTAGCTTTGATAATACTTAATTATATTTTAACCCAAACATTCATTAGTAATACAAAATACTTGAAGGCTCACTATTTATATAGAATATAATAATTGATTTAATTAGAATATAGATGCTAATCATGTGGATACTAAAATTATTTATAAAATATTCACTAAATATTTATTTATCATAAAATACATGTATAAATATATTTTACTTTGGTAACAATATTAAACAATATATTTATCAAAATATTCTACTACTAGTGTAATAGTACAATTTATTAATACTAACAAAATGTGGGTCCACAACTCCCACTCAAAGCTAAGAAATGCTACAGAATCTCCAAATGGAGCACTAAAGAAAGAGTAAAGCATTATTGTTAAAGAAAACCACTTGGAAGCTCACCCACGTGGCATTATTGCTAAAGGAAACCACTCCCTCCATAAATTCTACACTCATTCACCTATTCTCTTCTTCTACACTTTTATTCTTCAGCTCAAAAATCCCATTCTCCATACTTCACAACCGAAACAAGCTTCCTCTTCAGGAAACGAGACTCAATTAGGAAAACATAGAGTGGAGAGAGAAGAGACTCTCTCTCTTTCTCCAATAAATGCTACCAACACTTTTCCCAATACTCAGCCGAATACTTCATGACTTCTTCTCTACTACCTACTCTCACTTCATCTATTTAACCGAACCCATTCTTTCTCAGCCGGACAATCTCAGCCGGACAATTACCACACATTAAAAAGAAAAGCGGGGCCCACCATCATGTGTATCACTACTCTATTCACAGCTACTCCACACTAATTCCCATTCCTCAAAACCGAGACCTACAGGCTACAGAGCATACAATTAATGGAGAGAACTTTCTCTCACTACTCTATCACTCAATAGCTCCACTCTCTCATATTCTATTTTCCTCTCAGCCAAACACTAATAATTCCTATTTCCTTCATCTCCTCTAGCTCTACACTACTTCTTCACCTACCATTCCTCTGCCTACAGCCCACACTTCAACACTTCTCACGAACTCTAGCCCCAAATACAAGCCCTAACCCTAGAAAACAAGAGAGGAGGTTCAAGAGGAACGAGGCGGAATGCTTACAGGCCTACGGAGGGGATGTCGATCCACGCTCGGGATGACGTCATCGTCGACGACGAGGCGGTCAGGATGCGCTGCGGTGGAAGCCCGAGTACGTTCGGCGGTTCCCGACCCTGGTGAGGCAGACCCGAGCTCCGCGTCTGGCTACTGACGGCGATGCTCCTCCACGGCGGTGGCAGAAACTACGAGGAGGCAGCGGCTCTCCTGGCTCGGCGGCGAGCTCGATCTATGAGAAGACGTCACGATCTCTGAAGCAGCCGCGCTCTTCACGAGGAGCTGCTCGGTCTTCGAGATGATGCACAGCAGACGAGGCGAGCTCTGGAGACGAAACGTCGACCTAAGCTTCAAGGAGGTGGCGCTCCGTCGGCTCGGTGTAGATCTCCGTCTTGCGGTGCGGCGAAACAGCGGTAGTCGACAGGAAATGGCCGGATCTGAACTCGATCCAGCGGTGGCTTGAACTCCGGTGATGTGTGGTGGTCGACACGGCGACGCTCGGCTTGAATTTGTGGAGAGAGAGTGTGCGGTGGAGAGAAAAAGTGTAGAGGGAGTGACAGTGATGTGATAGTACTGTGACGTGTGTCAGTGGTCATTGAGGACTGTGTCATTATTTATAATAAATGATCTGTGTGTGCGTGTGTGAGAGCTGAGTGGCAGGATTGTAAATACGTGTAGATCTGGGGGTATACTATAGTGGCAGTGTTGGTAAAATAGAATAGATCTGGGGGCTAAGTAGAATAGGTTGTAACAGAATTAGTTAGAGGCAATTCAAATTCAAACAAAGTTTTCAAAATTCAAATGATTCCCTCCAGCAGTTTTCGAAAAGAACATATTTCCAATTATAAATTTAATAGAAAATCCAATTTCAACAGATTTTTCAATAGATTTAAATTCAAAATAGCAACAGATTCTAAAATCAAATATAAACAGGTTTTAAATACAAAATTTCAAAACAACTTTCCAATAATTAGCAATTTAACTACATCATGACTAATTACAGAATTAGTTATAACAACCATAATTATAATCAAAACCCTAGTTAATTTTCCTAACTGCTCATTAACAAATAGTTAATTTAAACCAATATTTTCTTTTAGTTTAATATAACACAATTCAGATATTCAAAAGTTCCTAAATTAACTAGGAACAATATTAATACTTTTCAAATTGAGAAAAATCTGAAATTTATTTTAATCGAATTTAGGTTTTCGTAAGAAAACAATATTTAAAATTCAAGAAAAATTAGAAAAACTTTAAAATTTACCAAACATGATTTTGGAAGTTACAATAAAGGTTGAAGAAGTCCAGCTGGTCTCTGATGTTCAGCTTTAACTTGTTGGCAAACTAAACAATAAGAGACAAATCGGGCTATCTTTCTCTTCATGCCATTCCACCAAAAATGCTGACGGATATCACGATACATCTTCGTACTGTCAGGATGTATTGGATACTGTGAACTGTGGGCTTCTGTCGTGATCTCTTGTCTGTTGTCACTACTAGGTATACAAAGATGCCTTCCAAATCGAAGTGTATCGTCCTTATGAATACATAACTCTGCTCTTCGTCCTGCTACACATTCTGTCCTAAGCCGCTGAAGCTTAGAATCCATTGACTGAGCTAACTTAATCATCTCAACTATACTGGACTGGACTTGCATACTAGCCATCAATGCCACATTGGTAGGAAGAACAACTTCAATACCCATCTTCTGAAGATCTGCTAACAACTCTGACCGTGCTGTTAGAAAATAAACTCTGGCTCTTGCTCAATACATCTGCAGCAACGTTGGCCTTCCCAGGATGATACTGCAAGTTGATGTCATATCCACAAGTAGCTCTAGCCATCTTCTCTGACGCATGTTAAGGTCCTTCTAAGTAAACACATACTTAAGACTCTTAGGGTCGATAAAAATCTCCATCCGATTTCTATATAAATAATGCCTCCATAACTTAAGTACGAAAACCACCGCTACTAATTCCAAGTCATGAGTTGGATAATTCCTCTTATGATCACAAAGCTGACGTGACACATAAGCTACTACCTTACCATGCTGCATTAAGACGCATCCCAATCCTCTGTTGGAAGCATCACAATAAACCGAAAATACTTTAATTCTATCTGGATTTATAAGAATGGGGGCCGTCATCAATCCTTGCTTCAACTTCTTAAATAAACTCTGACACTCTGCTGTCCAAGCAAACTACACATCCTTGCGGGTCAACTGCGTCAATGGTGCTGAAATCCGAGCAAAGTCTGATACAAACCGTCGGTAATAGCCATCCAATCCTAGGAAACTCTGAACTTCTGCGACGGTACTGGGTACTGGCCATGTCTCTATAGAAACTATCTTCTGGGGATCCACTTCCACTCCACCTCTGGTGATGATATGACCTAAGTACGAAATGCGATCTAGCCAAAATTTGCACTTTCTGAACTTCGCGTACAACTGGTGCTCTCTGAGAATCTGAAGAACTATACGAAGACGCTGCTCATGCTCTGCCTCATTCTTGCTATAGACTAAGATGTCGTCTATAAACACTATCACGAACTAGTCCAAATAGCGCATGAAGATACGATTCATGAGGTCCATGAATACGGCTGGCGCATTGGTCGCTCCAAGTAACATAACAAAGAACTCCCAATGTCCATATCTAGATCTGAATGCTGACTTCGGGATGTCTTGCTCTCTGACTCTGATCTGATGGTACCCTGACCGTAAGTCAATCTTCAAGAATACTGCCGCTCCTTTGAGTTGATCAAATAAATCATCTATCCTTGGTAGAGGATATCTATTATTGATTGTTACAGAGTTCAAGGTACTATAATCAACACATAATCTTGACGTACCATCATTTTTTTCACAAGAAGTATCGAGGCTCCCCAAGGCGATCCACTAGCACGAATGAATCCCTTGGTTCTGAGTTCTTCAATCATCTTGTACAAGATCTCCAATTTTGAAGGTGCCATCCTGTAGACTCCCTCTGACACTAGTGCCGTCCCTGGAAGCAAATCAATTGTGAACTCTATCTCTCTCTGGGGACATGCCTGGAAGCTCTTCGGGAAATACATCAGGAAACTCTCCTACTACTCTAGAAAACTGAACTGCTTCTACTACTGCCATCCGCAAGACTGGTGGAGAAGGTTCTACTTCGCCTCTGGAATATGAAAACTCTTCTTCGCCGGGACTACCAAAATTAATCTTGCCAATATGGCAATCTATTCTAGCATATAGATTCTTCAACCAATCCATTCCTTGGACCACATCATAGTCGGCCATCAAAAATTCTATCAATCTAACGAAAAACTCTCTACCGCTAACTACGATTTGACACATGGAAAAGACTCTATCTACTCCCACATGACCATTACCAGTAAGTATATTGAGCCTTACTAATAATGACTCGGGCTCCAGTCCTATTCATGTTGCGAATTGTGTAGACATAAATGAATACGATGAACCCGAATCAAATAAGACTGATACTGGAAAAGAGTTGACGAGAATGGTACCTGCTACCACCTCACCTGATGCCAATTCTTCTGCCACGATTAGAGCCATAACCTGTCCTTGTCCTCTTGGTGCAGGTCCCTTCTGCTGGAAATCTCTCTGCCGGTTCTGAATCTAAGCTTGGGCATACTGTTGAGCCTGAGGCGACAATGGCTTCAGAGGCTGGTACTGCTGCTGCACTGGTGCTGGACCCCTAACCGATGGACTGGTTAGGTTTGATGATGATGAACTGGCCTATTCGGACATGACCTTATCTTGTGATCCGGTGCCCCACAAGCCAAGCACAATCTCTATGCTCTACGACATTCTGATACTACATGTCCTGGCTTTCCATAATAAGAGCAGCCCATTGCGGAAGACTGCTTCTGCTTCTGCTACTGAGGATACGTTGGTGTCGAGTACTGAACCGACGAAACTGTGGTCGCCCTTCTAGGAGCTGCAATAGTCAAAGTCCTTGCTACCGGGACTGGTACTAATGACTGGGACATCTGCCCATGAGACCTCTTCCGTCCTCTGCTTCTATCTACAATCCTCTGTGAAGTATACTCATGCCTTTTCGCTGCTCGCAAGACGGCATCAAACGTCTGGTGCTCAAACTGCTCCACTGATATAATGATCTCTAGGTGGAGTCCCTACTGGAATCGCTAGGCTCGGTCTAATTCGGTTGCCACCAAGGTGGGAGAAAATCGACAAAGTCTAGAAAACTCGGCCATATATCCATCAATCATCCTTTCCATCTGCTTGAGATTAGTGAATCTCGTCTGTAGATCATACCGAGCTACTGCGTCGAAGTACTTGGTCTGGAACTTATTACTGAATACCGCCCATAAGACAGGCGTCGCCAAACCGACTACTAGCATCGCCCACCAGGTGCAGGCTACGTCCAACAACTACAGGCACACCACGACCACCTTTTCATCCTCAGGAATCCTAGCTGCCTCAAGGATAACTTCTATGTCCTGAAGCCAAGCGTCGGCAATAATAGCATCTTCACTGCCATCAAAGAAGGGAGGGTTCAAACGCTTGAAGTTGTTGGCCGCATTGTTCCTTGGATAACCAACTCTGCCCATGGCATCTTGTACTGTCTAGTGTAGGGCATCGCCCCGACGATCTTATGACGTAAGCAATTCTCTGATGAGTCCCACCAAGGTTCCATTGTCAGGCTTTGTAGGTTGGACTGGATGAACCGGGGGCTCTGTGTTCACATAATGCATGACTTGGGAAGCTACTCCAAAGTGCTGGACTTGGTACCCAGGTTGCTGCTTGTTTACTGAAGGTGCTCCACCTTGCTGATCGGTAGGACCAGGAGAAATGCCACTGAAGAAATTACATGGGAAATAATAAGGAAGGACCAAGATAGATAGTGGAAATAAGCATGTGATCAGGTCAAGATTTCAGAAAGATTAGAAGATATGAGTAAAGATCAAGGGCGAGTGCTGATTGAGACATCTATCTGGTAAAACCCTCACACACCTTGATTTACAAAACCTGCATGGGCCACCACTTAAACTGTGTCACGCCCCAAAACCAAAATACTGGAGAACGGGGGACAGACATAGCCAGCTACTGTAGGATCGATTGTAGGAACGAGTTGTAAAGCGTAATACTCTAGAAGAGGGTGAATAGAGTAGGCAGCGGAAATTAACTATTTAAAATGTTAGTAACAAGATCACAGATAATATATCACAGATATGTAAATAAAAAGTAGAGAGTAGAGAGCAAACGCAAACACAAGGATGTATACTGGTTTTCCTCTGGTGAGGACTAGTCCAGTCGGAAGAACTCTAGCTTCCAGTTGAATCCACTATGGAAAATCACCACAAGTTTTGATCCGAAGTTCTTGCAACTTCTACAACGCGAGCTTTGATCCGAAGTACTCGACCAACTTTAATTGTGAAGTGTGTAACTTCAATCAAGCCTCTGATTACAACCACTCTAAAACTTCTAGACCGTACCGCACTGGCAAATTGACTAGAGGATTGTAACTGGATTGGGATTTGAAAATGAATAGCTCAGAATACTTTGGAAGAAGTAGTAGGCTTATAGAGAAGAGATATGAAAGTGAATGAGTGTATGAGTGAGTTGAAATGATCGAAATCCTTCTCTATTTATAGTTTTTCTAAATACAGAATTCTGACAGAATTCGAGCAGAATTCGGACAGAACTTTATGAAAAAATCTCGTTGGGATCCGTAACTGTAGGAAGACCAAGTTCAAAAAACAACGTTCACTAACCGAACTCTGGCCGAACTCTGGCCGAATTCGGGCCGAGTTCTGCTAAGGTTCTGTTAGGTTTTTGCAATATAGTTTTTGGGCTTTTTGAAAAGTCAAACAGTTAGGAAGTGGTTTTGGGCTTTTGTAAGTGGGCTTGTTTTCAAAATTAAAGGGCATTTTGAAAACATTTCTTGGGTAGCCTATTTGCCAGTATGATGCAGTGTACATCGTATTCCTAGACTCAATAAATATGGAAAATACATTAATAAAATAGGAAAACCAAGAGTCCTTTGATGACGCCTTTCTTCAAATATTTGAGCAGACTTGAAGACGCCTTTTTCCTTGACGGCGGTCATCCAAAGATAAACAGATCTGGAAATCTAAATACCTTTTGGGGGCTTCGCCAATACCGTCTTTGGCCCATCAATAATTCTCTATTGCAAATGTCCTGGTTTGACAAAACTTGATCATGCTTACTGCATGTCTATAAGAACATGTTAGACAAACAGAATAATATGATACAAGCATAGCAATATGATATAGAACATTTAGGACAATGCTAATATTAGGACAATGCTAAGATTAAGTAGCAACATGATAGTGATTACATGAATATTAGTGACATCGATATGTTAAACTTAATTGATTAGCCATATTCAAAAACATGATATAATCATCATTGGGCTAACAATCTCCCCCTTTTTGATTATGGAAAATCCTTTAAGTTTAATATGTATACAACAGATGCATGTATCACTAATAAACACATAATACTAGAATATTGTGTGCTGACTTAAACTTATTTCTCACTTAAATCCTCGATTATTAAAGAAGAGATTTATTTTGGGTACAAGCCTATAAAGGGTCGGTCTGTCACCACGACTAAAACTTATTTAATAACCTACAATTGGTATCAGAGCAGGTGCTCCTTATAGATATATCAGAGCGGGTTCTCCTTCTAGAGATATTATTACATGTGCTCCTTATAGAGATATTATTGTTTATATCAATTGCTCCTTCAATCGGTATCCTAGCAAGGACTCTATTATTTGGCTTAACATCCTTGGAGCAGATCCTCATTATCAGAGCGGGTTATACAGGTAAAGCGAGGTAATATTGTTATTATATAACTGCTGTTATATAGATCACTATATCACATATGGTAAGTATGTACTTCACAACTGAAGAGCAATCCTCAAATAGACTTCCACTATTTGATGGTACAAATTACACATACTGGAAAACACGGATGAGCTTCTATCTGAAGTCTCTAGATTTTGACTTATGGTCAACTGTTGTCAATGGCTACAAGAAGCCTACTATCACTTCTATTCTCACATCCTCTATAATCAATAAGCCTTATTATAGTTACACGGATGAAGAGAAGAAGTTAGCTAGCCTTGATGCAAAAGCTATGCATATATTTTATTGTGCTGTAGACACAAATGTATTTAATCTTATTAATACTTGCACAACATCTCATAAAATTTGGAAAGTTCTTGAAGCTACTTATGAGTGCAGGCATGAAAACAATGCTAGCAACTCCAGAGAGAAGGATAGTCTTCATAATGATGCAAATATGTACATGACGAAATTGAAATTTAAGGTACAACATAATCCCTATACGAAGAAGAGCTTGTATGTGACAACTACAAGAAGATTTGCTCTGATACCAATTGTAGGACCGATTGTAGGAACGAGTTGTAAAGCGCAATACTCTAGAGGGGGGTGAATAGAGTAGGCAGCAGAAATTAACTAATTAAAAAAAGTTAGTAATAAGATCATAGATAATATATCACAGATATGTAAATGAAAAGCAGAGAGTAGAGAGCAAACACAAACACAAGGATGTATACTGGTTTACCTCTTGTGAGGACTAGTCCAGTCGGAAGAACTCTGCTTCCAGTTGAATCCACTATGAAAAATTACCACAAGTTTTCATCCGAAGTTCTTGCAACTTCTACAACGCGAGCTTTGATCCGAAGTACTCGACCAACTTCATTGTGAAGTGTGTAACTTCAATCAAGCCTCTGATTATAACCACTCTGAAACTTCTAGACCGTACCGTACTGGCAAATCGACTAGAGGATTGTAACTGGCTTGAGATTTGAAAATGAATAGCTCAGAATACTTTGGAAGAAGTAGTAGACTTATAGAGAAGAGATATAAAAGTGAATGAGTGTATGAGTGAGTTAAAATGATCAAAATTCTTCTCTTTTTATAGTTTTTCCAAAGGCAGAATTCTGACAGAATTCGGGCAGAATTCGGACAGAACTCTATGAGAAAATCTCGTTGGGATCCGTAACTGCAGGAAGACCAAGTTCAAAAAGCAACGTTCACTAACCGAACTCTGGCCGAATTCGGGCCGAGTTCTGCTAGGGTTCTGTTAGGTTTTTACAAAATAGTTTTTGGGCTTTTTGAAAAGTCAAACAGTTAGAAAGTGTTTTTGGGCTTTTGTAAGTGGGCTTGTTTTCAAAATAAAAGGGCATTTTGAAAAGGTTTCTTGGGTAGCCTATTTGCCAGTATGATGCAGTGTACATCGTATTCCTAGACTCAATAAATATGAAAAATACATTGATAAAATAGGAAAACCAAGAGCCCTTTGATGACGCCTTTCTTCAAATATTTGAGCAGACTTGAAGATGCCTTTTTCCTTGACGGCGGTCGTCCAAAGATAAACAGATATGGAAATCTGAATACCTTTCGGGGGCTTCGCCAACACCGTCTTTGGCCCATCAATAATTCTCTATTGCAAATGTCCTGGTTTGACAAAACTTGATCATGCTTACTGCATGTCTATAAGAACATGTTAGACAAACAGAATAATATGATACAAGTATAGCAATATGATATAGAACATTTAGGACAATGCTAATATTAGGACAATGCTAAGATTAAGTAGCAACATGATAGTGATTACATGAATATTAGTGACATCGATATGTTAAACTTAATTGATTAGCCATATTCAAAAACATGATATATTCATCATTGGGCTAACAGCTACGTATATTGAAGTGAATCCCACCTCGCAATATGGTTACGGCTGTCTAGATGCATGCAGGTTTAACTACAAGCATTAGTCTCTAAAGGTCAAGAACAAGCCTAGTGTCTTAATCTCAAGCAAGCAAGTAAATGTAACAAGATGGTAGATCATCAGACATACAAAATAAGGCATTCTATATATTACATATTCAGATGATCATAAAGCTAGTCATACAAAATGCGAAGACTAGCAAGAGTTTAAGTCATACATGATCAACCCTAGGATTTGTCAATCATGTTACATCCCTTAGGCAGACAGAAAATATAAGCTTTCAATATGAGCTAACACTTGCTCGGCGGCTAAACGCCTCAAAAGAATAATTTACAATGGAGTGGGAGAGTATGGACACACACAAAAAGAAGAAGAAACACTGTCTTTTCTTTATTAGCGGAAGGCACCACAAATCGAGTATGCCTGAGAGATCCTGTGCTGAGGATCTCCGAGTACAAAAAAATTCTGGGGAATGGGACGATGGAGACCGAGCGGCAGTTGCTCTATTACACCGTTGACACTCCAATTACAAAAGTGGGAGAAAACCTAAGAAAATTGCTAACTCTCGGCTCACTGGCAAGAAGTACAGCAATTTGGCTCTTGAAAATGCTTTTCGTTCTGTGTTTTGAAGAAGGATAAGGCTCCCTTTTTATAGTCGTTCTTGAGCTGGAATGATGTTATGCGCCCACATGACGAAACACATTGGTTTTCATGTGGGTGCATGGTCCTGCTTTGGGCGCATAGGATGTAGGCACATACAGGCTGCGTGGTCGTGGGTTGATCATGGTGCTGACGTGGCCGCATGCTTCGGTGCACGACTGCTCGTGGAGACTGACATAACCGTACGCTTCGGTGCACGTTTTGATCGTGGCTTTGATCGAGTCAGGGGATGTGCTGGCTTGGGCGTATAGCCTGAAACAGGGTTATATGCCCCCCCTTCGGGGGGAGCTTGTCTTGGGCACATAGAGCTTCACAGGATGACTTGGGCGCATAGAGCATCACAGGATGACTTGGGCACATAGAGCTTTACAGGATGACTTGGGCGCATAGAGCTTTACAGGGTGACTTGTCCTCATTGGCTTGGGCGCATAAGGCTTCATTGCTGAAATTTTCATGCTTCTACAAGACCTCTTTCAAAGTTTTTGATACTTGAACGAGTTCGAAATACTTTGAAAGAAGCATGGACCGTATTCTCGTAATACAGTGGGCGCATAGCACGGCTCTCTCTTTGGGCATATAGAGTTTGACTAGCCTGTCAGAGAGACGACTGTTGAGATCTTCCTCGAAAATCTGAACTGACAGATTCATCATGGTGGAATTTGAAGAGGTCTATCCTTCATACGTTGTCCATGTCAGCAAGTGGCAGTCGCATAGTTTGCAAGAGACTGGACCTTCACGTGGGCGTATAAGCCATGGAGGGCGCATAGTACGCAATGGGCGCATAGGTGCATAAGGATAGTGGGCGCATAAGAAGTGGCCCATGCCTATAAATAAGCTTTAAAAGAGAGAAAAAGTTCATTATTCTCATTTCTCTTAGAACTTTCAAAAGACTCTTCATCTCCTTTCTTTACGAACCATGTCTCCCAAGGTCGCCAAGAGATCTGCGAAAGGCAAGGGGGCTGCACCGAGTGGCTCTCCTCCTGCGGCAGCGTCCTCACCAGTCCAGGACCCGATTCTGGGTAAGGCCACGCCTCAAAAAATAAAGTCTCGAGTGTTAATTTGCGATGCTCATACTTTTTTTCTGCCTGGACGCATGCGCCTAAGGCAACATACTTTTGTGAGCATTCTTATGCGCCCACAGAAGTCATGCGCCAATACTGTGGTGTGCTATGTGCCCACATGTTGCCATGTTATGCACCCACATGCTGTTGCATATTATGCGCCCATATACTGCTGTACCTTATGCGCCCACATATTTGTTTTGGGCGCATAGCCCTTTGGGCGCATAGCCTTTCGGGCGCATAAGAGTCCTTCAGCACTTAGTTTTTCCTACGGATTCTGAGTCTGGCTTTCTCTTATGTCCTTGCAGTTAACATGTTTGTTTCGAAACTTGATGGAATCCCTTTTGGCTCTGTTTATCAAGTCCTTAGTACCAGTCTCATAACAAATATGATCAGCAAGGTTCAAGCCATGATCAGTCAAAACCAGCCTACAGAACGGACACTCACCATACTTGAACAGGATAAGACCTTCTTGAAGCAGATGATTAACGATGAGAAGTTCTTGCTTGGAGGGGCACGTCGTTTCAAGAAGCTGTACTTCCTGTTCGATGACAGTGTGGGGTTCGAAGATGGCGAGACAATACGCTTGAGAAACCTAATGTAATCTGTTCAAACAATCACAGGATATGGCTACCGTCGATGGAGGGTCAGTATCCTTTGTCTGCTTTTACTATCTTAGTCGTACAGCAACAGATGAAGTGGGAGCTAACTCCTGAGCTCCCCGGGGTCATCTCCGAAAGAATACAGTTCGACTCAGACGATCGAAAGAAGGACTCTTTTAAGTATGTCCGGGGATCTGCATCTTACTCTACGAGGGGACTGCAACCTGGTGCCGTAACGAACGACATTCCGACTAATCTCTATCCTTATGCTGCTGACACGCTTTACAACTTGATGATGTCGGAGGACGTACCGTATCTCGCAGGGAAGATGCGGATGAAAGGCTGGAAGTATCCATCTTCATTCTGGAGTAATCTTACTGGCTGGGTGCTTTCCACGTATGAAGCTACCCTGAAGACTGCTTGCCTTTATTATGCGATTAGGGCCACTCAATATGGTGTAAGGGTCAACATGCCAATGTTCGTCTCCTTAGCGGAGTTATATAACCTTCATACCTGTACCTTCTTTACTCTGGGTAGGGAGATGGGATTGGCTCTCCATAAGATACAGGAAGTATCGAAGCTTCCCTGGGGCACAGAGACATATAAAGAGTACGTACCTTGTGATGAGGAGCTCCGAGATCTGGAGAATGAAAACTCCGAGATGATTGATGTGTACAAAGAATTACTTTGCCACCTCCTTATCTTTCATAGGATTAATAAAAAAGGGAGGAACGAGGGGGCCAATCCCCACACGAGAGCTTGGATGGGATACGTCTTCGTTCAAGGAGAAGGGGAGGATCCGGTCTCTTTTTTGATTTTAAAACCTATGACCAAGTCCGATGTAGAAATCCGGATGACAGATTATGATACGGCAGATACTAAGGACAGTGATGATCCTGAGTCCCCGATCGGCCACTACTTTCGTCAAGCTGAATATTCGTTGTCATAGAAAGTTGTGCTGGCAGCTTTCTTAATGATCTGGCTTCGTGACTGCATAGTCCCTGGAGGTTCAGGGTCCATTGAGAGTAAGCTGGGGTATGATACTTCTGGCTGTGAAGCTGGCGTTCGGATACCGTCTTACATTGCTTCCCGTGATGGCCTGTGCCACTGGACGAGCTCTGCGGGACTTTGTTAGGAATGCGGTGACTCCTGACGGCAGGGCCAACTTTGCTCGGACCGAAATTTCGTATCATTTTCTGATGGGGTGGCTGCTACTGCATTGTCCTACCGTGATGAATGCTGGGCCGGTGGCGGACTCTTTGGCGGGAGACGCCTTTCTTTATAGATTTTTTGATGCAGATTAGACTGTCACCGGTGTACCCGCCTACAGAAAGGCTTTAGGCTTCTTGCAGAACTATGAGTTCTTCAGAGTACCCCCTCCGTCCGGCAGCAGTAATACGAGAAATATCTTAGTGGATGAGAGAGTTCATGCCATTAGTTTGACTGTAGGGGCATTTTACTGACTTCAGTCTATTAGACCATCGCATATGGTGCTCCGAAACAGGAATTATGCCTATCTGGAGCCATATCTGCTGAGCCGTTTCATGCGGCAGTTTGGCTACAGCCATCTGCTTTTGGGAAATGCTAGCCCGCATTTGGAGTCGATAGGCAGCTTAATTGATGGAGCGCGTGCTTGGATGTATTACAATGTCGGGTGCACGGGGGCAACTTTTACCCTGCCAGAAGATAAACCTGACACCCACATGCTCTTTGTTGCTGCTAAGTTCTATACTCAGGTCAATACCCTTCCTTCTCGGTATGGCCGAGAGGAGAGTTTTATATTGGGGACTAAGTTTGCCCCTACTCTTGCTGAGATAGGACGAGTGCGCGCCATAGGGGGTAACAGAAAGGAGGGCGCCGTTCCCATAGTTGAACCGACTGCAGCACCACAGCAGAGAGTTGTTGTTGAGGAGCCTATCACTGCAGCGCCTCGAAGAGAGGATAGTGAAGAACCTCTTCCTGTCGTTCCTCATAAGAGGAAGGCTTCTACCGAGCTGGTGCCACGGCCCAAAAGGAAGAAGGTGGTAGTTTCCCAGGAAGGAAGAAGGTCGCGGACGTGGGTGCCGACTCGCCTCCTTCCAGAAGGTCTTCTCGGCAGACGGAGTTGCAGGCCGTTACCATTCGGGAGGTAGATCCCTTCCTCGACTCCATAGCCGTTCTGGTCAATCCTTTAGAAGCTTTCTCACCCTTGCATTTGTCCTTTGCACAGGACCCCAAGTTGCAGCTAAGGCAGGTGCCTCTTTATTTGACGAGGTGGACGTGACAACAGTGTCCCCTGTTCGTCCTCAACTGATGGATGAGGGCGGATCTTCTTTAGCTGTAAGACTTGAGCGATGGGAAGATCAGGGCAAAGGCCCAGACCATGAAGACAGTCAAAAGATTAGTCCCTCTTACGAAATATCTTTGGGGTATATGTCTGCAATAGTAGCTGCGATGAAAGAGTTGGACGAGAATCAAGTCCAATCGGCTCATTCTTCTGCGGGTATGTTATCTTTGTGCCTTTCTTCGGATGAGATTTTTCGACTTTGATTTTGCGTGTTCCTCGTGAGGCTGACCACGACTGTATGTTCCCTTTTAGACAAGGAGAAGGGACCACTTGCAAAGATAGCCCCAAGAATTGGGGAAGGAACAGAAGTTGTTCCCGGCTCCTCCAAATTTGTTGGTACGAAGGGAGCTATTAGTGAGTCGGTATCGGCTAGAGAGGAAGAGGTTGAATAGCCTACTGAGGGGGCTGTTGTTGAATCTGCTCCCATCTCAGCCGAGAATATGGAAGAAACCAGGCTCGATGCTGCTCGGAGCCTTAGTATTGTTCCCCTTGAATAGTCTGGGCCTGTTCTTGGTTTCCCTGAAGCCAAGACTGATGGCATAGCCCAGGCTGGTGCTGAGCAAGCCGAAGGTATGAAATTACAACTCTTTCGCATTTTCCTCCCTTTGGTTACTGATGTATATATTGTTTTATTGTCAGGTTCGGCTTCTTGTCAAGTATCCCTTCCTGGAGCGGAAGAAACTCTCCAAGCCTCCTCTCCGATGACCTCCACTGAAGACGATGAGATGGCCCAGGAAGTCGTCAAAGCTTTCTACTCTATGCTGAAAGTAAAGCTTCCTAGAGTCTTGAATCGGAATGCTTCCTTTGGACCTGTGAAGGCCGTTGCCGAATGCCAAGTGGCGGCCCTCGAGAGCATTGCCGGCTATAAAAAGCGGGCTAATACTCTGAGGAAAGTTCTGAATCACCTGGAGGGTCAGGTGGCCCAATTCTGGAATGTCAAGCAATGGAGCCCGTCATCACTGTTCCGTGTAGAAGATAAGGCTTTGATCACAGCTCTTGCGGAGGAGAAGGCTACTTTCTAGGCGAGGAAGGATTCCCTCATTCGAGAGATCGGTGAATTGGCTGACCAGTATGGTTAGTTCAACGCTGCAAGTGAGGCACGTGCTGTCTTGAAGAATAAACTGGCTGTACAGATTACCGAGAAGTATAATCACATCGCACAGATCAACAACGAGATAGCCCAACTGAAAGCCAACTTGATGTTAGCAACGTTTGAGCAGGAGGAATACTTGGCTCAGGCTGCCATGACTGCCACCACTTTCGCCCATTTACAAGAATAGCTGGCGAAGTTAGAGGGAGAGCACATGAGTCTGATCCTTTTCGAGGATGAAGCTGCTCGTCAAGAAGAGGCGCGCCGTCGAACTACCACGAAGTCTGAAGCCGGGATCACGGCTCCAAGGGACAATATTAATCGCCTATGTATCCCTTAGATTCTTTATTTGTAACTATTTTTTTCTAGCCGTTACGGCTCTTGTACCTCTTTTTTTTCCTTCTTTTGATTGACATTCAAGTAAATAATGAAGGAACATTTCAAAATGAATGTGGTTTTGTGAAATATCAGAACTAGAGGTAATGTGGACGTAGCAAGGATATTTCTGGTAGGTATTCCGCTGGAGAATTTGATGTGGACCTATTATCCGTTTTATATTCAAGTTTTTTTTAAATATAGATAATAAGTTGAACGAGGCTGCTAGTAGAGGTAATATGGACGTAATAGCATAGGATGTTCTATATCTGACCAGAGGTAATATGGACATGGAAAGATATATAACATTAGGTGGGAGTGGATAATTTAGAGGTAATATGGACATGATTATCCTTGATAAATGATTTGCTCAGAGGTTATATGGACATGGCAAAACGTTTCTTAATCATTCTTGCTGGGGAAATAATTATCGAAAAACAATTCAGAGGTAATTGGGACGTGACTTGTTTTCGTCAGACCGAGTTTGGACAGAGTCAAAAACGGAAATGATTCCACTGGGGAAATATTTTAGAGGACCTATTATCCAAGGTGTATTCAAGACTCTTGAAAGACGGATAATAGTTAGATAATTTTTCGAATCACGTAAACATCGTACTGTACATTTATATTACTGAACATATGTGAACATTATTTAAAAAAAGGTTACACATAGTATTTCTTTAGGAACTTGCCGTTGATAGGCATCATGAGCAAGTCACCATCAGGCTTGGTTAGTCGGTATGTACCGTTAGAATACACTGATTTTATGATGAAAGGACCTTCCCATTTAGGCTAAAATTTTTCTTTTATTTTGTGCATAATGACCATTGGTCTATTCACTGCCAAGACTAGATCACCGACTTGGAAGATTCTTTTCTTCACCTTTTTATTGAAGGTTCTGGAAAGGCGTGCTTGGTATAGCTCAATGCGCTGCTGAGCTAACAAGCATTTTTCGTCTAGCGCTTCGAGCTCCTAGAGTCGCATACGGTAGCTTTCTTCGGAAGTCAACTCACTAGCTAAGGCTACTCGAAGAGAAGGGATCTGGATTTCTAGGGAAAGAACTGCTTCGTTCCTATAAACCAGAGAAAATGGCGTACTGTCTGTTGGAGTCCGGACCGTTGTACGATAGGCCCATAGACATTCACCGAGCTTCTCATTCCAATCGCGCTTGTTTGAAGACACAAACTTCTTGAGAAGTTTAATGATGGTTTTATTGAAGGCTTTTGCTAGCCCGTTAGCCGATAGATTGTAGACAGTAGAGGCTATGTTCTGGATTCGATTCCTATTGCAGAACCGATAGAATGCATGGCTTACGAATTGTGGACCATTATTATGGATGATCTTGTGAGTTAGGTCGAAGCGGTAGATAACGTGATGTTTGATGAAACTGATCACGTTCGATGCCTTCACTTCGGTGAAAGGTATAGCTTCCGTCCATTTGGAGAAGTAATCGGTTATGGCTAGGATGAACCGATGTCCTTCGGAAGATGGCGGGCTGATTGGGCCTATGACATCCATACTCCAGGCTTCAAAAGGCCAAGATGCTGCCGTCAGGTGTAGAAACTCCGAAGGTTGATAAATGAAATCAGTGTGGAACTGACAGGCTCTACACTTTTTTGCATATTCAACAACATCTACTATCATCGTGGGCCAATAATAACCCATTCGTTTGAGACGATCTTATAATTTGGGGCCTGGTTGATGTACACCACAAACTCCGTCGTGAGCCTCCCGGAGTGCATGTTTAGCTTCTGTGTCTGATAAATATCGTAACAGTAGCCCGTCGTAAGAGCGTCGGTACAGTATCTTGGTAGCTGTGTCATAGTAAAATCTGAGGGATTGCCTTTGGATAGACATTGCTTCCTTCGGGTCCTCGGGGAGGATTCCATAGACGGCGTAGTCTACGAAATGAAATCTCCAGTCTTTAACATCGACGTTTATTTTCATTGTATAACTGTGATAAATATATAAGGCATTTTTCACACAGAATAGTTCTCGACTAGACACTGTGATCGACTGCTGAGTATTGGAAGGGACGGTCAAAGAAGCAGCGAGACCGGCTAGAGCATCTACTTCTATATTCCGTAGTCGAGGTACATGCTCGATGAAGGATCCAGCAAAAGTAGATGCCAACTCGGTTGTCACTTTGTGATAGGGGATGAGATCTTCGTGACGAACTTTATAATCCCCTCGGACTTGACTAACTATTAGCTCGAAATCACCGTAAGCTTCTAGATAGTCAACTTCCAGTTGTTTTGCCAGTTACAGGCCGATTAATAGGGCATTATATTCAGCCACATTGTTGGTGCATGGTTCCACGAAAGAATATGCACGATGTATAACCAGATGATCAGGTAACACGAGCACAACACCTACTCCGACCATAATATTTCCTTTAGGTCCTGTTCTTGATGCACCGTCAAAGAACATTCGCCAAATAGGGATTTCTTCAGTTGCAGCGCTAGACTCCACTACTTCATCGAAGATTTCATCGTAGAGTTTGGAAGATTCTGGAACCGGATAAGCTGCTAGGAAATCAGCTAACGCTTGGCCTTTTACTGCCTTTTGAGGAATGAACAACATGTCATATGGAGTCAACAGCATTGACCATGTAGCTAAACGAAAATTGAGAGAACCCGGTTTAGTCATGAGTATTCTGAGAGGGTTGACTTTAGATATGATGTTGATAGTCTGCCCAAACACATAGTAGCGTGTCTTCTGGATGACAAATACCAGTGCAAGGCATTCCTTCTCCACAGGTGTGTATCTGTGCTCGGTACCCACCATTGTGCGGCTGAGGTAGTAGATTGCCTGTTCATGGCCGCCTTCATTCTTCTGAGCTAATAGGGTGCCAAGAGAATGGTCCATAGTGCGGACATATAGTAAGAAGGGCTTCCTAATTATTGGAGCTACCAATACTGGAGGGCTTGTCAGATAATTCTTGATGTCGTCGAACGTACGTTGACATTGTTCAGTCCAGACAAAAGATACACCTTTCTTCATGGGCTGAGTGAATGGTTGGCACCTTCCAGAAAGATTTGAAATGAATCGTCTGATATAGGCTAGCCATCCTTGTAGTCCATGTAGCTCTTTGAGGTTTCTTAGGGGATGCATATCGAGGATAGCCTTCACTTTCTCCGGGTCAAGATGTATACCCTTTGAACTGATGACGAAACCAAGGAACTTGTCGCTGGAGACTCCAAGAAAGGACTTAGTTGGATTCATCTTGAGTTGGTGTACACGCATTAGTTTGAACACCGTTCTCAAGTCTTGGAGGTGGTTGCCCTTGAGACGACTTGTAACTACGATATCGTCTACGTAGCACTCCACAGTTTTGTGCAAATGATCACAAAAAATTATGTCCATGGCTCGCTGGTATGTCGCCCCTGCATTCTTCAATCTGAAGGGCATCATCGTATAGCAGTATACCCACAATGGTGTTCAAAAAGATGTGTGCTTTTTATCGTCGGAGAACATCTTGATCTGGTTGTAGCCTGAGAACCCATCCATGGAGGACATCCGCTCGTAGCTGCAAGTATTGTCGATCATTACGTTGGTGATTAGTAGAGAGAACTCGTCTTTC
Source organism: Iris pallida (assembly GCA_029216955.1). NCBI lineage: Eukaryota > Viridiplantae > Streptophyta > Magnoliopsida > Asparagales > Iridaceae > Iris > Iris pallida. Next base: position 7,880,333 of record JANAVB010016195.1, read on the forward strand.
GGACATACAGAGTTCAAATCACGGTAATCGATACAGACTCAAACTTTACCATTCTTTTTCATGACTGGAACGATGTTGGCAACCCTGTCAGGGTGTTGTTCTTCGCGAATGAATCCAATGGCAATGAGCTTCTTGACTTCATTCTCGATGGCCTCCATGACATTTGGTCGGAATCGTCGTTGTTGCTGCTTCACTGGCTTAGCACTAGACGAAATATTTAGGCGGTGCATGGTGACTTTAGGGTCCAGGCCTGGCATGTCTTCATTGCTCCATGCAAAGACGTCGATATATTCTCTTATAAGTTGTATAAGAGATTGTCGTTCATCGCCAGATAGACTTTTACTAATGAAGATTAGTTTAAAAGATGATTCATCTCCTAAATTGACTTGGATGACTTCGTCTTTGGTAGGTAGTTTACGTTGTTCGAAGCGCAGCTCCCATCTAGTATCCATCTTTTGAGCCTATTGTTCAAGCTCGTTCAATTGGACATCGTCCATAATTTTGTCAACTGAAACCATGTTGACGGACAGAGTTGCTTTAAACATGTCACCAATGCTGGAGTCTGAGTCCCAGAGGTGGGAATCAGAAGAATGAGAACAACGATCTGCTTCATCATCTGATCTTTCGGGAGTTGTTGGAGGAGTGACATAACCCAAACCAACAGCATTTTGTTGATAATAGTTCTCGGGTTTACCGGGAGGAGCAAAGTGTTGTATTGGCAACCGTCGTTCCTGGCCATAATTTTGCCCCTGGTCGTTTTTGATGTTATATCCCATATTCTGGATGATATTCTTGGCTTGCCAACTATATCGAAAAAGTTGCATTTTTCCAGAGTCATAATCAGCTTTCGTGTTGTGCTTGGGAGAAGTAGAGTCCAGAACGAACTTTCTTTCGCCAATTATTCGGCCGAAGATGATTAGTTCTTCGTCCTTCTTTCTGGATGAAACGATGAAGTAGTAGATATCTTCTGGGTAAACGCTTTCCCGTAGGTGAGGCATCGTGACCGGCATGCAGAGGTGTGGTCCTATGCCGTGCTCTAGAGCGTATATCGTATCTATGTAGTAGTTTACAGATTGATAGACATCGGAGTAATTTAAATATAAACCTTTACTAAGAAAATACGCAAGTTCTACTTCAGGGATAACATCATCCACTGAAGGTACATTATTATGAGTATTGATATACTCATTGAGAGGATCATCATCTGGAAGAGGAGCCACAACCTTGGCCAAGTTCACCACGTAGGGTAATTCTTCATGATTGTGAGGACGGACTTTAGCAGGTTTCTCCCGAGGTGTCTTGCGGAGAGTGATTGTAAATGGTTTGACTTTATCAGGGTTCTTTTTTTCACCTGGATTGTGAGAGGCTTCGGAGTACTTTTTGGAGTAGTATGTCCTTTGACTCGGATAATCAGGGGACCATCATTGGAGGATGAACTTGCTTCAGCTTCATTGTCAGCTTCGTTGCCGTCATCCTTGGGGGGCTGAGATTGGTATAGTACCGAATCTCCGTAGTAGGCTTCGATGCCCTTAAAAGGATCGACATCAGCAAACTCCGTCTTCACGACACCGTCGCTGTTGACGTACTTGAAGCACTGGTGAAGTGTGGAAGGAACGATCATGTTCTCGTGTATCCATGGACGTCCCAACAAGATGTTATAGGATACATTGGCATCGATCACATAGCAAGAAACCTCCATTCAGAGATCACCGATCTGGCACTTAAGACAGATCTTGTCCAGCGGGTGGCTTCGACCAGCTTTGAAAGCCGTGATAGTTGTATTGGTTGCAGATAGCTTGTGCAGAGGGATTCCTAGAATTTGAAGCAAACTTCTAGGAATGATGCTGAGGGAGGAACCAGGATCGATGTGCATACGGTCCACCTTGATCGCCCCGATATACCCTGTATAGTACAGGGGTCTATTATGACGATTATTTTTTAGTAGAATGTCCTCCTGTGAAAAGGTGATATTGGGCACCACTTCTATAGTACTGTAGCAATGGGGACATGAGACAGAGTCTTCAGCGGGGGCTTTGACTTCAGCGAGATAAGAGTCGACATGTAGTAATGCCTCACTTAAGGCTTTCCGTGTTTCTTTGGAGAGTCGCAATAGATCGAACAGAGACAACCTGGCAGGTATATTGGCCAGCTGTGCCAGTATGTCAAAGTTGTAGGGCCGATCCATACCTTCGGAAGCTGGCGCCTTCAGAGACTTGTCAAACCGTGTCTCCTTCTGCTTGGCATTGTCGGTTGTTGAAGGCTTAAACGGGCCGGCTTCTGAGCTTGTGGGGGCAGCAGGAGCTTGAGAAGGTACTGCTTTTTCTTGTGCGGGATCGTACGTCCGAAGATAAGCCTTCTTCGATCGCGTCTCGCTAGATAGAACCACATAGATGGAAGAAGACACCATATGGCATGACTTATATTTCTTTCCCTTTTTTCTTTGGGAGATACCAACCCCTGTGTCATTTCTTGCACAAGGTTCGGGTGGACCCACATGATCTCACCACGTTCAGTCGTGAGTGGTACCAAGGTTGAGTTGCGAGCTGGCGGTAGGTTGACGACTTCCATTATTGCCTTAGGGATCGGGACCACGCCGTTTGGGACTTCTGTGGGAGGAAATTCACCAAACTGAAGAGAGATAATGTTAGAAGATATGACCTTGTCTTCAGCTTCGAGGTTGATCACTTGGCTGTCGATAAGCTATTGTATCTTCTTCTTCAGGATGATGCAGTCCTTGGTGGAATGATGTACGTACTGATGACAGAGACAGTACTTGGGATCGTTGAGTTGGTTTGCCTCTGTAGAACATCATGGTGGAGGCAATGTCAGTTTATTACCCTTCGTCAATGTGTGAAAATGGTAATGAAATCGTCTTCGTTAAAGGAGGTCTCCTTAGGCTTATCGGAGGCGCCCTGAGAATTGGAAGCTCCTTGGGAAGTGTCGACCTTCAGGACTTCTTTTCCTTTACCCCCACGGACAGGGAAAGTTTGAGGATGCTTGCCCTTGTCTTCAGATTTGGGTGTTTTCAACCCCAGTAATTCCAAATTAGGAACGTCATTTTCAGCAGCATCAGTGTCCCCAATGAAAGCGGGCCATGTATCATACTTATGTATACCCAGACAGAACTTTACTGTAGGAAGGAAGTTATGTCAGCAAGTATCCATAAGTTCTGAGTCTGTTATACCGAAAGGCATCTTCAGTACTAGCCGCCTAAAGCGTTCGATAGCGGCAATGACAGACTCAGTCTTCCTTTGCTTGGTCTCGATGAGGGTAGACATACTAACATGCATGCCACTCTTGTAAAACCTGTTGAGGAACAACCTCTCTAAGTCTTTAAAAGAATTGATACAACCGTTAGGCAGACTGCAGAACCATTCAAAAGCTACCCCTTGTAAGGTGCTAATAAACAGCTTTGACAAGAACGGATCGTCACTGGGTAAGTGTAGAGTCTGTGTGTTAAAGTATGTCATGTGTTGACGAGGAGAAGTCAATCCGTCAAATGAATTTAGCGTCAGCGGTTTGTAGTTAGGCGGGCAAGTAGCATTCTCCTATTTAGGAGGATAAGGTTGAGATATCCCCATCTTCTGAAGCTCGTCTTTGTGTGAGATGGTGTTGAGACGGGCAACCAGGGAATCAATTACATCCTGTTGATTGAGCAAGTGTTGGGAAACAACTGCTGAACTATTGTCAGGCGTCGTTGGCGAAGGACCACCCCCAGTATTTATAAGATTTGGGGGAGGCACAATGGAATGATACCCCTTTTGTAGTGAAGGAGGGTTGTTGCTATGAGCCAGACTAGCATGAGCTGAGACATTTTGTTGAGGTAGAGGGGCAGCCTCAGCAGCTTGGACCGCTATGATACTGGTAAGCATATCAATGATCTTGGCAAATGCTGTTTCAAGACCCTCTAGCCGTTTGCTGGTCTGATCACTAGTTTCTTCAAGTCTTTCTCCGTCTGTCATGTATGTAGATAACATGCAGGGATGAACAGAGGAAACAGTACAACTGGTGCTGATACTATATGTCTCTGAGTTGACAAGTCCCTCATCTTCAGGTAGAGGAGGTAGATAGTCGCCATCAGACTCGGAGGGATCGTCGTCCTCTGGAAGGCTACCCCCAGTGTGAAGGTCATTCTCTTCAGACTCTGAGGGAATACTACCCCCAGCTTGGGAGTCCTCTTCATCTATACGGAATCTTGCCTTTGATCGAGTACCCATATAGACTCCTTCAGATATGACAGCCTGCTGGCCATCTGTTGGTAAACTTCTTCTCCTTCTTCTCGCGAAACTAAGAGAGAAAGTTGGGTTCGTGGTCCACCGTCTTTGATTGGGGCTTCCATAAGGGGACCCCATGAAGCCATGTTGGATGAAACACACAGCGAATTTTCATTGTCAGAGAAATACAGCCGTCGAAACACGGACTGTCTCTGAGGCACTCTTGTTGCTTTGTTACAGCAACAATTGATGACAATATTGGTGCATGGATGTGTACCATGAATTGTTATGTCCTCCCTCGCTTTACGTTTATGATTTATCATGTCGCATAAGTCAGCGGAAGGGAATTTTGCCTTAAAACCCATGTTACATGCATCGTCGAGCTTTGTATGCGGGTTTGTTAGGAGAGTTGGCACACCCAGACTTAGTGCATGTGCAGGGACAACCCCCGTACCAAAGTTATGTGATATTCTTGAAGACAGTCCCGTGCTATACGCATTAGGGCCTGCCTTTTTGCTGTGGGCGCATAGGCCTTGGAGACTGGCTTTGAGCGCATGTTTCATGGCAGCATGTCTGAGCTTCTTCGATGTGGGCGCATAGTATGGATCAGTTGAGCCTGGGCGCATAGCCTTGGGTGTATGACCCTGGATGCTCAATCTGTCGAAGACAGAAGCCTTTTGATTACAGTTATGCGCCCACACACCCCCTTGGGCACATAGCTTTGGGCGCATGCTTGGTTGAGCAGCGCTCTTTTCTTCCAGCTTTGCCTTTTTCGTTTGTGAGCCCGCTGGGTTTGTCCAGAGTGTCACACACTTTGATTCTTGGCATCGTAGTGTTTTTCTTTGCCAAGTCTTGGACGTTGGACACTCTGTTGTTGGCTTCACAAGAAAGAACTTGCTGGGCTAGTAGATCCCAGAACGGTGTGAGCCTTCTTCAGTTGGGAAGCTTCTGTGGCAGAGCTATGCGCCCATGTGACAGAGTCCTTCAGTTGTATATCTGCTATGACACTGGCAGGATATGCACGGCGAGCCTTCGGAAGCCAAGTCTTGCAAAACTTGTTTGGCTTCGCTGATTTTGAAGGAGTAGAGCCGTCCCTCGAGAGCAACTCTTTGAACGCCTGCTGATCGAACTTTACGATCAGCATCTTCTGAGTGCGCCCCACTTTGTCGGTATCAGATTGCGTCACAACCTTCTCGTCAGAGGAAAAGGTAGTCCCCAGCAGAGTCACCATTTTTGTGGACACACCCAAAAGGAAGAAGAAATGTTGCCTTTTCTTTATTGGCGCAAGGTACCATAAATCGAGTACGCCTGAGAGATCCTACGCTGAGGATCCCCGAGTACAAAAAAGAATTCTGGGGAATGGGACGGTGGAGATCGAGCGGCAGTTGCTCCTTTACTCCGTTGACACTCCGATTACAAAAGTGGAAAAAAACCTAAGAAAATTGCTAACTCTCGGCTCACTCACAAGAAGTACAACAATTTGGCTCTTGAAAATGCTCTCCGTTCTGTATTTTGAAGAAGGATGAGGCCCCCTTTTTATAGTCGTTCTTGAGCTGGAATGATGTTATGCGCCCACATGAGAAAATATACTAGTTTTTATGTGGGCGCATGGTCCTGCTTTGGGCGCATAGGATGTAGGCACATGCAGGCGACATGGTCGTGGGTTGATCATGGTGCTGACGTGGCCGCATGCTTCAGTGCATGACTGCTCGTGGAGAATGACGTGGCCGTACGTTTCGGTACACGTTTTGACCATGGCTTTGACCGAGTCAGGGGATGTTCTGGCTTGGGCGCATAGCCTGAATTAGGGCTATGCGCCCCCTTCCGGGGGAGCTTGACTTGGACGCATAGAGCTTCACATGATGACTTGGGCGCATAGAGCTTTACAGGATGACATGGGCGCATAGAGCTTTACAGGGTGACTTGTCCTCATTGGCTTGGGCGCATAAGGCTTAATTAGTGAAATTTTCATGCTTCTACAAAGAGAAAAATAAAATCCACTCGTTGCTAGGGTTACGTCTAGTATTCACCATCTGGTTGGAACGCTGGAAGATCCTCGGGTGCTACTCCAAAATCTGGTCATACAAAACCAGCTGGGTCAGACCCCAGAAAGAGCAAGTGCTACAAGGGAGGCTTAACTTAAGAACTAAAACCAACATATTAGCACATAAAGACATGATTGATAATAAAAGACATGGGTTAAGAAAATCAGGATGAGAAACGATAAGATAACTAAGAAAATATTCTGGTAACCAAGTTACAACCCGTAAACCAAACAAGGACCGGGGTTGTAACCCTTCACCTGAACAGACCTTAGTCTCCACTCATTTATCGATAAAAGTAATGCATAACAGTAATATGCTAAAGTAATCCTGAACTGGGACTGTCTAGACAAGACTAGACTGGACTCCATCCATCAATCACGGCCAAGCAACAAGTACAGCTTGATACTTTTAACTAACTAGGGTTATCAAAGCCTAATTACTAACAAGATGGAATAAGATGTTCCAACAGCCACAAGCCCTGCAGACTTAATCCAGGTTATCCAGTTGCAAGTTGAGAGAGTTGGATTAGGTGTCTTGGGGGTGCAACATAAGACAGTGTGCTGAAAATGTGCCCTACTCGACGGCAGGCTACAAGTCCAATTAAAGCATCCAGATAACGGGACTGCCTGTAGCTGGGAAATCTCTTTATGAACTACTTGATCAATCTAGTTATTACCCAAGTCAGATTTGGTATGAATCTCTAACCATGGTAATCAGGAATCCATGTCCTAGACATGATGCAAGACGAGATACATAGCTTGTACAGACACAACCAAGAGAATCAACCATGGTGTCAAGATAAGAGTTACTTAGCAAGTCCAGGTAGCTGTCGTAACAGTGTTCAAGATTATCATGTCATGTCAGGTTACGTATCATGTCAAGAGTACGTCACGACGGACCACTATCAAGAATTATCATGTAAAGTTGCTTGTCAAGAGGGCACCACGATGGGTCACTATCAAGAGTTATGATGTCGTGTCAGATTCAAGTTACTAGCTCAAGACTATCTACTATCAAGTCGGGTCGCCGCAATTTAGGTCAAGTATATAAAACATGCAAAGAATATCGAGAACACCCATATGGGAATGAAACCATAAGTCACATATGAACCCTGATTAAAGTAAGATAAGAAGATTCTTGAAGCCGAGACAAAGATCTACAACTTTCATGTTCTGAGTTTTTTTTGAGATTCTAGCTACAAAACTGCTTAAACGGACGAAAACAGCAAAATAATGCAATTTCGACGCATAAAAATTCCTGCACATCCGCGCATCAGAATTTATGTGCATCTGCGCATCAGAATTCCTGCGCATCCGCGCATCAGAATTCTTGTACATCCGCGCATCAGCACATCCGCGCGTCAGAAACTCACTCTACGTCTTCAGTACATGCGCGTAGGAAGACTACGCGTACAACACACTCGCAGTCAAAGAATGCATTGCCGGGACTTTATGGCGCATGGCCTCTTGGCGCATGGCCTTCCGGGCGCATGGGGGTCATCTTCCCCAACAGCAAGTTCAACCATGAAAGTTTTGAAAACTTGCCATGGCCATAACTTTCTCATCCGAAGTCGAAATCAAGCGAAACAAAAGCAAAAACTGCATGAAATTGAATTCTTTACAACATAGGACCGTTAGTTTATTTTGAAAATACCAAGTTTTTAGAGATCAAAACTAAGAAAAAAATAAGAAAAACCTTAACTCTAGATCTACAAGAATCTATCCATGGAAACTAAAAACTCCAAGTTCTAAAGAGGCTTAAAATCAAGTAAAGAAGAGAATGGAACAATAAAACTTGAGATCCATCATGAAGCAAGTTACACTTTGTAACATCCAATTTTCTAAAATGAGGGTAATTTTGAAATTTTGTAATTTTAGTCTTTTAATAATGATATTTAAATCATGATATGATTTTTGGTAATTTTAAATCATTTAAAACTATTTTAAATCATGACTTATGATTTTAGTATTTTGCTAGTGTAATACTAGAGACAGCTTGACCTAGAGCCTAGCCCTGTGATTAGGGTGTTTCATTTATCATTTCCAGTTTGAGGGTATTTTTGTCATTTTGAATTTAATTAAATTTAATATATATATTATTTGGAATTTAATATATTATTAAGAATGGTGTGATTTTAATATTATTTAATTGATTGCCATATATTGTGATTAGCCTAACTTAGTTTGGACCTAACCTAGATTAGTCATAGCTAGTCTTAGCTAACCATGGTTAGTGTTAGTTAGTATTAATTAGAATTATTGGAATTTAAGTGATTTTTGGTATAATTTAATTTAGTGCTATTCTTGACTTTGACTCATGGTGACTTAGGAGACTGTCCTAGAAGCTAACCTAGGTCATGACTATTGGTTAGGTTATGGAACCCAAGCTTGACCTAAGTTAGTGATATCAAACCCATTAGAACTTATTTGGAGAGATTAGGAATTGATTAGGCTAACTAATGGCTTATGGTTTCACAAGTCATGATTTATGACTTAAGCCTTAGAGGCCCAAAGCCCAACACCAAGTGAACCCTAGCCCAACACGGCCATGGCCGGCCACATAGGGATTCCCCCACCTATTTAATCCCTCCTAGAAGTTAGGGCTAGCCTCCATTAGAAATTTCTCAAGTTTTAGAAAGAGGTAAGTCTCCATCTTCATTAATTCCTAGAAATTCCATTTCAATTCCTTTTCCACCCAAACCAATTGCAATAGGCTCTAAATTTATTTTACTTGTTGTTGGTATTTAGAAATTTCAGGGGAGAAACAATTTGGGAGAGTTTTGGAAGCTTGAGGAACCACTCTCATTTGGGGCTTTTTGAGCCTTTGCAACCTATAGGTAAATTCAAATCTACACATAGAATGTTGTTTTTATTGCATATCTAGGAAGCCCTAGACCTACCCTAGCTGTAGGGATAGCTAACCCTAGGATTCGTGTCCGATACGTGTCCGTATCGGACACGTATCATTTCATGTATATAGGTGTTTAATGAAATGCCCCAAAGGGCATTTTGATTTAATTTTAGGAATGTATTTGAATAGAAATTTCGGTTTTAACCTTGCTTAGGGGTTTCTAGTGTCCTGAGTTGTGTTTGGTGTCGTGTCGTGTCGCCACGGACACGGGAACACGCGGTTGCACACGCGCGCGCGCGAGCAGGTTGCTTGCCCTGATGCTCGGGGTCTTTTGTGTGCAGGACACGCCACTAGAAAACATGATACTTGACACACATGATGGGGCGTTGACTGACACCACGTGTGTCAAGTTTTACGACCCCTCGTGTCATGTCGGACACGGTGTCGTGCGTGCACAGGGTGTGTACTGTGCGTGTATCAGCGTATTATTGGTTCACTGTTTTGTTTTCAGTTTTAAATATTTTAATTAGTGATTTTAATTGTTAATTACGTCCTAAACATGATATATGATCTATGTTAGATTAGATTTACACGCTAGTTTAGGTTGTTTGCTGTAGAAATTTGATTCAAGCACATGTATTCGACTGATATTGACTGATACTCTATCTCAGTTTTCCTAAAGCTGTTGAACCCATTCAATCCTATTTAAATTGATTTTAAATTTCTGTCTCGAGTTTTCTAATGATCTCTATTAATTAGATAACTTATTAGAATTAGACTTTTGATTTGGTAATGGGATTTTAGACATTCATTGGGTTCAAGATTTCAATATCGGCTGATACTCATAGACTGGTACATGGTTATTCAAATTGCTGGGCAATTAAATCTCTGTTTCATTGATGTTTTTTACTGTTAAATGTTCCCACATAACTGTTGTTCATATTTAGCTAAATGTTGCTTTCGAATGAGACTTCTGATTTGGGATTGAGATTTGAATAATGTGTTGGTTTCGAAGGAAATTCAAATTTATAAAAACTGAGATTGGTTCTTTCTTATTTTTAAACTGAGTTGAATGTGTGATTCATGTTTAACTGTCATGTGGGATTTGGGTATTAGAATACTGATTGAAATTCGAAGGTAACTGTCAACTATATTTCCAAATTTTTTGGTTAGTTAGCTCACTGTCTACTGATATTGCCTACACACCCTCATGCCATGTTTCATTCACACACACACACACAGTGTAATCACTATTTTCCAGGAATTGCTATACCTGAGATTTATGCTTCCTTAACATGAACTGATATCGAGTGATGTATTCTTGATAACCTGGAATGAATTCCTAAAACCTGAGATGTTCATTCCCTTTAACCTGAGTTTGTCACTATTTTTCTAGGTTCTACCATGCCACATTATTCCCTGTTTAGATTGTATCACACTGTTTTCAGATTACAGTATACATTGCAGTCCTCTACATGAGCACCTGTCTACTTCCTGTGCACAGGAACACCATGCCACACACAGTAAACTCATTCCCTGTTTTTCTTAACATAAGTACACTGTTTTGTAATAGGTTTTCCAGATTTTGTCACACACATATGTCTCTCTCACTCACACTCACATGCCTAACACACACCCTATCATGTATCTCACTACACACACTCTTGCACTCTCACACACACACACCCTTGGACACATACATGTGCCTTTCCTTTTCTCTATACATATGTATATACATATATATATATATATATATATATATATATATATATATATATATATGAGATGTCTATATATATGTATCCTATATTATGTGTGTACTAATATATATATTAGATATATATGTAATGGGTGATTTATCATAGGTAGCCTATATGCTAATGTATGTTACTAAGTTATATTATATAATATATCAATATGTGTATTCTATATTAGAGTGTATAATATATTAGATATATTTTGACTTGTGTATGTGATTTATAGTTGGTTTTAGGCATGGTATTGCCTAATAGCCTATAGCCTAGGCTATTAGCCTATTGTTGTGGCTTGAATGCCAGTATAGAGTCTAGTTAGACTTGTGTAGCCTTGTTAGACCTAGAATATAATAGTATAGACTTGTTTGACTTAGGTTTGACCTAGATTGACCTAGATTCATGTACAATACATTGTAGTGCATCTTATTACCATTCTGGACTTATTGTGACTTGTACTGTTCTAAATAGGAGCCAGACACCACTCCTCGGACAGTACTTTCATCTTGGACATTCAGATAGCAGGCGAGTACATTCTCTGATCTTTTCATACCTGTCTGGACTATATTCATGCTCTAGATTACTTTACTTGATGCTGACACGTATCTTCACGGATTAGTACTATGTTGATCCTTTCCTGAGATGTTATCCCTCTACGGGTGCATCGGGTATTTCATGTTCATGTACTTTATCATGTGCATCAGGTACTCCTTGTACTCGTACTAAGTTCATGTATTCACATGTTCTCATGTGCCTTCATGTACTATCATGTGCCTCATGTACTACTCATTACATGAGTCCACATATCTTTAGCTGTATTTATGTGCCAATAACGTAACTTGAATGGATCCTTGTGTATTGATTGGGGCAGGGTGAGTAGAATTGGTTATGTGATCATTATCCCTAGTAGGTATTTATATGCCTCTTAGTTGTATTCATGTGCCCCTAAGCCGTTTACATAACCATATTGTACTCTAAATCACTTAGCCACTTACAGTCTTTACTTATCATGTATTTACTTTCAGTTACAAAATATCTCATGTTTTTCCCGTACTTCCTTTTCAGCATTTCCTTTATTTTACTCTATTGCATGCTTTATACTCCTAACCTGTTATGAACTGTTTTGAGAGATATGTGCTCGTTCCCGTCCTAATTAGACCTGTTGAAAATTTTACAGAGGACGAGGAGAAGGCCTGTTTAGATACTTCTATGGGACAGCCTTAGAGGACACTTGCGATCCGAACTTCCAATCGGGTCCCTTAGCTGTAGAGACTGATGCTCCGTAAATATCTTTATCTTATTTTTTGTATTGGAGATTTGAGTTGTTATTTGGATCTGTATTATTTCTGGTTCTCAGTGGAGTTTATCATAGACACTTAGCTTTCTTTCTATTTGTATTCCTGTGGATTTGGATATTGCCACTTTTATATTATTCTATCTTATCGTATTCTACCTTAGATGTGATTGAGATATATTCTGTTATGTCACCCCCATTCGGGGAGTATAACTGTTTATTACCTTAAATTGTTAGATGTTGTGACCTAGGACAACGTTCTACCGCCGACACTGCGGCGTAGGCTGGGCGTTGTTACGTACTCGTACCTTCACAGTAGGTGCGGATCGTGACACGTTTTTAGTGGTGGCCCATGTAGGTCGAGTTTGTGTAGTGGTATTCGAACTAGAATATCACTACAGCCTGCAGTAGGATTAGGATATATTTTTTGAATGTACTCAATCACAGTTAGGATTTCTTGAGAGATTCCTGGGATGACCCTTGAGAATCTTATTTAAACTTCAATTTGAATTATTTCCCTTGTTTTGTTGCTCTCACTCCTTGATTACTAAATTTGATTTTGTTGGATCGTTGTTGATTTTGATTTTCCTATCGAGATGAATTTTAAGGCCTGAGTTACGATATTTTTCTGATAACATATGTTGACAGGAATACAGTGATAGAAAAACATCTACTTGATTATGGAACTTGTAGTTTATCGCAGCCATATTAGCTGGCGTGGCAGAAACATAGAGACCTGACTTCGGATGTACGTATCTTGGTTATGAGATTTGGAATTTCTTGCAGCTATACTAGTCGGCATAGCGAGATTTTCATGCGACATGATTGTAGAGGTGCATACCCTAGTTATGGAATCTATCGTTTATCGCAGCCTTGCTTACTGGCATGACGAGGACTCTGAGTAACATGATTTTGGACAGACGCATATGATTATCAGATTGTATCTTGAGAAGGTTTTTAAACATATCATCTCTATCGTACCATTCTGTTGTTATAAATTGTACCCCATCATCAAATAACTTAGGAGTAAGAGTAACTTTAGTTGTTATTATAAATCTTGTGTAACTTCTCGCTATAAAATTCTTCCTAATACAATGAATCGATGATTTTGCTAGACCTTAACTTGGATTTGTTATTATAACTCTGGTTTTAAAATGGTTCTTTCTTTTAAACAGATAAGCAGAACAGATTTTATCATTATTTTCTTCTTGCCATTATTTTTTGTATTACCTTAAAATATATAAATATAGTGGACACAGATGCTTGCCTGACATATATGCATGCTACACTTGATTACCAACCTATCTAAATGCATATTAATATGTTGATGTTAATTTCTCAAAATCCCAATAATTCTAATATAGGACAGTATCAATGACTAGTTCTCCGTTTTCCAGATTAATTTCGTAAATTAAATTTAAATTTCATATTATTAGTTGTTGTTTACATTACTGCACAATATATGTTACATAAAGGGTTTCATGTCTTAAAGAAAATTGGTTGAGTTTGGTTGAGTTTTGTGTTGAATTTGTCAATCTGAGACTGTGTACATATTAAACCTTTAACCCTGGATTCTAAGTGTTTAGTTCAATTTGTGGTTTTAAATTGTAATGTTTTGAGCCGTATACATTGTTATGTGTAGGTATATAATGTTAGGTTTCATACTCTTACATGTTAGGTTGTGGTTGTGGTGAACCTTGAGTTGGTTTTGATGTTCGAATTTCTCCAAAATCTTGAAAACTGAATACATGTTAACATTTTTACATTTCTTTCAAATGTGTAGTTCAATTTCAGATCTAATATGTAATGTAGAACTAAACTGAAAGATCAAACCCTTTATTTCAAGTTTTAACCCATGTATACTTGACACTCTACACTAATGTTCACAACTGCCTTGAAAACCTAACCCTTCATCTCTATGTTATGTTCATATATATATATATATATATATATATATATATATATATATATATATATATATATATATATATAGTTCTGTATACATGTTATAATGTATGTAGATGCATAATTAAATCTCTACCTCTCTATATATATCGTGATTGGATTTCAATGCTATTGACTTTCGTTCTTTAAACTTTTGATTTTGATTTTTTTTAAATAGTACCCCTTTATATTTTATTTTATTTTTGATAATTACCAGTTTTCAGATAGAATGATAGACTACCTTACAACCTTGATGATTGTTGTTTTTTATCCTTTCCAGTATGGCACCCATGACCCGAGTCCGTCGCCTGAGAGCAGCTGCAGCTACTGAGAGTGTGATTCCACTTCCTATTGTTCAGGAGGTAGTGATCCCTCTATCTGATCAGGGGGTGGTGGCACCTCCTACCATCGAGGAGGTGTTAGCATCCTCACCTGAGAGTTTCTCTCCACCACCTGTTATTCAGGAGAGAGCTGCAGTCTCATCTGAGACTAAGAGTCCTTCCTCGTCTCCTCCTCTGCCTCCAGGAGCGGTACCCCATACCATACCCTCGGTATGTTTGTTTTCTGACGGAGCTCAGATATCCAGACTTCTCCGGGATGTGTTGGAGGCACAGAGAGTTCAGGCTGAGATCCTGAAGGAGCAGGGCCGCTGGATCCAACTGCTGTAGGATTTGGTACATTTAGGAGGAAAGCCTAGTTCTAAGAGGACGAGGAGCAGTGTATACCCAGAGCCCCGTGAGCACCCAGACTATCAGCCTATACCAGCCTACCCAGTCCAGACTCCTGTTCAACAGAGGCAGCTGAGAGAGTGCCTACCTGCACCTTCTGTAAAAAGCCTGGACATGTATGGGGCTACTGTAGGAAGAGAAGAGGGGTGTGCCTATTATGTGGGTCAGCTGCACACATGCTGCGAGACTGTCCTGCTGCACTTATTCCAGCCAAGGCTCCGCCTTCGGGAGGGAGTTCCAGCCACCAGACCTAGTTGGGGTGAGTCCTTGACCTATACCTTAGCCAGTCTTGATAATTGATTTCCCTACCATATTGTTGTATGTTTTGATACCTTATGATTGCTTTTGATCTAATATGACTAGAATGGCTAGATGAGACCTCAGACTGATACCACTTACCAAAATCCTATATGCTATCTTTCCAATTGCATGATTTAGATAAGTTTTCTATTGACCTTGATTGTTGGGGTTTGACCTAGAAGGGGTACGATCATCTTAATTTTTAGGACAAAATTTTTCTAAGGTGGGTAGGATTATAACACCTAGTTTTCTAAAATGAGGATAATTTTAAAATTTTGTAATATTAGTCTTTTAATAATGATATTTAAATCATGATATGATTTTTGGTAATTTTAAATCATTTAAAACTATTTTAAATTATGACTTATAATTTTGGTGTTTTGCTAGTATAACACTAGAGACAGCTTGACCTAGAGCCTAGCACTGTGATTAGGGTGTTTCATTTATCATTTCCAGTTTGAGGGTATTTTGTCATTTTAAATTTAATTGAATATAATATATATATTATTTGGAATTTAATATATTATTAAGAATGGTGTGATTTTAATATTATTTAATTGATTGCCATGTATTGTGATTAGCCTAACTTAGTTTGGACCTAACCTAGATTAGTCATAGCTAGTCTTAGATAACCATGGTTAGTGTTAGTTAGTATTAATTAGAATTATTGGAATTTAAGTGATTTTTGGTATAATTTAATTTAGTGCTATTCTTGACTTTGACTCATGGTGACTTAGGAGACTGTCCTAGAAGCTAACCTAGGTCATGACTATTGGTTAGGTTATGGAACCCTAGCCTGACCTAAGTTAGTGATATCAAACCCATTAGAACTTATTTTGAGAGATTAGGAATTGATTAGGTTAGCTAATGGCTTGTGGTTTCACAAGTCATGATTTATGACTTAAGCCTTAGAGGCCCAAGGCCCAACACCAAGTGAACCCTAGCCGAACACAGCCATGGCCGGCCACATAGGGATTCCCCCACCTATTTAATCCCTCCTAGAAGTTAGGGCTAGCCTCCATTAGGAATTTCTCAAGTTTTAGAAAGAGGTAAGTCTCCATCTTCATTAATTTCTAGAAATTCCATTTCAATTCCTTTTCCACCCAAACCAATTACAATAGGCTCTAAATTTATTTTACTTGCTGTTGGTATTGAGAAATTTCTGGGGAGAAACAATTTGGGAGAGTTTTGGAAGCTTGAGGAACCACTCTCATTTGGGGCTTTTTGAGCCTTTGCAACCTATAGGTAAATTCAAATCTACACCATAGAATATTATTTTTATTGCATATCTAGTAAGCCCTAGACCTACCCTAGCTGTAGGTATAGCTAACCCTAGGATTCGTGTTCGATACATGTCCGTATCGGACACGTATCAGTTCATGTATATAGGTGTTTGATGAAATACCCCAAAGGGCATTTCAATTTAATTTCAGGAATGTATTTGAATAGAAATTTAGGTTTTAAACTTGCTTAGGGGTTTCTAGTGTCCTGAGTCGTGTTTGGTGTCATGTCGTGTCGCCACGGACAAGGGAACACGTGGTTGCACACGCGCGTGCGCGAGCAGGTTGCTTGCCATGATGCTCAGGGTCTTTTGTGCGCAGGACACGCCACTAGGACACGTGATACTTGACACGCAAGATGGGGTATTGACTTACACCACGTGTGTCAAGTTTCACGACCCCTCGTGTCGTGTCGGACACGGTGTCGTGCGTGCACAGGGTATACACTGTGCGTGTATCATCGTATTATTGGTTCACTGTTTTGTTTTCAGTTTTAAATGTTTTAATTAGTGATTTTAATTGTTAATTAGATCCTAAACATGATATATGATCTATGTTAGATTAGATTTACATGCTAGTTTAGGTTGTTTGCTGTGGAAATTGGATTCGAGCACATGTATTCGACTGATATTGACTGATACTCTATCTCAGTTTTCCTAAAGCTGTTGAACCCATTCAATCCTATTTAAATTGATTTCAAATTGCTGTCTCGAGTTGTCTAATGATCTCTGTTAATTAGATTACTTATTAGAATTAGAATTTTGATTTGGTAATGGGGTTTTAGACATTCATTGGGTTCAAGATTTCAATATCGGCTGATACTCATAGACTGGTACATGGTTATTCAAATTGCTGGGCAATTAAATCTCTGTTTCATTGATGTTTTTCACTGTTAAATGTTCCCACATAACTGTTGTTCATATTTAGCTAAATGTTGCTTTCGAATGAGACTTCTGATTTGGGATTGAGATTTGAATAATGTGTTGGTTTCGAAGGAAATTCAAATTTATAAAAACTGAGATTGGTTCTTTCTTATTTTTAAACTGAGTTGAATGTGTGATTCATTTTTAACTGTCATATGGGATTTGGGTATTAGAATACTGATTGAAATTCGAAGGTAACTTCAACTATATTTCCAGATTTCTTGGTTAGTTAGCTCACTGTCTACTGATATTGCCTACACACCCACATGCCATGTTTCATTCACACACACACAGTGTAATCACTATTTTCCAGGAATTGCTATACCTGAGATTTATGCTTCCTTAACATGAACTGATATTGAGTGATGTATTCTTGATAACCTGGAATGAATTCCTAAAACCTGAGATGTTCATTCCCTTTAACCTGAGCTTGTCACTGTTTTTCCAGGTTCTACCATGCCATATTATTCCCTGTTTAGATTGTATCACAGTGTTTTCAGATTACAGTATACATTGCAGTCCTTTACATGAGCACCTGTCTACTTCCTGTACACAGGAACACCATGCCACACACAGTAAACTCATTCCCTGTTTTCCTTAACATAAGTACACTGTTTTGTAATAGGTTTTCGAGATTTTGTCACACACACATGTCTCCCTCACTCACACTCACATGCCTAACACACACCCTATCATGTATCTCACTACACACACTCTTGCACACTCACACACACTTGGACACATACATGTGTCTTTCCTTTTCTCTATACATATGTATATATATATATTTGAGATGTATATATATATGTATCCTATATTATGTGTGTACTAATATATATATTAGATATATATGTAATGGGTGATTTATCATAGGTAGCCTATATGCTAATTTATGTTACTAAGTTATATTATATAATATATCAATATGTGTATTCTATATTAGAGTGTATTATATATTAGATATATTTTGACTTGTGTATGTGATTTATAGTTGGTTTTAGGCATGGTATTGCCTAATAGCCTATAGCCTAGGTTATTAGCCTATGGTTGTGGCTTGAATGCCAGTATAGAGTCTAGTTAGACTTGTATAGCCTTGTTAGAACTAGAATAGAATAGTATAGACTTGTTTGACTTAGGTTTGACCTAGATTGACCTAGATTCATGTAGAATGCATTGTCGTGCATCTTATTACCATTCTGGACTTGTTGTGACTTGTACTGTTCTAAATAGGAGCTAGATACCACTCCTCGGACAGTACTTTCATCTTGGACATTCAGATAGCAGGCGAGTACATTCTCTGATCTTTTCATACCTGTCTGGACTATATTCTTGCTCTAGATTACTTTACTTGATGCTGACACGTATCTTCACGGATTAGTACTATATGGATCCTTTCCTGAGATGTTATCCCTCTACGGGTGCATCGGGTATTTCATGTTCATGTACTTTATCATGTGCATCAGGTACTCCTTGTACTCGTACTAAGTTCATATATTCACATGTTCTCATGTGCCTTCATGTACTATCATGTGCCTCATGTACTACTCATTACATGAGTCCACATATCTTTAGTTGTATTCATGTACCAATAACGTAACTTGAATGGATCCTTGTGTATTGATTGGGGCGGGGTGAGTAGAATTGGTTATGTGATCATTATCCCCAGTAGGTATTCATGTGCCTCTTAGTTGTATTCATGTGCCCCTAAGCCGTTTACATAACCATATTGTACTCTAAATCACTTAGCCACTTACAGTCTTTACTTATCAAGTATTTACTTTCAGTTACAAAATATCTCTTATTTTTCCTGTACTTCCTTTTCAGCATTTCCTGTATTTTACTCTATTGCATGCTTTATACTCCTAACCTGTTATGAACTGTTTTGAGAGATATGTGCTTGTTCCCGTCCTGATTGGACCTGTTGAAAATTTTACAGAGGACGAGGAGCAGGCCTGTTTAGATACTTCTATGGGACAGCCTTAGAGGACACTTGCGATCCGGACTTCCAGTCTGATCCCTTAGCTGTAGAGACTGATGCTCCGTAGATATCTTTATCTTATTTCTTGTATTGGAGATTTGAGTTGTTATTTGGATCTGTATTATTTCTGGTTGTCAGTGGAGTTTATCGTAGACACTTAGCTTTCTTTCTATTTGTATTCCTGTGGATTTGGATCTTGCATCTTTTATATCATTCTATCTTATCGTATTCTACCTTAGATGTGATTGAGATATATTCTGTTATGTCACCCCCATTCGGGGAGTATAACTGTTTAGTACCTTAAACTGTTAGATGTTGTGACCTAGGACAGCGTTCTACCGCCGACATTGCGGCGTAGGCTGGGCGTTGTTACGTACTCGTACCCTCACAGTGGGTGCGGGTCGTGACACACTTGCCTAGGACTTGGTAGGTGGGAGGAGTAAATAAAGAAGATGAAGAAGTAAATAAAGAAGTGAATGAGGTGAGATAGAAGGAGTTGGGTTATATATCAACCCTCTCCATCTCAAACCAAACCAAGCCAAGTCAAATTGAACCAAACCAAATCAAATAAACCAAGACAAGATTAAACCAAGACTCGGCTAAGCAAGACAAGTCTAACTACGGTCCACCTAATAAATGTCAGAAATCCGTATACGAATACTGAAAATACGTATAACGGAAAACGGGAGTGATAGTGGCCCATGCAGCTCTACGAATAATTTGTTTGGCTACATCACTGTGCCGAGCAAGCCTGCATATATTATTAGAATCTAGGATCTCATCCACATATGCTTGATATCATTCCTTGTTTCCATTTTCGAACTCTATATTCACCCACCCTTTAGAGTATATATTGCTTAACATATCGGTCCTACAATTGGTATCAGAACGGGTTAATTGACAATTACATATTTACTAGTTAACCGTTTATGTCATTTACTTGCATATACTCTCTAGAGACACTATCACATGGATAATGCACGTAAAGGACAATCCACCAACGGATCTCCACAGTTTGATGGAAGCAACTACGGTTACTAGAAAACACGAATGAGCTTCTACTTGAAGTTATTAGATTTTGACCTTTGGTCAATCGTTATTGATGGCTACAAAAAGCTAGCACGTATAGTTGTTGATGGTGCACTTGTTGATAAACCACATGATAAGTACACTGTTAATGAAAAGAAACAAGCTAGTCTTGACGCTCATTCTATTAACGTGCTATTTTGTGCAGTAGACATGACTGAATTTAACAAGGTGTCGACTTGCACAATATCACATGAAGTATGGAAGCTTCTAGAGGTGACTCATGAAGGTACAACTCAAGTAAAAGAATCAAAGATCAGTAGATTGACTCAAGAATACGAAGCATTCAAAATGAAGCCAAATGAGACGATTACTCAGATGTTCACCTATTTTCTTGACATCGTAAATCTGTTGTCTTCCCTCGGCAAGGAGTACAACAATCACGAAAAGATTCGCAAAGTACTGAGTGGTCTCACAAAGAACTGCAACCCCAAGGCTACAACAATCGTTGAAGGAAACGACCTCACAACAATGTCACTTGAAACACTCATGGTAAAGCTAATGACTCACGAGCTAGATCTGCAAGATTTTAAAGAATCGGCACCCAAGGAGAACTTAATTGATTTCAAGGCACAACACAAAAGAATAGTTGAAGAGGAGTCTGAAGACAGTGACTCAGATGGAGAATAGAAAGCTCTCATGGTAAGAAATTTTAGAAAGTTCCTGAAGTTCAATCACCGAAACAAGAACATCAACAACAATGACGATAAAGAGCAAATATGCTATGGATGCAAAAAGAAAGGACACAACAAGAAAGATTGCTCGTCAGCATCATCGACCAAGAAGGAAAACAAATATCAAAAGAGTTACACGAAGAAATTGATATCCAAAAAGTATGCAAACACGAGTATATGGCACGAAAGTGAATCCAGCGACTCAGAAGACGATACTTCTCAAGATGCTACAAATGTGTGACTAATAGCATTCGATCAGGTAACTACTAACCCTCTATATGAAGACTTTACTTTTGATGAGCTAGGTGATACTTTTTGTTACCTCCTAGAAGACCATAGAAAATGGCTAGGCAAATACAAGACTTATAAGAAGGTCTCAAGGAACACAACTTGAGATAGAAAGACTGACCCTACTACTAGAAGATGTTAAAGAAAACCAACCTCTAGTGAGACTAGTGAGTAAGCTTCTATCAAGTTACAATTACATGAAGTATCACGCACTCTTGAAGAAAAAACAAGATCATAGGTCAGCTATAAGAAGATTATCAAATTGAGAAGAAGAAGAGTATCAATGCACTGATTAGGAATGATGCCCTAATAGCTAATTATAATAGATTATTTAACACTTCCAAAGAGTTGTTAATCAGGCTAGGAAAATAGCCGGTATCGACTGCTTCCTCTCCTAATACGTGTCACTTACCAAAAGGAACACTATCCAACTAAAGACTATCAAACCCAAGAGTTATAGCAATCCTATACATACTTTTTATTATAAGTATCCTATGAAATCCCATTGGACTGCCAAATAGGTACATAAGACCAATACTTCATTTAACACTCATGCACATGCTAGATGTCACTACTGTGGCACCCCTGGTCATATTTCTTCTACATATGGAGTTAGAAGATTAGTATATTTGAATATTTATACTTAGGTACCAAAAACTAATGTGTCAGGACCTTATAAGAAAAGGGTACCAAAAGTTTCATCCACAAATTGTTTTGTAGGTGGAACATCCAACCTATTCTAGAAGCAAGTGGATCCTCGACAACGGTTGCTCACGACACGTGACTGGCGATGCATCTTTGTTTGCAACACTGTCGAAGAAGAAAGAAGGATACGTCTCCTTCGAAAACAATTTGAAAGGGTACATTATAGGTATTAGTAATGTTGATAAGGCTCCCTATCCCATTATTAAAGATGTATATCTTGTAACAGAATTAAAGCATAACCTACACAGCATAAGTCATTTAGCTGACCATGGTTATGGTATTAATTTTGTTAAAGATAAATGTATTGTGGTTTATAGCTCAACTAGTAGTGCTATTTTTAAAGGTATTACAGAAGATAATATCTATGTTTTCTATCTTTTGTAGAATACTAACACTATAGGTAGATGCCTATACGCTAAAAATAACGAGAGTTAACTGTGGCACATGAGGCTAGGACATGCAAACATGGATACAATTATGAGATTATCCACAAAGAAATTGGTACGAGGCTTACGAGAGATCGCTTTAAAAAAGACATGGTATGTAGCAACCGTGAAAAAAACAAAGCTATTAAATCAACTTTTAAGTCGATCAACGTTGTAAGTACTACTCGACCACTACAACTATTACATATGTATCTATTTGGACCAAACAGAGTTGCTTGTCTAAATGGTAAGCTATATGCTTTTGTAATTATAGATGATTAATCTAGATACACGTGGGTATATTTCCTAGATCATAAGAATAACACACTTTCAAAATTTATCACATTTTCTAAATGGTACAAAATAAGAAAGGATTCATGATCACTCGAATTCGAAGTGATCATGGTAGAGAATTCGAGAATGCTGACTTTGAGCAACTTTGTGACTTACATATATTTGCATGAATTTTCTTGCCTAGGACTCAGCAAAAAAATGGTGTTATAGAACGTAAGAAAAGAACTCTTAGCGAGATGGCTAGATTTATGTTAAACTAATTTATCCTATCTAAATATTTTTGGGCTAAAGCTGTCAATACAGCATGCTATGTTCTGAACAGGTTCTGATTCGACCTAAATCGAAAAAGACTCCCTATGAACTTTGGTTTAATATGACCCCCTCTGTTTCTTATTTTAAAATTTTTGGATGCGAATGTTTTATTTTGAATACAAAAGATAATTTGGGAAAATTTGACTCAAAAGCCGATGAAGGTATTTTTCTAGGTTATGCGGCTAAGAGCAAAGGTTACTGAGTCTTCAACAAGAAATTAATGTCAGTCGAAGAATCAATCAACGTCACCTTCGATGAAATGAACAATCAGACAAACAACGATAGTGACGATGAGGACCACGGTACACCAAGCAAAGCACCTAGTGAAGCGGGACCTGAAACCAGCTACTTGGAGAGTCTGCCTGTAATGCCTGTGGTTCGTATTACGTATTTCTGGAATACGTGTACGTATTTATTCTTGTATTGCATGATTTCCTGGCTTGGCATTTCCTCCCTGGGCTCGGTTTATTCTTGGTCCGGGTTGGCTTGGTTCGGTTTGGGATTTGCTATTGGTTCATGATGAACCCATGGGTGAACCCCCTACCTACCACCACCATTCATATTTATTACCCCTTCTCCTTTCTCTCTCTTCATTTATCATCATCTTCTCCACCATTACTTCCTTACCTACCAGAGAGGATAGAGAGGTCTAGACAAGTGCAACTTACTTCATGGAGGAACTCCAATTTTATTGCTTCATTCTCTTCCTTACAGCATTTTAACTAACTTTAGAACTTGGCATTTTCACTTTCCATGGCTAGATTCTTGTAGATCTATATTTATTTTATTTTCGGATTTCTTGGGTTTTGATCTACTTAATCTAGTTATTTTCGAGTTTTGATGTTTCCATGTTGTAGAAAATCTCGTTCTACCCCATTTTGACCTATGGAAGTTCGGATTTGGGCTCCGGATGAAGGTTTTATGAAGCTTGAAAGGCATGGGCTCATAGTGTTCTTCTCTTCGGAAATTTGGAGAAGAAGAACAATTCCCTGGCGCATGGCTGTACTTGACCGCATGAGTATTCATGCGGCAAGTCGCCCCCAGCCGCATGAAACCCTTGTCCTTCTAAGCCGCATGAAACTTAGTCCCAGCCGCATGAGGCTGAGTCCCATTCTTAGCCGTATAGGCTCATTTCTCATCAGGCGCATGAGTCTATATGGACTTAGCCGTATTAGTGGGAGCAACTATTTAAACCGCATATGCAACTGTCACCCCCCCAGCCGCATAAGCAATCGCATTGACCTAGCCGCATGGATCTTGCTCCGTGAGCCGCATGAACCTGAGTCCGTTTCAGCCGCATGAGAACCCTTTCCTTTGAGCCGCATGCGCCCTTGACTGAACCTAGCCGCATGCGCCTTTGCTTATGTAGCCGCATGTGTGCCCGCTATATCGAGCCGCATGGATTTCCCTTCCCAGCCGCATGAGATCCATCCTGGCCGCATATGCTTTAGCCGCATGGTTCTTCTATAGCCCTGAATATTGATATTTTATTAGATATTTTACGTCCATTTTATATCCTTACGCCTTTTGTCCTGAACTTGGAAATCATGAATTCATTTGATATGTTTGGAATTGATAATTGAGCATGACCTGACAGTGACCCGTAGTGGTGCACTCCTGACATGACTAACCTGACATGACCTGATAGTGGCCCGTCGTGGCGCACTCCTGACCAGTATACTTGACATAAAAATTTGACATGATATATCTCGATCAGCTGTTGCGACGACTACCTAACATGACATGACCTGTATAATTAATCCTGGACACCGTGGGCGATTGTGCTTGTATAAATAATCCAGTCCTGTCTTGCATCATGTCTAGGAGGGGACTCCTGAGTACCACGATCAGGAGTACCTATTGAAATGAACTAAGGACTAATCACTAGATTAATACACTAGTCATAAAGATCTTCCAGCTACAGGCAATCCCGTTACCTGGGCACGCCTTGGGATCTGTAGCCTGCCGTCGAGTAGGACACATTTCCAGCACATTGTCATGTGTTGCACCCTTCAAGCTACCTAAGGGTACATTCATTTTCTGGACGATGTACCTACCTGAATTCAACTTTAATCTTTTAATCCGGGTAACCTGGATGGTCTGCAGGGCTTGTGGCTGTGGAAGATTCTTACTGCATCTTGCTAGTAACTAGGCCTGTGATAACCCTAGTTAGTTAAAGTATCAAGCCGTAATTCTTGCTTGGCCGTGAAGTGATTGGATGGAGTCTAACCAGTCTAGTCTTGCCCTGATCTTGTTCCAGATTACTGCTTGACCAGAATGCTTGTATTTATTTTACCGATAAATGGTGAGAATTCCAAGTTCTGTTCAGACGAAGGGTTACAACCCCGGTCCTTGTTTGGTTTACGGGTTGTAACCTGGTTATCTGAATAGTTCCATGGTTATCTCGACGTATATCATCCTGATGTATTTTCTTTATTTCCAGTTCTTACTTTTATTTATATCTTGTGCTGATTGCTGGCTTTAGTTCCTAAGTGAAGCTTCCTTTGTGGCACTTGTTCTTTCTGGGATCTGACCCAGCTAGTTTTGTATGGCCAGATTTTGGAGCAGCTCCAGAGGATCTACCGACCTTCCAACCAGATGGTGGCCACTAGACGGAACCCTGGCAACGAGTGGGTTATTTTTGGCTCTCCCACTCCATTGTAAAAATATTCTTTTGAGGCGTTTAGCCGACGAGCACCTGTTTAGCTCGATTTGTATTTACTTACTGTCTGCCTACGGGCTGTAACATGATTGACAGATCCTAGGGTTGATCATGTATGACTAAACTCTTGCTAGTCCTAACATTTTGTAACGACTAGCTTCATGATCAGCTGAATATGTAATGTTTGGGACGCCTTACTATTGTATATTTAATGATCATACTTCTTGTAACCTTTACTTACATGCTTGTGATTGAGACACTAGGCTTGTTCATGACCTTAAGAGACTGTTGGCTTGTAGATAAACCCTCATGTATCCTAGACAGCCGTGACCGTATAGCGAGATGGATTCTATTTCATATACGTAGCTAGCTATGTCTGTCCCCGCTCTCTAGTATTCTGGTTCTGGGGCGTGACATGGTTTAAGTGGTGGCCCATACAGGTCTTGTAAATCAAGATATGTGAGGGTTTACCGAATAGATGTCTCAATCAGTATTCGTCCTTGATCTCTGCTCGTATCTTCTGAATCCCTGGATTCTTGTCCTGATCATATGCTTGTATCATTGATCTGTTCTGGTCCTTCCTTATTGTTTCCTATGTCGTCTTCTTCAGCGACATTGTTCGTGGTCCTACCGATCAGCAAGGCGGAGCACCTCCCGCGGACCAGCAGCAACTGGAGATCAAGTCCAGCATTCCGGAGTAGCCTCCAGAGTCGTGCCTTCTGGCGGAGAGCCACCAGTCCAGCCAGTTCAGCCTGCCGAGCCTGATGATGGTACTTTGGTAGAACTCGTCAGGACCTTGATAGCTTCCCAAGATCGTCGTGGAGACGCCTTGCATCAGGCAGTGGCAGATGCGTTGACCAGAGGCGGTCATCAGGGTAACAGCGTGGCCAACAGCTTCAAGCGCTTGAACCCTCCATTCTTCGACGGTAGTGAAGATGCTATCGCAGTAGATGTATGGCTTCAGGATACAGAGCTGATTCTAGAAGCAGCCAGGACCCCAGAGAATGAGAAGGTAGCCGTGGTGCGCCTGCAGTTGCTAGATCTTGCCCGCAGCTGGTGGACAGCTCAGGCCGTTGGATTAGCAGCACCCATTGCTTGGGCAGTATTCAGAGAGAGATTCCAGACCAAGTATTTCGATGCCGTGGCTCGGTATGACCTACAGACGAGGTTCACCAATCTGAAGCAGATGGACAGAACAGTCGACGGATATGCGGCCGAGTTTTCCAGACTCAGTCGGTTTGCTCCTACTTTGGTGGCAACCGAGTATGATAGAGCCCAGCGGTTCCAGCAGGGACTT
This sequence comes from Iris pallida, assembly GCA_029216955.1. Classification (NCBI taxonomy): domain Eukaryota; kingdom Viridiplantae; phylum Streptophyta; class Magnoliopsida; order Asparagales; family Iridaceae; genus Iris; species Iris pallida. The sequence continues at coordinate 7,907,383 of JANAVB010016195.1, forward strand.
CACCTGGAGATCTTGTTGGCGGTCGAGCAGTTTGAGCATCAGACTTTTGATGCAGTTTTGAGAGTAGCTAGGAGGCATGAGTATACCTCCCAGAGGATTTTGGATAGGGCCAGAGGTCGAAAGAGATCTCACAGCCAGCTAAATCAGTCTTCAGCACCAGCCCCGGCAGCCAGGGCTTTGACTATTGGAGCTCCGAGGCGAGCGGCCTTCGTAACGTCGGTCCAGCATTCCACTCCGACGTACCCTCAGCAGCAGAAGCAGAAGCAGTCTTCCACAGTGGGATGTTCTCATTGTGGGAAGCCAGGCCATGTAGTGGCAGAATGTCGCAGGGCACAGGGATTGTGTCTGGCTTGTGGAGCACCAGACCATAGGGTTGGATCCTGTCCGAATAGGGGTGGTTCATCATCGTCCAACCTTTCTAGCTCTTCGGTGAGAGGATCAGCTCCGGTCCTACAGCAGCAGTATCCATTGTCGAGGCCCTTGCCGTCTCAGACCCAAGTATTCCAGCAGCAGAACCCCCAGCAGTATGCACAAGTCCAAGCCCAGAGTCAAAGCAGGCAACGAGGATTTCAGCAGAGGGGACCAGCACCCCGAGGGCACGGTCAGGATATAGTGATGACCGTAGAGGAAGGATTGGCACCAGGAGAGGTAGTGGCAGGTACTATTCTCGTCAACTCCTTTCCAACTTCAGCTTTATTTGATTCTGGTGCATCATATTCATTTATGTCTGCACGATTCGCGACACGGGTAGGATTGGAGCCCGAGTCATTATCAGTAAGGCTCAATATACTTACTGGTAACGGACTTGTGGGAGTAGATAGGGTGTTTTCCTCGTGTCGGATCGTAGTTAGCGGTAGAGAATTCCCCGCTAGATTGATAGAGTTCCCGATGGCCGATTATGATGTGGTCTTAGGGATGGATTGGTTGAGGAACCAGTATGCTAGGATAGACTGCCACATTGGCAGGGTTGTTTTTAGCATTCCAGGCGAGCCAGAGTTTTCTTTCTCCCGAGGTGAAGTTGAGTCATCTCCTCCGATATTGCGGATGGCAGTAGCAGCAGTTCAGTTGCCCAAGATAGTCGAAGAGTTTCCAGATGTTTTCCTAGAAGAACTTCCAGGTATGCCTCCAGAGCGGGAGATCGAGTTCACTATAGATTTGATTCCCGGGACAGCCCCAGTGTCAAAGAGAGTCTATAGGATGGCGCCTTCAAAGTTGGAGATATTGTATAAGATGATTGAAGAACTTCGAGCCAAGGGATTCATTCGTGCTAGTGGATCGCCTTGGGGAGCCCCGATGCTTCTTGTGAAAAAGAAGGATGGTACGTCCAGGTTATGTGTTGATTATCATACCTTGAACTCAGAGACAATCAAGAACAGATACCCTCTTCCGAGGATAGATGACTTATTTGATCAACTCAAGGGGGCTTCAGTATTCTCGAAGATTGATTTGCGTTCAGGTTATCATCAGATCAGAGTCAGAGAACAGGACATCCCGAAGACAGCTTTTAGATCGAGATATGGGCATTGGGAGTTTCTTGTTATGCCTTTTGGAGCAACCAATGCGCCGACAGTATTCATGGACCTCATGAATCGCATCTTCATGCCTTACTTGGATCAGTTTGTGATTGTGTTCTTGGATGACATCCTAGTCTACAGCAAGAGTAAAGCAGAGCATGAGCAGCATCTCCGTGTGGTTCTTCAGATCCTTAGAGAGCACCAGTTGTATGCCAAGTTCAGTAAATACGAGTTCTGGCTCGACCGCATTTCGTACTTGGGTCACATCATCACCAGAGGAGGAGTAGAAGTGGATCCCCAGAAGATTGTGGCTATTGAGTCATGGCCAGTGCCCAGCACAGTTGCAGAGGTTCGTAGTTTTCTTGGATTGGCCGGCTACTACCAGCGGTTTATTTCGGATTTTGCTCAAATTTTAGCGCCATTGACGCAGTTGACCCACAAGGATGCACAGTTTTCTTGGACAGTAGAGTGTCAGAATTCTTTTGAGCAGTTGAAGCGAGGCCTGATAATAGCTCCTATTCTCACGCTTCCAGATGGGGCCGGAGGATTCTCAGTGTACTGTGATGCTTCAGGCAGAGGTTTAGGATGTGTTCTGATGCAGCATGGGAAGGTAATAGCTTATGCATCACGACAACTTTGTGATCATGAGAAGAATTACCCAACCCGTGACTTGGAGCTGGCAGCAGTGGTGTTTGCACTTAAGTTATGGAGGCACTACTTGTACGGAGACAGGGTGGAGATTTTCACCGACCACAAGAGCCTGAAGTATGTTTTCACCCAGAAGGATCTTAACATGCGTCAGAGAAGATGGCTGGAGCTTCTTGTGGATTATGACGTCAACCTGCAGTATCATCCTGGAAAGGCTAATGTTGTTGCAGATGCATTGAGCAGGAGAGCGGGAGTTTATTTTCTAACAGCGCAACCAGAGCTGTTAGCAGATCTTCCGAAAATAGGTATTGAAGTTGTTCTCCCTTCCAGTGTAGCTTTGATGGCCAGCATACAAGTTCAGTCCACTATAGTCGAGAGGATCCAGATGGCGCAGTCGACAGATTCCAAGCTTCAGCAACTCAGAGCAGAGTGTGAGACAGGACGAAGACCAGAGTTATGCATTCATGAGGATGGTACACTTCGACATGGTAAGCGTCTTTGTGTACCCAGCGGAGATATCAGACAGGAAATCATGGCAGAAGCGCACAGTTCGCAGTATTCTATCCATCCCGGCAGTACGAAGATGTACCGTGATATCCACCAGCATTTCTGGTGGAATGGCATGAAGCGGGAGATAGCTCGGTTTGTCTCTCGATGTTTGGTTTGTCAACAAGTTAAAGCTGAACATCAGAGGTCCGATGGACTTCTTTAGCCCTTACCGATTCCAGAATGGAAGTGGGAGTATGTGACCATGGATTTTGTGACTGGATTACCTAGATCCCCAGCTGGTAGAGATGCTATCTGGGTTATAGTTGATCAGCTCACGAAGGTGGCTCACTTTCTTCCATTCAGAATTGGTCAGTCGACGGCTCAGCTAGCAGAGATGTACCTCAGGCAGATTGTCAGATTATACGGTGTGCCAGTCAGTATCACCTCGGACCGAGATTCAAGATTTACGTCGTACTTTTGGCGTAGCTTACAAGAGAGTTTGGGAACTCATCTCCAGTTTAGTTCAGCATATCACCCGCAGACAAATGGCCAGTCGGAGCGCACGATCCAGACTCTTGAAGACATGTTGCGGTCTTGCACACTTGACTTCGGTGGTTCATGGGAAGATCACTTGCACCTGGTGGAATTCTTGTACAACAACAGTTTCTAGGCCAGTATCCAGATGGCACCATTCGAGGCACTGTATGGTAGGAAGTGCAGATCCCCATTAGCCTGGGATGATGTTGGAGAGAGACAGATGCTCGATCCAGAAATGATTGCCCAGACAGTTGAAGTAATCAGGAGAGGCAGAGATCATCTTCGAGTTGCCCAAGATCGCCAGCGTCATTGGGCCGATTCCCATCGGCGCCCTCTCGAGTTTTCTGTCGGTGACCATATATTCCTAAGAATTTTGCCTAACCGTGGTGTCATTCGTTTCGATGTACGGGAAAAGCTTAGTCCTAGGTATATAGGGCCATTTGACATTCTGGAGTGAGTAGGAGATGTATCCTATCGTCTCGCTCTTCCACCGTCGCTAAGAGAGGTGCATGACGTGTTCCATGTATCCCAATTACAACGGTATATCCCGGACCCGAGCCACATCCTAGATCATTCGGAATTGGTTGTTGGTACCAACCTTTCGTATGAGGAGAAGCCCGTGTCTATATTGGACCGGAGAGAGAAGATCCCCAAGAATAAGACTATCAAGTTAGTCCGAGTTGCTTGGGGTCATCACTCTTTGGGGGAGTCAACGTGGGAGCATGAGGATGATATTCGATCACGATATCCCGACTTGTTTGACTCGTGAGGTATAATGTCTTTCTTATGCCTCATGCCTTCGATTCCTTGCTTGAATGAGTGATTGACTGCCTAGTTATAGCTTGTATGTGATTAATATAGCTTGTCATTGCTCCTCTAGCCTCTTAATTAAATTCTGAGGACGGAATTCTTTTAAGGTGGGTAGAGTTGTAATGCTTGTGGTTCGTATTACGTATTTCTGGAATACGTATACGTATTTATTCTTGTATTACATAATTTCCTGGCTTGGCATTTTCTCCCTGGGCTCGGTTTATTCTTGGTCCGGATTGGCTTGGTTCGGTTTGGGATTTGCTATTGGTTCATGATGAACCCATGGATGAACCCCCTACCTACCACCACCATTCATATTTATTACCCCTTCTCCTTTCTCTCTCTTCATTTATCATCATCTTCTCCACCATTACTTCCTTACCTACCAGAGAGAGGAGAGAGAGGTCTAGGCAAGTGCAACTTGCTTCATGGAGGAACTCCAATTTTATTGCTTCATTCTCTTCCTTACAGTATTTTAACTAACTTTAGAACTTGGCATTTTTACTTTCCATGGCTAGATTCTTGTAGATCTATATTTACTTTATTTTGGATTTCTTGGGTTTTGATCTACTTGATCTGGTTATTTTCGAGTTTTGATGGTTCCATGTTGTAGAGAATCTCGTTTTACCCCATTTTGACCTATGGAAGTTCGGATTTGGACTCCGGATGAAGGTTTTATGAAGCTTAAAAGGCATGGGCTCATAGTGTTCTTCTCCTCGGAAATTTGGAGAAGAAGAACAGTTCCCTGGCGCATGGCTGTACTTGACCGCATGAGTATTCATAAGGCAAGTCGCCCCCAGCCGCGTGAAACCCTTGTCCTTCTAAGCCGTATGAAACTTAGTCCCAGCCGCATAAGGCTGAGTCCCATTCTTAGCCGCATAGGCTCATTTCTCATCAGCCGTATGAGTCTATATGGACTTAGCCGCATTAGTGGGAGCAACTATTTAAACCGCATATGCAACTGTCATCCCCCCCAGCCGCATAAGCAATCGTATTGACCTAGCCGCATGGATCTTGCTCCGCGAGCCGCATGAGCCCGAGTCCGTTCCAGCCGCATGAGAACCCTTTCCTTTGAGCCGCATGTGCCCTTGACTGAACCAAGCCGCATGCGCCCTTGCTTATGTAGCCGCATGTGTGCCCGCTATATCGAGCCGCATGGATTTCCCTTCCCAGCCGCATGAGATCCATCCTGGCCGCATATGCTTTAGCCGCATGGTTCTTCTATAGCCCTGAATATTGATATTTTATTAGATATTTTACATCCATTTTATATCCTTACGCCTTTTGTCCTGAACTTGGAAATCATGAATTCATTTGATATGTTTGTAATTGATAATTGAGCATGACTTGACAGTGACCCGTAGTGGTGCACTCCTGACATGACTAACCTGACATGACCTGATAGTGACCCGTCGTGGCACACTCCTGACCATTACACTTGACATAAAAACCCGATATGATATATCTCGATCAGCTGTTGCGACAGCTACCTGACATAACATGACCTGTATAATTAATCCTGGACACCGTGGGCGATTGTGCTTGTATAAATAATCCAGTCCTATCTTGCATCATGTCTAGGAGGGGACTCCTGAGTACCACGGTCAGGAGTACCTATTGAAATGAACTAAGGACTAATAACTAGATTAATACACTAGTCATAAAGAGATCTCCCAGCTACAGGCAATCCCGTTACCTGGGCACGCCTTGGGATCTGTAGCCTGCCGTCGAGTAGGGTACATTTCCAGCACACTGTCATGTGTTGCACCCTTCAAGCTACCTAAGGGTACATTCGTTTCCTGGACGATGTACCCACCTGAATTCAACTTTAATCTTTTAACCCGGGTAACCTGGATGGTCTGCAGGACTTGTGGCTGTGGAAGATTCTCACTGCATCTTGCTAGTAACTAGGCCTGTGATAACCCTAGTTAGTTAAAGTATTAAGCCGTAATTCTTGCTTGGCCGTGAAGTGATTGGATAGAGTCTAACCAGTCTAGTCTTGCCCTGATCTTGTTCCAGATTACTGCTTGACCAGAATGCTTGTATTTATTTTACCGATAAATGGTGAGAATTCCAAGTTCTGTTCAGACGAAGGGTTACAACCCCGGTCCTTGTTTGGTTTACAGGTTGTAACCTGGTTATCTGAATAGTTCCATGGTTATCTCGACGTACATCATCCTGATGTATTTTCTTTATTTCCAGTTCTTACTTTTATTTATATCTTGTGCTGATTGCTGGCTTTAGTTCCTAAGTGAAGCTTCCTTTGTGGCACTTGCTCTTTCTGGGATCTGACCCAGCTGGTTTTGTATGGCCTGATTTTGGAGCAGCTCCAGAGGATCTACCGACCTTCCAGCCAGATGGTGGCCACTAGACGGAACCCTGGCAACGAGTGGGTTATTTTTGGCTCTCCCACTCCATTGTAAAAATATTCTTTTGAGGCGTTTAGCCGACGAGCACCTGTTTAGCTCGATTTGCATTTACTTACTGTCTGCCTACGGGCTGTAACATGATTGACAGATCCTAGGGTTGATCATGTATGACTAAACTCTTGCTAGTCCTAACATTTTGTAACGACTAGCTTCATGATCAACTGAATATGTAATGTTTGGGACGCCTTACTATTGTATATTTAATGATCATACTTCTTGTAACCTTTACTTACATGCTTGTGATTGAGACACTAGGCTTGTTCATGACCTTAAGAGACTGTTGGCTTGTAGATAAACCCTCATGTATCCTAGACAGCTGCGACCGTATCGCGAGATGGATTCCATTTCATATACGTAGCTGGCTATGTCTGCCCCTGCTCTCCAGTATTCTGGTTCTGGGGCGTGACACTGCCAAAGAGAATAAAATTCATAGCTGACCATCTCAAGGACTTGGTAATAGGCGAGATCACAAAAGGTGTAAGTACTCGTTCCTCAACTAGAGATATAATTTCTAGTGTAGCATTTATTTCACAGTTAGAGCCTAAGAACATAGAAGAAGGTTGTAGTGATATTTATTGGTTATATGCTATGCAAAAGAAATTGAACCAATTTAAACGGAATCAAGTTTGGAAACTTGTTTCAAGCCCATTGATCATCCAATAATTGGCACCCGATAGGTATTCTGAAATAAGCTTAACGAGAGTGGTTTAGTCGATACAACCAAGAGGAAGCTATCGACTACGATGAGACATATGCCCCAGTTGCACATTTAGAATCCATTCGAATGTTATGTGCTTTTGTCTGTTTTCATGATTTCAAATTATTTTAAATAGATGTTAAAAGTGCTATTTTAAATTGTTTTATAAAAGAAGAAGTTTATGTTGCTCAACCTCCTGGTTTTACTGATTTAAAAAATCCTGAATATGTTTTCAAGTTGAAGAAAGCCTTATACGGACTGAAACAAGCCCCTCGTGCTTGGTATGACAGCCTAAGCTCTTTTATCCTTGAAAATAGTTTTTCAAAAGGCAAGGTTGATATAACACTTTTCATAAAATCTTTTAATAATAATCTTTTATTAGTACAAATTTGTGTTGATGACATTATTTTCGGTTCTATTGAATCTCTTTGTCAAGATTTTTCTAAGTGTATTCAGAGTGAGTTTGAGATGAGCACGATGGGGGAAGAAGTTCTTTCTTGGACTGCAAATCAAGCAAACCACAAATGGGACGTTTATCAACAAACCCAAATACACAAAGGATCTGCTAAAGAACTGTGATCTAGAGTCAGCCAAACCGCTTGGAACTTCGATGGCAACTTTAACTAAGATTGACATAGATGAACAAGGCAAACCAGTCGACACACGTAAGTATTGAGATATGATTGGTAGTTTATTGTATCTAACTGCTGGTCGTCCTGATATATTATTTATTGTTTGCTTATGTGCACGATTCCAAGCTAACCCCAAGAAATCACACTTGCGTGCTGTTAAGCGTATCTTCCGATACCTTAAGTGCACTTCTTCTGTCGGCTTGTGGTATCCTAAAACTGTATCCTTTGACCTAATCGATTATTCGGATGCTGATTTTGCTGGATGCAAAGTAGATAGAAAAGTACTAGCGGCATGTGTCATTTCCTAGGCAAAGCTTTAGTCTCTTGGTTTAGCAAGAAGCAAAATTCTGTTGCATTATTGTAAAACCCGCAACCGAATTTTCTGGAATTTTTGGATAAATTGGATTTATTGCATTTTTGGGATATTTTGTCCGATTTTGTTTCGTCAGCATAGTCCTGGATTCCCAGTTAGTGTTTTATTATTATTATTATTATTATTATTATTATTATTATTATTATTATTATTACTATTATTATTATTATTATTACTATTATTATTATTATTATTACTATTATTACTATTATTATTATTATTATTATTATTATTATATATTAGTCGGATTAGGAAAATATTATTTTTAAGTTAATTATTGGATCTTGTTTGTGGCCTGTCTCCGATCCCGTGCCCGGAGTCCAACCCCGAGTCCGGACACCGACCCCGAACTCGAACCAGATCCGATTTCCCGAAGCCCGGCTCCGTTCCGAGCCGTCCTTGTTCCTCCCTTTTAAATTCTGATTATATATATATATATATATATATATATATATATATATATATATATATATTGGTTTTAAAAAAAACCTATTTCTAAAATTCCCCACAACCAACCTGGTCCCCCACGACCAGGCCACACACCCCCTTATTTCTCCCACAGCACTCACTCTCCTCCACACTCTTCCCTACTTCCTCTCCACAACTTCTCCCACTCCTTTCAATATTAAACTCCAACACCACCACTCATCCTCTCATTCCCTCCCACGAGCAAGCACAGCACTCATATCTCCCCCTCACTTTCATTCTCTCCACTCCTTCTCCTTAAAAACCCACTCCCACCACTCTCTTTACTCTCCTCTTTCTTCCCAACTGCAGTCCCGCGCCCCGGCCGATCATCCCTGTGCCGGCCGACCGCCTCGCCCCGACCGGCGCAGCCCTCCGCCCCGGATCCCGACTCCGCCGCTGCTGTCACGATCCTCGGCAGAGCTCCGCCCGCGCCAGAACCCCAGCCCGACACCTCCGCCCGCCGGCCAATTCCGGCTCCGACCGACCCCGCCTTCCGGCGCCCGCCTCCACCCGAACGTGCGCCCCCGAGGCAGTGCCCCGTCCAGCGGGTCCCCGAGCGCCGTCCCAGCGGCCTCCCGCCAGACCCCCGATCGGCCTTGCAGTCCACGACGGTGCCTCCGCTGTGAGATCCGCCCTAGCCGGCCGATCTGCAGACTGGCGACCCGCGCGACCCGCCGCACATCCACCCCGCGGCCACCATCGTTCCTGCACGACTGCCCCGCCGTGCCCTAGCCCCGGTGCCCCGCCAATTTTCTCCGGCTATTTCGGCCAGACCCCGCCCCGGCGTCCGCGTGCCTCCCGTGCCGCGCCCCGTTGTTCCAACAGTGCTGTCCAGCGCTGTTCCGCGATTTCCGTAATAGTGCTATCGTTGTCCGCCTCTTTCCCGGCTCCTGTGCGCTGTTCCAGCAATCCCGATCTGTTGTCCGCGTGGACATTTCTTTTTCTATTATCATCTGAGAGCTCTAACCGAGCAACCCAAGGTATATCTCATGTTCCCGTGTCCCTACTTTAGTGTCGATGATGATACGGTCCCTGATCCCGTTACGGGATTCGGTTTAGGCGATTGTAGTTTCGGATTTTTCCGAATTCTATTTCAGAATAATTCGGTTTTGTGGATTCTGGTTTCCCGAACTCTATTTCGGGATTTTCGAATTTATTTTGGGAGTATTCTGTGGTTTTGGCTACAAATAATTATGATGTGTTTTCGGGTTGGATATTATTTCTGTGTGGAATATTATTATGGATTGTTTGGGTTGTTTCCCTGGTTTGGGATATTGTTTATGTTGATTTTTGGCACCGTCCCAGGATTGGGTTGTCCCAATTACAGAGGAGATGCTGCCCAAATTTTCGGGAAAGTTTTTAAAAAATAAAGTATTTTAAAATGGGTTTCTATTTTCAAGTTCGGTATTTTGCAAATGGATTACAAAAGTGGTTTTGTCGATTTAAAAGTGGATTTTGGAGTTTCGTATCCCCGTTAGGCGACGACCGTATCGGTCGAATGAGCCTCGACGAAGCGCAAATGCTACAGGGTTCCTGTACGTTGAGGCGCTAGCCAGCAACATAACATTTGGACCAAGTCTGAGACGCATTTTACAACTATATTTATGTTTATAATCATTTTTAGAATGGGTTACTGCTCCTAGTATTTATGGTGCAGGGCCTCGGCCTAATGTTTGGACCGTTCGCGGCACTCAGAGCTCGCCCTAGGAATTAATTAATTTATGTAAAAATTTGTAAAGGGCATAAGCCCAGTTTTCTATTTTATTTCGCTGTGACCCTGTATTGTGTAGTTTAGGTTTTTACTTTCTTTTCTGAGTTGGTTTTCGTTATTAGACGCATAATTATAATTTAGGTATTAATTATTTTCTATAAAATTAATAAGATTTTTTTACGATAAATTAACTTGAATAAAATATTGGTAAGTTAACGAAGTCCATGTTTTAGCACTAAAAGAAAATTATAGTTTTATACATATGATATAAAAATACAAAGTTTTGCAAATTAACTGGTAATTGCTATTTTTCCCAATTAATCAGTAACCGACTTATTTAATTAAAATGATAACGAACGTAGATCGCGACGCTAGATTTCCGGTAGATTAATTAAATAACTTAAAATCTGACAAGGGTCAACTTCTAGAGATTGTAACTAGCACACCTAGAATGGTTTTATTATGGTTCTAAGTCAAGGTTCTCAACTGTAGGATCTCGGAGACGAACTTGACATCCTCCTCGGTACCGACTTTCCCGATCCAGTCAATTAGCAGAGGCAAGTTACGTTTATGTTTTCTTGTATTTTATTTAGTAATTGTCAAGCTGCATATTTAAACCACATTGCTACACGGAACCCTCTCATAGGGTTCAGATATTGATTGATATTGATTGTGGGGATTGGGGGAATAGTGTAACGTTTATTGCCAATACCCCCCATATTGTATGATTGTGCGAGCTTACCCCACTTACACACGGGGATAAACCGTATCGCGTCGCTAGGACGCTATTGTATAACCCAAGCTGGTCATAGACGATTGCACATTCAAATCACATTATTTTTAATCGTAGAATTACTGGAAAATATTATTTCAACTGTTTAGCCTGCACTTTTCCATTATTACTTGAAATATGAGATACATATTCGTACTTGCTCCCTCCTGACTGGAGACAACATTTTTAGGTGACATTGAGGATGCTGAGCTATTGTACAATAGCTACTATGACCCGGTTTTGTACCCTGTGGTGTTGCCGGCGTCCTCATTGGAGGATGCAGGACCTGAGGCCGACGAGCCGACCGCTTAGCTAGTTGTTTCTAGCTTTCCTAGTTTTATTGTTTTAGAGTTTTGTTAATTTTGAATTCAACACTTTATTTCAGCTCTTTCATTTCCAGATGTACTTTTCAATTGTTGAATAAAAGTTTTGAAATTTTCGTATATTCGAGTTGTGACAAATATATAGATGTTGTTGTGAACACCTGTATATAGAACAGCTTACTGCCGCCGTCTCACAACGGTGCAGGCTGGGCATGATCCGGTTCGACCCAAATAATTTTGTGATCGGGTCGTGACATGTTTTTAGTGGTGGCCCATACAGGTCCAAACAACAACTTAGGAGAGCATATCTAAAAACAATTAGAATACTAGAACATTAATCTGTCACAACATAGGACCAAAATATATTATAAATAAATATTTTTGTTTGTTATAGACTGGTAGGCTACCTTGCTTATGTTTTGCATCCTAAACCTTATTCAGCATAGGTCGATTGTATGGTGGTCTATTTTACTATCTACTTTAGTTTCTAGATTTTATATATCTTTTAGTGTCCCTTGGCTTTCTGAGGTTATTTTCCTCCATCATACTCCAGCATTCCTTAGCGTCCATACTCTTTCGTTATTTTAGGATTAGATTTTTCCCAATCTCTTTCTTCGACAAACATATTTCAAAATTTTCATTAGTTGATCAAAACATACTTCTCTGCCTTTATTTAGAATCTAGATCTATTTTACTATGTAGAGTTTCAAATTCTCCTTTAGCAAACTTGGTAAACTTTTATCTATCTAGAGTATTTTTACAACTAGTGAATCCAACCATTTATCTTGACATTATTTTCAATTGACTCTCTTGGGACCAATCCCGAACCAAATTCTTCTGGAACCATAAAGCCCTAAGGTTAATTATTACCAAAAGAATTGGTTCAACTTAGCTTGTTCACGAATCTTCCAAGGGAATTATTTTCCAAAAATAATTCCAATATTGATTGATATTTTCTAAGTTATTCCAAGATCAAGAATATCTTCATTTGTTGACTTCCTCCACTCAACCTGAAACCTTACTCTCTCTAAGAACTTCTTGATCAGTTCAAGGCCTAGAAAGCTTCCAAAACTCAATACCTTATTCTTGTTGATTATTACTAGATGATACCCTGTAGAGTTGTAATAAGATATCTTTTGAATTCATAAGAATTTGCTAAATCTTCCCGATATGAATCGACCCTTGATTACACTCTTTTTGGTAGTGTCTTTCACAAAGTCATGTTTCCCTTACAATACGATTTCTGAAAACTTAGAGGATTCTAATCTCAACGAGAATATATGGTGGTACTTATCAAAGAAATATTGGTGTTAAGATTTGAGAAGAATAAAATTCTGGTAAATCCTTAGATACGTGTTAGTGTTCGAGGTGATAATGACATGAGGAGTGAAATTCTAATCTGAATGAGTTACAGTAATAAGACAAGCGACTTACCGAGAAAATATATTACGGAGTGTAAAGGTAAAAAGATATATGGATATTTAGGGATCGAAATTATTTATGGAAAAAGGAAGGGATGCAGTAACGATCAATTAATTATATGACTTAGAGGTTGAAAAAAAAGATAAATACAGAGGTGTACTTTAAAGGAATGACATATGGAATAAAACAAAAATCTACACATGGTGGGCGGAGCAAAAAAAACTCGATGTACAATTTAATTGAAGACAACGATTGATGATGAGGAGATGAATCATGGTGTGTTTGAGTTTTATAAATAAGATTGTAAGTATTTTAAGAGAAAAAAATGTGTACGATGAATTGAAACGTACCATCGATGGGTGAAACAAAATATTTGAAACTTGAGGACTACACAATTGGGGATTGAAAATACAAATCGAAAGACTCAGATGTTATAAATGAGAGATCAAAGGATTAAGGGATGCAATAAACTACTCCTGAAAAAAATTTTATTGGCTAAGTGATAACAACAAAATTAGAAGCTCAAGATCGAATAACCGAACTTCCATTTGGTCAAGGATTTTGAATCAAACGTTTAAATCAGGAAATGTCAAAATATACGTGATGGTGAAAATAGAAGTCTAAAGGAATACAAGATTGATGATGGATTAGACAGTTGCATAAGAATATCATTCACAACCAGTTTAATTTTCGAAGAATATTGGGTTGATTTTCTAGAACATTATTTTCTTTGAGATACCCAATTTTCAGTAACACTATTTCGTATGTATTCGTGACTATATATGACTTTGCTTGACATGACAATTTAACCATTCCTTAGTGTGTCTTTTGCAATTCTTAGACTTTGCAGCACTGTTAGGATCATAGAGGTGGAATATTGATAAAGATAGGAAGACAGGATGTGTAGGATCATGAATAAGTGAGTTGGTAACCATAGAGTAGTTTGGATAACGAAGTTAAATCATGATGTTTTGAGAATTACCACTTGAGGGAGAAGTGGTGCAGGAATCAAATTGATGATGAAAAAGGGCTAATGATTGTAAAATTGATGACTGAGAAAATGTTTCATAACTGAGGTACCATTTTTGAGATATAACCAACAGTTGATGATATCTTTCGTCCCATGACTTTCTATTATAATAAGACCTTCTTTTATTACCATTACAGGTGTAGCTAGTAGTATTTAAATAGTCTATAGAATTTTATTCCGGGATCAGTGTTTATGAGAAGTTGGATTACAATAAATATTTGGATAAAATACGAATATTGGAAGAAATCTTGATCAATGAATGTAAAGTTTGGACATGATTGGAGGGAACTTATATATCAATCTTTGTTGTTGGATGAAAAATTTGGTTTGACAAACTTTTGACAACAAGTTGGAAGAAAATCGCAATTATACGACTCTAAACGGTGACATAACAGAAAAGTTTTAAATGATATATATTTGAGGAAGGACTTTTGTATCCAAGTTATTGAAAGAGTTGTTGCAACAAATTGATTTAAAAAGACAAAATATGGGACTATAAATTCATCGATATGCGATAAAAGGGTTACTAATGCTTGATTATGAGTTAAAGGCTTGACACCAAGTGGAGTGTATCAAGAATATTTTGGAGCGTATATAGCGACGCAATACGAAACTGGATCCTTGGTAAATATTAAATTGATTGGTAAGGTGATACAAATTGTTGGAGAATAATTATGTGGGTTTAAGTGATTTATTTTTTGCACAAGTATTTTACCGATTTATGATTTGGAAATAAGTTCATGCTAAAAGTAATTTTGCATGATTATTTCGGTGATTAACAATTCAGAAATGTAAACAAACATTAAATTATGGACAATGGCCGTATTTTTAAGGAGAGAAGAATGTTGTTGCATGAATTAACTAAGATAGTTCTTTTGTAGCTGACCTAGGGATTGCCAACATTTTTAAGAGATAATCAAGGAAGTAATTGTAAAGGTTTGATCATCCCCTAACAGTACCCTTAAATTTCGAGGACGAAATTTTCTAAGGAGGGAAGGTTGTAAAACCAGCAACCGGATTTTCTAGAATTTTTGGATAAATTGGATTTATTGCATTTTTGGGATATTTTGTCCGATTTTATTTTGTCAGCATTGTTTGCCATGAAATATGAAAGAATGGAACAATTATCGGAGGACTGGACTTTTACTTCACAATACAAACTCGCTTGTACAAAGAAAGCCTAGGGACGAAAACCTAGGTACAGCAATCTAAGTACAATTGTTTATTTTAGAATCTGGAGGGTGACGGTAGAGGCTCGGGAAAGCGACGGCAGCTTTGCCTTACTCCTTGGACGATCGGGTGCAACCTTGGCTCTGTAGAAGAACTGCTTGGCGTTGCTGAAGAAATGCTCTCTTTTTAGGCTCTCTCTTTGGCTCTCCGGCTCTCTATGTTTCTCTCTGTATATGTATATGACTTCGTGTGTCTGCCTGTGTGTCTCGCAAGGGAATGGCACCTTGCTATTTATAAGAGTGGGTGGCCTCATTAGGGTTTACGATGATTGCCCATTCTTGAAAGTCGGCGGCTAAGGATCACTGGATCTGGGCCGTTCATCGATATTTGAGCAATAAATATGATTACATCAAATCTTTTATGGGTAATTAATACTGATTGACATAAATTCTCCTGATTTGTCATGCCAACCTCGGATTTCTCGACACGTGTCATTAATTTGCTTGTTTGCAAATGATCTGATTTGATCCCAATATTTTATTGGGATTTGTTGAGGGATTTCGATCAATCTGATGCCACGTGCCCTGCTATCATGCTACGTGTCGTAACCGCAAGCCACAGCAGAAATCTGAGCCGCAGGAAAGTTGCTCCTCATTGGGCCGCATAAGGCGGGCCACGTGTCAAGGCTGCCTAAGAGTGCCCTCCTGAACATTTAGACCGCATGGTAATGATTTGAGCCGCATGAGTGTGGATGACCGCATGATGGGTGCCTTCTTCATGAACCGCATGAAGATAGTCTTTGTGAGCCGCATGAAGATAGTCTTCGTAAGCCGCATGGGGCTAGTCTTCGTGAGCCGCATGAGGATAGTCTTAGTGAGCCGCATGGGGCTAGTCTTCATGAGCCGCATGGGGGAGCCTCCGCTTGTGCCGCATAGGATGGTCTCTACTCGAGCCGCATACGGCTGTCCACGTGTCAAGGCCGCATGACAGTTTCTGAATCTCAGGGGATCGTGTCAGAGATTTTCTTCGTTTTCCTAGGAGTTCGTCATTATGAGGGAGTCATAATGGTATCTTTGTATCAGAACCGTGCCCTTGTTATAGCTGTCAGCCGTCAGGGCATTTAATGTAGTAAAGGACAAACGAAAGAGCTGTTTGTAGGCCACGTGGCTCCTCTCTGAGCCGCATAGAACTTGTTTGAGCCGCATAGACGCTCGAGCCGCATGAATACTTGAGCCGCATGAACTCTCTGAGCCGCATGGGGCTCTCTGGCCGCATGGATCTTTCTTTATTATTTTCCATACTTCTACAAGACCCCCTTCAAAGTTTTCAATTTGCAAAATTAAAATACTTTGAATAAGAAGCATGGCCATGTATAAATTCTTTTGGCCATATATGATGTCTCGGCCGCATAGATGTCTCGGCCGTATATCTCCTTGCCACGTGTGCGCGTCTTTAATTGCCTCAAATTCGTTCTAGTGCCACCTTTAGGGGAAATCCCAAGGGTCGGCTCATTAAATCTTTAGATTTTATGCCCTGGGTGAATCTCCTTTATGAGAGAGAGGGGACAAAATCCGAGGGGTCGGTTTCATCTTTTTTGAGGCAGTTAATAGTCTACGTGTTCCCCCCTCTCTTGTCCTCCTATAAATAAGAGGAGTTTAAGAGAGAAAACTTCTTTACTTTCTTCTTTACTTCGAACTTTCCCTACCCCGTTGTCATCCGTTTCTTCAATTGCCAATGGCTCCCAAGAAGACCGTTGCGGCGAAGGGCAAGAAGGCGGCGTCTTCGTCGTCTTCGACGGTGAAGGTCAAGAAGACTGCCTCTACTTCAACCGCGGCCGCTCATCCGCCGACCGTCGTGCCCGCAGCTCACCCTGACGTCCATCCTCCTATTGCTGGTAAGGACTTTATGTGGGTTTAAAGACCCCTAACTGCTATGGCTACGTCGCATGCTTTATGCACGAGCCTTTATTTTTATGTGAGCCGCATGTTCGTCCTACGGTTGAGCCGTGAGCCGCATAAGAATAGCCACTGTGGCCGCATGCGCACTTCGCCAACGAAGCCGCATAAGCTACAATGAGCCGCATAGAGCACACACATTTGTCTGTCACGTTGTCCGCACGAACTTATCCGATCCTTGCGGGCCCTATGTAAGCACTGCCGCATGACCCTTCACTAAATGGAGCCGCATGAATGTTCTTCTGAGCTTGAGCCGCATGAGCCTCCAGTAAGTTGGAGCCGCATAAGTGTTCTCTTGAGCCGCATGAGGCTTCAGTAAGTTGGAGCCGCATAAGTGTTCTCCTGAGCCGCATGAGGCTTTGTTAAGTTGGATCCGCATAAGCTCGAAAGCACCCATTAGTTCCTTTTTGTCCATCTTTTTAACTTATCTTTTTCTGTCTCTTTCTCAGAGAATTTGCCGGTTAATGCTGCTGGAGAACTCCTGGTAGGCAGTGCCTAAGCTGCTCTGGGCTATAGGTACGACCATATAGTTCAGCATATGACGGACCAGTTTTCGAGTGATGAGCCTCCGGCGAGATTGAATGCCCTCAAGAACCAGCCTTTCTATTTTCTTAACGCTATGATGAACTCGGGGAAATTAGAAGGGGAATACTTGAAGCCCGCGTTCTTCTTTGGAGACGCCCTGACTGTGAAGAACAGTCAGATTCTGGAGGTGTCAGAGAACTGGAGTTTTGTTTCTAATGGAATAGTGATCCGCATCCTCCAGATGGAGCGTCACTTCCCTTTATCTTGGTTCAATATGCTCCCACTGGGCTGGAAGATGGAAGATTCTTTAACTCCTATCCGAAGTGGGATGTTTGTGGGAGACATCCATTATAACAACAGCCTGAAGTCAGTGTGTGTGGGCAAGGTGCACACCAGCCGTTCGGTAATGGGATTGGCCCCAGGTACGTTCTTGAATGTGCCGGGTCCCAATTTCACGTTTTCTACGGCCGACACTTTTATGAACCAACTTGCTCGGAAGGGCTCTTATCCCATTGGTCGGTTGATGCTCCTTAGTTGGATACATCCCATTCCCTCGTGGACCAATCTATCTATGTAGATTTTACGAGAGTATGAGGCCTTTCTGTGTGAGATTGGTCTTTACCATGCTATTCGGGGCACCAGCCATGGCTTGCCTATAAACAAGAGATTGTTTATATCTCTGCTGGAGATGTATAATCGCCGTACGGAAACTTTCTATACGCCCGTAGGGGAAATAGGGCTTGCGCTCCACGAAATGCATACGATCTCCAAGCTTCCTTGGGGGGACGAAGCTTTTGAGGCGTATACTCCTACGAATAAGGAGTTCGAAGAGTTGGAAAGACGGTATCCAGGCTTCGTAGCTCTTTATCAAGAGATATTGTGCCATTATAGCATATGTCATCAAATAGCCAAAAAGGAGAACAGCTCGGAAGGGAATGCCCCTCATACCAAGGACTGGGTGCGCTATCTCTTCACGACGGATGCCTCAGGTCAGGTTACTCCCCGCCGTCCTCAATCCCGGAAGGCGGTGAAAGCCTTAGTGTCGTCAGCTAAGAGGGTGGCCACCTCTAGTGACAGATTCGGGAGTCATACCGACTCTTTCGATTATTTTTACCATGATACCCAAGAGTTGCCGGAGAAGGCGCTCCTGGCGGGTTTTTTGATAATATGGCTGCAAAACTGTGTAATCTCGGGCGGAGCAGGTTCCATCGAGAGGATCAGTTGCAATTTCATCCTTCCGACTGTGAAGTTAGTTTTGCGAGTCCGGCTAGCTCTCCCCCCGGCCATGGTGTGCAGCATACACCGTGGCCTTCGCACTTTCACATCCAAGGTCATTGCCCGCGATGTGACGAAAGATTTTGAACGGACTGAGCTGCCCTATCATTATTTAATGGGGTGGCTGTTGATGCATTATCCGTCTTTGATGAGACCGGGCTCTGAAGACGGCGTAACTGATGACGACGCTTTTAACTTCCGCTATCGTAATGAGTCTTGGGAATTCGAGACCATGCGTGCTTGCCGGATGGCACTGGCGAGGGCAGACATGTACAACATTTTCGTATTTGTCCCTCGTTTTACTGATGAGGAAATAGCGGCTGTCCATCTTGACGGTATTGGGCCCCCTCAACTTCTGGACGGCCAGATGCTTCTGGGGCTGCAAAATATCTGCCCCTTTCATCTGGTGTATCGCAACCGTAACATTGTCTTTCTGGAGCCTTATCTGCCTAGCAGGTTCGCCCGGCAATTTGGATATAGTCAGCTTTTTCTAAACAGCCCCAGCTCTTGTCTGGGCTTTGAAGGTAGCCTTCTTGACGGCATCTGGGCTTCGCATTACTATGACACATTCCATACCCGTACCATTTTCTCAGTTACTGCTATCAAGGCGTCGGTAGAGATCTTGTATATGGCGGCTCTGTACCACGTCATGGCGAACAAGCTCCCCGTCGGTTTTAATCTGGGTGTCAGTTTCATCGTTGGTATCGGCCTGGATGAGGGTTCCCAGGGGGCCAAGACAAGGAAGAAGAAGAACAGAGTCGAAGTGCCGGATACGGACTCCGCTGCTGCAGGTGACGAAGGCGACGAGCATGATGGAGATGACTCTTCCCTTCCGACGGCAGATGTAGGGGCGGATCAGCCGCCTGTTTTGCCAGATGAGATGGTGGTAGATCAGCCATCCGTTGCACCCGGCCCTGCACGAAAGCGTAGCAGGCAACTTTTTCCCGTCGGTGGCATTCCTCGTTCTCGGAAACTAGCTGCGACCAGACACCGCGGGCTAGCTATAAAGGAAAGAGGCGAAGAAATTGACCCCGTATCAGAGGTAAATAAGTTACTACCGGTCCTTCCTTTCTTCTATCTTTGATTTTAATCATCTTCTTTCCCTCTTGTAGGCGTCAGAAGAAGAGGACTCTCGAGTTGCCGAGATCGTGACCCGGGATGACGGGGGCACCGGTGAGCCTGCCCCTAAAATTGCTGAATTCCGTCAAGATGATGCTGATCGAGTTGCCTCTCCCTCTGAGATGGCTGGGTCAGAGGAGCTGGCCAAATGTAATTTGGAGATCGCGGGCGAGGAGACCCTGCCAGCGGCGAACGAGCTGCAGCCTCCATGCTCCTCTCCTGGTAAGATAAGCTGAATCTTAACTTGCGAGGAGGCCTATCTGCTCTATGATCACATCCTTCGGGTCACGTCGATTGATTATTGTCATGGACATGCAGGTCCTGTCTCTCCAGTGCCGAGGATGGACATTGTCGAGACGGACTCTGCCGAACGGGCACTGGCGGAGAGGAGCGTACCTCCTCCCCTTCCGGCTCGTCTTGATGGGCCTCCTGTGGGCTCGAGTTTGGCAAGTCCGGTGATGGGGCAACCGGGGCAGGGGACGATGGTCCTTGTGTCTTCCTCTGCCCGGGTAGCTCCGAGAGTCGACCTCTCCGTCCTGCCAAGTGTTCAGGCTCTTCGGATGGCAGAGGAAGAGTTAGCCGCCCTCCATGTATCATTTTGTTCGGAAGTTGCCCCCTGGTGGCAAGTTCTAGCACCACTCCTTCGATGCTGCCGGCCACGCTTCCTCTGACGCCGTCCTCTATAGAGGTACTGGACGAATCGAAACAGGACGTGGTCGATAGCTTTTATCGTCACTTGAAAAGGGGGATAGAAGCTGCTGTGGAGAGAGGGACCTCTTTTGTCTTGGCCCGGCAATGCACCCAGGGTCAAATTGATATCCTTAAAGCCCTTCCTGGTGGGGCAGGGGTGGCTGCGCTCCTGGAGACGAAATTGTTGGAGACTGATCAGCTGGTGGCCCAGCTTCAGGTATTGCGACAGCTTGATTTGTCTGCTGCTATAGATCAGGAGCGCGGCTCCCTCACAACCGCTATAGAGAAGGCGAGGGCTGCTCAGGATAAAACTAGGCCGGCCATACTGGAGGATCTCCGTACTCTGTCTGATCGCTATGATCAATTGAGCCATGAGAGTGAAGATGTTACAGCTCGAGAAGCGATTGCCTCCCGCGGGATTACTGACACGCGGGAGTAGATCCTTGAGCTCCAGAGGAAGTTAACTTTCTTTGAGTCTATGCTTGAGGCTGCCCGGATCGACAGAGGGCTAATTATCCAGGAGGCTGACAACGTCAATAAAGCTTCGGCTGACTTGGAAGTGGCTCTGAAGAGGTTGGACGACAAATGGCGGGCACTCATGGACCTGGATAATGGGGAGCGGTTGTCCCAGGAGGCTGAGCGCAGGGGTAGACAGAGGCTTGAGCGGGGTACTGCCTTGGTGAGAAACCGCCTCTTGGAGTTGTGTAATGCCAAATTATAGTCGGCCTTTTCTTCTTTTGTTCCTGTTTTCCTTTTCTTTTCTTTTTGAGAGGGATACGGTCCCAACCATATGTAATGTTTTTTGGTCTTTCAAGTAAAGAGTACATTCCATTCTACCCTTCATTTGTATTGCTTGTTGGTGCCTGTGGTATTGCGGTAATGTGTGCCTTGCGTGGGGGACTTGTCTGTGGACTTGTTACCCCTGGCATACCTTGGTTTTAGGTACGGGTAACAAGTTTGATTGGGGATACCTAGAACAGTTCCACGTTAAGGTGGTCGTGGGTGTTCGGGGTATCGGGAGATAGAATGCCATGGAGCAGCTGGGCTCCCGGGGCATGATGAGGACTGGTGGGCCTGTACTAAGAGACTTAGCAAAGGATATTTGTGGGCCTATTATCCTTGGCGTACCCCGACTTAGGATACGGATAATAGGATGAAGGGGAACCAACATACTTACTCAGAGGTAATGAGGACATGGCAAGTATGAGGGTTTTACCGTGGAGTCTTCCTACTCAGAGGTAATGAGGACATGGCAGGAGTGGACTCAACGGAGGATATTTGTGGTCAACAGAGGACATTTGTGGGCCTATTACCCTTGGCGTACCCTGATTCAGGGTACGGATAATAAGACGGGAGAGGACCAACATACTTACTCAGTGGTAGTGAGGACATGGTAAGTACGGAGGTTTTACCGTAGAGTCTTCCTGCTCAGAGTTAATGAGGACATGGCAGGAGTGGACTTAGCGGAGAATATTTGTGGACCTATTATCCTTGGCGTACTCCGGTTGTGGGTACAGATAATAAGTCGAAGGGGAATCATCATACTTACTCAGAGGTAATGAGGACATGGCAAGCATGAAGGTTTCTTCGACGGAGCCTTCCCATTCAGAGGTAATGAGGACATGACATGAGTGGGCTCAATGAAGGAGGGTACATAGAAAGACTCAGAGGTAATGAGGACATGGAAGTTCTATGTAAAGGGGTGATTTATTTTTGGCGGAAGTGAAATGACTCAGAGGTAATGAGGACATGGCCGCTTTGGAAATTTGTGGATCGGTTACCCTTTTTGTGCACTGGGAGTGCGGGTAGTGGATCATGAGGGAGGATCTCTTCCAGGAAAAAAGTTCAGAGATATGGTCATACATGACTTACTATCTGAAAGAGTGACCGGAATGTGAGTTCAGAGGCACCTGCGTGTACATGACTCGATAATCTGGAATTTGGAAATGTGAGTTCAGCGGCACCAGCGGGTACATGACTCGATAATCTGGAATGTTGTGAATGTGAGTTCAGCGGCACCAGCGGGTACATGACTCGATAATCTGGAATATTGTGCTTGTGAGTTCAGCGGCACCAGCGAGTACATGACTCGATAATCTGGAATATGTCGTTTAGACATAATATTTCTTCAGAAACTTGCCGTTGATAGGCAACATGAGCAAGTCTCCATTTTGTTTTGTGAGACGGTAAGCACCGTTGGAGAATACAGCCTCAATGATGAATGGACCTTCGCATTTTGGCTGAAACATGCCGGTGGTCTTGTGAGTCATGACCATCGGCCTTCGGACTGCCAAGACGAGATCGTCCACTTGGAATGTTCTGATCTTAACCTTCTTGTTGAAGGCTCCAGATATGCATGCTTGGTATAGTTCGATCCGTTGCTGAGCCAGGAGGCGCTTTTCATCTAAGGCCTCTAACTCTTGTAGTCGGCGTCGGTAGTTATCATCCGTCGTTAATTAATAAGTGAGGGCGACGCGGAGTGAGGGTATTTGAGTCTCCAATGGGAGAACTGCCTCACTCCCGTACACCAGGGAGAATGGTGTGTTCCCTGTGGCCGTTCGGACTGTGGTATGGTACGCCCATAAGCATTTACCAAGCTTCTCGTTCCAGTCATGTTTGTTGGACGATACGAACTTCTTGAGTAGCTTGATGATGGTTTTGTTGAATGCTTCTGCCAACCCGTTCGCTGCTGGATTGTATGGCGTCGAAGCGATATTCTGGATGTGGTGCTTGTCGCAGAACCGATAGAAGGCGTGGCTTGCAAACTGCGGACCATTATCGTGGATGATCCTTCGGGGCAGTCCAAAGTGATAAATGACGTGACGCTTAAGGAAGCTGATCACGTTTGAAGTCTTTACTTCTGTAAGCAGGATAACTTCTGCCCATTTGGAGAAGTAATCTATGATTGCGAGTATGAAGCGATGTCCTCGGGAGGAAGGTAGAGTAATCGGACCGATGATATCCATTCCCCATGCTTTGAACGGCCAGGACGCCACTGTCGGATGTAGAAATTCTGATAGTTGGTGGATAAAGTCCGTGTGGACTTGGTAGGCTTTGCACTTTCTCGCATAGTCTATCGCATCTGCTACCATCATGGGCCAGTAGTAGCCCATTCGGCGAAGACGGTCTTGTAATTTAGGGTCAGGCTGATGGGCCCCGCAGACACCGTCATGAGCTTCTCGTACGGCTTCTTTGGCTTCTGCGTTTGACAGACACTGAAGCAATAATCCATCATAAGATCGGCGATATAGCATTTTCGTCTCTGTATCGTAGAAAAATATGAGAGAACACCGTCTGATGGAGGTGGCTTCCTTTGGGTTCTCGGGCAGGATATCATAGACGACGAAGTCAACGAATGGTTGTCTTCAATCTGGGACATCGTCGATCGTCTGAACGGAATAACTCGCCACAAATTGAACGTTGTTCTTGGGACAGACCAGTTCGTGGCCTATCACATCCACCGATTGATGAGTATGATTTGGCACTGCTAGGGAAGCGGCCAGGCCTGCTAAGGCATCGGCTTCGATATTTCGGAGTCTGGGAACATGTTCGATGAAGAACCCCTCGAACGACGAGATGATGTCGATCGCTATTTGGTGATAGGGGATCATGTCTTCGTGGCGGACTTCGTATGAGCCCCGGATCTGATTGACGATTAACTGAGAATCGCCGTATGCTTCAAGATATTCTACCCCCAGCTCTCTTGCAAGTTAGAGGCCAATGACCAAAGCGTTGTACTCGGCCACATTGTTAGAGCAGGGTTCTGTGAGAGAGTAAACGCGATTGATCACCAATCCGGAAGGAGAAACCAGCACCACCCCGACTCCGACGACGATGTTGCCCTTGGGTCCAGTTCTCGAAGCACCGTCGAAAAACATTCACCATATATCATCGTGAGAGGTTGCATGCGAGTTGGCGACCTCATATGGGATTTCTTCATATATTTTGGACGACTCCAAGCCCGGGTGGGCTGCCAAAAAGTCTGCCAGGACTTGACCTTTGACAGCCTTTTGTGGGACGAAGATCATATGATAAGGGGACAGCAATATTGCCCATGTAGTGAGGCGAGAGCTGAGTGCCCCTGGTTTAGCCATGAGGACTCTGAGAGGGTTGACTCGCGAGATCACATGTATGGTTTGTCCGGTGACATAGTGTCGCGTCTTCTGTATGACGAACACCAGGGCGAGGCATTCCTTCTCCACAGCGGTGTATTGGTGCTCTGGTCCAATCATCATTTGACTGAGGTAATATATGGCTTGTTCATGGCCTGCATCGTTCTTTTGTGCCAGCAGAGCCCTGAGGGAATGTTCCATTGCTCGTACGTAGAGCAGGAATGGTTTTCCAGCAACCGGGGCCACCAGGACTGGAGGGTTCGATAAATATTCTTTGATGCTGTCGAAGGCACGCTGACATTCTTCGTTCCATACGAATGAGACGCCTTTCTTCATGAGATGGGTGAATGGTCGACATCACCCGGAGAGGTTAGAAATGAACCTCCTGATGTATGCTTGCCTCCCTTGAAGGCCTCTGAGTTCGCAGAGATTTCTCGGGGGACCTGTCACGATCCGTACCCGCTTTTTCGGATACGAGACGTGTCCAAGCCAGCCTACACCGCAGAGTCGGCGGTAGAACGTGTTGGCCCAATGATTGTATCATATTTTTGAATATGGTTAATCTGTTAAGTTTAGCATTTCATTATCACTAATCTTCATACTATCACTATAGCATTTCTACTTATACTTATATCTTTGGTGATATGTGCCCATTGGTTTACATCTTAGTGATATGAGCTTATCTATCTTAAATTTAATTGGGTTGCCAAAATCAAAACTATGTTTTTGATTGTGGTCATTCAATTAAGTTTAATCATTATGATATCACTAACATTTATGCCATCACCTTAGCACTTATACTTAAACTTTGCATAGTCCTAATGTGCTTTAATTTATCATACTTGCTACTATGTATATTGCTTTGTTCGTCTAACATGTACATGCAGAAAAGCAATAAGCAAGATCAATGTGGACATATGCAATGAAGAAATCATGGTGGGCCAAAGACGACGGATCCCACAAGATTTCTCTGAACCATCCGACGACATCTCTGGAGCCACGCACCGGGGGTTCCGCTGCCCGGTCAGCGGACGGGGGTCGAGGGGGCAGCGCCTATCAAAGGAAGAAGCCAAGCCATGCCATCATCATTTTAAGACTCTGAAGAAGCCTGCACCTGTCTAAGTATATCTGGAGTCTGTAATGAGTCTAAGGAATAATTGTAAACACAAGAAATGGATGGCAAAATCGAAAGCTAGGGCAGAAATAAGCCCAGGATCATTTTTGGTGGATAAGCGGCATACCGACGGTATACCGGAGTATACCGACGGTATACCGGTTTTTGTTCACAGAAAGTTTCTGTTTACAAAACCGGCATACCGACGGCATACCGGATCATACCGACGGTATACCGCTTCCGAAACGTTGAAATTCCAACGGTCGGATTTCCAGCAATTAATGATCCCAACGGCTCTATTTCTAGCCGTTGCAATTCCAGACCGGTATACCGCCGGTATGCCGGATCATACCGGCGGTATGCCGGTTCGTGACTGAAAAGTTGCCTTTGGCTTCTTTTCAAGCTTTGGTTATAAATAGCCTTGAACCCCTTCATTCAAGGTTGATGCTTTGAGCCTAAAAATTCCTAAACCACCAAAGCTTATCCACATACAACTCTACAAAGCTTTCATTTGCCATCCACAAATGGTGTTAGAGTTATTGAGTTGAAAAGTGAGATCTTCATCCTATTATATAAGGAGATCAAAACCTATTGTGAAAGGTTGAAGTTGGAGAGTCTTCGTATCCAAACTCTCGGTTGAAGTTGGGGAGTCTTCGTATCCAAACTCTCGGTTGAAGTCGGAGAGTCCTTCGGATTAAAGCTCTTGTGTAAGAAGTTGGCGAGTTCTTCGGATCCAAACTCGTGTGTAACTATTTGCTTAAATAGTGGATTAAAGCCGGAGAGAGTTCCGGGATTGGACTGCCTCTTAGGAGGATACCAGGATATATCGGGTGTCGGTATTGTGTTTGCTTCTTCTCTTGCACTTATATTTTTAAATTGCCAATTAGCTTGTGCTAAGTGCTTATTTAGTTAGCTTGACCCTATTCACCCCCCTCTAGGGTTCCTACAATTGGTATCAGAGCAAGGACTCTATTATTAGGCTTAACATCCTTAGAGTAGATCCTTGTTATTTTTTCTATGGCATCGTATTCTTCCCACTCCTCCGATAAAGAGGGTTTTACTTCTAGTAGCATAGACAATCATGTTTCTTCTAAATGCAAGAAATGCTCTAAGTGGAAAGCCATGGCTAAACAATCCTTAGAGATTCTTGACAACCTTCATTCTACAAATGAAGAATTTTCTGAGAAGGTTGTTCATTTAGAAGAAGCTAATGAGTTATTGAGAAATGAAAACAATGTTTTATTATCTAGACTTGATTCTCAAAACTCATCATGTGTTTCTTTAAAGAGTTTGAATGAGGCTTTAATTTTGAAAATCAAATCTCTTTCCTCATCAATAGAAGATCTTAAGAGGCAAACTCATGAGCTAAATCATTTGCATGATTCTTCTATTGACACTTTAAAGAAACAAAATGATGCTTTTATCTCTAGAATTGCTTTATTTGAAAAAGAGAATGATATTTTAATTGCTAAATTTGATTCTCTTACTTGCATGCATGATGATTTGCTATTAGAACATGATATTCTTAAAACCAAATCTTCTCATGCTCACTCTAGAGATATTCATCATTCTAGTATGTCACATGTTTATAATCATACTCATTCCGATACATGTGCACACACTAGTATTAGGTGCTTCTATTGCTCTCGCATTGGACACATGAGCTTCACTTGTCCTATTCGTAGGAGTTTTTCTACCAATGCTAGAGTAAATAGTATGTGGGTCCCTAAAGCTAATAAATGTGGATCCAAGTTTATTTGGATACCAAAGTCTTCATCTAATGTTATAGGTGAAGCTTCTTGTATCGGGACATAGCACCAAGGAGCGTGTTGGTGGTTGCAAAGCTCAAAGGTCATCTTCCAAGCAATTGCACCAACACAAGCGTGGCCACTAGAGCCACTTTGGTAACATGCTAAACGATTCTCTTTAAATTGTTTATATTTGTAGAATCTAGCATGTTTTTCTTGATGTTTTGCTACTAGCTCATATTGATATCCTTAGTTGCTTATTGTATAAATCAATGTGAGATATAATACTAGCATGCTTAGTTAATTTTCTTATTATTTCTTTTATCTAGCATGACTAGTTACTTAGCTTAAATGTTTAGTTCACACTTGTAGTTTATCACTCATTTTCTATTAAGTATGACACATTTATTTTATGCATGCTTGTTATTCTTAATCTCTATATTATGAAGCATGCATATCACTCTAGTCCATAGGAGCTTGTTTTTGTTTTGAGTTAATATGTTTTTAACTCTCCGTCTTTAAAGTTTTTGAAATAGTTACTTCCTGCCGGTTTGTTTTTAGTATGTAACATTTACTTTAAATCGGTATTTGTGAATATTTATGTTTAGCACAAGCTTCTTATCACTTGACAAGTATTCCCTTATACTTCCTTTTTAATCTTGTGCTTACATAATATATTCATTATTGATTCTCATACTTTATCTTGATTATCTTCTTGAGAATCAATTATGTCTTTGCCTAATGAAGTTTATTTATACATGCTTTTGAATTTGTGATGGTTTCTCAAATATTCATTAAGGATACATGACTATATTCATTAAAATTTTCATTTACTTATAGTTCATGTATCTCTTATATTGATATCTATTTTTGTATAAATACCTTTATGTAGGCATATGAGTTAAGCTAAAGTTTTATTCATACTTGTTACTTCTAAACTTGTGCTTAACTCATACTCTAGCTATTGATTCTTTTGATCAAATTTGTGTATCTCTTTTTGAATCAATATGCTTCTTCCTTAAAGCTTTCTTTAATGATGTCTTTTTAGCTTTTTGGTTGACTTTATGGATACATGTTCTTAATAGATTTTTGATCTTTTCATGTATGCCTATTCGTGATATATATATAGTTTCATATATATAAATGATTCCTAGCTTTTGATATTCATTTGTTTTATATCATTAAGTTGGGATGGTGAGAGAAAATATTTGTTATGTATTGCACTTGACTATTTATGGAAGTTCTTTTAAGAATCACAAGGTTTTGTGCTTTGTCTTGTTTTCATATTAACCTCCGTTTTGAGTGCACATTTTTAAATCTATATCATCTATATATTTCTATAGTGCACTATGACAGCTTTTTCGTAAAATATGATTCTTCTATCTTTTGCACATTTAGCTTTCTTGATCTTAATAATCTTTCTTTGCTCATTCCTTGAGTTTATGCTTCTTTTTGAATTATTGTTGCCCAATGATGTTTTTGTAGCACATGAGAATACTTGCAATTGTTACATCATATTTCTCATGAATTTAGCTACTATGGTTTGAGCTTTTGTGTTGAGATTTTTCCACTTCTAGAGAATACACTTCTTTTAATGTGGCTATAGTATTTTGCATTCTCTAGATTGATCTATCATTTCATTATCTTTGGTTAATCTCAATACTTGGCAAAGAGATTTATTTTATTGTGTTTTCATGAACATCTCTTTTGTCCTTTACTTGATAAGAGTCTAATTCATTTATTTATCATCTTATGCTCTTATCCTTGCTTAGTAAAGAGTCTCTAAATCATTTTGATCATTCAAAATGTATTCCCTTAATTGTGAACTCTATGCTTAAGCAAGTATTTTTTTGTGTTAGTGACTTAAGAATTAATGAGCACATTTATCTTGTTAATGGCTTCTCTCATTAATCTTATTTGGATTATATAGTTTGCTTATTTGTGATATATTATTAAGCTATATAATTTTGGCTCACTTTCACACATCTAGCTATATTCCTATACTTCAATCTATATGATATGCTAGTTTACAAAAACAAGATTTGTGATATGCTTAATCTCTAAAACTAGTTTTACATATTCTTTATTAAATCTTGTTTTCTCTTAGAGGTTTGTAATTCCTTTCTTTAAGTCTCCTTCCTTAACTAGTCATTAGCACGTCTCTCTTAATTTTCTCTCACTTTTTGAGTCATGATTTTATCGTATTATCATTTACATCTCTTCTTGTTTATGTTTGCAATCATTTAAATGAGAATGACTCTTTTTCATATTTTCATTTTTTTTGAGATTCTTTATAAATATGGATTTTGAATTTTCTCTTGGTGAGATTTATCATTGGATCATGTTTATTCATTTGTTTACTTTATGAATGTTCCTAATGATTGAGTAGTCCTAAACTATCTAATTTTGTAAATGTCAAGTTAATTTATTACTCTACTTTGACTACTCATGGTTTATCACATATGACCTTTGCTATTTGAACTTTATTGGTCTTTCATTTAGAAGTAGCAAAGTTTGAATATTATCCGGTTGATGGGTACATATGCGATAAAACATATCTAGTCCATGCAAAGCAATAAATTGGTTGATTATTTCTTAATTAGATAATCATGGACATGATGTTTGAGTTTTATTTTTATTTTATTTTTGAGTTATATTATGTCTATCATCATGATTGTTCTTAATTGACTTTATTCTTTTTCATGATGACATTTTCTCAAAGGATTACATACATTGATCTATCATATTTAAATATGAGATTCTTCTATATAGACTAATGTATGCCATCTTTTGATTATATGTGCTTTATTGGAATATTCTTTTGATTTTTCATCTTTAGTGAGTATTATTTGGATATCTCTCTTGACTAAAGATGACATTATTCGTCTTTTGACGATATTGTAGCCTTATATGCATCGAGCAAGGGGGAGAAATCCATAGTTGATTTACCCTTAGATCTTGTTGTTATCTATTTTATGCTATAAGTGCTTTGGAACTAGATACGCATATTTTGAGGGGGAGCAAATTAATTGGTCCTATTTATTTATACCCTTTAATATGTCGTATACCTAGTTCATCATTGACCATATTTCTTCAATTTTATTTCCTATTATTGTGGTCATGATATTTTTATTTGTGAAGGATTTATGAGAGCGTATGCAAGTGTCCTTATTATTTATCTCTCTCTTGTATATGGTTTAAATAAGTCATCTTGTTAATATTAACTTTCATATCTTATCTTGATGACTATTGTGCTTTCGTTACTTTGGCTTTTCTTC
Source organism: Iris pallida (assembly GCA_029216955.1). NCBI lineage: Eukaryota > Viridiplantae > Streptophyta > Magnoliopsida > Asparagales > Iridaceae > Iris > Iris pallida. Next base: position 7,938,224 of record JANAVB010016195.1, read on the forward strand.
CATGCTTAATTGATTTGGCTTTCCTTGTTGAGGACTTATCCAAAATTCATGATTTTTATCAACTTTGGTAGTACTTTGAGGGGGAGCATTCAAGTCGACTGAATTTCTCTTTTTCAAGTATTTTTCTCCTTTACCTTCATGTTTATCTAAAGGGTATTCATATAGCATGATAAGGTAATTGAGTTCAAATGCATGAACTTGGATAAGCATATAGATTTTGCAAATAATGAGATTACCTTATATCAATTACAATATTTTACATTGATCATTCTTTTATTTTGTTCCACTATTTATTTGTGGACAATTATGATTATTAATGGTTTCTTTGATCAATGTTTCAAGTTTACATCTTTTCAATTGGTATCTATTAGTTGCAATTATCTATTCCTCATGGCTTTTGTTTGAAATCCTTTATTTCATAGTTCTTTTCCAAAACTGGAGCAATATTTCATATCCTATTGTGTTTTGGATTTATTCCTTGGATTTCAAGTTGGTAAACTACTTATTTCTTGCTTTTCAAATACTTTTAGTTTTACCAACCATATTGTGTTATGACAAGCAACTTTCTATTTCGTACTCTACATTTGGTATGTAGTTTTATACACTTGTCATTACACCATTCTTCCATTATTTTTCTTTAGTATTTTTTGATCATGATTGTCTATGCCTTCCTCATGCTCTGATTTATGTACTTAAGATTGATTTCTTATCTATTAGTACGGGGGAGCCTATTTTTGATCATGTCAAAGGGGGAGAAGTAAGTTTAAGTATGCTTTTATAAGTAATCTAAGTAGTATGCTTTCAGTGATATTGCTTATGTCTTTTGTATATTAGTGATACATGCATCTATACTGTCCATACTAAACTTAACCGATTTGCCATAATCAAAAAGGGGGAGATTGTTGGCCCAATGATTGTATCATATTTTTGAATATGGTTAATCTGTTAAGTTTAGCATTTCATTATCACTAATCTTCATACTATCACTATAGCATTTCTACTTATACTTATATCTTTGGTGATATGTGCCCATTGGTTTACATCTTAGTGATATGAGCTTATCTATCTTAAATTTAATTGGGTTGCCAAAATCAAAACTATGTTTTTGATTGTGGTCATTCAATTAAGTTTAATCATTATGATATCACTAACATTTATGCCATCACCTTAGCACTTATACTTAAACTTTGCATAGTCCTAATGTGCTTTAATTTATCATACTTGCTACTATGTATATTGTTTTGTTCGTCTAACATGTACATGCAGAAAAGCAATAAGCAAGATCAATGTGGACATATGCAATGAAGAAATCATGGTGGGCCAAAGACGACGGATCCCACAAGATTTCTCTGAACCATCCGACGACATCTCTGGAGCCACGCACCGGGGGTTCCGCTGCCCGGTCAGCGGACGGGGGTCGAGGGGGCAGCGCCTATCAAAGGAAGAAGCCAAGCCATACCATCATCATTTCAAGACTCTGAAGAAGCCTGCACCTGTCTAAGTATATCTGGAGTCTGTAATGAGTCTAAGGAATAATTGTAAACACAAGAAATGGATGGCAAAATCGAAAGCTAGGGCAGAAATAAGCCCAGGATCATTTTTGGTGGATAAGCGGCATACCGACGGTATACCGGAGTATACCGACGGTATACCGGTTTTTGTTCACAGAAAGTTTCTGTTTACAAAACCGGCATACCGACGGCATACCGGATCATACCGACGGTATACCGCTTCCGAAACGTTGAAATTCCAACGGTCGGATTTCCAGCAATTAATGATCCCAACGGCTCTATTTCTAGCCGTTGCAATTCCAGACCGGTATACCGCCGGTATGCCGGATCATACCGGCGGTATGCCGGTTCGTGACTGAAAAGTTGCCTTTGACTTCTTTTCAAGCTTTGGTTATAAATAGCCTTGAACCCCTTCATTCAAGGTTGATGCTTTGAGCCTAAAAATTCCTAAACCACCAAAGCTTATCCACATACAACTCTACAAAGCTTTCATTTGCCATCCACAAATTGTGTTAGAGTTATTGAGTTGAAAAGTGAGATCTTCATCCTATTATATAAGGAGATCAAAACCTATTGTGAAAGGTTGAAGTTGGAGAGTCTTCGTATCCAAACTCTCGGTTGAAGTTGGGGAGTCTTCGTATCCAAACTCTCGGTTGAAGTCGGAGAGCCCTTCGGATTAAAGCTCTTGTGTAAGAAGTTGGCGAGTTCTTCGGATCCAAACTCGTGTGTAACTATTTGCTTAAATAGTGGATTAAAGCCGGAGAGAGTTCCGGGACTGGACTGCCTCTTAGGAGGATACCAGGATATATCGGGTGTCGGTATTGTGTTTGCTTCTTCTCTTGCACTTATATTTTTAAATTGCCAATTAGCTTGTGCTAAGTGCTTGTTTAGTTAGCTTGACCCTATTCACCCCCCTCTAGGGTTCCTACAGAACGCTGTCAAGCACGCAAGAAATAAATGCTCAAAATAAAACATTTGCTGCTCATTCACATTTCTAAATTTATTACAACATTTACAATATTTCTAATTAAAGAAAATACAAGATTTACAATTAATGAAATATTACAACTGCTATCTATTTCTAGGTTGTCTTCAGCATACCCAAGTCTTCCCAGTGCTAAGAGTGATAGCGGCTAAACATGAAAAATGTTGGTTTCCAGTCAGGAATGGAACAAGTACACAAACCGACGGCAATGCAAAACACAATAGAATTAACAAGACATGAAAATAGCATATGAGAAATAAAAACTGGAAGATAACTGATGTCATAGCACGATAGAGAAGTAAACAAGGAAAAACTAATAAAAGATATCTATCTAGGTGGTGTGAAATATCTGTTTCGACATCTGGACGGCTAGGGGGTAAATCAGGCTCACTGCACGTGTCGTGTGCAGCGGCTAGCATTCACGAAAGACACTGGGGATGGTTCTGGGTAGTCCATATGTTTACTAAGATATTTCCCCTCCCGACTACTCCGTGTGACGAGCGTGTCAACAAGCAGCAAGACATATGTATGAACATGAAATGAAAAGACTACTATGAATCGAAAAACAATCAGAAAGTGCACTTGTCTGAGGTCCTTAGCTGGAGAAACCGATAATCCCTTTAGGTCCAGAATAGCCCAATTAGCCTAGTTTGGTATAAGTCCACAATCAGAGTTCGGCACAATACTTTAATAGAGAAATAGAAAACGACTTAAATAGTCGCAATTTATAATTTTAATGGGAAAATGTAGCTAAATATATTTAACTATTTTATGAAAAGTATTTATGTTATTTAGAACCAAACCTCATAAATCAATTACCCATAGCTATATTAGTAGATATAATAACTCCTCAAATAATATTTAGTCAAAGATATATTGAAAGGTATTCATAAACTATTTAGAAATTACTAGAAAAATATATATAAAATCCTAAAGGATTATTTAAGACTTAAAGCCCAATATTTATAGTTCAAATTTAACAACTAAAATAATAGTAGTAATAAATAAGTATAAAAATCCTTAATGAATCATAACATAATATACAAAAAGATAAATCATTATTATATAAAGAATCGAAAAAGATTTTCATTGTTGACCCAAACTCTCCTAAGAACACTCTACTGAAGGAAAGGAAAGGGGGTTCACATCCCCATCTCAGTAAAAATACTGTTGGCCACAAACTACTTATTAACTATTACAATAATAAACTTAATAACATATTAATATTATACTAATAAAAGTTGGCCATAAAAGTTGGCTTCTGTTCTCCCCCAAAATAAGAGTGGTTCGGCAAAACTCTCATTGTTCCAAAAACATAGAAGGAAAATGTCACTACACTAATTATAAACATAGGAAGGGGCCTTATTGTTATAAATCCCTAGTATTGAATGCAGGGAGAGAGAGTAAATGGGGTCTTCAAGTCTTCAACTCAAGGCCAGTGCTGATTTTTAATATAAGGGTCAATGCTGTTATTAATAACATTAATTTTCCATCAATTAAAAGGAAAGATAGATGAGGGCAAGAGAGAGTGAGGGGAAAATATCGGGAAGGAGAAGGGCAGAGTCTTACCGACGTTGCTAGGCCACGGCTGGCGGAGCTCCGCGTTCCGACGATGGCGCCGGGATCCAACCGGCACGGCGACGGCAGGAGCTCGTCGCGGGCGGTCGCTCGGGGCGCGGAGGAGAGGGATCTCGTCGCTCTGGTCGAGCGCGGCCTGCGATGTTCGAAGCGGTGCACGGCCAGGGCATGCTCGCTTGGAGAGCACCGACGGCTCGAGTGTGGGGCGCACGTACAAAATCTCACCGCGGGGAATCTGACAGGGAGCCGGAGAGGAGATCGGTCGGCCCGAGCATCGGGTGGTCGACGTGGGCTCGGCCATGACTGCGGGAGGCGGGGCTGCACACGCGTGCGGTCGGCGCGTTATGTGGCGCGGCTCCTGTCGCTGGGATCGAGCGACGCACAGGCGGCGCTGCCATAGCTAGGTTAGGTTTCCCACTTTCTTCTTTCTGTGTGGTGCTTGGCTTTTGGTGGGGTGATGCCCAAAGTTTGGCGGTCCCAGGAGATGGGCGCCGTGACCGGCGGCGATCAGCGCAGTACGGGGAGGAGACAGCGCTGGAGGAGGGCACGCAAGTGGCGGCCAGACAGCGTGTGGGACTGTGGCTCGCCGGTCCTGGCAAGGAGAGGTGGCGATGAGAGCATACATCATAAACTGCCGATATGAGGAGGGGGATTCCTCCGGGTGCCCATAAAGTGTTCGTAGGAATGCAGACTAGAGATTGAAGTTGTGTCCGAGAATGAAGCAGAAGGTCTGGAGCGGGAAGTCGACGCGACTGAGGTCGGCATAGTGGGAAACAAGGTGGCCGGGCATCCTCCGACACGGTTGGGTTCGGAATGAATAGGCTTCATCTCGCGCGGCAAGCTCTGGCGCACACGGATGGGAAGATGTCTATTAGAGACCGCGTTAACATCTGCCATGGATAGGTTCGCCGACGGGGGTCCTTTGACAGACGACATGGGTTCGGGCGTGAGTCCGGGAAGGGACATAGGCAAAATATGGATAGAGAATGTATGGTATATGGTTGAGGGAGAGAGGAGATCATGTACGCCCACTCAGAGAGGAAATGTATATGAGAGAAAAGAATTCGTTAGTTAGGAGAGAGATGGTCCCCATATACATATATCATATAGAAGGATAAGGTCGCACTAGGAAGAATCCTATCGTAAATCAAATCGAGATTAGATTAAATATCAGAATATTTATTTAAAAATATTTAGTTTACCAAATATATAAATTTAATCATTTTAATAATATCGATATTATCTAAATAAATGTAAAAGATATTTTTTATTGGTCTCAAAATCTTATTTATCATAAACTAAACTAGAAAATCTTTTGATTGTTACGGAACATCCAATTCCCAAAACCATAAGCATTCGAAAGCCTAAAGTAATAATGAAGCTTCTTTTATAATAATAATAATAATAATAATAAAATATTTTTATTAAAACAATATTAGCACCTCTCAAAATGTATAATTTAATTAGTTTAGATAATATTTGATAATATTAAGCAATCCAAACCATACTCAAATTATAAGAATATGGATCCATATCATTTAAATGATTAGAATAATAATATTTAAATGACATATTTCAAATCAAAATGATAATTAATTTTTGCTATATAAATAATATTTGACGTCATTGATTATTATTTTTTTTAAAACATGTTTTTATTCATCCAAAAATTCTATAAAATACTTATAACAATTTAAATCATTTTTTTCCAAATTAATATTTAGTAAAATCCAAAGTAGTACATCTTCTACAATTCTAACAATGTTATTTAATAAAATATTTTTTATTAGCACAAAATACCACTCTTAAAATATTCAATTTTGAACCAGTTTTCGATAAAAGAATTAATCAGAAAATCATTCACAAAATCTCGACGAAAATTATCTTTAAGTGCAATAGATAAAAATAAAAATAAATTTTAGAAAAATTCAGGAAGGGGAGCTACAGGACCCATCTCCATAATTGCCTTTATCTTCTCAGGGTCTACATGGATACCCTGGACGGTGATGATAAAATCCAAGAACTTTCTGCTGGATACGTCCAGGAAGGACTTCGTAGGGTTCATTTTCAAATTGTGCGCTCGCATCAGGTCGAATACCGTCCTCAGATCCTGTAGATGATCTCCCTTACAGCGACTCTTGACGGCGATGTCATCAACATAGCACTCCACCGTCTTGCGTAAGTGGTCTCTGAAGATGATACTCATGGCTCTTTGATATATAGTGCCGGCATTCTTCAAACCGAAAGGCATGACTGTGTAGCAGTATGTGCCAATTGGTGTTCGGAATGATGTATGATTTTCGTCGTCAGGAGACATCTTGATTTGGTTGTACCCCGAGAAGCCATCCATGAATGACATACGTTCGAAGCCGCAGGTGTTGTCAATCATGATGTCTATGATAGGGAGGGGAAATTCGTCTTTGGAACATGCCTCGTTCAGATTGCAAAAGTCGATGCAGATTCGAATCTTTCCATTCTTCTTGAGGACTGGTACTATGTTGGTGACCCAGTCGGGATATTGCTCTTCACGTATGAAGCCGCTGGCTATCAGTTTGTTGACTTCGGCTTCGATCGCATCCATGATGCCTGGGCGAAAGCGTCGCTGTTGTTGTTTGACTGGCTTTGCATCTGGCCGAATGTTGATCTTGTGAAGGGCAAATTCGGGGTTTAGTCCTGGCATGTCTTCATAGCTCCAGGCGAACACATCGATATATTCTTTGACGAGCTCCAGTAGCGATTCTCGCTCTTCGTCTGTCAGGCTTTTACTGACGAAGATTGGTTTTGGAGAAGATTCGTTACCGAGATCTACTTGTATAACTTCATCTTCATTAGGGGGTTCTTTATGTTCGAACTGCTTTTCCCATTGTGCATCCAACTGTTGGGCCCACGGCTCTAACTCGAGGATTTCAGGAATGTCTTCATCTTCTTCATACGCGTCGGCAAATACCATGTTGATTGACGGGACTTGCCTGAATACATCTCCGATGCTGGTATCTGAGTCAGAAGTTGGTGACCCGGTTGAATGTGAATGCCAGTCACATTCTTCATCTGAACTCTCAGGGGTCGTCGTGGGTGTAACATACCCTAATCCACATCGAGTCTTGCTATAGTAGTCCCGTGGTTTGCCAGCCGGTACCAGTGGCTTCAGAGGTAATCGTCGCCCTGTGCCGTAGTTCAAGCCTGGCGTCGTCTCCAGATCATACCCCTATTTTTGCATGAGATATTTGGATTGTGGGCTATAAAGATACAGAGGCAGTCTTCCGGCATCTGATTCAAGGTCGACTTCTTCTATGGTGAAGGGCTGCGGATCGTCCTTTCGATCGAAGATGATTGGATGGTCCCCTCCCTCGATCATATGGTATAAGCGCCTTCCACTGGAGTAAGCTGGTTCGCGGTGTACACATTTGTCACCTGTGTGTGTAGGTGAGTGCCTATACCGTGTTCCATAGCATATATTGTACAAAGCTTGTTAAGCTCGAGGTAGTTCAAAGATAGCCCTTTATTGATAAAGTAAGGTATCTTTTCTAGCGGGATTACATCATCTATGGAGGAAACATCAGTGTGGGCAGCCACATACTTGGCTAGCTCCAGTTCCTCTTCGGCTACCTCCTGTATAAACGAAGACTGAGAGGACGACCTGGGCAGCTTGATCGTCAGAGGTTCAGCTGGTGGAGCTGAGCGTGGGGTCGCTGGCAAACTAGTGACCCCCAGTTTGGTACCTGATGCTGGGCGGGGAGTGGTTGGTTCGCTAGAAGCCCCAGACCTTGCATCGGGGTGACGACTCTTCTTGGGAAGACGTATCGTCATTGGCTTGTCGGAGGGATTGAGCTTCTCCGTTTGCGGCTGGCCGACTCTCGGTAGCCTGATTATCAGTGGCTCCGTTGTGGGTCTTGGCACTTGGCCAGACCTTGGCAGCCGGAATAACATTTGCTTTTCTTGTGCCGAGAGGCTGATTGCGTCCTTACGCAGAGTGGCGGTAAGGGGTGCGGACTTGCCAGGTTTGCGAACTTGGAGGTGGATCGTCAGAGGTTCTTCTGATCCTGTGGCTGTCTCGGTACGAGCTTGCACATCTCCTTCATCAAGGTGCCTCTTCGACTTTTTGTACAGGCAGGAGTCTGAGTAGTAGGATTCGACCCCTTTGAAGGGATCGATGTCGGTAAATTCTGTCCTCACGAAGCCGTGTTTGTCGACATACTTGAAGTATTGGTGCAGCGTGGAAGGCACGATCATATAATCATGTATCCAAGGGCGCCCCAAGAGGATGTTGTAAGAAGTGTCCGCATCTATGACGTAACAGGTGACTCCTGACTGGAGATCGCCAATTTGACACTTCAGACGAATCTTCCCAATTGGGTAGCTCATGCCCGAATTGAAACCGCTGATGGCGGTGCTTGTAGGCATTAGACGATGCATAGGGATGCGGAGATGATGTAATAGACCCTTCGGGATAATGTTTATGGAAGAGCCAGGATCAATGTACATCTGATCCACCTTTACGTCGCCGATGTATCGAGTGTAGTATAGCGGGCGATCGTGCAGGTTGGTTTTGATGAGCATGTCCTGCGGGGTGAAGACAATGTTGGATATCGCTCCCGTGCAAGTGTTGTCTTGGAGATCTGCAGGCGGGTTCTCTCCCGTGAGGTTGACCTGAGCCAGGTACGTGTCGGCATTTTGGAGTGCATCGTTCAAAGCCGCTCGCACATCCTTTGAGAGTCTGAGAAGCTCGTATAATGACAACTTGGCCTGTGTGTTGGCTAATTGCGCCAAGATGTCGAAGTTGTAGGGCTTCTCCAGCCCCTACGGTGCCTCTTTTCGGAGGAATTTGTCAAAGCAAGTCTCCTTCGGCCTAGGCTTGTCGGTCGTCGGAGGCTGAGCAGGTCCCGGAGCGTCAGTTGTAGCGGGCTGATGATCTTCAGTCGAGTTATCAGCCATAGATTGGGATTGTGCCCCAGACCGAGTAACGACAGCTGTGACTTCTTCGATATCTGCCGAGATTGTGCGGCAGGATCTGACTTTTTTACTCTTCTTCTTGTAAATGGAAGATGGTGTGGGCTGAGTCACTTCTGATACCAAGTCTGGATGGACCCACATGACCTCCCCTCGTGATGTGGTGAGGGGCACTAGACCAGCAGCCTGATCTCGGAGAGGTGGAAGATTAGCAATCTCCAATGTCGCCAGAGGGATGGGGACCACACCATCTTGAGTTTGTGTTGGAGGGAAGCTACCAAATTGTACTAACACCATATTGGCTGCCACGGTTACCTCTTCGAAATCGATGGCCAGAGCGTTCGAATCGATGAGATTTTGGATGTACCGTTTTAGCTGGTAGCAGTCGTGTATAGCATGGTGGACGTAGCAGTGGTAATGGCAGTACTTTGGATTCTCCATTTCCGCCGGCCGCGGTTCCCGTCTTAGTGGAGGAAGCTGAATTCTGTCTCCTTGTATGAGCATGTCCAAGATGGGCTTGACGTGGCCGTCTTCGAAGGAGTAGGTCATTTGTGGCCATTGCTTGTCTGCCAGTTTTGGCTCAGGTTTCTGTGCTGTATCGGCCACCATAGCCTGCTTGCCCTTGTTGTCCCGATTGTTGGAGGAGCTACCCCTATTGTTGGTGTTGGCGTTGGGATGCCTGCCCTTGTCCTCTCCCTCTGAGATGTGCAATCCCAGTTGGCGAGCCTTCTTCAGTCGTTCTTCGGCGCTTGTGGCACTAATGATAAACGTCTTCCAGTCCTTGAATTGACTTTCGCCCATCCAGAGGCTGATTGTTGGAAGCAGTCTCTTTTGGCAAATTTCAATCAAGGAGGAATCCGGATTTCCAGACGGCAACTTCATTGCGGTTTGGCGAAACCGCTCGATATAGTTCCTTGTGAGCTCTTTCTCTCCTTGGACAACGTCCATGAGGGTGGACATTGTGATGTCCTGCCCTACTTCATAGAATCTCTCCAAGAACATGCGCTTGAAGCTGGCGAAGGAGTGGATGAAGTTGTCTGGCAGGTTGTGATACCAGTCGAAGGTGACTCCTTTCAATGCTCCGATGAATAATCGTGTGAGGATGGCATCGTCATGGGGCAGATGGTCGGTGGTGACCTCGAAGTAAGTGATGTACCGACTTGCGGAGGTCTTGCCATCATAAGGATTGATATTGAACGGCTTATATCTTGGTAGGAATGGGACATCCCTCCATGCAGCAGGGTACGGTTGCCGTATTCTGAGGCCTTGACAGTTTTTTTTAGCGTGAAACATGGCTCGGAGCTCCTGGACCTCTCTTCTTGCTTCTCGGGCCTCATCCACAGCGGTGGGGGCCGTTACTTCAGGAGGATTGTTGCCTGGATTCGGTACCGCTGAATTCGAGTCCACATTGACCGCGGGACGCGCGCTTGTTTGGCCAGGCGTCCCTCCTTGTAGAGTTGGAAGGGCCGCTTTGATCTCGTCTACAGACTTGACCAAGGCATGGCCTCCAAAGTGTCGATGCATTGGCGATCTGGAACCACCTTGGTTGATGTCCGTCATGAACACCATCTTTACATGAGGAGAGATGGAAGGAATGGTGGAGGACGAGCCCTCCAAATCATACCCCTATATTGAGAAGTCATCGGGGTATATGGGAATGTTCTCCTCTGGTTCGGACTCAGAAGGGATAGTACCCCCAGCTTCAGAGTTTGCTTCATCTTGGGAGTCGTAGACGTCCTCGGGGACGTCGGCCCTTGCTGTATCTGATGGGAGAGTTGTTTCCTCTGGCTCATCTCCTTGGAACATCGGATTATCGTGGATATTCTGAGGAGTGCCACCCCCAGTCCCAACAACCCCCAGTGTTGTGGATGATGAATCTCCCACTGTAGCAGATTTCGTCTTTGAACGGGTACCTTGGAAAGCTCCGGTGGTGGGCACCCGTTTAGATGATAGTCTCTTAGTCATAGTAGTTGAAATCTTCGGGCTGGGAGCATTGGTTTTCTTTTCTCTCCCATCGGCAGGGATTTTCTGAGTAGAGTTGCAGGAGACGACGGGAGGTGCCTCATCTTCTGAACATGTTTGTTACAGTCTTTGGAAGATGGACTGCCGGTCTTCTTATACCGTCGCGTTGTTGCAACAACAGTTGACGATGATTTGGGTGCAGTGACATCCGTGGGAGGACTCTTTGTACCCCGAGGCACTTTCTCTTTCCTTGTGTTTGTGGAGGATGGCCTCACGTAAGTCAGATGGGTCTAGATCGACCATGTTTGCTCCCTGGATTTTGGGAGACTTTCGGGAACCTCTCTGTCCGTTTGCCGTCGGGGGCTGGACTCGAGTGGTTCTGTACAACTTTCCATCTGAGGCTCGTATAACAGTATGCGGTACGCTCGGATGGTCAGAGGTTGGGTCAGCGGATCGAGCTTGCCAAGCTCGTGCTGCCCTAGACTTCTTCGCTCTAGTGCGTAAGGGCACATAGTAGGAAGAGTCTAAGTGATGCTGGAGAGAGTTAGACATGTCTTCTTGGGAGCACAAGAGATCAGGACCATAAGAGAGGTGGTCGAAGACAGAGCCGCGTGGAGTAGGCGTCATGCGGCTGTCATCAATAATCTTCATGCGGCTGGCAGGCGTAGCCGCATAGACTTTCTTCATGCGGCTGGAAGTCTCGGCCGCATGAGCTTTCTTCATGCGGCTGGATGATCTGGCCGTATAGACCTCCTTCATGCGGCTGGCAGATTCAGCCGCATGAGCGTCCTACATGTGGTTGGCAGACTTGGCCACATGAGTATTCGGCTTCTTCTTGGGGCGCATAGAACCACTCTTTGTTCCTGCAAGTCCAGCATCGTAGTGCTTTCCTCTGCCGGACTTGGGGACAACAGAGTCCTCTATGGCTCGAAGTGGAGTCGTATGAGAGTCGTCTTCGCCGTCTTGGACAGCAGAGAGTTCTCCGTCCAGAGCTTGGGGAGGAGCAAATGATTTTGGCCTCCACTCGCAGTGAGCTTTCTTTATGCGGGTTCGCTTCTGGACCGGGCCAGCGCTTCCCTCGGAGAGCATTTCTTCAAACGCCTGTTGGTCGAAGCGGACGACCATCTTCTGTTGCGTGGAGCCAAGTTTGGCTGCATCCGATTGTGTCACCAACTCCTCAGCCGTGGAGAAGTTTGTCCCCAGCAGAGTCGCCATTATGTTTGCCATGAAATATAAAAGAACAGAACAATTATCGGAGGACTGGACTTTTACTTCACAATACAAACTCGCTTGTACAAAGAAAGCCTAGGGACGAAAACCTAGGTATAGCAATCTAAGTACAATTGTTTATTTTAGATTCTGGAGGGTGACGGTAGAGGCTCGGGAAAGCGACGACAGCTCTGCCTTACTCCTTGGACGATCGGGTACAACCTTGGCTCTGTTGAAGAACTGCTTGGCGTTGCTGAAGAAATGCTCTCTTTTGAGGCTCTCTCTTTAGCTCTCCGGCTCTCTATGTCTCTCTCTGTATATGTATATGACTCCGTGGGTCTGCCTGTGTGTCTCGCAAGGGAATGGTACCTTGCTATTTATAAGAGTGGGGGGCCTCATTAGGGTTTACAATGATTGCCCATTCTTGAAAGTCGGCGGCTAAGGATCACTGGATCTGGGCCGTTCATCGAGATTTGAGCAATAAATTTGATTGTATCAAATCTTTTGTAGGTAATTAATGCTGATTGACATAAATTCTTCTGATTTGTCATGCCAACCTCGGATTTCTCGATACGTGTCATTAATTTGCTTGTTTGCAAATGATCTGATTTGATCCCAATATTTTATTGGGATTTGTTGAGGGATTTCGATCAATCTGATGCCACGTGCCCTGCTATCATGCTACGTGTCGTAACCGTAAGCCACAGCAGAAATCTGAGCTGCAGGAAAGTTGCTTCTCATTGGGCCGCATAAGGCTGGCCACGTGTCAAGGCTGCCTGAGAGTGGCCTCCTGAACATTTGGACCGCATGGTAATGATTTGAGCCGCATGAGTGTGGATGACCGCATGATGGGTGCCTTCTTTGTGAACCGCATGAAGATAGTCTTCGTGAGCCGCATGAAGATAGTCTTCGTGAGCCGCATGGGGCTAGTCTTCGTGAGCCGCATGAGGATAGTCTTAGTGAGCCGCATGGGGCTAGTCTTCATGAGCCGTATGGGGGAGCCTCCGCTTGGGCCGCATAGGATGGTCTCTACTCGAACCGCATACGACTGTCCACGTGTCAAGGCCGCATGACAGTTTCTGAATCTCAGGGGATCGTGTCAGAGATTTTCTTCGTTTCCCTAGGAGTTCGTCATTATGAGGGAGTCATAATGGTATCTTTGTGTCAGAACCGTGCCCTTGTCATAGCTGTCAGCCGTTAGGGCATTTAATGTAGTAAAGGACAAACGGAAGAACTGTTTGTAGGCCACGTGGCTCCTCTCTGAGCCGCATAGAACTTGTTTGAGCTGCCTAGACGCTCGAGCCGCATGAATACTTGAGCCGCATGAACTCTCTGAGCCGCATGGGGCTCTCTGGCCGCATGGATCTTTCTTTATTCTTTTCCATGCTTCTACAAGCATAGTACTGGATTCCCAGTTAGAGTTTTAGTATTATTATTATTATTATTATTATTATTATATATATTAGTCGGATTAGGAAAATATTATTTTTAAGTTAATTATTGGATCTTGTTTGTGGCCTGTCCCCGATCCCGTGGCCGGAGTCCAACCCCGAGTTCGGACACCGACCCCGAACTCGAACCAGATTCGATTTCCCGAAGCCCGGCTCCGTTTCGAGCCGTCCTTTTTCCTCCCTTTTAAATTCTGATTATATATATATATATATTATAAAAATATATATATATATTATATATATTATACATATATATATATATATTATATAAATTATATATTATATATATATATATATATATATATTGGTTTTAGAAAAATAAATAAAATAAAACCTATTTCTAAAATTCCCCACAACCGACCTGGTCCCCCACGACCAGGCCACACACCCCCTTATTTCTCCCACAGCACTTACTCTCCTCCACACTCTTCCCTACTTCCTCTCCATAACTTCTCCCACTCCTTTCAATATTAAACTCCAATACCACCACTCATCCTCTCATTCCCTCCCACGAGCAAGCACAGCACTCATATCTCCCCCTCACTTTCATTCTCTCCACTCCTTCTCCTTAAAAACCCACTCCCACCACTCTCATTCCTCTCATCTTTCTTCCCAACTCCAGTCCCGCGCCCCGGCCGATCATCCCTGTGGCGGTCGACCGCCTCGCCCCGACCGGCGCAACCCTCCGCGTCGGATCCCGACTCCGTCGTTGCTGTCCCGATCCTCGGCAGAGCTCCGCCCGCGCCAGAACCCCAGCCCAATGCCTCCGCCCGCCGGCCAACTCCGGCTCCGACCGACCACGCCTTCCGGTGCCCGCCTCCACCCGAGCGTGCGCCCCTGAGGCCGCGCCCCGTCCAACGGGTCCCCGAGCGCCGTCCCAGCGGCCTCCCGTCAGACCCCCGACCGGTCTTGCAGTCCACGGCCGCGCCTCCGCCGTGAGATCCGCCCTAGCCGGCCGATCTGCCGACTGGCGACCCGTGCGACCCGCGCGACCCGTCGCACATCCACCCCGCGACCGCCATCGTTCCCGTACGACTTCCCCGCCGTGCCCTAGCCCCGGTGCCCTGCCGATTTTCTCCGACGATTTCGGCCAGACCCCGCCCCGGTCTCCGCGTGCCTTCCGCGCCGCGCCCCGTTGTTCCAACAGTGCTGTCCAGCACAATTCCGCGATTTTCGCAACAGTGCTGCCGTTGTCCGCCTCTTCCCCAGCTCATGTGTGCTGTTCCAGCAATCCCGATCTGCTGTCCGCGTGGACATTTCTTTTCCTATTATCATCTGAGAGCTCTAACCGAGCAACCCAAGGTATATCTCGTGTCCACGTGTCCCTACTTTAGTGTCGATGATGATACGGTCTCCGATCCCGTTACGGGATTCGGTTTAGGCGATTGTAGTTTCGAATTTTTCCGAATTCCATTGCAGAATAATTCGGTTTTGTGGATTTCGGTTTCTCGAACTCTATTTCGGGATTTCCGAATTTATTTCGGTAGTATTCTGTGGTTTTGGCTACAAATAATTATGATGTGTTTTCGGATTGGATATTATTTCTGTGTGGAATATTATTATGGATGGTTTGGGTTGTTTCCCTGGTTTGGGATATTGTTTATGTTGATTTTTGGCACCGTCCCAGGATTGTGTTGTCCCAATTACAGAGGAGATGCTGCCCAAATTTTCAGAAAAGTTTTGAAAAAATAAAGTATTTTAAAATGGGTTTCTATTTTCAAATTCGGTATTTTGCAAACGGATTACAAAAGTAGTTTTATCGATTTGAAAGTGGATTTTGGAGTTTCGTATCCCCGTTAGGCGACGACCGTATCGGTCAAATGAGCTTCGGCGAAGCGCAAACGCTACAGGGTTCCTGTACGTTGAGGCGCTAGCCAGCAACATGACATTTGGACCAAGTCTGAGACGCATTTTACAACTATATTTATGTTTATAACCATTTTTATAATGGGTTACTGCTCTTAGTATTTATGGTGCAGGGCCTCGGCCTACTGTTTGGACCGTTCGCGGCACTCAGAGCTTGCCCTAGGAATTAATTAATTTATGTAAAAAATTGTAAAAGGCATAAGCCCAGTTTTCTATTTTATTTTGCTGTGACCCTGTATTGTGTAGTTTAGGTTTTTACTTTCTTTTCTGAATTGGTTTTCGTTATTAGACGCATAATTATAATTTAGGTATTAATTATTTTCTATAAAATTAATAAGATTTTTTACAATAAATTAACTTGAATAAAATATTGGTAAGTTAACGAAGTCCATGTTATAGCACTAAAAAGAAAATGTAGTTTTATACATATGATATAAAAATACAAAGTTTTGCAAATTAACCGGTAATTGCTATTTTTCCCAATTAATCAGTAACCGACTTATTTAATTAAAATGATAACGAACATAGATCGCGATGCTAGATTTTCGGTAGATTAATTAAATAACTTAAAATCTGACTAGGGTCTACTTCTAGAGATTGTAACTAGCACACATAGAATGGTTTCATTATGGCTCTAAGTCAAGGTTCTCAACTGTAGGATCTCGGAGACGAACTTGACATCCTCCTCGGTACCGACTTTCTCGATCCAGTCAATTAGCAGAGGCAAGTTACGTTTATGTTTTCTTGTATTTTATTTAGTAATTGTCAAGCTGCATGTTTAAACCACATTGCTACACGGAACCCTCTCCTAGGGTTCAGATATTGATTGATATTGATTATGGGGATTGGGGGAATAGTGTAACGTTTATGGCCAATATCCCCCATATTGCATGATTGTGCGAGCTTATCCCTCTTACACACGGGGATAAGCCGTATCGCATCGCTAGGACGCTATTGTATAACCCAAGCCGGTCATAGACGATTGTACATTCAAATCATATTGTTTTTAATCGTAGAATTACTGGAAAATATTGTTTCAACTGTTTAGCCTGTACTTTTCCATTATTACTTGAAATATGAGATACATATTCGTACTTGCTCCCTCCTGACTGGAGACAACATTTTTAGGTGACATTGAGGATGCTGAGCTATTGTACAATAGCTACTATGACCCGGTTTTGTACCCTGTGGTGTTGCCGGCGTCCCCCTTGGAGGACGCAGAACCTGAGGCCGACGAGCCGACCGCTTAGCTAGTTGTTTCTAGCTTTCCTAGTTTTATTGTTTTGGAGTTTTGTTAATTTTGAATTCAGCACTTTATTTCAGCTCTTTCATTTCGAGATGTACTTTTCAATTGTTGAATAAAAGTTTTAAAATTTTCGTATATTCGAGTTGTAACAAATATATAGATGTTGTTGTGAATACCTGTATATAGAACAGCTTACTGCCACCGTCTCACAACGGTACAGGCTGGGCATGATCCGGTTCGACCTAAATAATTTTGGGATCGGGTTGTTACAATTATTAACTACTGAGGTCGAGTATATTGCCGTATGACGTTGTTGTGCACAAATTTTATGGATGAACTAAACCATAGAAGACTACAACTTGTAATATTCATATATTCTGTGACAATAATAGTACGATCAATTTGACTAAGAATCCTGTATGTCACTCATGCACCAAGCATATTGAGATACGACATCACTTTCTTAGAGATCATCAACAAAATGGATACATTAATTTAGCATATGTTGACAAAGAACATCAACTAGATGATATCTTTACTAAACCTTTGGCAGAAGGTAGATTCAACTATTTATGTCGAGAATTATGAATTTTAGATATCAATAATATTAATTAAACTTTATTTAATTGAATTAATTCCAGTACGTAACGACTGTTTTAAAGACAATCTTACAAAGGATCAGTCTGTCACCAAGGCGATAAGAGCTTAAGCAAAATGGAACTTAAGCATCCCTCATGGATCTCCGCTAGCTGGGATAGTATCCCTCCAGCTAATTCGAGACAATCAATGTGTAACAGAAATTAATTTGTTAAATAATTTTAGTTATACTAATTAAAATTTAAAATTAATAATTTTTGAATTAAAAAGATGAAAGGAATTGATAAATTGGCATAAGTGGATATTATCCTAAGTTGCAAAATAGTCAAAGCAGAGTTCAACAGAGTTCTGGGCGAACTCGGCCAGAACTCGGTTGACTAATTTGTTGTCGACCAAGTGGGCCCCACTTCTCCTATTTGTCATTCTTCTTCATCTTCCTTCTCTATTCCATGAATAGTAGCTTCAAACCCACCAAAACCCTAACCCTAGTTCTATTATTTCTTCCAATCTACTTGGTTTTTCAACTCCAAACATCAAATTCGAGATCTCAGGTTCATTCTCTACCACATACTCATTTTTGGAAGGTAAAGTCTCTATTTTCCTTCGTCCTCTATTTCAATTTCTAGATCTTTTCATTGTAAAGGTTCCTAAGTTCTTTAGAAAGAGAAAGAAGAGTGATGAAGGATCCTCATCCTCTCAACAAGCTTCGACTTTCTTTCCAATCCAACTGAATGACAGATCTTTTTGTGGTTTCTCATTCATGACGCTAGACCAATCCATAAATTTTTATGACCGCACCGTCTGTGACAGAGCCTCGATAAAGTTCAATATTTTTTTCGGATCATCTCATAACTTTTTAGCTTTTCAACTCAATTACTTAGCAGCAACTTCATTTCCTATTGCTCTCATTGCTATTAGGTTATTTTATTATAATTTGACTTATGACTCTGGTGTTATCTTTTCCTGTGTCGGGGGAATAGATATTAAATTTGATGTGAAAGATTTAGCAACGATCCTTTAAGTACCCAACGAAGGAGAAGCGGTAACCGACCTCTCCAATTTTTTTTCCTTCTGACATGTCTTTGAACACGTTCAAAGCTTCTATTTCTCATCCCGAACCTTGTCCTGTCGACAAACTTAAGGCTAAACACATGATTTTGTATTTCTATAACCTCCACAGGATCATCTTCTCTGCTATCCTTCCAAAGCAGACATTCACTGATGATATCACTGCTCTTGAGCTGTCTTCCATCTACCATATTCATTTTGGGATTACCTTTTCATTTCCAAAGACTATGATCGAGATGATGGTACGTGCCCGCATGATAAAGAGAAATCATGTTTACACAATGTATTTGCCACTTGTATTTCAGCACTTTGATATTGACTTAGATGAGTGCAATGTCCTTGCCGAACCTACACATCTTAGTGTAACTAGGCATTCTCAGATTTCTTCTACTCCTCTTCTTGTTGCTACTGTTGCTCCACCTCCTGCTCTAGCATCTACCACTCCAGCCACTACTGCTCCACCCACTGATTATCCACATACTATTGAGGGTCTCCACCATATGATGAGATATCACATGCAGCTGACCTAGACTCTGCATGAGGATACTTTTGATCGAGTTAGTGCTTCAGAGACTCGCTGGACTGAACGATTGAGAGATTTTGAACACCGTGATGTCATTCGCACTCAGGAAATCTCTAACACACTAGCTCATCTCCGCTTTGCTCAGTCCCATCAGCCTGGCGCCCTGGCTTCTTTTTTCAGAGATCCTACCTTTTCTGGCTACCGTGTTGAGGATCATGAAGTACGCTAGTACTTCAATCCTGTAGGCACATATGACTTGTTCAGATCTTCTGGTGAGCTTGCTCACACTTCTGGTGGTGATGATGATGCTGTCGATCAGGACATAGGCGAGGATTGATGATATATACATGTCATTGTCTTTAGCCTAGATATCATGTTTAGTAGATTTCTATATATTGTCATCATGTCTTAGAAATATCTTATTTTCTAAAAACATGTAGTATCAGTTTATATATTTTTTATTTATTAGTTGCTTGTATGGATTAAAACTCTTTCAGTTTCATTTGTACTAAGTGGTTATCTTCTTTATGAAAGCTAGTAGTTGTTTATTTCTCTCTTTTGACAATATGCACATATCTCATAATTAGTAGTTTAGCTTCGTTATAGTTTCTTATATATAAACAGCTCTGTGAAATATATGTTTTACTGTTATTATCTCTTTCTTTACGTTTGTCTTTTTGTACGAATAAATTATGAGGGATCATTTTGGTAAATGACAACGAAGGAGAAAATAATACACTTGTCACGAGCAGAGGGTACAACTACAACTTTGAAGGATTTTTTTTTTCAAGGTGTTATATCGGTCATGGTTCATCAATTATCTAATTGGGGGAGATTATTGGGCCATTGGTCATGGTCGAACCGATTTTGATAATCGTCTAAACTCGGACTCGATATAAGGGCTACTCATAATGGACTACGACAACCAGTACTGCTACCATTTGAGATTTGCTCAATCGTTGTGTATGTCTTTATTTTCCATTCTCAAATGTATTTTTCATAATTTTATTGAATCTAGAAAAAATGTAAACAACTTCATACTAGCTAGCTGTCACTACCACATTTCTAGTTTGAGGGTAAATTTGTCATTTATTTGGGGTAATTTAAATTTATTAGAATTAATTAGAATTTATGGGAATTTTTAGGAATTATTTTGGAATTGTTTGGACTAGTTTGATTTTTGACTAGTATTGACTCATGTAGACCAACCTAGGAGCTAACCCTAGTTAGTTGGCCTTGGTTAGGATTAGTGACTCTAGTCTAGACTAGCCTAGCACTTGGTTTAGTTATTTTAGCAAAAGGATTAGAAAATCATAAGTCATGGCTTATGATTTTAGGGCCTTTAATTAATTAAATCTACCTTAGCCTTTGTAACTTGGCCCAAGGCCCAATGTTTTGACAAAACCCTAACCCTAAGGATGTATGGCCGGCCACCTATCCACCTAGGGATCCCCATCATATGAAACCTCTCCTAAAATCTAGGGTTGCCTCTTTCTTAGGAAGAGCCCTAATTTCAAGGAGGTTAGTTTTATGTCATTTTAATTTCTAGAGCTCCTTTCCTCTCCTTTTTTCTTTCTAAATTGTTCCAATAGGTCCTAATATGACTGTTATTGCTGTTGTTGAGGTCTCATCTCAGTTTGAAGTTGTTTTAGATTGATTGGGTCATCAAGTGGAGAGCTTTGAATAGGGGGTTTCCATTGGAAGTTCATCAAGAGGTAACTCACTCAAATCTCTATGGATTTTCAATTAGTCTTCATGTATAGGAAGCCCTAAGGGTCCCCCTAAGTTCTAGATAGGATTCGTGTCGAGTATCGGAGGTTTCATGTCCGTTCTGGACACGTATCAGTGCCTGGGCAGAGTGTTCGACGAAATGCCTCAAAGGGCATTTCGATCGAGTTTGTCCAATGTTTTTGAATAGGAAATAGGGTTTTGATCTGGTTTATGGGTTTCTGTCCTTGTGTCTTAGTTTTTACGTCGTCCTGTGTCGATTTTGTGGTGTGGATACGCGCGTGCACACGCTCGCGTGCGTGCTACAGGGATCCCCTGCTACTCGGGCCCTGTAGCGGACACGACACGCTTTAGTTTGACACGAAACTCGACACGAGTCATAGGGCACTGACTGACACGCCATGTGTCAAGTCCCACGTGTCCCCGTGTCGTGTCGAGGGATATTTTGACCACGCACGGGGTTTAGCCTGTGGGTGTGCACTGTGGGTTTCACCCACTGATACGGGTCTCGTGTCCGACCCTGACACGTCGTGGACACAGGCCAGTGGGCCCATGAGGTAGCCCTATAGGTGGGCTACCCATGTGTATGACCACGAGATCCCTTCGTGTCTTGTGTCGTGCACACGACACAAGTGCACGTGTGCACGAGACAGTGCACTGTGTGTGTCATTGTGATGTTCTTGATATGGACACGCCGTGTCCGGCCTTGGGTGACACGAAATGAATGTGTGGGGTCGTGCACGAGGGTTGTTTTCAATTACTAAGCAATGGATTCATAATTAGTTGAATTTCCTATTTGATTTAACCATGTTCTGACACTTAATTACCTGTTAAATTTCCAGCTTTCTAAAATGATGTTGTTTAAATGATTTTAACCCTTGTAATGAGGATAATTACTGAGTTTAGATCCTATATATATTTCACCTATGTATTATCTTGCCATGGTCAGAAATTGATGTTGATTTGATGAGTTGTGGGCTGTATATGGGTTGATGTATGAAAGGGTATGTTATGAACTGAATTACTGTTGTAGTGTTATTCATTTATGAAGGGAAAGAACCTGGGTTGATGTTCACTGAGTTCGAACCAAACTTGTAAATCAGGAAACACTAGGGGACTGTCTAAGTAAGTCTAACATGAACTGTAATGTTGCATTGTTGTCCTAAAATCTGAACATGGGTTAAACCTGGACCTTGGGTTAGGATATCCCAGATTGATGTTAACAAGGATATGTTGCTGCCACAGTTGCACTGGTTAATTCCTTACATTGTTCTTCCTTATATTATCCATACTTCAATTTCATGTTCCTATATTTAAATCTGGGATTGTATGAACTGTTTGAGTTTAAATCTGAAAAACTGAGATTAGGAGGGGTGCAATGAATTGACTTCCTTTCCTTCTTCTACTTAACCTGAGAATAGGCCATGTCCTTCATGTCTTCATGATACATTGACTGCTCTTTAAAATATTTTGCTGATTTTTTCCTTTCCTGTTGTTTGTTCCCTTCACTGTTGAGTATTTCCTGCATATACATGTGACACTGGTTCACACACACTGCTCTCCTTATTCACTGTCATAATTCCTGCACACATATTGCATACTGGTTCACACACTCATTGATGAGAGCTTGCACTGCCTGCTAACACAAGTACACACACACACACAATATTTCCTGCTCTTGACAGTACATTGCACACACCTTACTCACTGAGTTGTATTTCTGCATTTTGGGTTACCTTTCTATACACCCACAATTTCACTTGACACATATCCTATTACACCACCATGTTTCCTGTCACTTGACACACCATATCATGTCACACAAGCACCCTCTCTCTCTTTATTGATATTTCTAAGTCCTTACATGTATAGGCTATGGTTGTATGTAGGCATATACAATAATATATGTGTAAATTGTATGAGTATATATCTATACTTCTATGTTAGCTAATGTTGTAGGATTTATATCTAGCCTAGATATATGTGTTATATATTATATGGTGTTTAAATCAATGGGTGTAATGGTAAGGTTGTAGACTTGCTAAGGTATTCTAGAATTAGCTACTAGCTATATTGTGATATAGCTAGTATAGGCTTGCCTAGCCTTGTTAGGATTGTGTTAGCTAGTGTAGATTAGAATAGCCTAGTTTAGACTTAATTAGACTTGGTTGACCTAGTTTGACTTCTAGGGTTGACCAGAGTTGACCAGGAGTTGACTTTGGCCTAGTTTGACCTAGAATCATATAGAATGCATAGTAGGACTCCATTTCACTATTCTGGACTTGTTGTGACTTGTGCTGTTCTGATTAGGAGCCAGACACCACTCCTCGGACGGTACTTTTCATATTGGACACTCAGATACAGGCGAGTACATTCTCTGATCATTTTATATCCTACTTAGAATTATTTTTTGCAGTAGATTACTTTACTTGTACTGTCACGACGGTCACACGGATTGGTACTATATGGATCCTTTCTTGAGATGTTATCCTTAGGGAGCATCGGGTACTACGTGTTCTGTGCGTTTCACTTACATGGCGTATCACTATGCTTCTTGGTTCACTTGATTACTTGTGACATGTACCCTCATGATCACAGAGTCTCTTGAATCTTACACAGTTGGGTAATCCCCAGACTCCCCATTTATGGGACATCCATGTATCACCCTTCGGGGACCGTGCATGGAATCATATAACATAACCTGGCTGGATCCTTGTGTATTGATTGGGGGTACGGGGGAGTAGAAGTGGACATGTGAATAATACACCAGTAGTATCTTCATTGAATTATTCCGTAGTGTCTTCACAGAATCATCGCAGGCCATTTACATGTTCATGTTGTACTCTGACTCACTAGTCACTGCTAGTTCTCTATGTATAGTAGATATTCTATTACAGTTCTCTCTCTGTTTTTATACTGCACTTCTTTCAGTACTTGTATCTTACTTTACTGCATGTTTATATTTTCTAACCTGCTATGATCTGTTGAGATGTACTGTACTCGCTCCTGTCCTGACTGGACCTGTTGAAAATATTACAGAGGACGAGGAGGAGGCTTGCCTGGACACTTACTACGGGGCAGCCTTAGATGACACCTGCGAGATGGACCCTCAGGAGGACCCAGCTCTAGCTGAGGAGATCACCCCGATTGCCTAGACTAGACTAGTTAGGCTTATCTTACTTTTGCAGTCTTGAGACATGTCTTAGTTAGACTTTATTTGGAGTTATGAGTTGTATATATTCTTTCATCTGAGACCTTGTACTGTTGGATATTGCTGGGATTATCTTAGACTGCTATTTTATCTATTTTATTCCTTGAGTTCTATTTCATATCGTGCTATCTCTTCCTTAGTTGTGATTGAGTTTACTATTGCTATGTCACCCCCATTCGGGGAGTATAAACTGTTTAGATATATATTGTTAGATGTTATGACCTAGGACAGCGTTCTACCGTCGAGACTGCGGCGTTGGCTGGACGTACCCACGCCTCGTGTCCTTACTCTAGGGTGCGGGTCGTGACACGTTTTTAGTGGTAGCCCATGCAGGTCTAGACTAGAAGTGTGGTGGTACTCGAACTATAGTATCACTACAGCCTGCTATAGGATATAGGATATAAATTTTTTTAAGGTACTCAATTACATTAGGAAAATTTCTTTATTGCCATCTAAATTCTTATTGTCAGCTGATCCTTTGAATTATAATTGTCCGCCTTTGTTATATCGCTTCTTTCTCAGAAATTGATGCTCTTGTTTGTCTATCTTCAGGATGGTAGAGACTAGATCGCAGCGTACCATCCATGGGGATGCTGTGGAGGGGACTGCTACCTCCCAGCCAGCACGGCGAGGCCAGGGGACTGCAGCTCCTGCCACCTCAGCTCGTGTTGAGACCTCGACAGCCGCAGCAGGGGACATACATCCATCGGCTCGAAGGCAGGACCCGGTTTTCCCAGAGGATCCTTACCAGTAGCCACCTGTAGGGACAGTTGACGCCGTTCAGCTGTTGGCCTTCTTTAGACAGTACATGGAGGGTCAGCAGACTCAGCAGCAGAGGCAGACGGCAGAGCTCACTCGAGGCATTGAGCTGGCAGTGACAGCAGTGGAGAGAGTCGTGGCTCAGCCAACAGCAGTCCAGCAGCCGCACCAGCCACGGGAGAAAGGCATCCAGGACTTCCAGAAGATGCACCCGAGAGACTTCCGAGGGACAGAGGGGATCCTGTATGCCGATGAGTGGATCGAGCATATGGAGGAGATCTTCAGGCTGGCGGAGATTCCGACGAGGCTCCAGATAGAGGCAGCGGCCAGTATGATACAGGATCTGGCCCGTACATGGTACCAGGCCGACCCGAGGGTCGACATAGCAGGACAGACTTGGGCAGCATTCAAGAAGCTGTTCAAGGAGAAGTTCTTCCCGGAGGCAGCGCTGGGAGCCCTCGAGACTCAGTTCGAGGCCCTAGTCCAGGGGAGTCAGTCTGTGGAGGAGTATGCAGGAGAGTTCTGCCGCCTGGGCAGATTTGTAGAGGACTTGTCAGAGACGACGAAGGCCCGGAGGTTCCGGAAGGGCTTGGTAAAGGAGGTCAAGTCCTACACCAAGAACGCCCGCAGTACTACATTTGAGAAGATACTGGTGGACGTACTAGCTGCAGAGGATGATCTTGAGCTTAGGCTCAAGAGGGGGCGAGACTCCCAGGGAGACAGCAGCAGCGGAGGACCGGCCAAGAGGCCGCACTTTCAGTATCAGCAGCTGAAGCAGTTTCAGCCGCAGTCGATTCAGCAGAGGCCAGCCCCTCAGCAGCAGCAGCCGAGGCAGCACCAGCAGGGACAGAGGCAGAGTGTTACTTGTGCCTATTGCAAGAAGCCCGGGCATGTCGCCAATGAGTGTCGGAGGAGGCTGGGCCAGTGCCTGAAGTATGGTTCAATAGACCACCAGATGAGGGAGTGCCGCGTAGTACGAGCAGGCCCGGAAGGAGGAGCCAGGGCTCCAGCAGGTCAGCAGCGGGGACCAGCCCTGCCGACACAGCAGTCGAGATTTGTTCAGCACCAGCAGCAGGCCAGGGGAGGCCAACAGGGGTGAGGATTCGCCATGGCAGCAGAGGATGCAGAGGTCATCGGGGAGCTGATTGCAGGTTCGATTCTTCTTGACTCCAGTCCAGCATTTGCCTTATTCGATTCCGGTGCTTCGCATAGCTTCATATCAGTATCTTTTGCGATTAGACACGGTATCATAGCTGAATCGTTGCCTAGGACTTACAAGATCACGACCGGGGGTGGTATTATCCACGTGAGTGATGTTTGTAAGGGTCGGAGAGTAGTTTTGGGAGGTCGTGAGTTGGAGGTGAGCCTGCTCGTAATGCCATTGCCGAACTACGATATAGTACTAGGCATGGATTGGTTGAGCAGGTACCACGCCAGTATTGATTGCAGAGGGGGTAGAGTTCTTTTCAGAGCGCCGGGGGAGCCAGAGTTCGAGTACTCCAGACGTCAGGCAGAGCAGAGCAGCGGAGTCTTCTGTGGAGTCTCGGTCGAGGAGCAGACGATTCCACACCCCTTGATAGCAGATTATATGGATGTTTTCCCAGAGGAGTTGTCGGGACTGCCACCAGACATAGACATAGAGTTCTCAATAGACTTGGTTCCAGGAGCGGAACCCATCTCTCAGCATGTCTATCGGGTGAACAACAGCGAGCTAGTGGAGCTGAAGAAGCAGGTGGATGAGCTACAGGACAAGGGCTTCATCCGCTCGAGTTCGTCGCCATGGGGTACACCAGTGTTGTTCGTGCCGAAGAAGGATGGGTCAGTACGCATGTGTATTGACTATAGGGCACTCAACAACCTCACGATCAAGAACAAATACCCACTGCCGCGGATCGACGATCTATTTGACCAGTTGAGCGAAGCTCGGGTATTTTCCAAGATTGATCTGAGGTCGGGATATCACCAGGTGAAGGTGAAGGTGAAGGGGGAGGATATTCCCAAGACCGCTTTCAGGACGCGGTATGGACAGTTCGAGTTTTTGGTTATGCCGTTTGGGCTAACCAATGCACCAGCGGTGTTTATGAACCATATGAACAAGGTATTCCATCAGTATCTGGATCAGTTTGTGGTGGTGTTTATTGATGATATCTTGATATATTCTAAGACTGAGGAGGAGCACGAGGAGCATTTGAGGATAGTGCTGGAGATTCTCAGGAAGGAGCAGCTTTACGGGAAGCTCTCCAAATGTGAGTTCTTCCTAGACCGGGTGGACTTCTTGGGGCATGTGGTGACTGGAGATGGTATCTCAGTTGACCCCAAGAAGATTGTAGCAGTTGAGGCATGGGCAGCGCCGACTTCAGTTGCAGAGATCAGGAGTTTTCTGGGACTGGCAGGGTATTATCGGAGATTCGTGCAGGATTTCTCCCGGGTTGCAGAGCCGTTGACACGGTTGACCCGGAAGGATGCTGAGTATGTTTGGTCAGAGGAGTGTCAGGCAGCTTATGATGAGTTGAAGAAGCGGCTTACGACAGCTCCGATTCTGACGTTGCCTTCAGGATCAGGTGGATTCACTATTTATAGTGATGCTTCAGGGAAGGAGCTGGGTTGTGTGTTGCAGCAGCACGGAAAGGTGATTGCCTATGCTTCCAGGCAGTTACGTCCCCATGAGAAGAACTACCCTACCCACGACCTGGAGCTGGCAGCAGTAATTTTTGCTCTGAAGCTGTGGAAGCATTATCTGTATGGTGAGAGGGTGGAGATCTTCACAGATCACAAGAGCTTAAAGTATGTGTTCACTCAGAAGGAGTTGAATATGAGACAGCGCAAATGGTTGGAGTTGATGAAGGACTTCGACATTGCACTGCAGTATCATCCAGGGAAGGCCAACGTGGTTGCCGATGCCTTGAGAAGGTATCCGACAGTCATGTGTTTGACCATGGATCGGCATTTGCTTGCCGATTTGGAGAGTCTTGGGATCGAGGTGATCGTGCCCGGAGTACAGATGCAGCTATGGGGGATGCAGATTCAGTCAGACTTGGTGGAGAGGATCAAGGCGGCCCAGCTTGAGGATGTGGCTCTGCAGTGTATCAGAGAGCAGATCAGTATAGGAGTGGGGGATGCTGAGTTTTCACTTGCAGAGGATGGTGCCCTGAGACACGGTGCCAGGTTATGTGTGCCTAGCGGGGAGCTCAGAGAGCAGGTTATGCAGGAGGCCCACAGATCTCAGTACTCTATACACCCGGGTGCCAACAAGATGTACCGAGATCTGCGGGAGCATGTTTGGTGGTCAGAAATGAAGCAGGAGGTGTCCCACTTCGTAGCTAGGTGCTTGGTCTGTCAGCAGGTCAAGGCAGAGAGACAGAGGCCCGGTGGATTATTGCAGCCGCTGCCCATTCCTGAGTGGAAATGGGAGCATATCACGATGGACTTCGATTCAGGATTACCACGTACTTCAGGAGGGAAAGATGCGATTTGGGTCATCGTTGACAGGTTGACCAAATCGGCCCACTTCTTGCCATTCAAGGTGGGTACGTCTACAGAGAGGCTGGCGGAGATATATATGCGGCAGATAGTCAGGATCCACGGAGTTCCGGTCAGCATCGTCTCAGATCGGGATAGCCATTTTACTTTCCATTTCTGGAGGAGTCTGCAGACCAGCTTGGGCACTCAGCTCAAGTTCAGTACTGCATACCACCCCCAGACGGACGGACAGTCAGAGCGGACTATTCAGACTCTTGAGGATATGCTGCGGACGTGCGTCCTGGACTTTGGAGGTTCCTGGGAGGATCATCTTCATTTGGTGGAGTTTTCCTATAATAATAGTTTCCAGGCCAGCATCGAGATGTCACCTTTCAAGGCTCTATACGGGCGTAGGTGCCGTATACCCTTATCCTGGGATGATGTTTGTGAGCGAGCTTTGCTGGGGCCAGAGATGATTGTCGATGCGGCCGAGAAGGTGAAGCTCATCAGGGACAGACTTTGCGTGGCGCAGGACAGACATCGGCACTGGGCCGATAGCCACCGAAGGCCCTTGGAGTTTGAGGTACATATTAGAGTAGGATTAGATTTAGGTTGTTTGTTTGTGATTTTTGATCATGTTTGTTATTTATATTAATTGAGACCTTGCTTGTGATTAGGTCGGAGACCAGGTTTTCTTGAGGATATCTCCGACTCGTGGTACGATACGTTTTGGTGGAGGCGGAAAGCTTAGCCCGCGCTTCATCGGCCCTTTCGTTATCAGCGGGAGAGTCGGTGACGTGGCTTACAGGCTAGACTTGCCGCCTGCACTTGAGGGGGTCCACAACGTATTTCATGTATCACAGTTGAGACGGTACGTGGCTGACCCTAGCCATGTGCTCGATCATTCAGAGATAGAGGTTGGGCCTTCTCTCAGCTATCCAGAGCAGCCAGTGGAGATTCTGGATCGACGGGAGAAGGTTCTGAGGAACCAGGTGATACCCTTGGTATGCGTTGCATGGAGGCATCATTCTCCAGGAGAGTCTACCTGGGAGCGGGAGGATGAGATGCGCGAGCGGTACCCTTATCTTTTTGGACCGTGAGGTATGTTTCTATCCTTCTCATCAGTTGTATTTCGCCTTTCAATTTCGAGGACGAAATTCTTTTAAGGAGGAAAGATTTGTCACTACCACATTTCTAGTTTGAGGGTAAATTTGTCATTTTTTTGGGGTAATTTAAATTTATTAGAATTAATTAGAATTTATGGGAATTTTTAGGAATTATTTTGGAATTGTTTGGACTAGTTTGATTTTTGACTAGTATTGACTCATGTAGACCAACCTAGGAGCTAACCCTAGTTAGTTGGCCTTGGTTAGGATTAGTGACTCTAGTCTAGACTAGCCTAGCACTTGGTTTAGTCATTTTAGCAAAAGGATTAGAAAATCATAAGTCATGGCTTATGATTTTAGGGCCTTTAATTAATTAAATCTACCTTAGCCTTTGTAACTTGGCCCAAGGCCCAATATTTTGACAAAACCCTAACCCTAAGGATGTATGGCCGGCTACCTATCCACCTAGGGATCCCTATCATATAAAACCCCTCCTAAAATCTAGGGTTGCCTCTTTCTTAGGAAGAGCCCTAATTTCAAGGAGGTTAGTTTTATGTCATTTTAATTTCTAGAGCTCCTTTTCTCTCCCTTTTTCTTTCTAAATTGTTCCAATAGGTCCTAATATGACTGTTATTGCTGTTGTTGAGGTCTCATCTCAGTTTGAAGTTGTTTTGGATTGATTGGGTCATCAAGTGGAGAGCTTTGAATAGGGGGTTTCCATTGGAAGTTCATCAAGAGGTAACTCACTCAAATCTCTATGGATTTTCAATTAGTCTTCATGTATAGGAAGCCCTAAGGGTCCCCCTAAGTTTTGGATAGGATTCGTGTCGAGTATCGGAGGTTTCGTGTCCGTTCTGGACACGTATCAGTGCCTGGGCAGAGTGTTCGACGAAATGCCTCAAAGGGCATTTCGATCGAGTTTGTCCAATGTTTTTGAATAGGAAATAGGGTTTCGATCTGGTTTATGGGTTTCTGTCCTTGTGTCTTAGTTTTCGTGTCATCCTGTGTCGATTTTGTGGTGTGGACACGCGCGTGCACACGCTCGCGCGCGTGCTACAGGGATCCCCTGCTACTCGGGCCCTGTAGCGGACACGACACGCTTTAGTTTGACATGAAACTTGACACGAGTCATGGGGCACTGACTGACACGCCATGTGTCAAGTCCCACGTGTCCCCGTGTCATGTCCAGGGATGTTTTGACCACGCACGGGGTTTAGCCTGTGGGTGTGCACTGTGGGTTTCACCTACTGATACGGGTCTCGTGTCCGACCCTGACACGTCGTAGACACAGGCCAGTGGGCCCATGAGGTAGCCCTGTAGGTGGGCTACCC
The DNA here is from genome assembly GCA_029216955.1 of Iris pallida. NCBI lineage: Eukaryota > Viridiplantae > Streptophyta > Magnoliopsida > Asparagales > Iridaceae > Iris > Iris pallida. The sequence goes on from JANAVB010016195.1 coordinate 7,968,761, forward strand.
ATGTGTATGACCACAAGATCCCCTCGTGTCTTGTGTCGTGCACACGACACAAGTGCACTGTGCATGAGACAGTGCACTGACAGTGCACTGTGTGTGTCATTGTGATGTTCTTGATATGGAAACGCCATGTCCGACCTTGGGTGACACGAAATGAATGTGTGGGGTCGTGCACGAGGGTTGTTTTCAATTACTAAGCAATGGATTCATAATTAGTTGAATTTCCTATTTGATTTAACCATGTTCTGACACTTAATTACCTGTTAAATTTTTAGCTTTCTAAAATGATGTTGTTTAAATGATTTTAACCCTTGTAATGAGGATAATTACTGAGTTTAGATCCTATATATATTTCACCTATGTATTATCTTGCCATGGTCAGAAATTGATGTTGATTTGATGAGTTGTGGGCTGTATATGGGTTGATGTGTGAAAGGGTATGTTATGAACTGAATTACTGTTGTAGTGTTATTCATTTATGAAGGGAAAGAACCTGGGTTGATGTTCACTGAGTTCGAACCAAACTTGTAAATCTGGAAACACTAGGGGACTGTCTAAGTAAGTCTAACATGAACTGTAATGTTGCATTGTTGTCCTAAAATCTGAACATGGGTTAAACCTGGACCTTGGGTTAGGATATCCCAGATTGATGTTAACAAGGATATGTTGCTGCCACTGTTGTACTGGTTAATTCCTTACATTGTTCTTCCTTATATTATCCACACTTCAATTTCATGTTCCTATATTTAAATCTGGGATTGTATGAACTGTTTGAGTTTAAATCTGAAAAACTGAGATTAGGAGGGGGGCATGAATTGACTTCCTTTCCTTCTTCTACTTAACCTGAGAATAGGCCATGTCCTTCATGTCTTCATGATACATTGACTGCTCTTTAAAATGTTTTGCTGATTCTTTCCTTTCCTGTTGTTTGTTCCTTTCACTGTTGAGTATTTCCTGCATATACATGTGACACTGGTTCACACACACTGCTCTCCTTATTCACTGTCATAATTCCTGCACATATATTGCACACTGGTTCACACACTCATTGATGAGAGCTTGCACTGCCTGCTAACACAAGTACACACACACACACACACAATATTTCCTGCTCTTGACAGTACATTGCACACACCTTACTCACTGAGTTGTATTCCTGCATTTTGGGTTACCTTTCTATACACCCACAATTTTACTTGACACATATCCTATTACACCACCCTGTTTCCTGTCACTTGACACACCATATCATGTCACACAAGCACCCTCTCTCTCTTTCTTGATATTTCTAAGTCCTTACATGTATAGGCTATGCTTGTATGTAGGCATATACAATAATATATGTGTAAATTGTATGAGTATATATCTATACTTCTATGTTAGCTAATGTTGTAGGATTTATATCTAGCCTAGATATATGTGTTATATATTATATGGTGTTTAAATCAATGGGTGTAATGGTAAGGTTGTAGACTTGCTAAGGTATTCTAGAATTAGCTACTAGCTATATTGTGATATAGCTAGTATAGGCTTGCCTAGCCTTGTTAGGATTGTGTTAGCTAGTGTAGATTAGAATAGCCTAGTTTAGACTTAATTAGACTTGGTTGACCTAGTTTGACTTCTAGGGTTGACCAGAGTTGACCAGGAGTTGACTTTGGCCTAGTTTGACCTAGAATCATATAGAATGCATAGTAGGACTCCATTTTACTATTCTGGACTTGTTGTGACTTGTGCTGTTCTGATTAGGAGCCAGACACCACTCCTCGGACGGTACTTTTCATATTGGACACTCAGATACAGGCGAGTACATTCTCTGATCATTTCATATCCTGCTTAGAATTATTTCCTGCAGTAGATTACTTTACTTGTACTGTCACGACGGTCACACGAATTGGTACTATATGGATCCTTTCTTGAGATGTTATCCTTAGGGAGCATCGGGTACTACGTGTTCTGTGCGTTTCACTTACATGGCGTATCACTATGCTTCTTGGTTCACTTGATTACTTGTGACATGTACCCTCATGATCACAGAGTCTCTTGAATCTTACACAGTTGGGTAACCCCCAGACTCTCCATTTAAGGGACATCCATGTATCACCCTTCGGGGGCCGTACATGGAATCATATAACATAACCTGGCTGGATCCTTGTGTATTGATTGGGGGTACGGGGGAGTAGAAGTAGACATGTGAATAATACACCAGTAGTATCTTCATTGAATTATTCCGTAGTGTCTTCACAGAATCATCCCAGGCCATTTACATATTCATGTTGTACTCTGACTCACTAGTCATTGCTAGTTCTCTATGTATAGTAGATATTCTATTACAGTTCTCTCTCTGTTTTTATACTGCACTTCTTTTAATATTTGTATCTTACTTTACTGCATGTTTATATTTTCTAACCTGCTATGATCTGTTGAGATGTACTGTACTCGCTCCTGTCCTGACTGGACCTGTTAAAAATATTACAGAGGACGAGGAGGAGGCTTGCCTGGACACTTACTACGGGGCAGCCTTAGATGACACCTGCGAGCTGGACCCTCAGGAGGACCCAGCTCTAGCTGAGGAGATCACCCCGATTGCCTAGACTAGACTAGTTAGGCTTATCTTACTTTTGCAGTCTTGAGACATGTCTTAGTTAGACTTTATTTGGAGTTATGAGTTGTATATATTCTTTCATCTGAGACCTTGTACTGTTGGATATTGCTGGGATTATCTTAGACTGCTATTTTATCTATTTTATTCCTTGAGTTCTATTTCATATCGTGCTATCTCTTCCTTAGTTGTGATTGAGTTTACTATTGCTATGTCACCCCATTCGGGGAGTATAAACTGTTTAGAGATATATTGTTAGATGTTGTGACCTAGGACAGCGTTCTACCGCCGACACTGCGGCGTAGGCTGGACGTACCCACGCCTCGTGCCCTTACTCTAGGGTGCGGGTCGTGACACTAGCAAATAGATTAAACCTAAAAAACGTTTTTCACACTACCCAATTTTTACAAATCGACTTGTTTTTAAACCTAAAAACCTGTATTTGTAAAATATCCCAAAAAGCCCAAAACCAATTTTAGAACCTGGATTCTAACCTAATTCAGACTATCAGAGTTTGGACAGAGTTTGGCCTGAACTCGAGTACTTGAAGTGGTAGAACCTATAAACCTGTTCTTCCTGCAGACTCGATTGCAACGGTCGAATTTTCTAACGTTTGGCATCAAAATTTGGCCAGAACTTGATTTTCAGCAATCCTATAAATAAAGAAGACTTTTTCATTCTAAATCACTCATTCACTTTCTATCTTCTCTTCTCTTAACCTTCTTAGCTATTCAAAGCTTTTATTTTCAAATCCCAAGCCTGTTTTACAACCTCTAGTCTATTTGTCAGTACGATATGGTCTAAAAGTTTTAGAGAGTTGTAATCAGAGGCTTGATTAAGAAGTTCACACTTCATAATTGAAGTCGGCCGAGCACTTCGGATCTAAGCTCGGTGTTGTAAAGAGCTACAAGTGCTCGTTTAAAGCTTGTGTTTCTAATAGTAATTTTAACTCGGAGCAAGAGTCCTCCGGTCTAGAATAGTCCTCACAAGAGGGAGACCAGGATATACCGCTGTATTTGCGTTTGCTCTCTGTCTCTCTTATTTACTGCTTTTTATATAACTGTGACATGGCCACTCCGATACTATAGTAAATAGTAGTATTTTTGTTTTTAATTAGAAATATTTTGTTGCACACTCTATTCACCCCCTCTAGAGTATATATTGCTTAACATATTGATCCTACAAATCATTATTAGATTCTCTAATATCTTTATTCTTTTATTTTGGTAGATGAGATTAGTAAATCATGGCTATCTATATACTACATTTTACAGCTTACATATATTTATTATATGGCTAGCATGTACGAGTCCTAGTCCTACGTATTTTTGGGACTGGGGCATTACATTTTTTTGGTGGCCCATGCAGGTCTACGAATAAATTGTTTAGTTACATCACTGTACCAAGCAAGCTTGCATATAGGATTAGAATCTAGGATCTCATCCACATATGTCTCATCTCCTTCCTTGATTCTATTTTCGAACTCTTGTTTGACTTCCTTGATTTGTTTCTTGCTTGATTCCATTTTTACCTTGAGTCTTATTTCTCGTACGATAGAGGTTAGGAAGATGACTCATACTAGTATATATGATCCATTGATTCAATTACACTACTAGTTGAACTCTTGTAAGTTGAGTAACAAGTCTCACCATCTAGCATCCAATGTACTTATGACCTATTAATGAAGTATAGTTGAATGGCACTGAATATAAGCTAGTGTAGGAAGATAGGTTTACCTAGACTATAGAGTTTTAGAGGCCCATACCCCATTTTGGATGAACAAAGCTTAGACAAGAAGATAGTAGGACTAAATGTAGAGGTACAAACACCGGAGGAGTCTTAGATTTTGATGAACTTGAACTACTTGTGCTTTTTTTCAATCATAATCCCGCGTACTTATATTTTTGGAATATCTTGACTGATGCTACTATTATAGCCTAGTTTTGCACGCTTCATTACAAGAAAAATACCTTTCTATGACGGCTAAAAATCGTCATAAATGACATTTTATAACGTTTTTTTTGTAGCCCACAGCCGTCATAAAAATTAGTGTTATAAATGTTTACTAAAACCGTTATAAACAATCTCTACTTATATAACACTTTCTTCCATAGAACGTTATAAATAATACAACTATATATGACACAAAATTTCTAAAATGTTATAAATATTTTCCATATATATGACACATTTATTTCTAGCCTTATAAATAGGAATTATTTATATAACACTTTTCAAACTGTTTCGGAAATCACACACACACACACACACACACACACACACACATATATATATGTATATATATATATATATATATGTATATATATATATATATATATATATATATATATATATACATATATATCACATGTCAAAGCGTTATAACAAGCACACACATATATATCACCTGTCAAAATATTATAACAAGCAATGGTCAATACTGACCATTTCCAAAATATTTATTTCGAATCAGACAACATAAATTATGAAATTTAACAAACATTTGGAGCATATATATATATGTATATATATATATATATATATATATATATATATATATATATATATACATATATATCACATGTCAAAGCGTTATAACAAGCACACACATATATATCACCTGTCAAAACATTATAACAAGCAATGGTCAATACTGACCATTTCCAAAATATTTATTTCGAATCAGACAACATAAATTATGAAATTTAACAAACATTTGGAGCATTCCTTTTGAATTAAACTATCCCATTCCAAATTGTATATAATATCACCATCTTAATTACATTATTTACAAAAATATATCCACATACACGTATATATACATCTTAATGTTTCCTTTTTCATGGCACCCTCAAAATATTCCTTTTGCTTCATCAACACAAAACTGTTGGCATCCCTCAAAACTGTCAACACATACAACCCTCAAAAGGGTCAAAAGGAGAAACCTACACATCCTTTATTCTCCAACCTACAAATAAAGGTACAATAAAATGTTGTAATCTTCAGCACCAAATTTTGTTCAAATACCGCAAAAGACGGGGCATGCAAAGTTACGTACCTGGAGCACCAAACTCACAGTCTACTATAACATACTATCTACATTTGTAAAGAAAAACGGAGAAATTATCCAATATAAGGAGAATGGTATAAAGATTTAATTGAGAAAAAAACTGAGGGAAAAAACTGAAAAATTATCCAAAAACTGAGAAGTTATAGTCTAACAATAGTTCAGTCCAAAAAACTGAGAAGTAAATTGCAAAATTTCTTACAAAAAATTTGGAACTTCAGAAGAAAGTCTCTGCCAAAACTAAGCCACACAAATGCAGCAACTGCTGCATTAACACACAACTTAGAAGCCAACAACATGTGGTTCATGATATACCAATGTAACAGTGTAATTGCTATAGAAAAAAAAATTATACTTAGAAGCCAACAACATGTGGTTCAAGAGAAATGACATCATACTATAGCAATAAGATAGTCAATAGTGCTTCCAATGGAGTAATTTAAAAACTAAGGACCTAGGAACATCACAAGAGGATAAAGTTCATGTCCATTTTTAAATTATACCGAAGAGGTCCAATAAGTGAGAAGAGGTTATTCCATTTGTTTTTGGCATAGACAACTTGAATCTTCATATCATGTTGTGCTCTACACAAATTATATCAAGATCCAAAAGAATTGTCTTAGCAAAGAATTTGACACCAATTGGGTGGGTTGATGTCAGATTAACAACTAGTCAAACTTGATACTGATGTAATTTGTCTGTAATACAACTGTAGTCATCAATATCCCTTAAAAGTTGTTTTCTTAACTTGGATCATTACAATATAAAGTTGATAAATAATAACAGCGAATAACAAGTTAGATACCCAATGCATATTACACTCTCTTATAACTATAAAATTGTTGGCAAGTGGTTAGCTAATTAATGACGAATGTGTTGAACTTACCAGTGGTATGATAAAGCTATAGAAGGTATACCAAACATGAAGGCTTCTCGAGAAGCAGTTACCGTACCAGAGTAAACATTGTATGCAAAAAAATAACAATATTTCAAGCTCACTTCCTGTTTCTGAACTTCACAACATCTAAAAAGGTATGATATTTATTTAAGAGAGAACTAAAGTTATGCTTACTTTTCAGAGACATTATTTATGAAATTGGCAAACGAAGATTTTATACAAGTGCATAAAATCATTGACGAATTGAAGTTTCAGTGGTTACTGAGGGAAACTATAGACAATAAGGATTAGATAATAGGCTCTAAAGCTCTTACAACACTTATTCCAATGCATATATATATGTAACTGTCAGATATCAAAAACAAAAGGGCTTAGTTGCAACTCTTGGGTTTACTAGTATTCAGTATTTGGAGAGCAAAATAGTTGGCTGTCAGTGCTAGGCATGTTATAATTGTCCAGAACGTATCCAGGGACCATATGCATACCTAATTATCAGATATCAAGGGAAAAGAGATTAACTCTGTTGGAAAGATTGGCTTTTCAATGATTATTGTGTAAATAATTTGCAATAAGGCCTATAAAGTGATTTATATATCCCGCTGTATGTCTCATGCTTGTGGTCCCTCATTACTCTAATTTGGTTGGAAAGGTACCAATATAAGGAAAGAAGTTCCATTTCAGTAAGGCAAATGGAAATATCTGACTATCTATTTATATGATCACATAAGAAACCTGGAATTATATTTTATATGGATTGCATACAATCCAATAGCATTCTTCTGTAATAATAAAGAACTTGCTTTTAATACTTTCTATGTGCAAAATTAGATACCAGAAAAAAACACATACCTATCCTTAATCAGTCATCTGAGGCCAAAGAATAAGGCAACAGAATTTACCAAAATATACAAGGCAATAGAATACAGCTAATATGGTACATTTATTTTTCATGTAAAAATGAATGAGCATAACCACAAATTACATATGAAGTAATTTAAACGTGTACTGTATACTATTAACGCCAAAATTAAAGAAGCTCATTTTCCCCAAATGTTGACAATAGGAGATTAGTGAGAATGGCCTGTTAGTTTAAAACATGACAAGAAAAAATGTTTTAAGAGAATACAAGTACCTTTCTTATAACAGCATAGTCTCCAACAGACAAGCTAAGCTCCACATCCGACATGGCCTGATATGAATGCACAACCAACAAAACACAAAAGATAGTATGTTGAGATCCAGTGGTATAGGCACCTAATGCACGATGGTAGTTGTGACTAACCATCAGTACGGTATATTCATACCACTCCTAGAAAGTATCCCATGGAATCAGTTGAACCATCAAATATTTGGGATAAGAATACTCCATTGGCTTCTTCATTTGATGGAGGTGGTAGCTTAGGATCTTCCACGACTGGGCTTGGAGACGCCTCAATTCTCTGGCACTCTGAGACCATTTGCCAGTCAAACAGAAGATTGGGGAGGAAAAAAGAAAAAATGTAGAGGTAAGGGAAAAATTGTGATAGTATCCTTAAGTTGTTGTAGAAGTTGGCTAACTTAATCTCGCATTTACAATGACAAAATAATTTCATGGGAAAACACAGCAATGTGACTTTCTACCTCTTCTTCAAGCTGATCAAGGATTTGTAAGATTCTTTGATGGTATGAGCATTCTAATTCAACCTAAAATGCAGATAGTGATGAAATGATGGCAAGATTGATACCTATACAAAAATCACATGCATAAACAATGCAGTATAATGGTGAAGATAAAATACCACTGAAAGAAGTCGCTGCAAAGTCAATCTTTGTTGTTGAGCTTCAACAACAGCCATTGTCGCAACAACTTCCTTACCCAGCACCGTCATGTTTGACTTTAATTGTAGCTTGGTTTCAGCAGCTTCCAACTTCAAATTATTATCAACATATATTGCCAGGGGCTCCCTTTACTTTCATTTGGCATTTTGAAACCTCAATAGTGTTGGAGTGGGTGGGGTTCCCAACCTATGTGGAGAAGACCCCGGAGTGCGACGAGCGCCGTTCGTGTGTCGAAGAAACTCGGAAAGTAGGCGACGCGGAGTCGCTGCTGCTGTTGGTGACCCAGAAGGAGGTTCTGGAACGGGGCAGCCGAGTTCGGGCCGAACTCGGTCCCAGGCCGAGTTCTGGCCGAACTCGGTCTGGCCATTCCAGAATTGTGGTGCTAGGTTCTGTTTGCTCGACACAGAGTTCTGGCCGAACTCTGTGTCGTCGGGGCTGATGCGGGAATTTGGATGAGTTTTCATCATTGGATCTAATCCAACGGTCCAGGATGGCTGCGGGATTAGGGAGTTAAGTTGAGTTTTCTCAACCCTAATTCATAACGCAACGTAACACAACTTGGAGAGAGGAAGGAGGCAAGAGTGCCATTGCAACTTCGGAGAAGAAGACGGAGGATTGAAGGTCGCTATTCGAAGGAGATCGTGTTCGGGTAATATCTACTCGTCGTTCTCGCTCTTCGTAGCCTTGTAATCATTGTTCTTATCTCTGAGTGTTGTGGGGATCCGATTTGGATCGGAAGGAGTTTGTAGAGGGCATAATTCTTCTATTCCATTAGTGGAGGCTTCTCAGGGTTGGACTCCGATCGTCCCGTGGTTTTTTCCGCAAGGGTTTTCCACGTCAAAAATTCTCTGTGTCTGCGTGGATTGTTTTATGTGGTTGTTTTTGGGTTCGTGCGTTGTATTGCTCGGTCCTCTCGCAGGTACTCTCCGGTTTGGGAAAAGGTTTCCGCGCTTCTTTCCCAACAGAGTGGTATCAGAGCCAGGTTCTAGAATTCAGAAGGGTGTCAGTAGTTGACAGAGAAACCAGAGAGGAGAGATGGACGCGAAGTCGGTGCGCATGGTGAATCTTAATGGCACAAACTATCATTATTGGCGGAGCAAGATGAAGGATTTGCTGTTTGTCAAGAAGCTGCATCTGCCCGTATTTGTATCCGAGAAGCCCAGTGATAAATCCGAGGAGGACTGGACATTCGAGCATATACAGGTGTGTGGGTACATACGGCAGTTTGTTGATGAGAACGTGTACAACCACGTTGCCAATATTGAGCACGCGAAGACGTTGTGGGATAAGCTAGAATCCTTGTATGCGAAGAAGACCGGGGTAAACAAATTGTTCCTGATCCGGACGATGATGGGTCTACGGTACAAGGATGGGGCGTCTATTTCGGACCACTTAAGTGAGTTCCAGGGCGTGGTTGACCAGCTATCTTCTATGGGAGTCAAGTTCGACGACGAAGTTCAGGGACTATGGCTGCTGTGTACATTGCCAGACTCGTGGGAGACCGTACGAGTATCTATGATCGCTTCTGCTCCAGAGGACGTGGTCAGTCTGGAGTTTGCCAAGAGCGGGGTGTTGAATGAAGAGATGCGGAGACGTTCTCAGGGCACTTCATCCACATCCCACCACTCAGAGACACTTGTTTCAGAGAGCCGCGAAAGGGGCAAAAGCAGGGGTCTAGGTGGTGGCAGAGACAAGAGCAGGGGGAAGTCCAAGGGTCGTTACGAGGACTCAGAGTGTTACCATTGTGGTAAGAAGGGCCATATCAAGCGGAATTGTTTCGCTTGGAAGAGAGAGAAGAAGGGCGACAAGGAGAAGCAAGAAGAGAACACTATAGCGGCGGCCTCGATGCATGGAGGCGATGTGATCGTCGTAGGTGATGAAGTCATTACTAACCTCGCCTGCGATGACAATTCTTGGCTGGTGGACTCAGGGGCTTCAGCACATGTATCTCACAATAGGGCACTGTTTGCCACTTACACGACAGGCGACTGTGGTATGTTGAAGATGGGCAACGGAGATGTGTCGAAGGCGGTTGCCGTTGGAGATGTGCATTTGAGAACGAAGACGGGTGCGGTTCTTGTTCTCAAAGATGTTCGTTATGTCCCTGATATCCGTTTCAACCTGGTGTCGGTTGGAAGGTTGGATGATGAGGGATTCTTCAGTCTCTTCGGGAATAGTCAGTGGAAGCTTTCCAGGGGTTCGATGATGATTGCCAGAGGAAGCAAGAAGTCCGGTCTCTACTATATGGAGGGGAGCGCACAGGGGGCACAGGAGGTGAACGCAGTCAGTGATGCATCCACCGAGTTGTGGCACAGGCGACTCGGCCATATCAGCGAGAAGGGGATGAGCTACTTGGTGAACATGAAGGTGATTCCAGGGCTCAAGTCTACAAAGTTGGAGAAGTGCACGCACTGTTTAGCTGGGAAGCAAAATAGGGTGTCTTTCCAAAGTCACCCAAGTTCAAGGAAGCCGGCGTTGCTCGAGTTGATTCACTCGGATGTCTGCGGTCCTATGAAGGTAAAATCTCTTGGTGGTGCTTCTTACTTTGTAACATTTATTGATGACTGTTCCAGGAAGGTTTGGGTCTATGCCTTAAAGACCAAGGATCAGGTGCTGCCTACTTTCAAGGAGTTTCAGGCCTCTGTTAAAAGGGAGACGGACAAGAAGTTGTTGTGTGTTCGGTCCGACAATGGCGGCGAATACATCGGTCCCTTTGATGCGTATTGCAGAGAGCAAGGGATACGACACCAGAAGACTCCGTGTAAGACACCTCAGCTCAATGGTGTAGCGGAGCGTATGAACAGGGCACTGATGGAGAGGGTGCGGTATTTGTTGTCAGAAGCAAACTTGCCGGGCAGTTATTGGGGTGAGGCTCTTCTCACAGCTGCTTATGTTATTAATTTGTCTCATAGTGCTCCTTTGCAGGGTGATGTGCCTGACAAAGTATGGTACGGCAAAGAACCGTCATACAATCACCTGCGGGCGTTTGGTTGTAAGGCCTTCGTACATGTACCGAAGGATGAGAGGACCAAAATTGAGCCGAAGACGAGGCGATGCGTCTTTGTCGGCTACGGTCGGGATGAGTTTGGCTATAGACTCTACGACCCAGTGGAAGGAAAGCTCTACAGAAGCAGGGACGTAGTGTTCGTCGAGGATCAGACCATGACCAACACTCAGGATTCCGAGTCGCCTTCTGAAGCTGAGGAATTGCCTGAGTTAGAGTCATTTCGCTTCGAGCAGTTTCCAGAGGACATCGCAGAGGATCCAGTTATGGGGGAGCCAGTACATGGAGTTGCTCCCAACCTTGATCATCAGCCTGCTGATGGTGGTCAGGGTGTCCCTCAGGAGGATGAGCATGCCGGGGAGGCAGTTCCTGAAGGGGAGGAGGCTGTTGGTATACAGCCAGCACCAGTGGCTCCACTGAGAAGGAGCGACAGAGATTGTCGACCATCTACGAGATACTCACCGGATGAGTATGTGCTACTGACTGACGGAAGAGAGCCCGAAAGTTTTGTAGAGGCTATGGAAGACGAACACAGACAGGAGTGGATGGAGGCTATGCAGGAGGAGATGAGTTCCTTGCACACCAATTCTACTTATGATCTGGTGCGGTTGCCAAAGGGCAAGAAGGCTTTGAAGAATCGATGGGTGTTCAGAGTGAAGCAGACGGATGATGCTACTCGGTCTCGATACAAAGCGAGGCTGGTAGTCAAAGGCTACGATCAGCGGAAAGGCGTAGATTATGATGAGATCTTTTCGCCTGTCGTCAAGCATTCGTCTATTCGGGTGGTGCTAGCATTAGCAGCAAGTCTCGACTTGGAGGTCGAGCAGATGGACGTGAAGACGGCTTTCCTCCACGGTGATCTTGAGGAGGAGTTGTACATGGAGCAGCCAGAAGGATTCTGTGAGAAGGGCAAGTCACATTTGGTCTGCCGGTTGAGGAAGAGCTTATATGGTCTGAAGCAGGCTCCGAGGCAGTGGTACAGGAAGTTCGAGTCATTTATGGGGGAGCATGGTTATGCACGGACGATGTCGGATCACTGTGTATTTGTGAGATATTTTGTCGATGATGATTTCATCATTTTGTTGCTCTATGTTGATGATATGCTATTAGTGGGTCGGAATGCCACTAGGATAGCGGAGCTGAAGCGCCAACTGGGCACGGCCTTCTCTATGAAGAATTTGGGCGCAGCGAAGACTATTCTTGGGATGGAGATCAGCCGAGAGAGAGAGTCCAAGCTGCTACACTTATCCCAAATGAAGTACATTCACCGGGTACTTCAACGTTTCGGGATGGACGGGTCGAAGAAAGTGAGTTCCCCCCTCGCGGCTCACTTTAAGCTCATTGAGGAGCAGTGTCCATCTACCGAGGACGAAAAGGAAGATATGGAGCGGGTTCCATGTGCCTCAGCTGTGGGGAGCCTGATGTATGCTATGGTGTGTACGAGGCCAGATATTGCTCATGCAGTTGGTACGGTTAGCAGGTATCTTTCAAATCCTGGAAGGGTACATTGGAGTGCGGTCAAGTGGATTCTACGATATCTTCAGGGCACTGCTGGTTGGAGACTTTCCTTTGGTGGTGACGAGCCGAAGCTGGTTGGGTATACCGACGCTGATATGGCTGGAGATGTAGACACGAGGCGATCGACTTCGGGCTACGTGATGATGTTTGCGGGAGGAGCTGTGTCGTGGCAGTCGCGGTTGCAGAAGTGTGTTTCCTTGTCGACGACGGAGGCGGAATACATTGCGGCGATGGAGGCTTGCAAGGAGCTGTTGTGGATGAAGAAGCTGTTGCAGGAAATAGGACTGAAGCAAGAGCAGTATACTTTGCTTTGCGACAGTCAGAGTGCTATCCACCTTGTGAAGAATCAGATGTTTCATAGCCGGTCCAAGCACATCGAGACTCGGTATCATTGGATACGGGATGTGGTTGAGAAGAAGGACACGGAGCTTGAGAAGGTTCATACAGATGACAACGGAGCTGATATGTTCACGAAGATTCTACCAAGGGGGAAGTTTGAGTACTGCAGGCAGATCGTCGAGATGACGACATCCTCCCCATAGTTGTGAAGGGGAAGATTTGTTGGAGTGGGTGGGGTTCCCAACCTATGTAGAGAAGACCCCGGAGTGCGACGAGCGCCGTTCGTGTGTCGAAGAAGCTCGGAAAGTAGGCGACGCGGAGTCGCTGCTGCTGTTGGTGACCCAGAAGGAGGTTCTGGAATGGGGCAGCCGAGTTCGGGCCGAACTCGGTCCCAGGCCGAGTTCTGGCCAAACTCGGTCTGGCCATTCCAGAATTGTGGCGCTAGGTTCTGTTTGCTCGACACAGAGTTCTGGCCGAACTCTGTGTCGTCGGGGCTGATGCAGGAATTTAGATGAGTTTTCATCATTGGATCTAATCCAACGGTCCAGGATGGCTGCGGGATTAGGGAGTTGAGTTGAGTTTTCTCAACCCTAATTCATAACGCAACGTAACACAACTTGGAGAGAGGAAGGAGGCAAGAGTGCCATTACAACTTCGGAGAAGAAGACGGAGGATTGAAGGTCGCTATTCGAAGGAGATCGTGTTCGGGTAATATCTACTCGTTGTTCTCGCTCTTCGTAGCCTTGTAATCATTGTTCTTATCTCTGAGTGTTGTGGGGATCCGATTTGGATCGAGAGGAGTTTGTAGAGGGTGTAATTCTTCTATTCCATTAGTGGAGGCTTCTCAGGGTTGGACTCCGATCGTCCCATGGTTTTTCCCGCAAGGATTTTCCACGTCAAAAATTCTCTGTGTCTGCGTGGATTGTTTTGTGTGGTTGTTTTTGGGTTCGTGCGTTGTATTGCTCGGTCCTCTCGCAGGTACTCTCCGGTTTGGGGAAAGGTTTCCGTGCTTTTTTTCCAACAAATAGCCCGTGCAAGGCTCAGACCAAAGATGCATCATGAGTTCAGACGCAAATATTACTTGGGTCCTTACCAATTGTTTGCTATACTAGAAAATATTAATATATGCAAGCCATTGTGATTGACGAGGACAATTGACATAGTATATTAGCTTTAAATTATTATGAACATCCCTAGGGGCCTCTTTTTTTTGAATTTGAACCTCAATAGGCCACCACAAGACTCAAATAAAGATGTATCAAGAATGAATAAGCAAATATTATTTTAGGTCCTTAAAGTTGTCTGTTGTGCCAGAAAATAAAAGCACCATTTGCAACTCGCTTAGTAATCTAACTTGAATGCTAAAGAGGAATTAAATCATATTCTCGTACATTTACATATGCATAGTAAAAACATCAGAGCCTTCATCCCAAACTTCTGTAATTGCCAGGTCGCCTATAGAACTTTCTTCTTACCTTATTTTTTTTCTTAACAAGGGCCATAAAGTCTTAAGTGAGTTGAGCGACCATGATTTATATTGGTAACATCAGGCATGTCAAATCCCTTGTGATCTCTATGCATTTCTTAGGGTTCTTCAGACGTATATGAAAGATGGATGCAATAAGATGGATAATCTATTCTTAGGATTAGAAACAAAATTCTAAAGTTGATGGGAATTGCAACAACCTTAATGTGTGACCTGTTGGAGCTGTATCGAATACTATGACTGAGTAATCCATTGTATGGACTAATCTGCAGCAAAAAATGAGCACAAGTATTATTGTATGACAGAATTAATAGAAAACGCAATCAGACACTATAGACACACTTGCATGGAATAATTTGACAACATGAAAAGAATATTAAGAGATTTGTTAGCTATGTTGCACGGACATGCATGCTACATGGTAATGATATGTCAACACGAACACGACCTCTATTTTGGTGTGTCCTAGTGCTTTTGAGTATCCATGTTGTGTCGGGTACGTGTCCGACACGACATGACCCACATTTTGAGTGTTCGTGTTTCCTAGATTGGCAATATTTAGTTGGATAAATGAATAGCGAGATTTACGAACAAGTTTATATTTTTAAGAAAAAATACTAGCTTTAAATATCTATAATCTTCAGCCCTCTCCTCCTGTAAACTAATTCCATAGTGTCTATGGAGAGAGTAAGAGGATGAAGTAGCAAAAGCATCAACCATGGCTGTGGTACCATAGTCTCTAGGTAGCAACCATCGCTTGTACTATCTCTTACATTCGGTTCAACCTTTTCTAGGTTTTTCTTTCTTCTCTAGTGTCAATTTTTTAGTTAGGTGTTGCCCCATAATTTTACACCAATAATTTAGGTTTTGGCTAAAACCGTTACATGCTACCCGTTTCACATCAGTTTGGTACTTCTGATTCCAAACCCACCCTGAAACTCTATTATGGCCAATTCATAACCAAACTCATAAAAAGGTCCACATCACCGCTTAATTAAAGCATAAGCACTAAAGTAATGCATCAAATATGCATTATCATTATCGAATGAGTGCCCTTGATGTACAAAGGAAATAAGTTTTAGACAACTAAATGACCAGCTATGCAACATTTAGAAATAAAAGAACTTTAGATAAGTCCATGAAAAAACTTCAGACAACCAATTATGCAACATTTTGATGCAAGAAGGTACCTAGAAAGCATCTAATATAAATCAAACACCATATAGAGAGATCAGTGACAAAATAACAATATACACCACATACTCGGCCCAACTTTTCTAGGCAAAGTATTACCCGTTTGTCTAGCACACACATCATAGATCATTGTTAAGATGACTGAGATTCCAATTGTAGATTTAGTCAATCGTTGGATCCAGTCTATTTCTAGATATAGTTTACATATTAACAAGGCCATGAATAAACTTAACGAGAATGGTTTAGTCACACGTAACAAGGCTCAACTCATAGCTCAAGGATACAACCAAGAGGAAGCTATCGACTATGGTAAGACATATGCCCAGTTGTGCGTTTAGAATCCATTCGCATATTTTGTACTTTTGCCTATTTTCATGATTTCAAATTATTTTAAATGGATGTTAAAAATGCTATTTTAAATGGTTTTATAAAAGAAGAAGTTTATGTTGCTCAACCTCCTGGCTTTACCGATTTTAAAAATCCTGAATATGTTTTCAAGTTGAAGAAAGCCTTATACGGACTGAAACAAGCCCCTCGTGCTTGGTATGACCGTCTAAGCTCTTTTCTACTTGAAAATAGTTTTTCAAAAGGCAAGGTTGATATAACACTTTTCATAAAATCTTTTAATAATAATCTTTTATTAGTACAAATTTATGTCGATGACGTTATTTTTGTTTCTACTGATGAATCTCTATGTCAAGATTTTTCTAAGTGTATTCAGAGTGAGTTTTGATGGAACTGGAGAATTCCAGGACCCTTCCTTTGGTGTGCGTATTGATCGATAGAAAGTTAAACATATCTAATACGTGTTCTAACCCTTCATAGGCGGAAACTAGGGTTCACTTATTATACCTGCGGCGGAAAGGAGACAAGTAATTCCTGGCAATCTCGAGCGGACGACCCCAAGATCTTCTGCACGTATTCCTTCCTCGAGTTAGACGTCGTGTGGGCGACGATCTCCCAACTTTTTCTTCTCCTTGGCAGCACTCTCTTTCTCTCCTTACGTGAATCACGAATTTAGAGAAAATTTTAGATTTCTGATCAGTAATCTGGCGGCCAGAGAATAGAGGATATATATAGGCTACGGCAGGGACCATGAGGAGAAATTAGGGTTAGGCCTCCTAACGGATCTGGATATCCCGTGTTCAGCCCGAACACACAATCCAGGCCCATTAACAATAGCTCGGTCCACCAATGAGCTATTGTTGCACTACCTCCCTAATCCCAAATTATGTTTGTGGGCTCCTTTTATTATATGCTCGTTTGGCTCCCCATGATAAGATATCGTATGTCCGTCGATCAAATTAAGTTACTGACAACTATATTGATTCGACATCTTTTATCCTTAAGTAGTACCGCTCAACTTTATTTGTCATGTCGGATATAATCCACCTGCAGGATTTACATGACAATCCTTATGAGCTCCTTAAGAGGACATTATCAACCCGATATATCGGGACATGGATTCCATTTATAATCAACAACCCATCATACATACAATGTTATTACCCAATTCATAGAGGTTGTTGATCCATAATGAATCTCACTCTTTTATGAGTCAAAGTAATGCACATTGCATATATATGTCCGTTATTATATCCGGATTAAGAGTACAAGCATCCATAATAACAGAGGTATTTGTTCTCTTATGTTGTGAGTACAAAGAGAACAACCTCAAGTGGTCCTGTTCAATACACACAAAGTGTACTAGTGTAAACCTATAGTCAAGATAGACTAATACCAGATTATACTACAACCTTTCCAATAGATTGTCCAAGTCTATCTAGGTTGTGAACTATTTATATACTCCATAGGAAACTGATAATATGATCTTCTGTGTGACACCACACACCATATTATCTACAATATAGAATATCAGACATTTGCATTAACAGTTGCAACAAATACAATATGCAAACATTTGTCCATATGATTCTCATTCAAAATTTAAGGAAATAAGGTTACTACAAAAGTGATGCTTTTAGTATATAACCCTAACAATCTCCCACTTATACTCAAAGCATTGCTTTTCAGTATACTGTTACAAATCTCCCACTTATACTTAAAGCCATGCTGCTACACATCTGACTCCCATTCCCTCAATATGACTATCAAAAGCCTTAGCTGGTAAGCTCTTTGTAAAGGGATCAGCTAGGTTGTCGGCTGATGCTATCTTGATCACAGTAACTTTTCCTTTCTTTACGAAATCTCGTATCAGGTGGTACTTACGCTCAATGTGTTTACCTGTCTTATGGGCTCGTGGTTCCTTCGTGTTTGCCACTGCACCACTATTATCACAATAAAGTGTAATAGACTTAGGCAAACTAGGTACCACATCCAAGTCCAACAGAAAGTTTCTGAGCCAAACCGCTTCTTTGGCTGCCTCAGAGGCTGCCACATACTCGGCTTCCATGGTGGAATCAGCAATACATTTTTGCTTGATACTCCTCCACACAATGGCTCCACCTCCCAAAGTAAACACATAACCTGAGGTAGATTTCCTGAAATTCCTTTCTGACTGAAAATCTGAGTCTGTATACCCCAAGGGAACTAAACTATCTGCCTGGTAAACTAGCATATACTCTTTAGTCCTTTTCAGGTACTTCAAAATATGCTTTACGGCAGTCCAGTGCTCTTGTCCTGGGTTAGACTGATATCTGCTGACCATGCCTACGACAAAACAGATGTCTGGTCTCGTACATAGCATTGCATACATTAAGCTTCCTACTGCTGAAGCATAAGGAACTGCCTTCATGTTCTCTATCTCTTTAGGTGTCCTCGAACACTGCTCCTTTGATAGAGCAATTCCATGTCTAAAAGGTAAGAAACCTTTCTTAGAATTTTGCATACTAAAACGAGTTAGTACAGTATCGATATAGGAAGCTTGGGATAAGCCCAACATCCTTTTCTTGCGATCTCGTAGAACTTTGATCCCAAGGATGTGACCTACTTCTCCCAAGTCCTTCATATCAAACTGTTTGGATAACCATACCCTTACATCAGATAATACCTTCACATTGTTTCCAATGAGCAAGATGTCATCCACATAAAGTACTAGGAATACCACCACGTTTCCGTCACACTTTCTGTATACACATGATTCATCCTGACATTGATCAAATCTATAGGATTTTATCACCTGATCAAAACAGATGTTCCAAGATCTGGAAGCTTGCTTAAGTCCATAAATAGACTTTTTGAGCTTACAAACAAGATGCTCCTGGCCCTTTTCAATGAACCCGTCTGGTTGCTTCATATAGATGTCTTCCTCAAGACTTTCATTAAGGAAAGCTGTCTTGACATCTATTTGCCAAATCTCATAATCGAGATGAGCTGCAATAGATAAAAGAATCTGAATAGACTTAAGCATGGCAACAGGAGAAAAAGTTTCCTCATAATCGATACCCTCTCTTTGAGTAAAACCTTTTGCTACAAGCTGAGCTTTAAAGGTTTCAACCTTACCGTCTGATCCTCTTTTTCTCTTATAGATCCACTTGCATCCAATGGCATTTACACCAACGGGTGGTTCTACAAGCTCCCAGACCTGATTAGAATCCATAGATTCTATTTCAGATATCATTGCTTTTTGCCAAGACTCTGCATCTTTATCTTGGAGTGCTTCATTGTAGGTACAGGGATCATAATCTTGTTCCTCAGGGACGAAGTCTGATAACTCTCCCAAGAACATATATCTATCAGGTTGTATCACAACCCTCCCACTACGACGAGGCACTATCGGTTGTGGTGTAACATTTGTGACACGTTGTGCAGTTATTTGTGGTTCATCCTCTTGTACTGTTGGTACTTAAGTACTTGGTGTCTCACGTCTCAGTTCTTCTAGAACAACTCTACTTGTGGGTTTATGGTTCATCACATAGTCTTCCTCTAAGAATCGGGCATTGGTGCTAACAATGACCTTCTGATCCTTAGGACTATAAAATAAACCTCCTTTCATTCCTCTTGGATAGCCTACAAACAAGCGTACTTCTGTACGAGATTCCAACTTATCTGCTTTCCCATTCAGCACATGTGCTTGACTACCCCAAATGTGAACATGTTTCAGACTAGGCTTACGCCCAATCCACAGCTCTGTGGGAGTAAGAGGTACTGACTTAGAAGGAACCAAGTTCAAAATATAAGTTGCAGTCTCTAAGGCATATCCCCAAAACGAATCTGGCAAATCCGAATAACTCATCATTGATCTAACCATCTCCATAAGAGTTCTATTCCTTCTTTCGGCTACACCATTCTGTTGGGGCGTTCCAAGTGCAGTCAATTGGGATACAATCCCAGCCTCTGATAAATAATCCCTAAACTCTCCAAAGAGGTACTCGCCACCACGATCTGATCGTAATAACTTGATACATTTTCTATGACGTTTCTCCGTTTCAGCCTTGTACTCTTTGAATTTCTCAAAGCATTCAGACTTACGACGCATCAAATAAATGTATCCATACCTTGAATAATCGTCAATAAATGTGACAAAATATTCAAAGCCACCTCTAGCTTGGATAGTCATGGGTCCACACAAATCAGAATGAACCAATTCCAACACATCTTTGGCCCTATACCCCTTTGCCGTAAAAGGCCTTTTGGTCATTTTACCTTCCAAGCAGGATTCACAGACTGGTAGTGCCTCCACTTCCAATGAACTCAAAGGTCCATCTTTAACCAGTCTTTGAATCCTTCTTAGGTTAATATGCCCCAATCGTAAGTGCCAAAGATATGTTTGGTTCATACAAGAAGGTTCTTTTCTCTTATTTAAGTTAGATGACATATTATTCATTTCCATAAGTTGCATTGTGGGCGAAATAGGATTAATGATATACAAATTATCAACCAATGCACCAGAACAGATAGAATGTTTATTCTTTCTAATAACAATATTGTCATTAAAATAAACTGAATATCCATCCTTAACTAACATAGAAACAGAAACTAAATTCCTTCTAAGTGAAGGTGCATAAAGACAATCTCTCAATGTCAAAGACTTATTTCTACCAAAAGATAAAGTAACATCTCCTAATGCAACGACCGATACTTTTATAGCATCACCCATGAACAAGCATATCTCTCCATCACTGAGCCGTCTGGTTTCCTGGAACCCCTGCAATGTATTGCAGACATGATTAGTGGCTCCTGTATCTACACACCAGGTGCCGGTAGATAACACCGCTAAACATGTTTCAACTACTAGTAAATGAGATATACCTTCTTTGTTCCCTTATTTGAGAAGTGGACAATCAGTCTTCCAATGTCCTGACCCTTTGCACTTGAAACATTTGCCTTTCGGCTTTTTCACCGTGCCTTGAGGTCCCATGCCCTTCTTTGCTAAGTTTGTCTATTTCTGAATGTTATTCTTCTTCTTACCGCCTTTTGGCTTAGAAGTAGAAGCCTTTTCAGAAATAAAAATATGACCACTCTGTCTAAAGAGAGATTCAGCATCCTGTAGCTCTTTTACAAGTTCTGCCAAACTATACAACCTTTTGTTCTTGTTGTAATTAAGGCAAAAATTGTCAAAACTTTTAGGCAGAGTCCCGAGAATGATATCGACCTGGGTTTCCCCATCGATTTCAGCACCAAGGATCTCCATCTCATTCAGATGACCCATCATCTTGAGAACATGATCCCTTACTGGTGTCCCCTCAGCCATTTTTGTATTCATCAAACATTTCATAGCAAACTGCCTAGCTGCTCTACTCTGATGTCCGAAGAGTTCCTTGAGGTTATACATCATGTCATAAGCTGTGGTCATGGCCTTATGCTGATGTTGCAGTACATTTGACATAGATGCCAGAATGTAACACCGCGCCATCTCATCTGCCTTTTTCCACTTCTTATAAGCCTCTTTGACCTCTTCATCAGAGTTAGCATCAGGCTTAGGTGGGCATTCCTCAACAAGTACATATTTGTACTCCTCAGCAGTCAGAACAATGTCCAAATTACGTTTCCAGTCAATATAATTAGGTCCAGTAAGTTTGTTTTCTTTAAGAATCACCATAAGTGGACTGAAAGAACCCATTTTTTGAAATCCTGAGAATCACATAAATAAAAATATGTAGGGCAAAAATTTTTTTTTGAATTAACTAAATATTGATTCCCTCAAAACAATAATAAGAAATTCACCAACACCTTGAACACCATGAATTTAGCATGCAACGATAGTGTGGACGTATACAAATTCAACTTTGTTCAAGTAGATTTTTCTTATTAATTTTACTATTATGTCAATATAACTTTATGATAAATAAAATTAATATGTTGGTCTTGCTCTGGTCATACAAATAATAGCAGTGACTCCGATGGGGAGGATACCATTATTTGTATCTAAGTGTATACCATTACTTAATACTAAGTCCATTACCTTGTAATGA
Organism: Iris pallida; assembly: GCA_029216955.1. Lineage (NCBI taxonomy): Eukaryota > Viridiplantae > Streptophyta > Magnoliopsida > Asparagales > Iridaceae > Iris > Iris pallida. Next base: position 7,991,055 of record JANAVB010016195.1, read on the forward strand.
GTTCCTTCAGATGGAGAAGTGAACACATACTAGGTAACTTTCTACAATTATCCCTAAGGAAGTTTGTACTGGTGATCCATAATTATACTCATCCGATATGGAGGAAAGCACTAAAGTCAACACGCAAGTATAATTACATCACCTACAAACTAGTAATGGAGACCATTGGATTTATACTAAATAAAAATCCTCTCCCACTTAGTTATTTAACAATGAGGGTTTTTCTACTAGTTGATATTATGTCCATGTTGTCCATTATGAATGTAGGCTTGGTTTTTAAAAAAAAATAACCACACAATAATAAACATGCATAATTAGAAAAAGCAAAATGATAAAAATAAGAAAAAATATCCAACTATTATGGTCATCTTTGCTGCTCCGTCCTCAACTATCCGAATCCAAAATCTGGCGCTGCGCAGATCTATACGGGGTTCGACCAGCATCTCGTCCGGCGTCAGAAACAGCCACCACCGCCATCACGATTGATCAAAATTAATTAAAATTACATCAATCCTATGCCTCCCGAAGGAGTTCACACATAATCTAGATTGAAAAATTAAATTAATAAGCACGATCAACCCTCGTGATTTTAATTACATCCACAGCAACAACAACATCCACGACATGTCCGTGGTTTAAACAACACAATCAAAAAACATGCATTGGACCATAATAGTTGGATCTAAGATGCCTGCAAAACCGAGTTAGAACAGATCTACATCTACCGACTATTATATAGTGCAAGTTTTATTGGACAACATGGACGTATCAATCAATACGTAGATCCAAAGTGGCTCTGATACCAATTGATGGAACTGGAGATTCCCAGGACCCTTCCTTTGGTGTGCGTATTGATCGATAGAAAGTTAAACATATCTAATACGTGTTCTAACCCTTCATAGGCGGAAACTAGGGTTCACGAATTATACCTGCGGCAGAAAGGAGACAAGTAATTCCTGGCAATCTCGAGCGGACGACCCCAAGATCTTCTGCACGTATTCCTTTCTCGAGTTGGACGTCGTATGGGCGACGATCTCCCAACTTTTTCTTCTCCTTGGCAGCACTCTCTTTCTCTCCTTACGTGAATCACAAATTTAGCAAAAATTTTAGATTTCTGATCAGTAATTTGGCGGCCAGAGAATAGAGGATATATATAGGCTACGGTAGGGACCATGAGGAGAAATTAGGGTTAGGCCTCCTAACGGATCTGGATATCCCGTGTTCAGTCCGAACACACAATCCAGGCCCATTAACAATAGCTCGGTCCACTAATGAGCTATTGTTGCACTACCTCCCTAATCCCAAATTATGTTTGTGGGCTCCTTTTATTATATGCTCGTTTGGCTCCCCATGTTAAGATATCGTATGTCCGTCGATCAAATTAAGTTACTGACAACTATATTGATTCGACATCTTTTATCCTTAAGTAGTACCGCTCAACTTTATTTGTCATGTCGGATATAATCCACCTGCAGGGTTTACATGACAATCCTTATGAGCTCCTTAAGAGGACATCATCAACCCGATATATCGGGACATGGATTCCATTTATAATCAACAGCCCATCATACATACAATGTTATTACCCAATTCATAGAGGTTGTTGATCCATAATGAATCTCACTCTTTTATGAGTCAAAGTAATGCACATTGCATATACATGTCCGTTATTATATCCGGATTAAGAGTACAAGCATCCATAATAACAGAGGTGTTTGTTCTCTTATGTAGTCAGTACAAAGAGAACAACCTCAAGTGGTCCTGTTCAATACACACAAAGTGTACTAGTGTAAACCTATAGTCAAGATAGACTAATACCAGATTACACTACAACCTTTCCAATAGATTGTCCAAGTCTATCTAGGTTGTAAACTATTTATATACTCCATAGGAAACTGATAATATGATCTTCTGTGTGACACCACACACCATATTATCTACAATATAGAATATCAGACATTTGCATTAACACTTGCAACAAATACAATATGCAAACATTTGCCCATATGATTCTCATTCAAAATTTAAGGAAATAAGGTTACTACAAAAGTGATGCTTTTAGTATATAACCCTAACAAGTTTAAGATGAGCACGATAGGGAAAGAAGTTCTTTCTTGGACTGCAAATCAATCAAACCACAAATGGGATGTTCATTAACCAACCCAAATACACAAAGGATCTGCTAAAGAACTTCGATCTAGAGTCAGCCAAACCGCTTGGAACTCCGATGGCAACTTTAACTAAGTTCGACATAGATGAACAAGGCAAACCAGTCGACATACGTAAGTATCGAGGTATGATTGGTAGTTTTTTGTATCTAACTGCTAGTCGTCCTGATATATTGTTTAGTGTTTGCTTATGTGCACGATTCCAAGCTAACTCCAAGAAATCACACTTGCGCATTGTTAAGCGTATCTTCCAAAACCATAAGAGCACTTCTTCTGTCGGCTTGTGGTATCCTAAAACTGTATCCTTTAACCTAACCAGTTATTCGGATGCTGATTTTGCTAGATGCAAAGTAGATAGAAAAAGTACTAGCGGCGTGTGTCATTTCCTAGGCAAATCTTTAGTCTCTTGGTTTAGCAAGAAGCAAAATTTTATTGCATTATCAACTACTAAGGTCGAGTATATTGCCACATGACGTTGTTGTGCACAAATTTTGTGGATGAACTAAACCATAGAAGACTACAACTTGTAAAATTCACATATTCTGTGACAAGAATAGTACAATCAATTTGACTTAAGAATCCTGTATGTCACTCATGCACCAAGCATATTGAGATACGACATCACTTTCTTAGAGATTATTAACAAAATGGATACATTAATTTAGAATATGTTGACAAAGAACATCAACTAACTGATATCTTTACTAAACCTTTGGCAGAAGGTAGATTCAACTATTTATGTCGAGAATTATAAATTTTAGATATCAATAATATTAATTAACTTTATTTAATTGAATTAATTCCAATACATAACGACTGTTTTACAGACAAGCTTACAAAGGATCTGTCTGTCACTAAGGCGATAAGAGCTTAAGCGAAATGGAACTTAAGCATCCCTGATGGATCTCCACTAGCTGGGATAGTATCCCTATAGCTAATCCGAGACAATCAATGTGTAACAAAAATTAATTTGTTAAATAATTTTAATTATATTATTTAAAATTAAAATTAATAATTTTGAATTAAAAGTTGAAAGGAATTGATAAATTGTCATAAGTGGATATTATCCTAAGTTGCAAAAGAGTCAAAGCAGAGTTCAACAGAGTTCTGGGCGAACTCGGCCAGAACTCGATTGACTAATTTGTAGCCGACCAAGTGGGCCCCACTTCTCCTATTTGCATTCTCCTTCATCTTCCTCCTCTATTCCATGAATAGCAGCTCCAAACCCACCAAAACCCTAACCCTAGTTCCATTATTTCTCCCAATCTACTTGGTTTTTCAAATCCAAACATCGGATTCGGGATCTCAGGTTCATTCTCTTGGAAGGTATTGTCTCTATTTTTCTTCCATTCTCTATTTTAATTTCTAGACCTTTTCATTGCAAAGGCGCCTAAGTTCTTTAGAAAGAGAAAGAAGAGTGATGAAGGATCCTCATCCTCTCAACAAGCTTCAATTTTCTTTCCAATCCAACCGGATGACAGATCTTTTTGTGGTTTCTCATTCACAACGCTAGACCAATCCATAGATTTTTATGACCGCACCGTCTGTGACAGAGCCTCGATAAATTTTAATATTTTTTCGGATCATCTCACAACTTTTCAGCTTTTCAACTCAATAACTTAGTAGCAACTTTGTTTCCGATTGCTCTCATTGCTATTAGGTTATTTTATTACATTTTGACTTATGACTATGGTGTTATCTCTTTTCGTGTCGGGGGAATAGATATTAAATTTGATGTGAAAGATTTAGCGACGATCCTTCGAGTACCCAACGAAGGAGAAGCGGTAACCGACCTCTCCAATTTTTTTTTCCTTCTAACATGTCTTCATGTCTTTGAACACGTTCAAATCTTCTATTTCTCATCCCAGAACTTGTCCTGTCGACAAACTTAAGGCTAAATACTTGATTTTGTATTTCTATAACCTCCACAGGATTATCTTCTCTGCTATCCTTCCAAAACATACTTTTACTGATGATATCACTGCTCTTGAGCTGTCTGCCATCTACCATATTCATTTTGGGATTACCTTTTCATTTCCAAAGACTATGATCGAGATAATGGTACGTGCTTGCATGAATAAGAGAAATTTTGTTTACGTGATATATTTGCCACTTGTATTTCAGTGATTTCTTCTACTCCTCTTCCTATTGCTACTGTTGCTCCACCTCCTTCTCTAGCTTCTACCACTCCAACCACTGCTGTTCCATCCACTGATTATCCACAGACTATAGAGGGTCTCCACCATATGATAAAATATCACATGCAGCTGACCCAGACTCTGCATCAGGCTACTCTTGATCGAGTTAGTGCTTTAGAGACTCGCTGGACTGAACGATTGAGAGATTATGAATACTGTGATGTCATTCGCATTCAGGCGATCTCTAACACACTAGCTCATCTCCGCTTTACTCAGTCCCATCAGCCTGGCGCCCTGGGTTCTTTCCCAGAGATCCTATCTTTTCTGGCTACCGTGTTGAGGATCATGAAGTACGCTAGTACTTCAATCCTCTAGGCACATATAACTGGTTCAGATCTTCTGGTGAGCTTGCTCACACTTCTGGTGGTGATGATGATGCTGTCGATCAGGACATGGGCGAGGATTGATGATATATACCTGTCATTGTCTTTAGCCTAGATATCATGTTTAGTAGATTTTTATATATTGTCATCATGTCTTAGAAACATCTTATTTTCTAAGAACATGTATGTCACGACCCGCACCCAGAGTAGGGGCACGAGAACGTGGGTACGTCCAGCCTATGCCGAAGTGTCGGTGGTAGAACGCTGTATAGGTCGTCTATAACATACAACATCTAGACACAATATAAAAGTACCTATCATCTCTGCACGGAGGTATATAATGTACTTGTCAAGATCTCAACTCCAAACGGAGGACAAGTATAAGATATGATAATACTCAATCACAATCTAAAGCACGATAAGATAACATAGAAGTTTATAACTAAGACCAACAACAATAACAAATAAAACTACTAAATAATAATATCTCAAACAATCTCAAAACAAAGTCAAATCTCAACTTATTACAATTCAAGTTCTAAACATGAAATCTAAATCAAGTCTACTAGCTAGTCTCTCGATCACTCCTGAGAGTCAGGGCCCAAGGTAGCTATACTGTCTTCGGATCCCAAGCAAGTAGGGCAAGTGTGCTCAGGGCAAACATCTGTAATATTTTTAAAGTATCCAGTTAGGATTGGAACAAGCACAACTCATCTAGAAATCCCAAGTAAATGGCAAAGACTATAAAGCAGTTATAGACAGTTATATTGATGAACATGGAAGTTTTATATAGGTAATGATGCAGAGCAACCGTTAAAGTACAAGTGAAGTAATGTAACGAATCAAGAGTTCATGGCAATGAAGACTGTAAGTTAAAACCTAGCTGAACTAGAGTAATATGATATAAGTCCAGACAGTACAATATAAGTCGAGTGTAATCCCAGTGTGAGTCTAATACAAGATGAGTCGAATGTGATTCCAACCAATTTTTTAATAAGGTACTTCGAATAAGGTGGTGCTAATAATGATCCATGATGGTTCTAATAATGATTCTAATCAATGATCCAAGTGTGTTTTAAAATACTGAGATAGACATGCAAACGGCTAAGGGTAATACGGCACACTGCACACCTGGCCAAGTGTAGGATAGCTATCGTTCGAATATCGTTCACAGAGAGGTGGTTCGAATAATAAGAATGTTCACATGTCTAATCAAGTATTTCCCCGTCCAACTAATACAAGCAAATCCATAATCTGACACATAAATCGAGTACAAGTCCAACCAACACATGAAGATGCTAATAAGTGGTTCAAATAGTTCGAATGGTGATTCGAATAATAGAGGCAAGACGAGTAAAGTATGTGCATCGCATACATGAATTCAGTAATACCAATCCTTGTTTGTAACAAGAATAAAATAGAACTAACTAGAACTAAAATATAGTAATCGACAAGTAAATGAAAGAACTATCAGAGAATGTACTCGCATGGTACCCTGAATGACTGATGAAAATAGATGTCTGAATTGGAGTCTCAAAATCCTAGTTAAAGCAATTACAGGTTATGATGTATTCAAAAATAAGGTAAATGAAGTATACAATGCAATCTACATGATTTCTAAGTTAATCTAGGTCAAAGTAAACTCTAAGTCAACGTGGTCAACCCTGGGTCAAACTAAGTCAAACTAGAAAGTCAAGTCAATTATCTAAGGCTTTGGTCAAATTGGTCAACATGCCATTGGGTCAAGGTCTAGGTTTTGGTTTACACTAACCATAGGCTAAGGTAACATAGATACTTAATAGGCTACACTATATATATATATATATATATATATATATATACTAGAACTTATATCCCATCTAACCTCAGCCCATATCACATATAAATCCTCTTTCAAATTCATATATATAAAATCTCTAACACTTACCTATAACCTATGCATCTATATACATATGAGGTATAACTCTAACCTCTCATAACAATCACCTATTTTTATATATAACTCAACTCACCATATAGTATCTATCTATATATATCCTCATATACCAAAACCTCATAACGGAACTGAGAACACTCAAACATTTAAACATCACAAGGCCAACCTAAAGGGGAAAACCCCTGCTGCTAGCATTGGCCAAGGCATAGCTAATGCTACACAGCAATGAGCCATGTCTTGGTGCTTGCCTGCAGGCAGCTAACTGATTGTTGTTGCTAGCATTCCCTCTCTTAATCATATACAACACTCAAGGATCACTAAATTCTAAATACAAGTGAATCTCTCCTCAACTCCATTTACCTGAGAATCAAAACCCAAGGATCTCACTGCTCACTGCCAACCTAAATCACTCTCAGCCCTCTCAAGAAAACCTGAGAATCATCTCATAATCCAAATCCCCAAACCCATCTCACATATATCTCTAACTTATATTATACAGAGATTTACATCAATACCTATATAAACAGCATATATATATCCCTCTTAACTAATCATAGCTCTCTCTCAATCCTCTATTTCACTGAAATATACTCACAGTCAACAAAGTTAAACTTATAAACCCCCAACCTGAGATTCACTCCCTGAGAATTACACAACTGAAATCACCCACAATCATCTCTCCAAAAAAACAAAACTAATAATCACATAGATATAGATAAAAGCATATATATATAGATAACTTTAAACTCAGATTAGATATATACCTAAATAAGTACATTCATTCAGATTTTATAATATACATAAATATATATACATTCGAAACCCAACAATCGTGAAAACCAAATTAGAATACAAAACTAATCTCAGGTAATAAGGATTGAAACTCATTTTTGAATTCCTGATTTGAATTAACATTATAAATTTATTTTCGAAAACACAACCAGCATGTATCAGAAAACCCAAGTTCGAACCCAAAAATCTATTTTGAAAACAAAACAACATTCGAATCAAAGGGGAAGATGTATGCCAATATGGGGGGGTCTGTTTGTGTCCTCACAGTGTCACAATTGTGTCCACAACAGTATCGAAACACTGCAACAAGTGTCACGAGAGATAGTGCAGTGCACTGTCTCGTGCATGCATGTCGAGCCACAAAGGATTCAACGTCCACCCATTGGTCTTGGGCTCGTGTATATAGTTAGGTTAGGTCTAGGACTTCATGTCTAGGCGCCTGTATTGAGTCGGGGTCGAGTCGTGTCCTTACACGAGAGCCATATCAGTGAGTGTCAACATGGGTGCGCATGACAGGAAAAAATCGACGCGAGTCGAATTTCTTCCAAACCACTCAAAGAATGTAAAACCCCTAATTTTTTAAATTATTTTTTATTATTTAAAAAAGACTTAAAAATGAATTTATGTTTTTTATTAATTATTAGAAGTGACCTTAGCCATTATTGAGTTTTGGAGCACAAGACAACCATGAACTTTGGCACGGAAGATGTAGTAGTATGCCTTGACTAGTGTACTAGCCATGCTACGAGAAGCCTAGCCATGGTGATGTCCAAATTAGGAAAGCCAGGTCAAGTTGTGTAATGACTCATTAAAATATTTTATTTAACCAAATTTTAGCCCATGTAGATATGTGGAGTGACCAAGACGACCCTGTAGGAATATTTTATGAGTGTGCAAATGTTATTAATATTATTTTAAAATTTGAGAAACATTTTCTAAATATTAATTAGTGGTACAAAATTTATATTTTTACTATTGATATTTTTTTACAAAAATTGTACAGTTTTCTGGAACCGAATAAGAAGTGTGGTAAAGTCCACCCAAAACCACCATTTGGCCTTTTTTATTATTTTATTATTATCAAAGTATTTTGTGAGAAATTAAATCAATAATTATTTATATTATTATTAGTTGTCAAATTTTATTGTCAACTGGATTATATATATATATATATTTATATATATATATATATATATATATATATATATATATATATATATTAAAATATATATATATATATATATATATATATATATATATATATATATATATATATATATATATATATATATATATATATATATTTTTTTTTTTTTTTTTTGAGAAAGCAACTTCTGTAAAGTTGCTTTAAATATATATATATATATATATATATATATATATATATATATAAGACTAAAAGATAAGTGAATAGAAAAAAAAATTAGGGGGTGGTCGGCCCCACCATGGGCAACCGACGACCCAAACATTCAAATAAGCAATAGCAGCAGCACTGCTCGGCTTTGTTGAGGGGAGGGGCCGACCCCACAACCCTTAGGAACATAAGCAGTATTAAAAGGAGGCCGAGCCCCCAATCCCTTCTTTGGAAAAACCCGACCCTTATGAAACAACTACATCAACAACAACAACAAACACCTACACTGCCACCACCACAACTCCACCCAAACCCTAATCCATCTCCACGTCCTTCCTCCTCCTCTTCCCGACGAGCCAGGCCGTTCTCGTGCGCCACGACAGCAGCCTCACCCGCGAAAACGACAACGGTGACAACGACAACAACAGAATTAAACTAGAAGGTATCCCACTTCCTCGATCGACATCTCTCTCATTTTAACTCCGATTTTTGATCCGTAAGATTTTCTTGAAAGTCCACATGACCCCCTTCAAGATCCCCCAGTTGACATGGCCATCCAACTTGCTCAAAAAATCAAGACAAAGTTGGAGAGAAATTACTTTTCTGGAATATTAAAAACTGTTTTAAAACACCAACTTGTCGGACAATTTTTGTTCTGTACTTTAAGATTTTATAGAAACTAATTAAATTTAGTCAAAGATAACATAACCGAGATTGTAACACACTTTCTGTAATCACTTTTCATCTATTATGTAAAAAGTTACAAGTTGTTAAAGTTTTACGAAAAATTGTAAATTCTATTTTTGAAAATCGAAAAAATACCCCGATACGGCGTGTGCCTTGACAAATCGGGCGACGTGCTCGCGAACCGAAAGCATCGAAAGGTGTGTAACAACTTCGTGGATGTTGGGCTTTGACAGAATTCAAATTAGTCGCGTGTGCGCGATGAATTTGATGCGTATCTGTCAAAAATTTACCGTATCAGCCTCTTTACAAATTTCCCAATTACTTTGTGCACGTTCGTCGAATCGAAGTAAAACTTATGCCAGCAAGATCGTATTATTTTTTTGGGCCTGTATGCCACGTTTGGTCCGATTCTGAGAAGGTTGATCGGAACTCCTATTTGGCGGGCCTGCGACCCGCTCCAACATGTGAATTTGTGCACAATCCGCCAAAATCCAACTTTGGACATACGGTTGGGTTCGTATCCTCAAACTGGACTCTTAGACATATAGTTTGAAGACTTTGGAGACTGTAGATTCTGGTACGCATTTCGGTGCAAAACGGGTCCAACGACGGATAACGCTTTGACCCGAAATTACGATTTTTCCCCTGTTCCAGAATTAGACTTTTGGACAGGCATTTTTTAGACATATCTTATATTCCGAACACATTTGTGGTGTTTATTTCAGCATTCGAGGACGTATGCGGGATTTGGCTTTCATCGCTTCACTGTTCTGACGGTTCGAGCTATTGGACATCGCTCTTTTGCACACAACCTCAGGCAAGATAGCTTGCCATAATTTTACCGTTTATAAATACTCTGCATTTTATTTACTGCATATCACTGTGTATTTATTTTTAGTTTTTCTAGATGTACCATTTTTTTACAATGCCTGATTTTCTGCCTACTCAATGATATTAGCTTTACTTTACTTATTATCTTTTGATTGTATATGGACTTAGAGTTAAGGGACTACCGTTTGTAGTGTATCACATATACCTTGACACAGTTGTACCAGGAGTATGTGTGAGATGAGTAGCATGTAAAGGTCCTTGCATGTTGGCTGATCACCCGTGCGCATGCGTTAGGTCTAACTGCTAATAGAGACATGTTAGGAGACTTAGCAGTTAGTAGAGGTACATGATCGCAGATGCGACCTAAATAGGTGCATCGGGTGGGGAGAACATTTTCTTGTCGTATGGGCTTCTATTACACATTTTCTTGTAACCAGGAAGCTCCGTTGGAGATACGGGTATGATGACCCCCTCAGGTTGGCCACTGTCATTTTTGAACGTCATGCGCTTAGGTCACTGGTGCCCAAGTAGGGACTATACCAGATCTCATTTACAGCCAGGGCTCATGCGACAAAAGGTTTGTTCTTAACTGCATGTTCACTTTAGTATGGTTAGAATACCTTATTGAGGTTTTACCACTTACTTTTATTTGTGGCATATTTTATATTCAGTATTTATATGGCATGTTGTTTATTGTATCTTGTTACGTCTCTCTGAGGACATAGTTATCTCTCCAGGTGTGCGCTTGTGACTTTTGGAGGTGTTCTAGCCAAGTCCGTGATCTTCTCCATCTCATCACAGAGGATTGCTCTTGGTTCATCTCACCCTTTATTCGATCATTTCTTTGTATATTTTCCTTTCATTTAAATTAGTTGGTAGTGGATTTGTCTCCGCCCAAGTACATGTATAAATGACAAATTCTTGAGTTGACTTATATCATTATTCTTTTAATTTTTGTGGATGAGATTTAGTATCGTGGTTTACTGTATTTTTCAGCTTATGTGTATACACGAGGTTTTCAGATATTGGAGTATACTTCGTATGTATGCAGCTGGCATGGATACGTACTTAGTCCCAAGTATTTTGGGACTGGAACGTTACATATTTTTGTGGTAGCCCATACTGGTCGAGTTGTCTCTTCGGTTACGTAATTGTACCGATGTAAGCTTGTAATATAGGATTAGAGTCTAGGAATCTCATCTACATACTTGATCACCTTCATTGATTCCAAATTCCGAACTCTCGTTGCCTCCCTTAATTTTTGCATCTTGCTTGAACTCTTTCTACCAACACCCTATCATCTTGTGCTTAAACACGGTTAGAAAGATGACTATACTACTATATACTTATTGGTCAACCATATGGCTAGAAGGATTATACTGGCAATTGGAATACACGGAGACCTTAACTGTTATAAATGCATTTTTCTAAAAGTCTGATTTTTTTTATAAATAGTAAATTCTAAGTTTCATAGTAGCGATATTACCAGCTTCGAGAGATAAAGAAAATTTTATTTTTGAGATTAACAAGTAGTGATCATCAGAGGATTGATAGGATTTTATTTTGATACTGCAGAAAAATAGTTGGAATCTTTACACAATTGCTTTAAGAAATTAATTTGATTTTCAAGTTGTGATATTTATGATTTATTGGGTTACAGTTATACACCTTTGAACAGTTATAAATTTGGTTTGAAAATGATCTTAGATTTTAAATATGGCAGTAGAAATTATTTAAGTTTGAGTCGTACAACTTGCGATTTTTGTGTTTAGTAAATTTTGAATTTTAAGTGGAAGTAATGATGGTGAATTTTGGTTTAAAATATTTGAAACTTATGAAAATAATTTTTGAGAATTTTTTTCTTTATTTTAAATTGTGTCCTATGGTTGAGGATTACAAATCTATTTAGATTTTTTGGTTTTAAAAAAAAGGTTGTGATTATGGATATCAAATTTCGTTAAAAAATGATTTTATGACTGATAAGATTATTTGAAAATTTAGTTTAATATTGGATTGCTAATATTACAAATTTTTGGAGAAAAAAATATTAATAATGTGATAAAAGGTTATTTTGATTGATTAAAGGAAGTTACCATTTAAAAGTTGTGATTATGTTGGAATGACTTAGTATGAATAGAAGTTAAAATTGATGAGTACATTAAAATATTGAGCTTAAATTTTACGATTGCTTTGTAATATGCTGGAAATTTTTATCTGGGGAGCTTTCTTTCTTTTTTTTTTGAGTTTTAAAGTTATGATTGTTTATGGATATTTTATATATAGATTCATGATTTATGAACTCTTAAGTTTAAAAGTTGGATTGAAAATGTAAAATTTTGAAAAAGTCAGTAGTAACATGATAAAAGTTTGCTTTGAGATTTATGAAAGTGATTTAAATTTTTGTTATGATTAAATTAGACAGCTTAGGGTGAATCAAAATTTTGGTGGTTTATTTTTTGAAAGTTTTACTAAGAAACTTTTCGAGAAAACTTGAGTTAAAATTTTAATGGTCGGCCACCAAGTTAACCCTAATGAGTTAGGAGTATTCCATACTAATTGCCATATCCCTCATGACCATGATAGTAGTATATACACAAGTGTTGTTAGTCATCTACCAAACTATGTGACTGTATCTCAATCTTGACTCACTCGACCTTCCCTCAAATCTAGATCTTTTACTGTGCCCTGTTAATCGTTTAAAATTTGGAAGATGATATGATTGTTCCTTAACTGTATTCATCTAATGGACTATCTTCTCTCTAGAACTATGTCCCTAAATGATTTTACTGGATTCTTTAATTAATTTTATCTTATGCTCCAACTTGATCTTCTTTATTTTGTGCATTAATTATCACTTCATGAACTCCCACTTTTTAGTTTAGATCTTTTGGCGTTCCTTACCGTGACCTTGATATTTGGAGTATAATACTAGTTGTTACCTTCCAACAAATTTCATATGTAAGACCTAGACGAGCCCACCTTCATGTAGACATATCATGTCCCACTAAAACCCGCCTCCTTATACTCTATTTTCTTGATATGACTTTCTGGTCAAAAAGACTAAACTATAACCTTTACCATGATACCAATATATTTTTCGACCAGGGATAGGGACTCAACCTCGACTCAATTCTTTCGACCCGATATGTGATTTTGTTCTACTTAATTTCTTAAATGCTTAAATTTGTGCTTTATCTTGATTGCTTGACCCATTGTCCCATCACACTACTAGCTTAACTCTTGTAAGTTGGGTAGAATACCTCACGGTCCAACAAAGCCTTTGTCCTTATGACCCATAGTGATAAGTTTACTCAAACTATAAATTCAGAGGACCCTAACTTAGCTAATCAACCAAGCCAACTGCACAGGCCCAAACTTCGGGCGGAACTTAGATTTTAAAAGACCCTGGACTATTTAATTTCCTTTATCATTCTTCCTTACTTATATTTTGACTATCTTATGCTGCTAATTAGCCTCAGTTTTGCAAGCTTATTTTTTTTACCAAGCTTGATCATGACGTATTTTATTGGGTGCACCCACTAACATATTGTCTAATCAGAACCGGTGCATGATGGTCTGATCAACCTATTGCACTTTGGTTCACTTTTTATCTATTATTCTACGTGGATGGAGACATAGTTAAACTTGTCCTAGAGACATCCGTGATAGCCTTGACAATTCTCTTTTGGAATTATTTCCGTCGCCTATGAACCCCGCATTCGTACTCAATAGCACCATTTTTGAAACCTTTGTTGTTTGTCTTTTACTAATTTTGGAAAGACAAGGCACTGTACTAGCTAGATAGACTCAAGGTATCATCTTTGGTTGCCCTATCAGTTATTTATACACAAATATAGATAGCCACCGACCGACTCATGTGGCTATATCCTCGCCTTTAACTACTCCTCATTCCTCAACCCTAGAATTGTTATCATGCCCTCCCAATTAATCTTGAGCACTCGAGAATGATTCTAATCGTTCACTTAAATCCAACTCTCAACCAAGACGATTAGTATCCAGTTTTCTCTCAGGGAACCACATCTTCCAATTGTCAAATTATTCTTTTTGAACTACCCAATTCTTTGTTACTCTTTAATTCGTGTTATCAAAAGTTTGTTACCTTCACTAGCGACCCTCAATCAATCCCATAACCCTGATAAATTTTGTGTGTGTCGAATTAACAAGTTTCTAAATGCATGGTTGTGTTGAATGCCGTTTCATCGCCTCCTCCAAAATTTAATTGTATTTTGGTATTGACAAACTCTTTCTATCCCTCAACCCTATCTATCCTATTATTCCTAAATTTCGCGGACGAAATTCTTGTAAGTTGGGTAGGATGTAAAACCCCTAATTTTTTTAAATTATTTGTTTATTATTTAAAAAAAGACTTAAAATTAAATTTATGTAATTTATATTTTTTATTAATTATTAGAAATGACCATAGCCATTGTTGAGTTTTGGAGCACAAGACAACTATGAACTTTGGCACAGAAGATGTAGCAGTATGCCTTGACTAGTGTACTAGCTATGCTAGGAGAAGCCTAGCCATGGTGATGTCCAAACTAGAAAAACCAGGCCAAGTTGTGTAATGACTCATTTAAAATATTTTATTTAGTTATTATTTATATATTTATTTTTAGATTACCCAGTTGGGCCAAACCAGTCCGAACTGGGCCTGAACCAAATTTTAGCCCATGTAGATATGTGGAGTGACCAAGATGACTATGTAGGCATATTTTATGAGTGTGCAAATGTTCTTAATATTATTTTAAAATTTAAGAAACATTTTCTAAATATTAGTTAGTGGTACAAAATTTATATTTTTACTATTGATAATGTTTTACAAAAATGGTAGAGTTTTCTGGACCCGAATAAGAAGTGTGGTTAAGTCCACCCAAAACTACCATTTGGCCTTTTTTTATTATTTTATTATTATCAAAGTATTTTGTGAGAAATTAAATCAATAATTATTTATATTATTATTAGTTGTCAAATTTTTATTGTCAACTGGAGATATATATATATATATATATATATATTATTGTCAACTAGATATATATATATATATATATTGCCAACTATATATATATATATATATATATATATATATATATATATATATATATATATATATATATATATTTATATATATATATATATATATATATATATATATATATATATTATTGTCAACTGGATATATATATATATAAATACATATATATATATATATATATATATATATATATATATATATATATATATATATATATATATATATAATATATATCCAGTTGGCAATATATATATCCAGTTGACAATAATATATATAAAAATATATATATATATATATATATATATATATATATATATATATATATATATATATATATATATATATATATATATATATATATAAGACTAAAAGATAAGAGAATAGAAAAAAAAAATTAGTGGGTGGTCGGCCCCACCATGGGCAACCGACCACCCATACATTCAAATAAGCAATAGCAGCAGCACTGCTCGGTTTTATTGAGGGGAGGGGCCGACCCCACAACCCTTAGCAACATCAGCAGTATTAAAAGGAGGCCGAGCCCCCTATCCCTTCTTTGGCATAACCCGACCCTTATGAAACAACTACATCAACAACAACAACAAACACCTACACCGCCACCACCACAACTCCACCCAAACCCTAATCCATCTCCACGTCTCTCCTCCTCCTCTCCCCGGCGAGCCAGGCAATTCTTGTGCGCCACGACAGCAGCCTTACCCGCGAAAACGACAACGGGGAAAACGACAACAACAGAATTGAACTAGAAGGTATCCCACTTCCCCGATCAACATCTCTCTCATTTTAACTCCGATTTTTGATCCGTAAGATTTTATGGAAAGCCCACATGACCCCCTTCGAGATCACCCAGGTGGATTTTGACATGGCCATCCAACTTGCTCGAAAAATTGAGACAAAGTTGGAGAGAAACCACTTTTCTGGAATATTAAAAACTGTTTTAAAACACAAACTTGTCGGCCAATGTTCGTTCTGTACTTTAAGATTTTGTAGAAACTAATTAAAGACAGTCAAAGACAACATAACCGAGATTGTAACACACCTTCTGGAATCACTTTTCATCTATTATGTAAAAAGTTACAAGTTGTTAAAGTTTTATAAAAAATTATAAATTCTGTTTTTTAAAATTGGAAAAACACCCCGATATGGCGTGCGCCCTGACAAACCGGGCGACGTGGTCGCGAACCGAAAGCATCGAAAGGTGCGTATCGACTTCGTAGACGTGTGGGCTTTGACGGAATTTAAATTGGTCGTGTGTGCGCGACGAATTTGATGCGTATCTGTCGAAATTTATCGTATCAGCCTCTTTACAAATTTCTCAATTACTTTGTGCACGTTCGTCGAATCGAAATAAAACTTGCGCCAGCAGGACCATATCACACTACAACAAAAATACGCTTTAATGACGGCTAAAAACCGTCACTAATTAAGAACCATGATGCTTTTTTCTCAATCCAAGCGTTATGAAATTGGGTGTTATAAATGTTTTTCAAAGCGTTATGGATAAATCGTCCAAAAACGTCATTAATAGACTCGATTTCTACTACGTTTTATTTTCAAAGCGTTATGGATATTTTTGTAAAACCGTTATGAATATGTAATATGGTTGGAAGTCAGGACATTTTGAAAGCGTTATGATTGGTCATTTGTATCACATTTATAACGTTCTGTACTGCATGTTATACATTAATTCCAAACACTGCTCAATTCAATTCGAAAACAACCACTTTGAACCAAATGCACAACAAAACATTGAAATGTAACATTAATGTCCATTTCATTGTCTCAAAATAGAGTACATTCCATTGTCTCAAAATAGAGTACACTTTAGCTATCATTCTACATTTCTCAGGCCATATATATACAACTTCTCAAAAATATATAGAGTTAGCTAGTACACTTTACATCAAAACTATCCACATGAAAACATCCCACACCATAACATACAACTTAGTCCCATGAAGACCTGTGTCCACAGCACATGTACCCTGCAAAAGATAAAACAAGATTTAATAAATGTGATATAATGATGTATATATATGTAACACATTAAAATCATAATTCAACATATGTTCTGGGAAACTGTTGTGTGGAGTTTCTGTCAGATTCATCTTGTGTATATATGTATAACTATCAGAAAGATGTTGGCTAAGGCCTGAGGCTATTGCCTACAGGTAGGGCAAGTGGCAGCAGGCCAGGCCAAAGCAGTAGGCTATATTAGCAGCAGCAGGGGACTCATTCCCCCCTTCCAGCTTGACCTTCTGTAGGCAAGTAGCAGCAGATGTTGGCTAAGGCCACTGATGTAGCAGATGTTGGGCTAAGGCCTGAGGCTATTGCCTGCAGGTAGGGCAAGTGGCAGCAGGCCAGGCCAAAGTAGTAGGCTACATTAGCAGCAGCAGGGGACTCATTCCCCTCCTCCAGCTTGACCTACTGTAGGCTCTTGGCCATAGGCCTACGCAAGCAGTGATCCAGTGCCAGTTGATGAGTGAGTATTTGTTTTATGTTAGAGTATGACAGGTATGCAAGACTTGGGAACAAATTTAGGTCAACAACATACACATATGAACAGGTACAGGCAATCTAGGAAACTTAGTGTACCCTTAGAGTATCAATGGTCGAATTGGACAGGTAGGGTATCAGAGATCTCTGTACATAAGGCAGACGAAGAACTGGGGCACAGCCTTGGGAATTACATGTGTAAGAGATTAGGAGGCCATGTATAAGTGATTCATCCATAAGCAGCTTTGTGTGTCAAGTTGGTATAAGTGTCAATGATAGATATATATAGGCATGTGTTTCACCATGTGTGTCGTGTTAGAGGGGTGTTCTAGTAAAAGGATAGGTATTGGGTTGTTGTCAAGCATACTCTAGATACTTCTATCCCTTTACTGCTTGTCTGTTGTACCTTGCAAGAAATAACCTTCAATTCCCATATAGTACACCTTTAGTGAACAAAGGTTAGATTAATAAGGGGGATACCATGTTCTGACCAATTACAGTAACATCTTGTATAGGCGCAGAACAGAGTTAGAAGTAAGAGTATGTAAAAGGGAGGGGATCTTGTTAAGGATATTACCTTGACCCTCATGTATCCATGTGATTGGCAACGAATTCGATGAATTCGCATCGGACGTCTTCTATTTCTTCCTGCGTGTATGTTGATTTTCCAGCCAATTTTTTTAGCAAAAAAGTCAAACAATAGTTACATTAGTTTGTATAATTTCAGAAAAGTAATTAAGAATTAAATTAATGAACAACTTACCTTTAACTCAATAGTAGGAGAGGGGTCTTCCATGAGATCACGTATATATTTTATAACAAAATATCCGCATTCATAACCTCCAGGTTGTTTCGGGACCTACATGAAGTTATTATTTGTAAGAGAATATAATGTCCATGATTATAATAAGTCATATATTAGTTTGATTACCTTGGGTAATTTCCAAGTAGGACTTCTATTTGTTCTTTTACCACCAATATATGTTGTATTGAGGCCACTAGTAGAAAATAATTGTATATACTAACATCAGAATATACACACACAGTATTAAAATATTAACAACAATAATAATAATTTCACTCACGTATTGAAAAACAACTTAATATCTCCTCTCGGTTTAAAACACAGCGAGTCCAACCAGTAAACATTAAAGGTAGAGAGGTCAACAACAATTAGAATCCAATGCTTCCTACATTAAAGGGAACATGAATGGAATAAAGCACATTGGTTATTGAATAGAAAAGAAAAATCTTGCTACTTGATTAAAACTTCTTATTCCTTGTAAATGAATGGAATGAAGCAAATTTGGGTTTTCTTAGCCTCTTGGAGCCTTTCTCTAACCAGATTGCTTATTGCAGGCCCAGATGCATTACTCATAGTAGAAGGGTTGAATATTCTCAAAAGCTCCCGAGAGTTTGGAAATTTATCAAGCAAAAAACCTAAAGCCAAAAGAATAGTTAAATATGGTGTCAATCTCAAAATCAAAATTTCAGAATATATATTTCATATTTCTTACCTCATGTAGGCAACAACAGGATTCACATCTAGCCATTGCATCTTACATAACTCCAGCAGAACGATTTTAGAAAGATAACAAGATGGATTAAAGCTTCCGAACATTCCTTCCTCCAATGGTATTTTAAGGTGTGGGTCGGTACCCTTAATGGTTTCTATCATCTCTCCGAAAGTGTCAATTATCTCCCTACCACAGCCAGCAACCTTCAAAGGTTGAACATTGTCAGATTCAATTGGTTTAGTACTTACCTGTTGCATATTGAATTTTTTTCGACAATTTTATAAAAGATATTGACACTAGCATTAAATAATATTACCTGAAGACCACCAACAATAAACTCTTTGGGCCGAGCTACTAAAGACCCAATTGCATCTTTAACAACTTCCATTTCTCCATAAAGTGGCACGGGAAGGCTCACAGTAGGTTGAAGGGCTTTCATAATTGAAATCCTAACATTATGTTCTCCTAATTCAACATTATGAATTTTCTCATTTGGTCCACACCCTTCAAAGACAATTCCATCGGCAACAATATTTTCTTTTGTGCCCACTGCTAGCTTACATTTGGTTCCCTAAACAAAATAAGAAACAGTTATTTCTTGATATAATTACTACATGTTATAATTAAGTTGTTGAATAAAGATTATGTATTGAATATATGTACTTACCACGCCAATGTCTGATGTAGGATATGTTATGAATTTTTGCTCGCTTAACTTTTTTTTCTTTCTGTTTCAGCTATTCAAAGAAGATAGAAGATAAAAAAGCATATTAGAATAAACATATTAGACAAAAATAGAAGAAGAAAAGCTTATTAGACAAGATGGAACTAACTGTAATAAGCATTACCTTAGAACCATATGATGGACTCTTGTTTCCAAGAGACTCGTATTCATTCTTACGAGACATTATATATTTCCTATTACCACTTTCTTTGGTATTGGAAGCAACCTTCTCAGATGTTTGTGAAGCTCCTTGGGCTTGAAATTCTTTTAGCATGACCTCCAATTCTTGTCTCCGTTTACGCTACTCTTCCAATTGGGACTTGAGTAGTTCATTTTGTTTTTTCATTCCCTATTTTGGAAGCTTGAAATAGGTCGTTGGTGTCGGTCCTAATCCCAAACCCCGAATACGTCCCGAATGCTCGGGAGTGCCCAACGCCAAGGTTAGAATATCCGAAGCTCCTTCGGTCACCAAACTCCCATCTTCCTTTTGTTTGATGTATTCCTCCTATAAAAAGTACAAGGTTTTAGAAATATAAGCATGTTGATAAGCAGGATTCCTCTTAATAGAGTGGACGATATATACTCACCACTTTCATAGCTACGTCCTTGGTCCCATCGTTAGTAAATGTACCGTCCTTACTAACTCGTGCTTTTGTCCAAAAAAAACTTCTGTCATCTATATATTGTTCCTCCAACTGTCGTCGCTGCTTTGAAAGAAAAAATATTCAGAAAATAAATATTCAGTTAACATGATTTACAACACAGGACACACATATATCATTATAGTGTCAATATTGCTCCCTATACACACAGGATCTATAATAATATTCAGTTAACTGATATATTATCACTGTGTGTCCTGTGTGTGTCTTGTGTGTATAGGGAACAATATCGTCCATCTATAATAATATTCAGTTAACTGATATACAACAGAAAATTGTCATCTATAATAATATTCAGAAAATAAATATATATTATCATCTATAATAATATATATGTCCACATGTAAATCATGTTAACTGATATACAAATATGCATTACCAGCTCCTCTTTAAGACCGGCATATCCCTTCCTGCTTAAACGATGAGGAAACTTGCCCTTGGCTCTCCGTGCACTTTGCTCCTTGCTCATTTTCTTATGATTACAACACATGAAGGTAGAGAAGAAATAAGATATATATAATAGGACCTAGTCATCCTTGTTATGCATAAAAAAATAATTTTGACAAGTTAACCTTAAAATTTGCAGACAGCTGCTTTTGATGAATTTCTCCCACACAGATTGTTTCAAGATCCCCGAGTACTTTGGTGGAGGGTGCTTGAGAAGCTCACGATTGCCCTCATTCGGATAAATCCAATGCTTGGTGAGTTGACCTTTGAATGTGTCACGCCCCAGAACCAGAATAATGGAGAGCGGGGGCAGACATAGCCAGCTACGTATATGAAATGGGATCCATCTCGCTATACGGTCACGGCTGTCTAGATACATAAGGGTTTACTACAAGCCAACAGTCTCCTAAGGTCATGAACAAGCCTAGTGTCTCAATCACAAGCAAATAAGAAAATATTACAAGATGCACGATCATTAAATATAAAATAATAAGGCGTCCCAAATATTATATATTCAGCTGATCATGAAGCTAGTCGTTACAAAATATTAGGACTAGCAAGAGTTTAGTCATACATGATCAACCCTAGGACTTGTTAATCATGTTACAGCCCGTAGGCAGACAGTAAGTAAGTGCAATCGAGCTAAACAGGTGCTCGTCGGCTAAACGCCTCAAAAGAATATTTTTACAATAGAGTGGGAGAGCCAAAAATAACCCACTCGTTGCCAGGGTTCCGTCTAGTGGCCACCATCTGGCTGGAAGGTCGGTAGATCCTCTGGAGCTGCTCCGAAATCTGGCCACACAAAACCAGCTGGGTCAGACCCCAGAAAGAGCAAGTGCCACAAAGGAAGCTTCACTTAGGAACTAAAACCAACAATCAGCACAAGAGTATAAATAAAGTAAGAACTGGAAATAAAGAAAATACATCAGGATGATATACGACGAGATAACCATGGAACTATTCAGATAACCAGGTTATAACCCGTAAACCAAACAATGACCGGGGTTGTAACCCTTCGTCTGAACATAACATAGAATTCTCACCATTTATCGGTAAAATAAATACAAGCATTCTGGTCATGCAGTAACCTGGAACAGGATCAGGACAAGACTAGACTGGTTAGACTCCATCCAATCATTTCACGGCCAAGCAAGAATTATGGCTTGATACTTTAACTAACTAGGGTTGTCACAATCCTAATTACTAACAAGATGCAATGAGATTATTCTACAGCCACAAGCCCTACAGA
The DNA here is from genome assembly GCA_029216955.1 of Iris pallida. NCBI lineage: Eukaryota > Viridiplantae > Streptophyta > Magnoliopsida > Asparagales > Iridaceae > Iris > Iris pallida. The sequence goes on from JANAVB010016195.1 coordinate 8,013,513, forward strand.
CCATCCAGGTTACCCGGGTTGAAAGATTAGGGTTGAATCCAGGTGGGTACATCGTCCAGGAAACGTATATACCCTTAGGTAGCTTGAAGGGTGCAACACATGACAGTGTGCTGGAAATGTGTCCTACTCGACGGCAGGCTACAGATCCCAAGGCGTGCCCAGGTAACGGGATTACCTGTAGCTGGGAGATCTCTTTATGACTAATGTATTAATCTAGTTATTTAGCCTTAGTCCATTTCAGTATGTACTCCTGACCGTGGTACTCAGCTTCCCCTTCTAGACATGATGCAAGACAGGACTGGATTATTTGTACAAGCATAATCGCCTACGGTGTCCAGATTAATTATACAGGTCATGTCGTGTCAGGTAGCCGTTGCAACAGCTTATCAAGAAAATTATGTCGGGTTAACATGTCCATTTTACTGGTCAGGAGTGCGTCGCGGCGGGCCACTATCAGGTCATGTCAGGTCAGTCATGCCAGGAGTGCACCACTACGGGTCACTGTCATGTCAGGCTTAATTATCATGTCCAAACATATCAAGTAAATTCGTGATTATCAAGTTCATGACAAAAGGCGTAAGGATATAAAATGGACGTAAAATATCTAATAAAATATTAATACACATGGCTATAGGAGACCCATGCGGCTAAGGCATATGCTGCCAGGAATGATCTCATGCGGCTGGAAGAGAACAGCCCATGCGGCTGAATAGGGTCAGGCGTATATGGCTAAAAAGGGAAAGGCTTATGCGGTCAAAGGAGTATCAGTCATATGCGGCTCGGAGATCCACTCAGTCATGCGGCTGAGAAAGATAAGACATATACGGTCAGGAGGATAGGGAACTCATGCGGCTGGCGAGGGATGGGTCCATGCGGCTGGCAGACCAAACAAGTACATGCGGCCGGGAAGGAGCAACTCATGCGGCTGCGGGAAGCAATGACTATGCGGTCAAGGGAAGCAAACCCATACGGCTGGGAGACTGCGGTCTATGCGGCTCGCGATCGCTGAGTTCATGCGGCTCAGAGTGGACGGAGTCCCATGCGGCTGGACTGGGAAGCTCAGTCATGCGGTTAAGTAGGAAGGACTTCATGCGGCTAGAAGGAATACTTGCCGCATGAACTTGTCATACGGTCAAGTCAAGACAATGGTGCATGCGGTTGGAATTGACTTGCCGCATGAATGTTCATGCGGTCAAGTGCTACTATGTGGCTCGGGACTGTGCTTCTTCTCCAAATTTCCGAGAAGAAGTACACCATAAGCCATGGCTTCCAAGCTGCATAACTCTATCATCCGGAGCCCAAATCCGGACTTCCATAGGTCAAAATAGGGTAGAACGAAATTATCTACAACATGGAACCATCAAAACTCGGAAATAACAAGATTAACTAGATCAAAACCCATAAAATCTGAAAATAATATAAATATAGATCTACAAGAATCTAGTTATGGAAAGTAAAAATGCCAAGTTCTAAAGTAAGTTAGAATGCTGTAAGGAAGAGATTGAAACAATAAAATTGGAGTTCCTCCATGAAGCAAGTTGTAGTTGCCTAAACCTCTCTCTCTCTCTCTGGTAGGTGAAGAAGTAAATAGAAGAAGAAGAAGAGGTTAATGAAGAGAGAGAATGAAGAGGGGCTAATAAATGGTAGTGTTGGTGGTAGGTAGGGGGTTCACCCCTTGGTTCATGATGAACCAATAGTAATCCCAAACCGAACCAAGCCAACCCGAACCAAGAATGAACCAAGCCAGGAAGGAAACTAAGCAAGGAAAATCATGCAATACGTACACGTATTCTAGAATACGTAATACGAACCACAGGCATTACAACTCTACCCTCCTTAAAAGAATTTCGTCCTCGGAATTTAATCAAGAGGCTAGAGGAGCAATGACAAGCTATACTAATCACAAGCAAGCTAATCACAAGCAAGCTATAACTAGGCAGACAATCAATCATACAAGCAAGGAATTGAAGGCATGAGGCATAAGGAAGACATTATACCTCACGAGTCAAACAAATCGGGATATCGCGATCGGATATCATCCTCGTGCTCCCACGTTGACTCACCCAAAGAGCGATGACCCCAAGCAACTCGGATTAATTTGATAGTCTTGTTCTTGAGTGTCTTCTCTCTCCGGTCCAATATAGACACGGGCCTCTCCTTATACGAAAGGTTGGTACCAACAACCAATTCCGAATGATCCAGGATGTGGCTCGAGTCTGGGATGTACCATCGTAATTGGGATACATGGAACATGTCATGCACCTCGCTTAGCGACGGCGGAAGAGCGAGACGATAGGATACATCTCCTACTCGCTCCAGAATGTCGAACGGTCCTATATACCTTGGACTAAGCTGTTGACACAAAGTCACAGTCAACCAAATATTGATAACATTGACTAAATAATACTTGTGATAATTTAATACGACACACGACGACTATATTCTGCTCAAGCCAGACGACAGCTCAGTTGTGCAAATACAAGTCGTTTTTGCGTCTGTACTTTTATATTTATTGAGTCTAGAATGATTGTAAGCTAAGTTATGCTGGGCTCTTGAGACTCAACCCACAACCTATACAAAATCCATAAAGCTCCACATCCAAACTTAGCCCATTGGACCCTTGGACTAATTCTGTGCTCTGGAGACATAGTTCGGGCCGAACTCTGCCTCCACACAGAGTTCGGACCGAACTCTATCCCCTAAAAATCAGCACCCTAATTTTTAGGGTCGGCTGGTTGCTAGTTGTCCAACGGCCAAATTTTTGAAAATTCCTACCAGAATTTTGGCCGAATTCTGCCTGTTAAAAACCTATAAATAGGCCAAGAATTCTCTCATTTTCAATCATCCAATCTTCTCTTCTCTTCTCTCTTAAGCTTAATATAAGCCATACCCTTCTCATCTACTAGCCACAAGTTTCCTAAGTCTCGAGTGCTCAGCATCTCTCAGTTAGGAGTCTTGTGCAAGAGTTCAAGAAATAGCTTGGAAAATTCCAAGCATCGCCACTGCGATCCTTGTAAGAAGTTGACGTGCTCTTCTGAAGTAAAGGCACGGGGTGTAACTACTATTTCACAAATAGTGGATTTAATCCTGAGCTAGAGTTCTCAGGCCTGGACTAGTCCTCCACGAGGGAAACCAGGTTAAAATCGGCTGTGTTTGCGTATGCTCTCTTGCTCCTTATTTATTTTCCGTATTTACTCTGATTAATTTTAGATCGTGAAAGAGTTGATTTTTTAATTGGTTATTATTGCTATAACTCTATTCACCCCCCTCTAGAGTTGCCATCTGTTCTTCATAAGCTTTCCCCGGACGTCGAAACGAATGACGCCATGGTTAGGCGAAATCCTCAGGAATACATGATCGTCGGCCGAAAACTCGAGAGGGCGCCGATGAGAATCGGCCCAATGACGCTGGCGATCTTGGGCAATTCGAAGATGATCTCTGACCCTTCTGACCTCTTCAACTGTCTGGGCATTCATTTTCGGACCAAGCATCTGCCTCTCTCCGACATCATCCCAGGCTAACGGGGATCTGCACTTCCTGCCATACAGTGCCTCGAACGGTGCCATCTGGATACTGGCCTGGAAACTGTTGTTGTACGAGAACTCCACCAGGTGGAGGTGATCTTCCCACGAACCACTGAAGTCAAGGGTACATGATCTCAATATGTCTTCAAGAGTCTGGATCGTGCGCTCCGACTGGCCATCTGTTTGCGGGTGATAGGCTGAACTGAACTGGAGACGAGTCCCCAAACATTCTTGCAAGCTACGCCAAAAGTGCAACGTAAATCTTAAATCTCGGTCCGAAGTGATACTGACTGGAACACCGTACAACCTGACAATCTGCCTGAGGTACATCTCTGCTAATTGAGCTATCGACTGACCAACTCTAAATGGGAGAAAGTGAGCTACCTTTGTGAGCCTGTCAACTATAACCCAAATAGCATCCCGACCATCTGGGGATCTAGGCAATCCGGTCACAAAATCTATGGTCACATGTTCCCATTTCCATTCTGGAATCGGCAAGGGCTGAAGAAGTCCAGCCGATCTCTGATGTTCAGTCTTAACTTGTTGGCAAACCAAACACCGAGAGACAAACTGAGCTATCTTCCGCTTCATGCCATTCCACCAGAAGTGCTGACGGATATCGCGGTACATCTTCGTACTGCCAGGATGGATGGAATACTGAGAACTGTGCGCTTCCGACATAATCTCCTGCCTGATATCTCCACTGGGTACACAAAGACGCTTACCATGTCGAAGTGTACCATCCTCATGAATGCACAACTCTGGTCTTCGTCCTGCCTCACACTCTGCCCTGAATCGCTGAAGCTTAGAATCTGTTGACTGCGCCATCCGGACCCTCTCGACTATAGTGGACTGAACTTGCATACTGGCCATCAATGCCACACTGGAAGGGAGAACAACTTCAATACCCATCTTCTGAAGATCTGCTAACAGCTCCGGTTGCGTTGTTAGGAAATAAACTCCGGCTCTCCTGCTCAATGCATCTGCAACGACGTTGGCCTTCCCAGGATGATACTGCAAGTTGACGTCATAATCCACAAGAAGCTCCAGCCACCTTCTCTGACGCATGTTAAGATCCTTCTGGGTGAAAACATACTTTAGGCTCTTGTGGTCGGTAAAAATCTCCACCCTATCTCCATACAGATAGTGCCTCCACAACTTAAGTGCAAACACTACTGCTGCCAGCTCCAAGTCATAGGTTGGGTAATTCCTCTCATGATCACGAAGTTGCCGTGACGTATAAGCTATTACCTTCCCATGCTGCATTAGAACACATCCTAAACCTCTGCCCGAAGCATCACAATACACTAAGAATCCTCCGGTTCCATCTGGAAGCGCAAGAATGGGAGCCGTCATCAAGCCTTGCTTCAACTTCTCAAAAGAATCCTGGCACTCTGCTGTCCAAGCAAACTGTGCATCCTTACGGGTTAAACGGGTCAATGGCGCTGATATCCGAGCAAAATCCGAAACAAACCGCCGGTAGTAGCCGGCCAATCCAAGAAAACTGCGAACCTCTACAACTGTGCTGGGCATCGGCCACGACTCAATAGCCACAATCTTCTGGGGATCCACTTCTACTCCTCCTTTGGTAATGATATGACCCAAGTACGAAGTACGATCGAGCCAAAACTCGCATTTATTAAACTTGGCATATAACTGGTGCTCCTTGAGAGTCTGAAGAACCACACGGAGATGCTGCTCATGCTTCGCCTCACTCTTGCTGTAGACCAGGATGTCATCCAAGAACACGATCACAAACTGATCCAAGTAAGGCATGAAGATACGGTTCATGAGGTCCATGAATACTGTCGGTGCATTGGTCGCTCCAAAAGGCATGACAAGGAACTCCCAATGCCCATACCTCGATCTGAAAGCTGTCTTCGGAATGTCCTGCTCTCTGACTCTGATCTGATAATATCCTGACCGCAAATCAATCTTCGAGAATACTGATGCCCCCTTGAGTTGATCAAACAAGTCATCTATCCTTGGGAGAGGATATTTGTTCTTGATTGTCACTGAATTCAAGGTACGATAATCAACACATAACCTGGACGTACCATCCTTCTTTTTCACAAGAAGCATTTGGGCTCCCCAAGGCGATCCACTAGCACGAATGAATCCCTTGGTCCTGAGTTCCTCAATCATCCTGTACAATATCTCCAATTCTGACGGCGCCATCCTGTAGACTCTCTCTGACACTGGGGCTGTCCCGGAAATTAAGTTTATGGTGAACTCGATCTCCCGCTCCGGAGGCATACCTGGAAGCTCTTCTGGGAAAACATCTGGGAACTCATCCACTACCCTGGGCAACTTAACTGCTACTACTGCCATCCGTAATATCGGAGGAGAAGACTCAACCTCGCCTCGAGAGAAGGAAAACTCCGGCTCACCTGGAATGCTGAAAATAACCCTGCCGATATGGCAGTCTATTCTAGCATACTGGTTCCTCAACCAATCCATCCCTAAGACCACATCATAATCGGCCATCGAGAATTCTATCAATCTAGCGGGAAATTTTCTACCGCTAACTATGATCCGACACGAGGAAAACACCCTATCGACTCCCACAAGTCCGTTACCAGTAAGTATATTGAGCATTGCTGATAATGACTCAGGCTCCAATCCTATCCGTGTCGCGAATCGTGCAGACATAAAAGAATGTGATGCACCAGAATCAAATAAAGCTAAAGCTGGAAATGAGTTGACGAGAATAGTACCTGCCACTACCTCTCCTGGTGCCAATCCTTCCTCTGCGGTCATCACCATAGCCTGACCATGCCCTCGGGGTGTTGGTCCCCTCTGCTGAAATCTTCGCTGCCTGCTCTGACTCTGGGCTTGGGCTTGTGCATACTGCTGGGGGTTCTGCTGCTGGAATACTTGGGCCTGAGGCGGCAAGGGCCTCGGCAATGGATACTGCTGCTGCTGAACCGGTGCTGGTCCTCTCACCGAAGAGCTAGAAAGGTTGGACGATGATGAACCACCCCTATTCGGGCAGGACCCAACCCTATGGTCTGGTGCTCCACAAGCCAGGCACAATCCTTGCGCCCTGCGACATTCTGCCACCACATGGCCTGGCTTCCCACAATGAGAACATCCCACTGCAGAAGACTGCTTCTGCTTCTGCTACTGAGGGTACGTCGGGGTGGAATGCTGGACCAACGTCACTGAGGCCGCCCGCCTCGGAGCTCCAATAGTCAAAGCCCTGGCTGTCTGGGCTGGGGCTGAAGACTGATTCATCTGACCGTGGGATCTCTTCCGACCTCCGGCCCTATCCACAATCCTCTGGGAGGTATACTCATGCCTCCTAGCTGCTCTCAAGACTGCATCAAAAGTCTGATGCTCAAACTGCTCAACTGCTAATAGAATCTCCAGGTGAAGCCCCTGCTGGAATCGCCGGGCTCTATCATACTCGGTTGCCACCAAAGTGGAAGCAAACCGGCTGAGTCTCGAAAACTCGGCCGCATATCCATCGACCGTCCTGCCCATCTGCTTCAGATTGGTGAACCTCATCTGTAGATCATACCGAGCTACAGCATCAAAATACTTGGTCTGGAATCTCTCTCTGAATACCGCCCAAGCAATGGGTGCTGCTAACCCAACAGCCTGAGCCGTCCACCAGCTGCGGACAAGATCAAATAACTGCAGGCGCACCACGGCCACCTTCTCATTCTTTGGGGTCCTGGCTGCTTCTAGAATCACCTCTGTGTCCTCAAGCCAAGCATCTGCAGCGATAACATCTTCACTACCGTCAAAGAATGGAGGGTTTAAGCGCTTAAAGCTGTTGGCCGCGCTGTTACCCTGATAACCTCCTCTGGTCAAAGCATCCATCACTGCCTGGTGCAAGGCGTTTCCACGACGATCTTGAGAAGCTATCAAGGTCCTGACGAGACCTACCAAAGTGCCATCATCAGGCTCGGCAGGCTGAACTGGCTGGACTGGTGTTTCTCCGTCAAAAGGCACGACTCTGAAGGCTACTCACGAATGTTGGGCTTGATCTCCGGGTTGCTGCTGATCCGCGGGAAGTGCTCCGCCTCGCTGACCGGCAGGTCCAGGAATGATGCCGCTGAAGAAGACGACATGGGAAACAATAAGGAAGGACCAAGACAGATCAACGATACAAGCATATGATCAGGACAAGAATCCAGAGATTCAGAAGATACGAGTAGAGATCAAAGGCGAATAATGATTGTGACATCTATTCGGTAAACCCTCACATATCTTGATTTAAAAGACCTGCATGGGCCACCACTTAAACCATGTTACGCCCCAGAACCAGAATACTGGAGAGCGGGAGCAGACATAGCCAGCTACGTATATGAAATGGGATCCATCTCGCTATACGGTCACGGCTGTCTAGATACATGAGGGTTTACTACAAGCCAACAGTCTCCTAAGGTCATGAACAAGCCTAGTGTCTCAATCACAAGCAAATAAGTAAATATTACAAGATACATGATCATTAAATATACAATAATAAGGCGTCCCAAATATTACATATTCAGCTGATCATGAAGCTAGTCGTTATAAAATATTAGGACTAGCAAGAGTTTAGTCATACATGATCAACCCTAGGACTTGTTAATCATGTTACAGCCCGTAGGCAGACAGTAAGTAAGTGCAATCGAGCTAAACAGGTGCTCGTCGGCTAAACGCCTCAAAAGAATATTTTTACAATAGAGTGGGAGAGCCAAAAATAAGACACTCGTTGCCAGGGTTCCGTCTAGTGGCCACCATCTGGCTAGAAGGTCGGTAGATCCTCTGGAGCTGCTCCAAAATCTGGCCACACAAAACCAGCTGGGTCAGACCCCAGAAAGAGCAAGTGCCACAAAGGAAGCTTCACTTAGGAACTAAAACCAACAATCAGCACAAGAGTATAAATAAAGTAAGAACTGGAAATAAAGAAAATACATCAGGATGATATACGACGAGATAACCATGGAACTATTCAGATAACCAGGTTATAACCCGTAAACCAAACAATGACCGGAGTTGTAACCGTTCGTCTGAACAGAACATAGAATTCTCACCATTTATCGGTAAAATAAATACAAGCATTCTGGTCATGCAGTAACCTGGAACAGGATCAGGACAAGACTAGACTGGTTAGACTCCATCCAATCATTTCACGGCCAAGCAAGAATTACGGCTTGATACTTTAACTAACTAGGGTTGTCACAAGCCTAATTACTAACAAGATGCAGTGAGATTATTCCACAGCCACAAGCCCTGGAGACCATCCAGGTTACCCGGATTAAAAGATTAGGGTTGAATTCAGGTGGGTACATCGTCCAGGAAACGCATGTACCCTTAGGTAGCTTGAAGGGTGCAACACGTGACAGTGTGCTGGAAATGTGTCCTACTCGACGGCAGGCTACAGATCCCAAGGCGTGCCCAGGTAACGGGATTACCTGTAGCTGGGAGATCTCTTTATGACTAATGTATTAATCTAGTTATTTAGCCTTAGTCCATTTCAGTATGTACTCCTGATCGTGGTACTCAGGAGTCCCCTCCTAGATATGATGCAAGACAGGACTGGATTATTTGTACAAGCATAATCGCCCACAGTGTCTAGATTAATTATACAGGTCATGTCATGTCAGGTAGCCGTCGTAACAGCTTATCAAGAAAATCATGTCGGGTTAACATGTCCATTTTACTGGTCAGGAGTGCGCCACGACGGGCCACTATCAGGTCATGTCAGGTTAGTCATGCCAGGAGTGCACCACTACGGGTCACTGTCATATCAGGCTTAATTATCATGTCCAAACATATCAAGTAAATTCGTGATTATCAAGTTCATGACAAAAGGCGTAAGGATATAAAATGGACGTAAAATATCTAATAAAATATTAATACACAGGGCTATAGGAGAGCCATGCGGCTAAGGCATATGCTGCCAGAAATGATCTCATGCGGCTGGAAGAGAACAGCCCATGCGGCTGAATAGGGTCAGGCGCATGCGGCTAAAAAGGGAAAGGCTTATGCGGTCAAAGGAGTATCAGTCATATGCGGCTCGGAGATCCACTCAGTCATGCGGCTGAGAAAGACAAGACATATACGGTCAGGAGGATAGGGAACTCATGCGGCTGGCGGGGGATGGGTCCATGCGACTGGCAGACCAATCAAGTACATGCGGTCGGGGAGGAGCAACTCATACGGTTGCGGGGAGCAATGACTATACGGTCAAGGGAAGCAAACCCATGCGGCTGGGAGACTGCGGTCTATGCGACTCGCGATCGCTGAGTTCATGCAGCTCAGAGTGGACGGAGTCCCATGCGGCTGGACTGGGAAGCTCAGTCATGCAGTTAAGTAAGAAGGACTTCATGCGGCTAGAAGGAATACTTGTCGCATGAACTTGTCATGCGGTCAAGTCAAGGCAATGGTGCATGCGGTTGGAACTGACTTGCCGCATGAATGTTCATGCGGTCAAGTGCTACTATGCGGCTCGGGACTGTGCTTCTACTCCAAATTTCCGAGAAGAAGTACACCATAAGCCATGGCTTCCAAGCTGCATAACTCTATCATCCGGGGCCCAAATCCGAACTTTCATAGGTCAAAATGGGGTAGAACGAAATTCTCTACAACATGAAACCATCAAAACTCGGAAATAACAAGATTAAGTAGATCAAAACCCAAGAAATCCAAAAATAATGTAAATATAGATTTATAAGAATCTAGCCATGGAAAGTAAAAATGCCAAGTTCTAAAGTAAGTTAGAATGATGTAAGGAAGAGAATAAAACAATAAAATTGGAGTTCCTCCATGAAGCAAGTTGCACTTGCCTAAACCTCTCTCTCTGGTAGGTGAAGAAGTAAATGGAAGAAGAAAAAGAGGTTAATGAAGAGAGAGAATGAAGAGGGGCTAATAAATGATAGTAGTGGTGGTAGGTAGGGGTTCACCCCTTGGTTCATGATGAACCAATAGTAATCCCAAACCGAACCAAGCCAACCCGAACCAAGAATGAACCAAGCCAGGGAGGAAACTAAGCAAGGAAAATCATGCAATACGTACACGTATTCCAGAATACGTAATACGAACCACAGGCATTACAAAATGCCCTCCAACTCCGAGCCATGGATGCTAACACAAAGGCTTGACTATTTGGATCCAAGTCAAATTTGGCCTACAACAGAAAATAAATATTCAACATCTATACATGAGTGCATAACATAGTGCGTAACATGTAAAGCATTCCAGTCTGAATAAGTTCAGACTTGAATTCAAGCATTCAATGGTGTAGTGAACAAGTGAATTCAAGTCTTAACTTAGTTCACTTATTTGAACTTGATGTCCAGACCTGAGCTCTCTATGTGTAGGCAATGCATATATGCAAGACCAAATTAACAAAATCTAAAGCTCAGGAAAAACACATTATCAAAAGCAGGCAATGCATATATGTGCAGGCAATGCATATATGGTATGTAGATAGGTTTCCAGTTTGTACATGTATGTGTGTTATGTAAAGAATTCAGTGAGCAGTAGATAGGTTTGGGTTCTCAGAATTGTGACAGACTGGGAGTCTAAAATATGTGTCCTATGTGTGAGTGTGAGTGACAGTAAGTAGCAGTAGAGAACAAACATTTGAGTGTGTCCTGTGTGTCCTGTGTGTGAGTGTGTGTCCTGTGTGTGAGTGTGTGTCCTGTGTGTGAGTGTGTCCTGTGTCCTGTGTGTGAGTGTGTGTGAGTGTGAGTGACAGTATGTTTAGAGATAACAATGTGACATTTAAAATTCTCAGGAACAAATATTGTATATATTAACAGCCTTGCATTCTCAGGAACAAACATTGCATAGTTAATTCAATGTCAAGAAACATGGGATACAAAGGAACATTCAAACTGAAATTCTCATGAATACACATTATTTTTACCTGAATAGCAGTCCATAAGCTCTTTTTAACTGATTCGGGCACTTTATGCCAATTTGGATAAGTTATTTTTAATAAGGACTTTACTGTGATGCCGCAGTAAGTTGCCAAATTAATTTTTCCTTCACCAATTGGTTGCCCAACATCGTTATAAATGATCTTTATCCTCTCTTCATCATCTTTGATTTTGCTAATTTTTTTGGATTTTGATGCCTTTCTACCTTTTTTTCAGCTACAATTTTGTTCCCCAGAATCCTCACTGTGCTTTGTAGCCTGTAACAAATAAATAGCATAATTATATTCACATTAATTTTGCTAAAATGTGCTTGAAATAGCATGAAACATAAAATGTGCTTGAAAACTGAGATACAACTTACAAAATCTGAGATTAAGAAGACCAAACCTGATAATTCTAACAAAATCTGAGATACACCCATTCTCAGGTTTGATATAAGTAACAAAATCTGAGATTAAGAATACCAGTTAACATTATAAAAGTAAACCCAACCACAGTTTTGTATATGAAACCCCATTCTCAGGTTTTTCAAGCCAACTCAGTTTAAACATTCAAATCAATTCTATTCTCAGGTTCAATTTTAATCTCAGTTTAATCTAAACTCAGTTCATATTAAGACAATTCTAGATCAAAATAGACTACAATTTCTCCTATATACTCTGAGATAAAAATAGACTATAGTTTTGAGGAAAAAATACATATTAAGACAATAAAGAAGAGGGATTGTGCAACATTTCAATAAGATCAAAATAGACTACAGTTTCTTCCATATACTATTGCAGCAACATTTCAACAAGAAGATTTAGATTGTGCAATCCAAGTTCCCTTGCAATCTTCACGTAAATAGGTCGAGGGTGATTCATCAACAACATCAAATGACTCAAAATCTGGTACTTTATTGCAAGTTTCATCTGTAACAAAACAATCGATTCCCTCGTCGTCATTGTCTTCATCATAATAAGTCCTTTGAGGAGCCGATAAAACGATTGACCAATTTTCATCCAATTGATCAGGAACATAAAATACTTGCTTTACTTGAGAGGGCAAAACAAAAGAGTTAGACTTGTGGCCAAATCTACCAAGCTCGACCAATGTTAAACCAAGTTCATCCACCTTAACACCATTCTTGCTGTCAACCCAATCACACTTGAAGACGGGAATCCGGAAGGAGAAATAGTCAAGCAACCAAATCTCTATGATAACACCGTAAAATGTCATATCTGAGATGATGGGATTGTTGTCCTTTGTGCTAGCAACTTGAAAAGTCTTTGCCACTAGAGTCACTCTACTGTTTTGCTTGACTCGTATGTCGTCACGATCTTTCATTTGATAGTGACATCCATTAATTGCATAACCTGGAAACTTAGTCACGTGATGTCGAGGTCCTTGTGCTATCCATTTTAATTCATTAGAGATATTGCTAGTTGGGTCTACTACATAGGCTCATAGGTTACACAAAATGCATATATCGTATAGTCACTCTTCTACTTAAAACAAATACTGTACCAATTGGGTATTCACTAAATTCTAGGATTAAAGTTGTGTTAGCTTTTCGAAACTTTAAACGGATCGCATTTTCGTGTCCGGAAGCTCCCAAAATCGCAAAAATATCGAAACACGTTCGTCTTTCTTACAGCTGACACTCAAATAATTCTACAGAAAGTTACAGAAAGAATTTAGCTTATTAAAATATATATATTTGGAAATCTAACTTCGATATGGTTCTTCTAAAAAATTGGGAGATAAATCGGAGTTCTAAGCTAAAAGTTATGACATTTCTAATTTACTTTGGTTAATAAAAACGTGGATGAAAATTATGACGGATTAGTACTATTTGGATCTCTTCATGCGATGTTATCCCCCTCGGGAGCATCGGGTACATTGTGTCACGTGCGTTTCACTTTCATCATGTACTCCTGTGCTTTCATCATACATGTACACTCTTGTGAATCATGTACTCTCATGTTCACGGAGCCTTCATGTATACTATCATGTACACCCTTTTATGGGCCCCATGTGATATCATGTACAATAATATAACCTGCTTAGATCCTTGTGTATTGATTTGGGGAAAAATGGGAGAGTGCTAGTAGTCATGTGAACAATTCCATAGTAGTATAGATCATATGAAACTCTTTAGTGTAGATCATGTACAAATCTATTCTGTTCATATGTGCTATACTGTACTCTACATGACTAGCCACTATTAGTTCTCTATTTATAGTAGATATTTCTATTACAGTTCTCTCTCTGTTTACATACTATATTTCTTTTAGATCCTGTATCTTACTCTACTGCATGTTTATATTTTCTAACCTGCTATGAACTGTTGAGATGTATTGTGCTCGCTCCTATCCTGACTGGACCTGTTGATAAATTTTACAGATAGCTTGGAGGTTGTCTGCTAGCCTAGAGGAGACACAGTAGAGGTTGTATAGATAGCTAAGGTTTTGCTTATAGCTTATTTTCAGTTGTCTTGAGTTGTATTTATGGATTACTGTATTTGAGCTTTGAGATGTATTTCTGGGTTTGTGTATCTTAGACACTTAGACTTCTATCTGCTGTATGTCTTTTGGATTTCATGTTTTATCTATCTTCTATTATGCTCTACCTTAGATGTGATTAAGTTTACATTCTGCTATGTTACCCCCATTCGGGAAGTATAAAATGCTTAGCATTATATTGTTAGATGTTGTGACCTAGGACAGCGTTCTACCGCCGACACTGCGGCATAGGCTGGACGTACCCACTTCTCGTGCCCTTACTCTAGGGTGCGGGTCGTGACACGTTTTTAGTGGTGGCCCATGCAGGTCGAGTTTATGTAGTGGTATTCGAACTAGAGTATCACTACAGCCTGCAGTAGGATTAGGATATTTTTTTTGATGGTACTCAATCACAGTTAGGATTCCTTAAAAGATTCCTGGGACGACCCTTAAAAATCTTATTTAAACTTCAAATTGAATCATTTCCTTGTTTTGTTGCTCTCACTCCTTGATTATTGAATTTGATTTTGTTGGATCGTTGTTGATTTTAATTTTTCTATCGAGATGAATTTTATTGCCTAGGTTAAGATATTTTCTGATAACATGTGTTGACGGAATAACAGGGATGGTAAAACGTCTGCTTGATTATGGAACCTGTAGTTTATCGCAGTCATATTAGCTGGCGTGGCGGAAACATAGAGACCTAACTTCGGATGTACGTATCTTGGTTATGAGATTTAGAATTTCTTGCATCTATACTAGTCGGCATAGTGAGGTTTCCAGACGACATGATTGTAGAGGTGCATACCCTAGTTGTGGAATCTATCGTTATTCGCAGCCTTGTTTACTGGCGTGGCGAGGACTCTGAGTAACGTGATTTTGGACAGATGCATATGATTATCAGATTGTATCTTGAGAAGGTTTTTAAACATATCATCTCTATCGTACCATTCTGTTGTATAAATTGTACCCCATCATCAAATAACTTAGGAGTAGGAGTATGAATAGGAGCAGCTTAGCTATTATTATAACCTTGTGTAACTTCTTACTATAAATTCTTCCTAATACAATGAATCAATGATTTTGCTAGACCTTAACTTGGATTTGATATTATAGCTCTGGTTTCAAAATGGTTCCCTCTTTTAAACAGATAAGCAGAATGGATTTTATCATTATTTCCTTCTTGCCATTATTTCTTGTATTACCTTAAACATATATATAGTGGACACAGATACTTGCCTGACACGTATGCATACTACACATGTTACCAACCTATCTAAATGCATGTTAATATGATTAATGTTAAGTTCTCAAAATCCTAGTATTCTAATATAGTGCAGTATCAGTGACTAGTTCTCCGTTTTTCAGATTAATTCGTAATTTAAATTTAAATTTCATGTTATTAGTTTTGCTTACATCACTACACATGTATGTTATATATAGGGTTTCATTTCTTAAAGAAATTGGTTGAGTTTTGTGTTGAATTGTCAAATCTGAGACTGTGTACATAGTAAACCCTTAACCTTGGATTCTAAGTGTTTAGTTCAAATTGCAGTTTTAAATTGTAATGTTTTGAGCCGTATACATGGTTGTGTGCAGGTATATAATGTTAGGTTCATACTCTTACATGTTAGGTTGTGGTTGTGGTAAACATTGAGTTGGTTTTGATGTTCGAATTTCTCTAAAATTTGAAAACTGAATACATGTTAACATTTTTATATTGCCTTCAAATGTGTAGTTCAATTTCAGATCTAATATGTAATGTTGAGCTAAACTGAAAGATCGAACCCTTTGTTTCAAGTTTAACCCATGTACACTTGACACTCTACACTAATGTTCACAACTGCCATGTAAACCTAACCCTTCATCTCTATGTTATGTTCATGTAGCCATATAGATACTTACATATACGGTTAGCCATACATGTTATGAGTAAATAGCTTGTGCCTTGTAGATTGCTTAACTAATATGCCATGAATAGTGTAACTTGATAGCTATAGTTGAGACCCAAATCCTCCTTTAACACCTTCATGTATATGTCACACAAACCACATGACCCTTAACATAATGCTATATTTTCCCTCTCTAACACTCTCTCCTTCTATATATATTATTTTGTGATTGGATTCAATGCTAATGACTTTCGTTCCTTAAACTTGTGGTTCTATTTTTCTTAAAATAGTACCATTTTAGATGATTAGTAGTTAACTTATTTTATTTTGATAATTACCAGTTTTCAGATAGGGTAGTAGACTGCTGTACAGCCTTAATGATTGTTGTGTTTTTATCCCTTCCAGTATGGCACCCATGATCCGAACCTGTCGCCTGAGAGCAGCTGCAGCTACTTATAGTGTGCTTCCACCTCCTATTACTCAGGAGGTAATGACCCCTCAGGCAGACCCGAGGGTAGTGGCACCTCCCGCCATCGAGAAGGTGTTAGCATCCTTACCAGAGAGTTTTCCTCCACCACCTGTTACCCAGGAGAGAGCTGCAGTCTCATCTGAGACCAAGAGTCCTTCCCTGTCTCCTCCTCTGCCTCCAGGAGCGGTACCCCATACCATACCCTCGGCATATTTGTTTCCTGAAGGAGCTCAGATATCCAGACTTCTCCGGGATGTGTTGAAGACACAAAGAGTTTAGGCTGAGATCCTGAAGGAGTAAGGCTGCGAGATATAACTGCTGTGGGATTTGGTACATTCAGGGGGAGAGCCTAGTTCTAAGAGGATGAGGAGCAGTGTATACCCAGAGCCCCGTGAGCACCCAGACTATCAACTTAGACCAGCCTACCCAGTCCAGACTCCTGTTCAGCAGAGGCCAGCTGAGAGAGTGCCTACCTGCACCTTCTGTAAGAAGCCTGGACATGTGTGGGACGACTGTAGGAAGAGAAGAGGGGTGTGTCTGTTGTGTGGGTCGGCTGCACATAGGCTGCGAGACTGTCCTGCTGTACTTATCCCAACCAAGACTCCGCCTTCGGGAGGGAGTTCCAGCCACCAAACCTAGTTGGAGGTGAGTCTTTGACCTATATCTTAGCCAATCTTTAAAATTGATGCACCCTACCATATTGTTGTATGTTTTGATACCTTATGATTGCTCTTGATCTAATATGACTAGAATGGCTAGATGAGACCTCAGACTTATACCACTTACCAAATCCTATATGTTATCCTTCCAATTGCATGATTTAGATAAGTTCTCTTTTGACCTTGATTGTTTGGGTTTAACCTAGAAGGGGTGCGATCATATTAATTTCGAGGACGAAATTTTTCTAAGGTGGGTAGGATTGTAACACCCAGTTTTCCAAATGAGGGTAATTTTGAAATTTTATAATTTTAATCTTTTAATAATGATATTTTAAATCATGATATAATTTTTGGTAATTTTTTAAATCATTTTAAAACTATTTTAAATCTTGACTTATGATTTTGGTGTTTTGATAGTGTAACACTAGAGACAGCTTAACCTAGAGCCTAGTCATATGATTAGGGTATTTCATTTATCATTTCCAGTTCGAGGGTACTTTTGTCATTTTTAATTTTAATTGAATTTAATATATATTATTGGAATTTAATGTATTATTAAGAATTGTGTGATTTTAATATTATTTAATTGATTGCCATGTTCTGTGATTAGCCTAACTTGGTTTGGACCTAACCTAGATTAGTCACAGCTAGTCTTAGCTAACCATGGTTAGTAATAGTTAGTATTAATTAGATTTATTAGAATTAATGTAATTTTTAGTGATTTTTAGAGATTTTTAGTATAATTGATTTAGGCCCTATAGTTGACTTTGACTAGTGTTGACTAGGAGACTAACCTAGAGATTAACATTGGTTAAGACCACTTGGTTAGGTTAGGTAACCTTGGCTTGACCTAAGTTAGTGAGGTTTAACTCATTGGAACTTGTTTGGAGAGATTAGGAATTAATTAGGCTAGAATGGCTTATGACTTCATAAGTCATGACTAATGACTTGAGACTTAAAGCCCATAGGCCCACACCATGTAGCTAACCCTAATCCTAATCAGCCCATGGTTGGTCATGATGGTCTCCCCCATCTTATTTAATACCCCTCAAAGTTAGGGCTAGCCTCCATTAGGAATTTTGTGCAAGTTTAGAAAGAGGTGAGTCTCCATCTTTCCTAATCCCTAGAAAATCCATTTTAATTCATTTTTCCTCCAAACCAATTGCAGCGGGTTCTAATTTTACTCCTCTTGCTGTTGGTTATGAGTATTCTCAGCTTGGGAGTACATTGGAGGAGTTTGGCCATCAAGAGAAGCACCTCTCTTTGAAGCTTTTTGAAGGATTTGACACATATAGGTAACTTTCAATTCCCTCCATAGAATCTTGATTTTATTTCATATTTAGGGAGCCCTAGACCTAACCTAACTGTAGGAATAGGAATCCCTAATTTTCGTGTCCATTTCGTGTCCTTTTTGGACACGTATCAGTGACACATACCAAGTGTTTGATGAAATGCTCCAATGGGCATTTCGTATGATTTTTGAGATTGTGTTTGAGTAGAAAATTAGGGTTTGATGTCACTTATATGTTTCTGGTGTTTTTGTGGAGTCTTGGTGTCGTGTCGAGTCCACACGGACACGCGAACACGTGGTCGCGCGCGCGCGTGCACAGGCACTGTGCATGTCCTGCTGCTCGGGCGCGATTGCGACACGGACACGCCTCCCCGACACGTGAGACTTGGCGTATGGCACGGGGCCGACACTGACACGGGGCTCCCCAAATTTTAGAGCCCCACGTGTCGTGTTGGACATGCACGAGCTCCTGCACCATTCTTGCACTTTACTGTTTGCTGTTAAAATCGACCACTGACACGCGTGTCTTGTGTCGCGTACACACGACGTGGACACGTGACAGGATGTCCTAGCCCTAGCCCTACACTAGGTTGACCCTTGGACACAACCACGTGGCTTGTGTCGCTTTGTGTCGAGTGCACGGACACCGTGAACACGTGCACGCTGCTTACTGTTGCCTGTGTCCAGTGTTTTGCTATTTTTGGTTTTATTATGATTGGACACGTTTGTGTCCACTTTGGTGGACACAAACACACCACATGACACGTACACAATGTGTTCTCACATTACCAACCACTGTTTTGGGTTTTTAATTTAAATTTCATTGTTGATTCTCAATTTCCTTATTTTACTGATATCCCATGTATCAGTCCATACTTTCTTTTTTTTGATTTCAAAATCCGATTTTTGCATTCATTTTAACCTATCTATACTGCTAATTAATGTGGGTTTAAACCTCTAACTTGTTCTCCTACATGTTATCTAATTGTATGAGGAAAATTGGGTTGTTTGGATGTGTGTGTGATTCAAAATCTGGAATTTCAAATAGGAACTATTTTACTGAGATTTAGGGACTGTTTAATTGGTTTTATGTGCTAAATATGAGTTGGTTGGACTGTTGATTAATGTGATATCTGAGAATGGTTTTAAGGGGGGAACTGTTTAAACTGCTCCGTTTTTTTATGTTCTTATTAAGGACTGAATTGAAGGGGGCTGTGCACATTATTTTCCTCACTGTTTTCACCCTCTCTCACTTACTGATTTTTACACTGTTACACACCCTCTATCTATCACACACACCCTCATACCTATCATTGTTTTCACACTCAATATCTCACTGTTTTCACACATGTCTCACCCTCACTTATCTATCACACTGTTCTCATGTCTTCTCTTCACACACACACTTTCACATATCACACACACTCTCACTAATTGTCACACACATGCCTATGTCTATGCACACACACACATGCTCTCATGAATAATTCCCATGACACACACTCTTGTATTTGACACACACCCTTATCCCCTCACACACATACACTTGGACACATGTTCATGTGTCCCTCTCTCTCTACCTATGCATATATAAATGTATTAACATATACTGTTGTATTGTATACATATATTAGCCTATAGGTATATATTCTAAGTTATATTGTATAACACATCAATGTGTGTGTATCAATATATATATAGATATATATTTGTCATATAATATATGTATCTAATATGTGAATATGAGCCTATATATATATATATATATATATATATATATATATATATATATATATATATATATATATATATATATCAATATAGATATCCTATATTAGATTGTGTGGTATGTATATATATGTATTGTTTTAGACATAGATTTTGAATATGGTATTGCCTATTGGCCCATGGCCTAGTCTCTTAGCCTCTGGCCTATGATTGTGTTTGCTTAACTAGTAAGCTTAGATTAGACTTGTGTGGTCTGTTAGACTTAGAATAGCCTTGTTAGACTAGTGTAGACTAGTTTGACTTAGGTTTGACTTGGTTGACCTAGTTTGACTTCTAGGGTTGACCAGAGTTGACCAAGAGTTGAATTTGGTCTAGATTGACTTAGTTTCATGTAGAACGCATTGTAGTGCATCTTATTACTATTCTGGACTTGTTGTGACTTGTGCTGTTCTAAGTAGGAGCCAGACACCATTCCTCGGATAGTACTTTCATCTTGGACATTCAGTTAGCAGGCGAGTACATTCTCTGATCTTTTCATACTTATCTGGACTATATTCTTGCTCTAGATTACTTTACATGATACTGACACGTATTTTCACGGATTAGTACTATATGGATCCCTTCCTGAGATGTTATTCCTCTACGGGTGCATCGGGTATTTTATGTTCATGTACTTTATCATGTGCATCAGGTACTCCTTGTACTCGTACTAGTTCATGTTTTTACATGTTCTCATGTGCTTTATCACGTGCCTCATGTACTATTCATTACATGAGTCCACGTATCTTAGTTGTATTCATGTGCTTATAATGTAACTTGAATGGATCCTTGTGTATTGATTGGGGCACAGTGAGTAGAATTGGTTATGTGATCATTATCCCCAGTAGCTGTATAAATGTGCCTCCTTATTTGTATTCATGTGCCCCTAAGCCGTTTACATAACCATATTGTACTCTAAATCACATAGTCACTTACAATCTTTACTATCATGTATTACTTTCAGTTACAAAATATCTCCTGTTTTACTTGTACTTCTTTTCAGCACTTCCTGTATTTTACTCTATTACATGATTTATACTCCTAACCTGCTATGAACTATTTGAGAGATATGTGCTCGCTCCCGTCCTGATTGGACCTGCATGGGCTACCACTAAAAACGTGCCCTTACCCTAGGGTGCGGGTCGTGACACTTCTTGCACAGCCTCAACCTGTCATTTTTTTCCTAAGTTCAATATTTTATTTTCACTAAGTAGAACATAAAATATAGTAGCTTAATCAATACCCTTGATCGTAACCAACTAATAAAGCTGCGATTGTGCTCATCTTCTAACCATTTTGCACTTTCCACTCTACGAGGGTGCAGCTTTTTCAAGTAAGCCTCGTGCTCCCTATCAAGTAATAAGAATTTTGTTAATTACAAAGCGAAATATAAAAAAGGATGTGCTTGGTCCAAAGATAAAACTAAGTAAAGAGTAATATAGACATCTTTACTCGATATAAGGTTGAACATTATTTGTGTTGTGCAACACATAAAGATGTGCTTGGTCCAAAGATAAGCGGTCAACTTCACAGATATTTCCTTTTCCTATAGGTTTTTCCTCATTCTTTGTAGAAGGAACTCCAATGACGGGTAGTTCTTCTAGATATTCTGAACAAAACTCAATGGCTTCCTCTGCGATATAGCATTGTGCAATACACCCTTCAGGACGATTCTTATTTCTCACATAACCCTTTATATCACACCCATAAACCTATAATGAACAAATAATAAAGATAAAAATGATTATACAAACATCAATCATGTTACTACATAATGAAAACCAAAGTTCAGACTAGACCAACCTCTCTGGTGGGTACATCCATCGGAAGAAAACCGGACCGCCAAGTTCGACCTCCCTGACAAGGTGCACCATTAGATGTACCATTATGTCAAACAATGATGGTAGAAAATATTTTTCCAATAAGCACAATGTGATCACAGGATTATTTTGGATATCTTACAATTTTTGTACATTCACGACTTTGGCACAAAGGGCATTAAAGAAGAAACATACTCGTATAATAGCACATCTCACATGCTTTGGCAACACACCACGTATTGCAACAGGAAGTAGTTGTTGCATTAGAACATGACAATCATGGGATTTGAGACCATATAACTTTAGATCTTCCATTGAGACATTACATCTAAAATTCGAAGAGTAACCATCTGGGACCTTAAGGTCATGCAAAGTTTGACACACTATTCTTTTCTCTTGCCTCGATAAAGAATAACATGCAGCTGGAAGATAAATCCCATTTTTCTTATTATGAGGTGCCAATTCTTTCCTTAAGCCTATCTCTACAAGATCTTTGCGACTATTGATCCCATCTTTTGTTTTTCTAGGAATATTTAATAGGGTCCCAATGATACTATCGCGGACATTCTTCTCAATGTGCATGACATCCAAGTTATGTCTAATAGGAAGATATCTCCAATACTCTAGCTCAAAAAAAATGGATTTCTTCTTCCAACAACTTGTAACTTTGTCTTTTTGTACTTCTTTTTCCTCTTCTTTGGTGTCAATTTCTTTTGCCCTTCTGCTTCCTTCTTCTTCTTTGAAGTCTTCTTCTCTGATATCTTTTTCTGGAACATCTTTTTTCCCCCAAGAAACGGGAATCCCTGCAACCTTTATTAATATTTGTTCCCCACTTAATGGTTCAGGATGAGTTCCGAACTCTTTGTCACCATTAAATGCCTTTCATTGTGATCGAAAAGAATGGTTATGCGGCAAATACCTTCTGTGACCAGTATAAATGTTCTTATTGTAATGTTTCAATCTATCTGAATAAGTATTTTCGTTGCATATTGGACAAGCAAAATATCCTTCCACACAACAACCAGACAAGTTGCCATATGCAGGAAAATTGTTAACAATCCATAACAATACAGCTCTCAATGTAAAAGATTCTTGTCGATAGGCGTCGTAAGTCACAACTCCATCCTTCCACAGCAACTGGAGATCCTCAATCAATGATGCTAAGTAAACATCTATATCATTTCCAGGTTGTTGGGGGCCTGATATCAACAATGTCAACAATGTGAACTTTCTCTTCATACACAACCAAGGTGGTAAATTATAAGTATTTAGCATTACAGGCCAACAACTATACCTACTACTGAGTGAACTAAATGGATTAATCCCTTGGGCCGAAAGAGAGAGTCGAAGGTTTCTTGCTTCTGTTGCAAACTCTAGAAATTTATCATCAATTGTCTTCCACGTCGGTGAATCTGCGGGATGACGCAATTGGCCATCAACTTTCCTTCCGTCTACATGCCATGTCAAATTCTTTGATGTTTGTACCGATCGAAATCACCTTTTAAAGACTAAAATGGGTGGAAAGTAACATAGAACTTTAGCTGGGATGCCCTTCTTTTGCTCTTCCTGACTTTGTTCAGACATATTCTTCTTTACTTTATATCTCGACGTTCCACACGTAGGACATGAGGTTGCATTTTCATAATCTTTTCTATAGAGTATGCAATCATTCGGACATGCATGTATTCTTTTATATTCCATTCCAAATATTGAGAAGCAACGCTTAGCCTCCCTAGTAGTTACAAGCAATTCATTTTCTCCCAAAAGTATGTCGGCGAACAATGTCAACACATCTGAAAAGCTTTTATCACTCCAACCACTCTTGGCCTTGATACTAAAGAGCTTCACTATCGCAGATAGCTTCGTATACTTTTTACAACCATTATACAATGGTTTCTTAGCATCATCAAGCAATGAATTAAGGTCCTCTTCATCATCTCCTTCAATGTCGTTCGTTTTTAATGCATGGAACATCTCTAGTGTATCTGCCACATCATTTAAAGTATCCATATCATAGTCCTCATAAATAGACGCACATTCACACACTTCATTAGGATCAACTTCCCCATGCCATATCCATATAGTATACCTTGGATCGATACCAACTATCGTCAAATAAAATTTTACATCTTCTAAACTCACACTATAGATATTATCGCACTCATTACATGGACATCTAATGAAGTCGAGATCATCCCCACTAGCTTTAACATGC
Source organism: Iris pallida (assembly GCA_029216955.1). Taxonomy (NCBI): domain Eukaryota; kingdom Viridiplantae; phylum Streptophyta; class Magnoliopsida; order Asparagales; family Iridaceae; genus Iris; species Iris pallida. Next base: position 8,037,513 of record JANAVB010016195.1, read on the forward strand.
TCCATAAATTCATCAACTCCGGCTCTATATTCTTCCGATAATAGGTGCTTTGTCATCCAAGATCTATTCCTCTGTATAATGAAACAAAACACCGAGTAAGTGATTGTAACTTGAAAGTTTCATTTCAAGCTGAATGCTTGTCCATTGATTCCAGAATGGCCAATGTGAAGTAGATATGGCCAATAAATTCAGACTCATGAAAGTGGAGAAGGTTGATTCCAGAATATAACTTTAAAAGGTATATTCTGGAATAGTTCATTTCGTTATTTACAAAGGTTGATTCCAGAATAGTTCTTTAAAAGGTTTATTCCAGAAGTAGATATAACTTAAAAAAAAAGAAGAACATGACTTAAGAATAGTTCATTTCGTTATTTACAAAATAGAAAATGGTTTATAATTCCCTATATGTGCATACGGGTATAAAAGTTAACAAAATGTCAAAAAATGTAAGAATATATATTGAGAAAGTTTATATGAATCATCTACATAACTACAAAAGAGGGTCAAATAAACCTAAAAAAAGAGTTGGGCAACCCTCACATCCAACATGACCGATATCATTTAATCTAAAGATGTACAATCAAACAATTATATATATTGATGTCAAAGATCCATCCCACCCTCAATGCATGAGCAACGTGCACACTGTAAAAAATAAGTTGTATTTCCTGGAGTAATTTAATCTAAGAAGAACAGGACTTGATTTAAAGACAATATGACATGGCACATACACAGACACAGTTCCGATTTCTGCGTGACCTGGAGTAATTTCGAGTGTAAAAATGCCGTGTTCAACATGTGTCATACATGACGTTACAGGGACATTGATCTCTTTCTTGTCCATGATTTCTAAAAAATAGGGCAATTGAAAAGAACGTGTCTCCATGAACCAAAATAAACCTTGCTACCCGAACGTGTCTCCATGAAGTTCAACTTGTAAGTATTCGTCCGAAAGCAATGGAATTAACACCCTTCCACACTGCAAGAACCAACAAAGAAAGAAACAAGAAGATGAACCAATGCACGGACAAAGAAAATGCCTCACAAATTAGTAAAAAAAGAAAATTCTTTCAAAGATTTCCTAACATGCATTCAAAGATTTCAGCCATCTTTCGAAAACTAGGAATTAGAAAATAGGTCAAAATTTAGGGCATTTTACTAAAATTATGTCGACGCAGAAATTAGGGCACAAAAAAGAAATAATTTAGGACAAACCTTGGGGAGCGGGGAGCGGGGAGCGGGGAGCGGAAAGCGGGCTGAGGGGAGTTGGGGCGCGGAGAGCGAGTAACGGGCTGAGGGGAGTTGATCGGGAGCGGGAAGCGGGCTGAAGAGAGTTCGGAAGCGCCGGAGCGGGCTGAGGAGAGTTCGGGAGTGCCGGAGCGGGCTGAAGGGAGTTGGGGAGCGGGAGGAGAAAGAGAGAAGGAGAAAGAGAGTAAGTACGAGAGTTGGGAAGGGTTTAGACTTTTCGACTTAAGTGCGGAAATAAGTGCGGGAGAGTCGAGTTTCGACTTAAAATTTGGTGTTTCTTTCATAACGCTCGTATCACTGAGAGATAATCAATAACACTTATATAGAAAACCGTCATAGATTATAGTCTTGCTGAACATTGATGACGCTTCTTTATTAGCCGTCATTAAAACTCCTTATCAAGCGTCATTAATAGGTCATTTTATTGTAGTATCATTTTTTTGGTCCTGTATGCCAAGTTTGGTCTGATTCTGAGGAGGTTGATTGGAACGCCTATTTGGTGGGCCCGCGACCCGCTCCAACGGGCGAACTTGTGCACAGCCTGCCGAAATCCAACTTTGGACATGTGTTTGGGTTCGTATCCTCAAACTGGACTCGTAGATATGTTGTTTGACGACTTTAGAGACCGTAGATTCTGTCACGACCCGCACCCTAATTTGGGGCACGAGCACGTAGGTACGTCCAGCCTACGCCGCAGAATCGACGGTAGAACGCTGTATAGGTCGTATGTATATACTACAACTAAACAGTATAAGGGTACCTGTCATCTCTGTACAGAGGAATATAATATGGCATAACTCAATCACAAGATAAAACTAGGATAGATAGCACAAAATGGAAATATGATAGAAGTGAAAACATGAAATGAGTTCAGGATCTGACACAGCTCAGAGATATAAACGACATCACAGAGTCACAAAATATAATATAGAATACTACAGTCTGAAAACACTAGCTGGATCGCAGTCCAGGCAAACCTAACAAAGCTATACTAGTCTAGGTGTGCAAGTCTAATAGCTCAACTATCAAGCCACAGTCCTGGACTAAGTCTCTATCTATCTCGACCCCATAGTAGGTCGAGCAGTCTGCCTCAGAATCATCTATAATATATCAACGGTATACTGTCAGAAAAATGAGCAAGTATAAATACTAACGGCAGTTCCATATGAATTGACAAATTCTATAAGAGACAAGTATAATAAAATAAAGACAAAGATATAGGATGACTTGGGAGCTATTCGGAAGCCGAGTTACAACCCATAAACCAAACAAGGACCGGGGTTGTAACCCTTCTCCCGAACAGAACTTAGCCTCCAATCAAGGTTTAGCATAAGATCATGTAGAATATGTGAGTACTGAATATCATAACATGGTGAGAAAAGTACTGAATGTAGAACTGAGCAGGATATATGATGTGATAAAATAAATATAAATGTGCCATGAATTATTAGAGCATTATGTGATCGGCTTGGGAATGTTACAGGACAGGCTATCCACTTGGCCCGACAATCACATAAAAATCACTGGAAAGGGTTATGTCGGCCAACCTGGATAACGAGCATAAAAAATAAGATCTCTCTACACCCTACGTGAAGTGAGGGTGGCACAAGCACAAGAATATATTGACAAGGTGGCTTTGATCACATAGTCCCTAATAATTCCCCATCCCCGAATAGTATAATAGATCCGGACATGACACATCATGACACGGGATTCCCTAAGAGGGTAGCAAATTTCCTTAGGAATTGGTGTCTATACAAGTACATGGAACAAGACAGGAAATGTACCAATATACCAAGAAAATCTAGGAACAACATCTCATGTCATGATCCAACATATACTAGTCCGTGAACCATCGTATCAGGAAATCAAGTAAGACACTACAACTAAATCAGATATAGCAAATATCAAGACAATGAAAACTATCAGTAAATGTACTCGCCTGTGGTCCTGAGCTGATAAGGTGAACAGATGCTCAGAGTAATCACAGACCTAAAGATGAGATACTATAAGTCAAAACAAGGTTTAATAATGAAAGGGAAACTAATTAAGTCATGATATGCAAGTCTAAGTTAAACTAGGTCAAACTAGGTCAAACTGGGCCAAACTAGGTCATACTAGGTCATACTAGGTCACAGAAAGTCAATCCAAGTCAAACTAGGTCAAACTGGATCAAAGGTTGACTTACAGTTGACTTTTGGTCAACTGGTCAACCCTGGTCAACTCTAGGTCAACCCTAGGTCAAACTAGGCTAATGTTGACCAACTGTTGACTTTCAGTCAACTGGTCAACTCTGGTTTGGTTTCGGGTCAAATCTAGTCACTTTTAGGCTAAGTTTGACTTTCGGTTGACTTTTGTTGACTTTTGGTCAAAATCTTCAACCGATGTCAAAACTAGTCTAAGAGCACTAATCCTAACCATTACCAACCAAGACACTCAATTTCTAACCATATCCTAACACCTTAGACTCATACCTTAGCTTCTAGGTAATTACCTTAACCTTACCTATGACCATTCACAAAGTATTCCTAATACTTTGCCCCGATACATAGGCAACCCTTCCTAACCTTGGTAGATTGACCTAGGCTTCTTAGGGTAGCTAGACAATAACCTATCTAGATAGTACCAACCTAGAAATCTAGGTATCTAGCCCATCCAGTCCATTTTATCCCTATGTTGGTCATTCTCAAAATTACCTTAAAGTATCATGAGACACCCTATGGTATCTTGAGATACCATTCTCCTAACACTATCCAACCATACTATCTCTATTAGGATACTAACTTATCTAGTACACTCACTAAACACACCCCACTAGGTCCACAACTCTCAAATCTAACATCTCGTATCCTAACTTATAATAACATATAAGCCAACATCTACTAACAATCCTAACTAACAAATATCTAACAACTTGGTAGCAAACTCTATCTAACAAGGGCTAACTATTATAGGAAAATGGCTAAATGGAAGGGGGATAAATTCTAAAGGAAATATGAGATTAAATGGATTAAAACTAAAGGCTTAAAAGCTTAAAAAGCTGTCAATAAGCTACTGCTAAAAAGCTGCTGCTTATTGCACTGCTTATGTTGCTGCTTATGCTCACTGCTTGCAGAAACTGTTGCTGCTGCTTGCAGAAGCTGCTGTTGCTGCTTACAAAAGCTGCTGCTGCTTATTACTGTTTTTGCTTATTGCTTATCAATCTCTTATATATATATATATATATATTTTTTTTCAATCTCATATATATATATATATATATATATATATATATATATATATATATATATATATATTCAATCTCTTATCAATCTCTTATATATATATATAAAATATATAAAATATATATATATATATATATATATTTAATAATATAAATACTTGTATATATATAATGGTACATGGAGAAAAGTGTAATGACAAGCAATAACACATCTCTAACATATAAAAATCTAATATTAAAATATGTATTAAATTATTTATACACAAGTGTCCAATATTGGAGGTTTTCCACATGGACACAAAGCACAACAAGGACACTCCTAATAGCTCCAAATGGACACGAAATGGACACAAATGGAGACAAAACCATGAGAATCATTCCTATGGGTTCAAAATAATCCTATATGCATGTAAGATTGAAATAGAGGGTAGATTTTACCTTCCGGGAGGTAAAATTCAAAGGAACTCCTTCCGATACGGCACCGACACGAAGGGATCTCCAAATGGATACGAACCAAAGCTAAATCCTCCCAAACTTGGCTAGCACCCTCTCTTCATGGAGTAGAGAAGAAATGAAGAAGATTTGGTGGAAGAAATGATTGATTTGGAGATGAAATCAATGGAGGTTCCTCTCAAATTTGGGGAAGAACAAGAGAGAGAAAATTTGTGGATAAAACAAATGAGGATGGCTCATCCCTATCCCCTCCTATTGTGGCCGGCCAAGAAATAAATAGGTGTCCCCTATTATGTAAAGTCTAAAATACCCCCCATGACTCCTATTGATTTAATTTAAAATTGGGGTTTTGGTTTAAGGCTAAATTAGTCTAGTTTGAGTCTCTAATTAATCCAACCTAGTCATGAATATTTAGTCTAACTATACTAACTTAAATATTGTCATATATGGGCCGTGTCTAACTAATGAGTGGGTCCCACTAGAGTCAAAGCTACCCCGGGTCTCCGTTACAAGTCGGATTGAGTTAAAATTCGAACCTGACTCAAATAACCCCAAAACAATAACATAAATAATAAAATAAATTCAAAAATATTCTAAAATGAAAAAATGACCAAAATATCTCTGTTCTTAAAAATTGGGGGTGACAAATCTATCCACCTTAAAAAAAAAATTATCCTCGAAATTAAAACAAAGCAATCACAGGAAACACATGCAGAAAACAATCCCAAAAAAAATCAGCAATAAAAAAATCTCTCTGAGGCACATCAAACATCTTGTAAATAAAAACTGATACGTGTCCGATACGGACACGAAACCAACACGAAATCACTCCTATCAAAAGTCAAAATTAACAATCACCAATGCAATAAATATCAAAATAATTCAAAGAGGTCAAATGACCAAAATACCCTTAGGCCAGAAATGATATTAAAAATATCCTAATCACATGGTTAGGCTCTAGGTCAAACAGTCTCTAGGGTTTCACTAGCAACACATCAAAATCACAGTCATGGCTTTAATAGTTTTAAAAATGATAAAATAAAAAAAATCTCCAAAATCATATCATGACTTAAATGTCAATAAATAAATGATTAAAATTACAAAAGTCAAAATTACCCTCAATTTAAAATCATGCAGTTCGAGAATCATATGCGTCTGTCCAAAATTATGATACTCAGAGTCTTCGTCATGCTAGTGAGCAGGGCTACGATAATCACAGAATCCTCGACTAAGGTACATACCTCTAGAATTATGATATTTAAAATTTTTGTATTGCCGCATGCTTGGCTGCAAAAACCTTAAATTCTCACACCAGAGAAATATGTCCATAATCCGACTATATGTCCTCACTATGCCTGCTAACATGACCATAGAAGACTCTAAAATCCCATAATCGAGGCGACCTAGCCTATACGACTTATCTCAAAGGAAAAATCAAAATCATATCACAAGAATAGCATAACAAAATTGATCAATTAACAAGGAACAGATAGAATCAAATTTCAAGACAGTTATAAGGAGGCAAATACGAAATTGAGATAGAAAGATTAGAACCTGCAATCTGCCCTGCTACTGCCTGTGTGTCCTCAACTGTCATTGCGAAAGCTCGCCCCTGCTGGCCTCCTCTAGCCTGCTGTACTCTGTCCTGCCTGCCTGTCTGGCTGCACGAGTAGCACAGTTCTTCATCTAGTGATCTGAAGCTCCACAGAATAAACAAACTCCCAGCCTCATCCTACAAACCTCTCGGGTATGCCCCGGCTGCCCGCAGAAAGCAAACTGCATAGCCTACCTCTGGCCCTGTCCCTACTGCTGGTGGGCACGTGCTGGTGCCTGCTGAAGTTGTAACTGAGGCTGCTGCTGAAACTGTCTCTGCTGAAAGTAAGGGCGCTTCACCGCCCGCGTACTAGAACTCGCACCAAGAATATCGCTGCCCCTCATCGACTTGACGCCGAAGTCCTCCTCTGCTAACTCCAGGCTCCTCTGGACGTCCTCTAACCAGTCATCTGTATACAGGATACCCTCGGTACCTTTCAAGTCCCTCAGGTTCATCTTTCTAAAATCTAGACATGTGCTAGGCCTCCCCTGACCCTGCTGCTGCTGAATTAGGGAACCCTAAACTGTACCCGGTACAACCCTCTCATCTGCTGTAGAAGGGCCATCATCTGCTGTACATCAGTCGGTAGCAGAGGTGGCAGTAGAAGAGTCTCAGGAATGACTATGGTCGGGCCCGCAGCTGGAGGTAGAAGACCTTCTGGAACTGTCGCTGCTATACCCGCCTGAAGGGCAGAAACTGAGGTGGCAGCTCTCTCGACTGCTACTTCCGTAGCCGGAAGTGGAGGTCCTACTGGATCGAACCTGTCTAGAATAACACTAGGTCCTGCTGCCTGAGAACGAGTCACTGTCATCCTGAAGATGAATTGAAACCAGGAGATCAATATGGCGCATGATAAGGAATATCAAGGAAGGACAATTAAATTCAATGTAAGAAGAGTTGTCATGGTAATCAAAAGATCAGAATTTTTCTAAAATGTGATTTAGTAACTCCTATCATATCCTAGATCCTATATCCTAGTCGCAGGCTCGTAATTATTACTCTAAGTTGAGCACCATTACGAGATCGCACTAATTACGACATCGACTTGCATGGGCCACTACAAAAATGTATCATGACCCGCACCCTGATTAGGGGCACGAGCACGTAGGTACGTCCAGCCTACACCGCAGAATCGGTGGTAGAACGCTGTATAGGTCGTCTATAAATACTATAACTAAACAGTATAAGGGTACCTGTCATCTCCACACGGAGGAATATAATATGGCATAACTCAATCACAAGATAAAACTAGGATAGATAGCACGAAATGGAAATATGATAGAAGTGAAAACAGGAAATGAGTTCAGGATCCAACACAGCTCAGAGATATAAACAACATCACAGAGTCACAAAATATAATATAGAATACTACAGTCTAAAAATACTAGTTGGATCGCAGTCCAGGCAAACCTAACTAAGCTATACTAGTCCGGGTGTACAAGTCTAGTGGCTCAACTATCAGGACACAGTCCTGGACTAAGTCTCCATCTATCTCGACCCCATAGTAGGTCGAGCAGTCTGCCTCAGAATCATCTGTAATATATCAACGGTATCCTGTCAGAAAAATGAGCAAGTACAAATACTAACAGTAGTTCCATATGAATTGACAAATTCTATAAGAGACAATTATAATAAAATACAAGACAAAGATATAGGATGACTTGGGTGCTATTCGGAAGTCGAGTTACAACCTATAAACCAAACAAGGACCGGGGCTGTAACCCTTCTCCCGAATAGAACTTAGCCTCCAATCAAGGTTTAGCATAAGATCATGTAGAACATGTGAGTACTGAATATCATAATATGGTGATAAAAGTACTAAATGTAGAACTGGGTAGGATATATGATGTGATAAAATAAATATAAAATGTGCCATGAATTATTAGAGCGTTATGTGATCGGCTTGGAAATGTTACAGGACAGGCTATCCACTTGGCCCGACAATCACATAAAAATCATTGGAAAGGGTCATGCCGGCCAACCTGGATAACGAGCACAAGAAATAAGATCAAGCTACACCTTACGTGAAGTGAGGGTGGCGCAAGCACAAGAATATAGTGACATGGTGGCTTTGATCATATAGCCCCTAATAATTCTCCATCCCCAATAGTATAATGGATCCGGACATGACACGTCATGACACGGAATTCCCTAAGAGGGTAGCAAATCCCCTTAGGAATCGATGTCTATACAAGTACAGGGAACAAGACAAGAAATGTACCAATATACCAAGAAAATCTAGGAACAACATCTCATGTCATGATCCAACATATACTAGTCTGTGAACCATCGTATCGAAAAATCAAGTACAAAACTATAAGTGAATCGGATATAGCAGATATTAAGACAATGAAAACTATCAGTAAATGTACTCGCCTGTGGTCCTGAGCTGATATGGTGAACAGATGCTCAGAGTAATCACAGACCTAAGATGAGATACTATAAGTCAAAACAGGATTTAATAATAAAAGGAAAACTAATTAAGTCATGATATGCAAGTCTAAGTCAAACTAGGTCAAACTAGATCAAACTGGGCCAAACTAGGTCATACTAGGTCACAGGAAGTCAATCCAAGTCAAACTAGGTCAAACTGGGTCGAAGGTTGACTTACAGTTGACTTTTGGTCAACTGGTCAACCCTGGTCAACTCTAGGTCAATCCTAGGTCAAACTAGGCTAATGTTGACCAACTGTTGACTTTTAGTCAACTGGTCAACTCTGGTTTGGTTTCGGGTCAAATCTAGTCACTTTTAGGCTAAGTTTGACTTTCGGTTGACTTTCGTTGACTTTTGGTCAAAACGATCAACCGAGGTCAAAACTAGTCTAAGAGCACTAATCCTAACCATTACCAACCAAGACAATCAATTTTTAACCATATCCTAACACCTTAGACTCATACCTTAGCTTCTAGGTAATTACCTTAACCTTACATATTATCCTTCACAAAGTATTCCCAATACCTTATCCCGATACATAGGCAACCCTTCCTAACCTTGGTAGACTGACCTAGGCTTCTTAGGGTAGCTAGACACTAACCTATCTAGATATTACCAACCTAGAAATCTAGGTATCTAGCCCATCCAGTCCATCTTATCCCTATGTTGGTCATTCTCAAAATTACTTAAAGTATCATGAGACACCCTATAGTATCTTGAGATACCACTCTACTAATACTACCCAACCATACTAGCTCTATTAGGATACTAACTTATCTAGTACACTCACTAAACACACCCCACTAGGTCCACAACTCTCAAATCTTATCTTGTGTCCTAACTTATACTAACATATAAGCTAACATCTACTAACAATTCTAACTAACAAATATCTAACAACTTGGTAGCAAACTCTATCTAACAAGGGCTAACTAATATAGGGAAATGGCTAAATGGAAGGGGGCTAAATTCTAAAAGAAATAGGAGATTAAATGGATTAAAACTAAAGGTTTAAAAGCTTAAAAAGCTGTCCATAAGCTACTGCTGAAAAGCTGCTGCTTATTGCACTGCTTATGCTGCTGCTTATGCTCACTGCTTGCAGAAACTGCTGCTGCTGCTTGTAGAAGCTGCTGTTGCTGCTGCTTTTACTGCTGCTTATTGCTGCTTTTGCTTATTGCTTATCAATCTCTTATATATATATATATATATATATATATATATATATATATTTTATATATATATATATATATATATATATATATATATATATATATATATATATATATATATATATTGATTTTATATATAAAAAGAGTCTCATTCTCCCGAGCTTCCGTTCTTTCCCAGCCTGGGAAGCCCCTAGGGCTTACCCTCTCCGGCTCTCTTTCGGCGGTTGGTGTCCGCCGATGGCCCATCCATGGCCAGCTGAGTGTGTGGAGTTGATCCTTCAACTCTATGCCTCCCTCTCGCCCGCTCATCCCGCTCCCCCTTCTCCCTACCCGATTCCTTCTGTCCCGAACCCACCCCTCCGGCGTCCGCCATCCCAGCCCCCCACCACAGCCCTCTGACCCCCCCACTCCCAGCCGCCTTCCCGCACCCTCCCCCCTCCGGTTCGGTTCCTAGCTACCCCCCTTCCGCGAATCCGACATCATTCCCGGTGAGTCGACCTGATTTCGTGTTCGCCCACCTGCGGTACAGGCACTGGGGGACTTCCCTACCGGCATCACATGGTAGGTTCAGTCAACCAACACCACGTGGTGGGCCACCCTCAATTTCTTTCTGATCAGCATAATAACCCTTTGCCCGCGGTTATTTCTGGTGGGGCCCACTCCACTCTAGGACTTTTCACTCCAGGAAAAGCAGATCCATCTACTGGTGGGACCCCCCCTTTGCGTGAGTTTCACGCTCCAGCACAAGCTCACGTGGTGGGAGCCCCTTTCCGTGAGTTTCACGCTCCTGTGCTAGCTAAAGCAACCCCATCTTATGGTGGGACCCCCACTTTGTGTGAGTTTCACGCTCCTGCGCAAGCTCATGCAGCCCCTTCTTATGGTGGGCCCCCCTCATGGATATGCATCCCACGCTCAAGATCAAGCAGCCCCATTTTCGGGTGGGACCACTTTAGCGCCTGCAGCCACTTTTTAGGAGTTTTACGCTCCAGCACATGCTGCCCCTTTTCATGAGTTTTATGCTCAAGCCTTTTCTGCGCCTTTTGCGCCTGGTGGGACCCCCCCACTCCCTGAGACTTATGCGTTTACTCCTCATGCGCCTCCTTCTCTCCTTTACGCGCCTCAGCCTGCTTCCCAGGTTTTTGCGACAGCACTAGCCTCCCCCTTTTATGCACCAGCGCTAGCCTCTCAGGTTTACGCGTATCCCTCCTTCCCCCAGTCTTACGCGCCTGCCTCTCAGCTCGCGTATACAGCGTATGGAGCCTCTCTATCCCCTGGTGTCGCTGGCTTCCGCGCGTACGCTCCTCCACCCGCCCCCCGGAGACCCTTCCCCCAACCTTCCGCCGTCCCCCTCTCAGGCCTCTCCACACCCCTACCCTTGTTGATCCTCTCGCCAGCCTCCCGGTCGCCTCTGCGGTATAGCCCTCCGATGCTTTCGCCTCTGTCGCTCCCCTTTCCGAGATCTCGGGAGCCACCCCCTCCTCGAGTACTGCCGGCCTCAAGACTACCACCATAACGGCCCATGCCGCCATTGTCCCCCTAATCATTCCTCCTCTGCCCGCGGCTGTCCCTCTGGCGGCGCTGTCCCCCGCTCGGGGAGTAGCCTCCGCCCCTGCCATCCACTCGAAACCTCCCCCTCCCCCAGGCAGTCCACCTCTGCCTGGCCTCGGTTCTTCCATCGCTCCGTCTCGGCCACCGCCAACCCCCTGTCATAACCCCAGCCGACCGGAGGACCAACCATGACCCCATCCCAGTCTGGACCAGCCAGCGGTCCTTCGACGCAGCTCTCCGACCGGACCTCGCCTCCCCGAAGGGTCTTTTTCTCCGAGATGTCAGCCTCCCGGACATTGAACTCCCTCAGAAATCCGCGATCCCTTTCATCACATTCTCCGAATTGGAACTGACTTCTCTGTCATCCTCCTTCCCCCACACTTTTGTTCTAAAGTTCTCGATCGGCTGTCCCAAATTATCCCGGATGCAGGAAGAGATAGCCAGATAGAGTCTCTCGTCGGAATACCAGGTAGCCTCCCTCGACCCAAGACATATTCTCCTCCATCTTTCTTCCGAGACTGATCACAGGACCGTGTGGTCCAAAGGCACATGCAGAATCGGCCCCCACTCGATGAAGATTATCAAATGGTCTTAAGGGTTTTCTATAAAAGAGGACTCCGCGCGAGTCACTGCTTGGGTCACATTTCCCAATCTACCTCTCATATGTTTCGTCCCAGCAGCTCTGCATTGCCAACTCATTCGGCACGTATGTTGCCACGGCCCCCGAAACCAGCAACCTAGCCAAGGTCCACTATGCTAAAATTTGTGTGGAACTCGACCTCACCACCGAACCACCCAACTTCATAACCATAGAGCTGGACAACCAGACCCACTCCCAACAAGTCCTCTACGACATCCATATTATGTTCTGCAATCACTGCCATTTAAGAGGCTATCTCACGAAGCACTGCCATCGCCTTCACCCAGAACTCAAGAAAAAAGCTACCCGGATAGATAATGAGCCAGCAGAATGCAGGACACCCAAGTTACCACTTCTGTCGCGCCCAAACTCGCACACTCGATTCAGATCCATTGACGGCAAGACTGACCGAAGCGAGAATCCCTGCAAAACTCTGATCTTAGCCCAGTCCCCCTGCAACATCCTTGATCTTACCGTCTCCAACCAATTTGATGTCATAGATTCGTAAGGGGCGGAGTCAAGCGACCCCCTTGCTGAACTCGATCTCAACGAGACAGCACATTGCACCCCGAACAAAGAGAACGACAAGGAATCCACCGACAACTTCAGCGTTGACCAACAACGCCCCATCGTCGACTCTGTTGAAGAAGCCCTTGCTATCCTCGGACCGGACCAAGTGCAGAGAGGACTTCAGGTTCAAGCCGTGGGTTACCCTCTCCAGCACACTATCCCTCTGATCCGGAGCACCAGTGACTCACTGGCCATCCCTTCCGATGATCCCATCTTGGACTCCGCCGGGGAATTGGTCAGCATTTCCACGGACCCACCAGAACAACCCACTAGTGACTCTCCAACCACGTCTAAGGCAGAGACATCCCTCTCGCACGGGGACCTCGACACCTCGTCCAGGGCAGAAGCATCAACATCTCGCGGGGATAGGGCCAACAAAGCAATTGACGAAAACAAAACCATCCTAACCAGATCCGCCACCAGGCGGAACAAGAAACCTTCCCCTCAATTTCATTAATGATTAACATCCTATCGTGGAATGTCCGCAGTCTGGCGAACAAACCTACTTTAAGAAGAATATCCGGCATACGGAAACTCCACAAGATCGACATCCTTATCATCATTGAACCCAAAATCCCTCCCAAAAGATTAAAATCTATCCAGTTACAGCTCGGCTTCCCCACGGCCGTAGCGGGTAGAAACGAAATTTGGATCCTCGGCTCGACGAATATCAAAATTAGAGTTATTCAGGACTCCCAGCAGGCCCTCACTTGCTGGTGGGAACACCCCTCGATCCCGGATCGGTCTATTCTTTCCGCTGTTTACGGTAGTTGTGATATTACCGAGCAAAAACATCTCTGGAATGACCTCAAAAACATCCACCACCACCATATCAATTCCCCTTGGCTGTGCATCGGGGACTTCAACGCGATCACCTGCAGAGAAGAGAAAATCGGAGTGCGACCCCCTCCCACATCAGCCATGCAAGACTTCAACAATTTTATCTTCAATGCTCATCTCACCACCCTTCAGTTCACTGGCAACGTTTTCACCTGGTGCAACATGCAGGAAGGCGACCGTCGGTAATACTGCCGCCTGGACAGAGCCCTCACAAACGACCGCTGGCACGGAATAGGGATCACCACCAACCTTTCCCATCTCAACTCCACTGAATCCGACCACGCCCCTCTGCTGGTTGGAATCAAAAACAGTATTAGCCCTCACAAAAAGAACTTCCAATTTCTCGACTTCTGGGCTGAGCATCCCCAATTCCTGAGCATTGTCTCGGATGCTTGGAACCGGGAAGACTTCCCTAACCCCCTATCGCGGGTGAGCAACAAGCTCCAAGTGACGAGGAAAGCTCTATCCAATTGGAGCAAACTTGCTTACGGGGACATCTTCCAAGCTGTGCGCGTTGCGGAGGACGATGTCACTCGCGTCGAAACTCATTTTGCGTCGGAACGTACCGCGATGGCCAGGTCAGCCCTGAACTTCACCATGGCTATGCTCAAATTCTGGCTCAAAGTGGAAACCGACTTCTAGAAGCAGAAAGCGAGATTGAAATGGGACATCGATGGGGATAGTAACTCAAAAATTTTCTATGCCTGCGTCAATGGTCGCAGACAGAAGTTATCTATTCACCGTATGACAGACAACAACGGGAACATCATTACTGACCATAAAAGCATCCAACCAGCTATTACGGATTTCTTCCCCAAATTATTCACCAAGGAGACAGTTCATATTGACAGACCCTTCTTGGACCAAATCCCAGACTCATAAATGACAACGATAACACCCAACTGGAGCATCCACCGACGGTCCAAGAAGTTAAAGACGCGGTATGGGCCCTGAACGAGCACAGTGCTCCCGGCCCGGACGGATTCACTGGTGTCTTCTTTCATAAATGGTAGGATATCATCAAGCAAGACATCACCTACGCGACAATCGCTTTCTTCGAAGGTGCCACATACCCCAAAGCTATCTCTAGCGCCAACCGCATCCTTATCCCGAAGAAAGACAACCCGAAGTCCTTTCGAGACTATCGTCCTATCAACCTTTGCACTTTCACCAACAAAATCATCTCCAAAATCATAGCTTCCAGGATGGCGGGGATTTTACCTAAGATCATTTCAGAGGAGCAAAGCGGCTTTGTGCAAGGGAGAAACATCCAGGACAATATTATGCTGGCCCAAGAGCTAATCACCTGTATAAAGTTTTCGGCCAGAGGGGGCAACATTGCCGTTAAGATAGACATGGAAAAAGCCTACGACAGACTGGATTGACAATTTATGATCTGGGTATTCAGTGCGTTTGGATTCTCGGAAGCTTGGACCAATACCGTGTGGAGATCTATCAGCAACTCGTGGTTTTCCACGGTTATCAACGGCCAGGCCGGTGGATTCTTCAAATCCAGTAGGGGCGTTAGACAGGGCGACCCCCTATCCTCCACCGTTTTCATCATTACCGCGGACGCACTAAGTAGAAACACTACAACAAAAAAGTGTTTTTATGACACTCAAAAAGTGTCGTTGATGACTTTTCATGGCACTTTTTTGGTGCTGTCTAGAGGGGGTGTCATAGAAAGTTTTTAACTTTCAACGACACTCTGTAAGTGTCATATAATAACTTTACGATGACATTTCCTAGATGTCGTGTAATGCTTATTCGACAACACTTTATTGGTGTCATCTTAGCGTGCTTCAATGACAGTTCATAAATGTCATCAAAATTATGACACTTTGTAGATGTCATCTAAAACGTTCTATGACATTTAATAAATGTCATTAATATGTTCCACGACATTTCCTGGATGTCGTGTAATGCTTATTCCACAGCACTTTATTGGTGTCATCATAGCATTCTTCAATGACAGTTCATAAATGTCATCAAAATTATGACACTTTGTTGATGTCATCTAAAATATTCTATAACATTTAATAAATGTCATTGATATGTATGTTACACAATTATATATATATATATATATATATATATATATATATATATATATATATATATATATATATATATATATATAACCAAAACCAACCATGCTCACAAATAATTAACCAAAACAAACCATGTTCACAAATAATTAACCGAGAGTAATATATTTAAAAAGTTACAAGAATATAGGATTCAATTTGTTTAAGACTAACAAAGTCTATTACATAATATGTAAGTCCTACTAGTACTGTATCTTAGCATCCTCGTCCGGTTTAGGATCATGTCTTGAGAACCAAATTGAATGGACAAAAGTGTCAAGAGGAACCTGGAAAGAAGGAAAGGTTAAACATACAAGTCATTAAATGAAATTGCAAGAAATTTGAAAACATGCAAGGATCCATCACAATATCTGGAGTATGGAGTATAATGTATAAATAGTGAAGCTCTCTGCTCCAAATTACTATTGGATTCATAACTTGAAATATGATACAACATTCTACTATGGGGTCTAACTTCAAGCAAAGAAGTGGGAGAAATATACAAAAGATTTACATGCACAGATAATGCTCACATCTGGCAACAAAAAACTGGACTGATCTCCTTGATCGTCATACAGTAACTTAAAAGTTGCTTCTAGAAATAAAATGAAAGCAACTAGTACCAGCCATCAACCAACAACGATTGACTCCGCCAGTAACAATATGTTGCACTCCTAGGAATACAACAGTTGGCCACATATAACAGAAGTAGTTCCATAATTTACCTACTAAAAACAATGAAGATGAAATGTTGCTAGTTGTGTAACTCCTATTTGCAGATAACACTTATTGACAGGAAATGTTTCTAGTTGTGTAACAACTCATATTTGCATACCTTATTTCAAAGAAAATTTTGCCACAATTTACATAAAAATTGTCAAAAATAGTCTTAAGTAAAAACACACATGCATAATTTTGCCACAATTTGCATACCTTATCGCAAGCACAATGCAACCATTTTTGGCAAACGTCGTAGCAAACCATGGGTGTCATTTCAGAATCTCTGTAGACCTAAGAAATTAGAAGGATCTTAAGTAAAAACTCACATGCATAATTGAATATCCTTATTTAAAAGAAGCATATTCAGAAGAAGCAAAGAAAAAGGGTTATAACCAAAGCCAAGAAAAGAAAAGGAATTAACTATACTAAGTACAAGCAAAAGAATGTCTATAATGTGGAAGAAACTGCAGTATTATACATCAAAAGTATAAGAAAAATTATTGTCTATATGTATTAAAGTTCTTGCAGTACTATATACCAAAAGTAAAAGAAAAAACAATAGACTAATGTATATATATATATATACTGAAGTTCAAAGAGCAACATTTGCAATTTTACTCATATGCATGAGATATTAATTACTACCTTTAGACAGACAGGGCAATAGTTTTCCTTCACAAACAACCTTCCATAAGCATCACAGCAGGTATATGACAAAAACCACCTGCAAGGTCAATATGCAGATCAGGTTGGAAAAAATAGACATGCTGATACACATTTCAAGATATATAGGTTGAACTATACTGTCAACCTAGCAGATTAAGAGATTTGTGGGCTGAAACCTTTGACACAATAAAAAGTATTTGTCTTAGAGACTTCATAAAAAAATGTGTACAAGCATACCTCGTACTGTGACCACTTCCACAGACAGTTGATCCGCAGCTATGACATCTTGTGTGTTTTGAGAACAAATAGGGGCCATGAGTAACATTCTGTAAAATAGAAACATGTGACTGTTGTGTGACACCTCCAAACAAATTTAGGTTGAGAGAATTTAACTATGCACCTTATGAACAATTTTAGGGTGAGAGAATTTAACTATGCACCTTATGGGAGGCATCTGACAGTAACAATGCTAAGCATCATCGCACCTTTTACAATACATTAACTTAATAGGATCCCCAACTCTCCGATAAACCTAAAATGATAATAGAAGTAATGATGATGGCAAGAACTAGGGGTCAAGAGACACTGGGATGTTGAATAAAACTAGTATAAGCAGGTATGAGAAATGTATTGACTAAAAATTCTGCAACAAACTATAGCATCCATAACAGGGTTTGCAACTTTGTTGCAGGGACATGGCAAAATGGATGTCCATATATGCATCGTGTATGTACCCTTCCATGTCCATACTCATGCCACATAGGTTACTACCTTAGTACATATTTGAAAATGTCTGTATCCCATACCCATATTGTGTCTGAATCTGTATCCGTGCAACATAGGTTAGCAGCAAGATCAGAATAAAAACAGGCAAGCACCATAATAACAATCCTCCTTAGCTGACCAAATCCAAAAGATTCCACAAACCACAACTGGTCATCGTTCTGTTCAACTTATAAGGCATCAAGAACATATTATATTCAAATGCTCTAGACCTTCCGGCATTTATTGGTTAGATACATGGTACCATTTATATTTACTCCCAGCAGCCCAATAACAGAGATCCAATATCTAGGAAGCACTGGACCTCCCAAAAAACCTTTGGCGTGTCTCCGTCAAGCACGTGTCGGACATGCCAACTGACGTGCAACATATACATGGAAACATCAAAGTTACGACCCTGTCCAATTGTGCTATGTGGTGTCATTTCTGTGTTTTTGCAACATAGCCCACCAATTATCTATTGGCCTTTTGCAGAAACCCCTTGTTCCCAGGAGCCCTTAATAGTGTTATTTTTTTGCCTTCAATTAAATGTCCAGAAAGAACTTTTGTAAGTTTGGTATGTGCCTTTTTCTCTTCTTTGGGTCTGATTCCCATGGTCCCACCATGATGGGAGCATAGATAAATCATGATGTAAAGAAACACAGAGAGTATTGCCAAGTCCACATTCTTTTCACGTTGAAATGTCTGATATTCCAAAGATGCAGACTTCCTTTAATAATATAAGAAACTCATAAGGTTAGATGACAGCAGATCTTCAATGCAAATAGTACAAGCAAACATAAATGACCAGGTTACTGATATGATATATCATATGCTCCGACCCCCAGACAACCTAAATCTTTGATAGTCGCAGTAATATTTAAAAAAAAGTATATATCACTATCACACCACCTGTCAATTAAGCATGATAAAAGTCTAAAGAGCATAATCCTATACTTGTACCTGCAAATACAACCATTATGATTGAAGTCGAGCAGATTACATGGCTTCATTGGACTGAACCAGGCTGAAGATAAGATACAGTGATATAGGTGAATCATGTGATGCAATGAAGAAACAAGTATGACAACTGAAAAATTATTTTCCATACAGAAATATCAAAAATTGGCAACAAACACTACCTCCCAAAAAACATGTCAATCCTTCTTTGGACACATACATTCTCTCCCAAAACATGTCCAAATCATCCATGGACTGAATGATACATAAGAATCAAGTAGTCATAGTTTGCCATTATGGGGACAAGATATACAAACAAAGCAATTCTGACTGATACATATGAAGATCGAATAAGAGTCTAGAAGCAAAATTTTACCTTTGCTCTGAACTTTCGTTAAGAAGAATGTTGGTAGACTTAATATCTCTATGCAGTACCCTCAGAGCAGCTGCTTCGTATAGATACTCCAAGCCTCTTGTGACTCCTAATGTGATACCAACACGGGTTGCCCAATCCATGGGTTCTTTTCTTTGTGCTGCATCTAGACATTCTCTCACGTTACCATTCAACATTACCTCTAATACCAGAAGCTTCTCGAATTAGCCAAGCCAAGGAACCAAATGGCAGTGGTTGAGTCTTGAAATGATCTCAATCTGTATCAATAAAAGGTTTGCAAAAGTAGAACAAGTTAGAAGATGACAAGGTTTAGAATTGCTTACACTTGTACGATTTCAAGAAATTTAAGTCTTGTTATAAGGAAAATTATCACAAGATATGAGTAAATGATGGATTTTGAAGCTACCTCATCCATGAACCCGTGATCTTCTTCGAAACCTCCTGGCAAGTTTAGTTTCTTCATGGCTACAATTCTTCCATTGTTTGCCTGGCCATAATAAACGTTGCTGCTCTCCCCAAGACCTATTAGATTCGATCTTAAAAACATCTCTGTTGCTTGCTCCAACTCGACGAATGAAAATTGGATGATTGCTCCAGGGAACATTCCCCTTTCACTTCCAAAAATTAAGAGAAGCCTATTTTTGAATGCTGCGAGGAAAGATTATTTTTTAGAATAAGGCATAATCAGAAGGAGAAAAACTTTGAAAGGTTTAATAAATTTCTTTAGAGTAAGGCATATACTATCTGAAGGTAATCGACTAGACTACACTGTATCAAGGACTGAACTGTTGAACATTATCCTATAATACCAAACTCATATGAGGTAGATACTTGTTATTAATTACATTCATGACTTGATATCACCTTACGGCCAAAGTGGCACTTTATGCTGACTGAACTATATATATTAACTATCACAAAAGATGTAAGCTGAAAAAATATGAACTGCAAGATCACCACTTACAATCTGAGTCATGGCTGCAGTTGCCCTCCATAACGAGATCAAAAAGGCTTTTCAAAACAGATACGAGCAGTCATCAGTTCCAGGAGAAAAACAGAACCTATAAATCAGCTGCATATGTTTCTCTCTCATCTTCAAAATCCTAGAGTAAGATTCACAATCATATCACTTCCAATATAAAATAAGCTAGAACAAAAAATAATCACCTCAGAGAATATCTTATAGAACGTGTCAGAGAAAGGGTGATTAGTACTTCGATATCCCTTTGCATCTTCAACAGAATGTCTTATTTCCTCAGCTCCTTTCAAGGATTCCTATAAAGAAAATGTTAATACAACTAAAACAAAAGTTGACATACAACATGCATGGAAATAAAAGAACGAAGGGCATAAACAGAGGTGATTGGAGACTCAAATTAATAAGGCTCTCCATAACTTCAATGAAAAAGGTAAACACCTACTCTATCATACTGTGCTCTCTTCTCGGGATCTTGCAATATCTGGATATGCAGGAAATGGAAAAAAAATTAAATGCCAGACTGAACACCTTGATTCTCTATGGCGTTTAAGCACTCTGTGACCATCTTCATGGAAAGGATCATAAAAAGAATCTTAAACTTATTAAAGCAATAATAAGATGGAAGGCAAATAGGAAATCAATGCATAGATTATGTACCTGCATCACCAAAAATGGTATAGCTCTGAAAGTTAGCAAATGATGATGTCAAATCAGTAAATGGAACTCCATCTAATGAAAGACCACCTTGTGATGGCTCAGTCCAAACCATTTTCGCAATGGAGCAATTTTCTCCTCTATCATGTCCCCATATTTCTCCAAAATATTTTGACGTCCTTCAATAAATATGTATAAGAAAATGCACAAATGAAGAAAATACAGAACATAAGGAAAAAAGTGCTAACACAAACAATTTGTAACACTAATCACGGCGCAAGTCTTCATGCTTATGATCCAAGGCATTTCAAAACTACATATTTAATTGATATATAAAATATCATATAAACCACAAATTATTTGTTCGTGTCAAATGAAAAATAAAGCAACTTTAGTCATAACATAAGGGGAGAAGCTGGTTCTTCTAGATTGCAGGTGTAAATAATATACATTTATGTCATGCCAAGCAATTTGTTTATATTTCTAGTAGGACTCCTACTGGTAAGATATTTACAGTATATTACACCATCAATTTTCTTCTAAACTTCCTCTCTCAAACAGTAACTTATGTCGCACCTATAAATGGCCATGAATGCGTCTGATTTCCTGTTGCTTCCTAATAATGATATATTTGCAGAAGATATTTTTAGCTTTTATAATCATGTCATTGTAACAATTTTTCCGAATGGATAGGAATAAGAAAAGATGACCATCACTAACAGTGATAAAAAGATGCAGGCTTGAATTTACTCGACCAATGTCTCATTATTTGATAGTACAAAGAACGAAAATCCATGTTGTTGGAACAATATATAGAAAAGAAAAGCAACCTACAAAATATATCCAATTTAAAGTCAAATGTAGCTACTTTTAGGGGTGTGGGTAGAGGGTTCACATCTCTTTCACAAAATTGAATCGACATAACTTCACAAGGATAAAAATGAATGTTTTCACAAAATTTATCTTTTGTTATCCATATCCACTTGTATATTATATCCGATGGTTGCTCATATAGAAACCAGCATCCAGGTTCTGATCACTATTCAAGTGATACCCATATCTTATTTGTGTGTGTTATACACGCGAGGGAGCACACGACTATTTTTGGAATATGGTAAGTTTATATTCCCTCCATTTTCAGCCATGTAGCACAAGAAACTAATAGGTGTGAAATATTATATAATAACTTAGAGTAAGTGGTAGAAAACATTCATTACCTGAAATTTATAACAAGTATGTCACTAGCTCCTGATTTCAACAAATGCCATGGTGAAGATAATGAGTCCAAATAGTAATTTGTGAAGCAAGGCAGAAATAAAGATATCATGCAAGGTACTATCATTGGTATGAAAAATTCTTGTTATGATGGAAATGCAAATTCAATGAAAAATAATAATACACAGATAATTTTCATGGGAAAAGTCGCAATACTAGGACAAGGATTGTTGACCCCTAGTGATAACATCACTCAAAAACGGATATAAAGGAACGATCAGTCTACATTTTACCTCCCTGCCAGATATCCTAAGATAACACACAGAGTTAATATGCTACCAATCCACTTCCATTAATTTTTTCGTGTTTTAGCTTATGTGGTTGTATTCCATAAACAACCTAGCAACAATATCAAAGAGGAGTTTATTGGATTTAATATAAAAATGGACTAACTGGTTCACCATCATGTAAGTGAAGAACATTTCTCATTTGATTCCTACATAGGGAAATTTCATTATTAAATCCTCATCTTTCCATAGAGAGCTTAGGAGGAAAACTACAATCACAGAAAAGAAACCATATACTTTGATTGAGCATGGTCGCCCTCAATGGTTAAACTACTGGATAAAGTGTGAGCAATGCACCAAGGAGGTATTTTCCTCATGTCCTTGTTACATTTTCAACCTTTGGAGTAGGCCTCATAGGCTCATAGCATAGACTCTAGGATATGTCAAAAAGACTAGAAAGTACATACACAATTAATATCACATTCTTCACAGGTTTGAGGCTAAAATCACAACTGAGAATATATGCCAACCTCACTCTTCTTTATCTTGACAAGGATTGGAACAGGGCTTGGGTTAACCATCCTCTTTTCTTCTCCCCTCCCTCTTGGTCAACTTTCTTTACACCTAAGGAGAGGATCCAATAGGTCAGGCATGACTATAGGTGACTATAGCAGTTGATTGGTGGGGAGGGATATCAGATGAGAAGTGTTTTTTTGTCCCCCTCTCTTTTCCCTTTGCCTCCATCTTATGTTCGCATGTGCATAGTGCAGATCAATCACATATATAGATAAATATAAGTAATTGATTGATCAGTTATTGGTCTGTCCATGCCATATGTGCATTCATTTGAGAAACCGTATCTTGGCATGCTTGTGTTTCATGCGGCGCCAATGCCACCTAAAGGCAGGGAACTAAAGATATCCAATGTCAAGGGCAAGATGAACCCCACTCGCTTGCATGATTGCCCGGTGATCATTGTTGAGTGATGGACCAAAGGAAAAGGTTGCATGTTGGAAGCTAAAAAATATGTGCATTTTAATATACAAACATAAGCTCAAATGCACCATTCTAAAAGAATTAAAAATGGAACCAGTAATATCTATGTACTGCTCTCAAGTATCCAATCAATAAGCTTGAAAACAAGACAATTAAGTAGAGAGAGAACATTTCATGATTATGTAACTGGAGACAAAAGAAGTTTAATTAATCATACCATTACTATTATGTACAAGATAATTGACATAATGAAGAACAACATACAACCACTCCAGATACTTTACCACAATGACCTAAATGATTTCCCCCCATAATCTTCAACCCAAATGTTGTGGGTTCTATGTCAACAATTATAGGGTTACTCAAAACCCTAGCCACACGAATCTTCCAAATGTTATTGGCTTGAGCTCACCATTGGCAGGGGTCAATCCCAATCCTAATCTCATGAATATGCCAAATAGCATGGATACGATGGCACACTATGGCCAAAACCTGGGTTACACCAACCATCAGAATCTTTCTTACCCACTCCTAACAGCAGGACCAGTTTCTATGGGGATGAATTACCCTCAAATATCTGCATTAATCAGGAATGTACCCATGGGGAATAAATCATTTGTTAATATACCATTAGTTCCCATTCCTTGCCAGATGAGAGTTTTAGCAAGTCAGTCAACAGGGTATAAACATACGAGTATACCAACATATACCTACTCCAATGCTCAGTTTGGCCAAACACCGTCCTATTTCCAGTTGGTCAGTATATGCAAATCTATACTGGAATGAATTGCCAAGAGGTGCAGAGTCCTGTGTACACTGGTAATCATTCCCAGGTTTTGCAGACTCTTGGGTAGACACAGACTTATCCAACGGGCTATCACCAATATGTGCCAACAAGTCCTGTACACATGGCAATGCCTATGAGTATGAGTCAACTACCAAGAATTCCATTTGCAATAGGACAACAACCATGGCAACAACATCAGCAGGGACAAAAACAGCTAGATGGTCAGCAAAATTTGGTATACTAACAGGAAAAAGAGTCACAGGGTCAGCTAGATGGCAATAGAAAAGAGAAGTTACTGAAACATTCTATAAATAGGATGAATGTAAAGAGAGAAGGCATGGAAAAAAGTATCAGTTACTTAGCTTTCGAGTTTGTTCATTTCTGCTCCACTGTAAACTTTCTTGACCAATGAAACCCTAGTTTCTTCCCTCCTTCAAATTGATATTGTGAAGTCTGGAATCAATGGCCAATTTCCTTAGATCCCCTCCCAATTCCTACCAATTGGAAAGAGTAACTTATCAGGGTCGGTCCTTCCATCGTTCTCTGCAGAAAAAAGGGCTCGTCCAAGGTTGATAGGTTGATGCATCAAATTACAAAAGGAATTCCTAATTTCTGCATCTTGAACTAAATTTCTCCAAATTGAAGGTGGAAATCACCAAAAAAATCTAATTTTAGCCAACACTTACCATCTTCTACAAAAGGAATTCCTACTTCCTTCTCGTCGCTGTCGGCCTGGGCCGAGTGAGACGTTCTTTGCGAAGCTGGTCGGATAGCCGACTTACTGGGCGACCCTCAGGGAGGAGGAGTAGGCGTCGAGCACCCTGGACTCGCTGACGAACGCCTGGACAGTCCCGATCTGGGCCAGCGCCTGTGCCGCTATATTGCTGGCTCCGGAGAGGGCATCCTGGGCGACGGAGGAGAGCCTGGCCAGCACGGTGGTGTGGATGCCGACGCAAAAATATCCCTGATCGTGAATCGCGACCCCATCCTTGCACTTGTTGCTGCCATGAAAATTAGGTCAGAGGGGGAGAGAGAGCGAAAGAGGGGGAGAAAAGAGAGAGAGACATTACTAATGTAAAATAATAAGGAAAATGCAGGTAAAGACGCCAAAATGAAATAAACAGCGGGAGACTAAAAAATTTAGATGACACTAGAAATGTGTTTTCTTTTGTCATTTTATATTAGATGACATTCTAATGGTGTCGTTAAACATATGGTTACGACACTTTTAAAAAAGTGCCATAGATGATGATAAATATTCCATTACAATGACATATTTTAGCAAAATGTCATAATAATAAAAAATTGACGACACTTATTTAACAAGTGTCGTCAAGAAAGTGTCGTTATACATCATTTTTATTGTAGTGAAACCTTAACAATATGGGCAGTACTCCGAACTTCCAACACTACCACACTTCCAGTGGTTGTCCCATCATCACTCACCTGGCCTTCGCGGACGATTTACTAATCTTCTCCTCGGGGAAAGTTGGAGCGGTGGAAGTGGTCCACAACACCCTACAGAGGTACTCCAGATGTTCGGGTCAGAAGATCAATCCGTCCAAAAGCATTATCTACGCCCATCACAACATCAAAAGAGAGCACGCAATCAACCTCTCCCACTTAACATCTTTCTCTGTTACCTAACCCCTGTTTAACTACCTCGGTTGCCCTCTGGTGTATGGAAAATCAAATACTCGCATCTTTGAGAACCTCACTGCTAGAATCAGGAAAAAACTTGAAGGGTGGCATAACGCCACTTTGTCTCCAGGCGGCAAGATGATCCTTATCAACCATGTTCTCACTTCCATCCCGATCCACACTCTAGCTGCATGCTCCCCGCCTTTGAAAGTTCTTGATTCGATCGAACAGATCTTCTGCAACTTCTTCTGAGGGCATAGCAACGGACAGGACAAGCACCACTGGGCTAGTTGGGAATCAATGGCCCATCCCACCGAGGTCGATGGTCTGGGATTTACCAAGTTAACCCACATCATTAAATCCTTCTCAATGAAGTTGTGGTGGAAACTTCGTACGAGCAACAACTTATGGACCAGATTTATGAAGGCTAGGTATTTCAAACACATTCACCCTTCTCTGGCCATATCCAACAGCAGATCATCGGCGGCTTGGCGTCGGATCCTCGTCGACCGCGACCTCGCCGAGCCTGCAATGAGACTCAGATTGGGAGTCGATGACTCGAACCCATTCCTGGAGCGATGGACCGGGGACGGCTTAATCCCGAGTATGTTGGAGACCCCGAGAAGCAGCAGAATCAGAGACTTACGGAACTACTCTACCAAGGATTGGAACTGGGAAAAAATTCGTGAGTGGGCTGGTAAGGAAGCGGTGGCCACCATCCGCCAGACCGGTATAACTATCGACAACGACAACGATACACTTAGTTGGACGCTCGAAGCTTCAGGGGTTTTTTCGGTGAGGTCTGCGAGGACTGCTATCCTCGGGATTGGTCAGCAGATTCACCCCATCGCTCACTATTGGCAGACCTGCATCCCCCGGAAGTGGTCTATCCTCATGTGGAGAGTCATTTACAAGCAATTACTTACTGACAAAATTCTCAAAACCATTGGGATTAGCCTAGCGTCTGCATGCTATTGCTATCCTGATCGTCAAATGGAGACCATTGACCACATCTTTCGCCTGGGGATTCTTCCAGGTGATTCTTGGAGAACCCTCAACCTGATGTTCAACATTGTGCCGAGCGGTGGACGCTTCCACGATCTGGCGGCCGCCTGGGGTTCTGCTTCTCATGGCCACCAGATCGTCGCAGCGGCCGCCACGTGGATGCTATAGAAAAATCGAAATAAGGCGAGATACGAAGGGCACCAATACTC
Organism: Iris pallida; assembly: GCA_029216955.1. Lineage (NCBI taxonomy): Eukaryota > Viridiplantae > Streptophyta > Magnoliopsida > Asparagales > Iridaceae > Iris > Iris pallida. The sequence goes on from JANAVB010016195.1 coordinate 8,064,593, forward strand.
TGCCGATCAGCTCACTCGGGAAGTCCTCCGTCAGTGCCATAAACGGAGCACCCTGTGTTCCCACATGCCGAGAACCTTTTGGTCTTCTACCCTCCCTTAGCTTTGTTTGTGGCGGTCCCTCCACCCCCTTCGTCCCTTTTGGTGGTATACTTGTACAGGCTTTGTCATTTTGGGTCTTGTATACTTGGACTGGCTTGGTTTTGAGCCTTTTTAATAAATGGTGAGGGTTCCCCTAAAATATATATATATATATATATATATATATATACACACATTCAATATACACATTCAATAATATAAATACTTCTATATATATTATGATAAAATGTAATGACATGCAATAAACATCTCTAACATATAAAAATCTAATATTAAAACATGTATTAAATTATTTATACACAAGTGTCCAATATTGGAGGTTTTCCACATGGACACAAAACACAACAAGGACACTCCTAATGGCTCCAAATGGACACGAAATGGACACAAATGGAGACACAACCATGGAAATCATTCCTATGGGTTCAAAATAATCCTATATACATGTAGGATTAAAATAGAGGGTAGATTTTACCTTCCGGGAGGTAAAATCTAAAGGAACTCCTTCCGATACGGCACCGACACGAAGGGATCTCCAAATGGACACGAACCAAAACCAAATCCTCCCAAACTTGGATAGCACCCTCTCTTCATGGAGTAGAGAAGAAATGAAGAAGATTTGGTGGAAGAAAGGATTGATTTGGAGATGAAATCAATGGAGGTTCCTCTCAAATTTGGGGAAGAACAAGAAAGAAAATTTATGGATAAAACAAATGAGGATGGCTCATCCCTATCTCCTCCTATTGTGGCCGACCAAGAAATGAATAGGTGTCCCCTATTATGTAAAGTCTAAAATACCCCTCATGACTCCTATTGATTTAATTTAAAATTAGGGTTTTGGTCTAGTTTGAGTCTCTAATTAATCCAACCCAGTCATGAATATTTAGTCTAACTATACTAACTTAAATATTGTCATATGTGGGCCATATCTAACTAATGAGTGGGTCCCACTAGAGTCAAAGCTATCCCGGGTCTCCGTTACAAGTCGGATTGAGTTAATATTCGAATCCGACTCAAATAACCCCAAAACAATATCATAAATAATAAAATAAAATCAAACAATTCTAAAATGAAAAAATGACCAAAATACCCCTTTTCTTGAAAACATGGGGTGACAGATTCTGGCACGCGTTTCGGTACAAAACGGGTCCAACGACGGACATTATTTTGATCCAAAATTACGATTTTGCCCCTGTTCCAGAATTGTACTTTTGGACAGGCATTTCTAGACATATCTTATATTCTGAACACGTTCTTGGTGTTTATTTCAGCATCGAGGACGTATACGAGATTTGGCTTTTACTGCTTCACTATTCTGACGGTTCGAGCTATTGGACGTCGCTCTTTTGCACACAACCTCAGGCAAGATACCTTGCCATAATTTTACTGTTTATAAATAGTCTGCATTTTAATTACTGTATATCACTGTGTATTTATTTCTATTTTTTCTAGCTGTACCATTTTTTTTACAGTACCTGATTTTCTGCCTACTCAGTGATATTAGCTTTACTTTCCTTATTATCCTTTGATTGCATATGGACTTAGAGTTAGGGGACTACCATCTGTAGTGTATCGCATATACCTCGACACAGTTGCACCACGAGTATGCGTGAGATGAGTAGCATGTAAAAATCCTTGCGTGTTGGCTGATCACCCGTGCGCATGCGTTAGGTCTAACTTTAATAGAGACATGTTAGGAGACTTAGCAGTTAGTAGAGGTACATGATCGCGGATGCGACCTAGATAGGTGCATCGGGTGGGAAGAACATTTTCTTGTTGTATGGGCTTCTATTACACATTTTCTTGTAACCCGGAAGCTCCTCTGGAGATACGAGTATGATGACCCCCTCAGGTTGGCCACTGTTATTTTTGAACGTCATGCGCTTAGATCACTGGTGCCCAAATAGGGACTATACCAGATCCCATTTACAGCCAGGGCTCATGCGACGAAAGATTTGTTCTTAATTGCATGTTCACTTTAGTATGGTTAGAATGCCTTATTGAAGTCTTGCCACTTACTTTTATTTGTGGCATATTTTATATTCAGTATTTATATGGCATGTTGTTTATTGTATCCTGTTACGTCCCTCTGAGGACCTGGTTATGTCTCCAGGTGTGCGCTTGTGACTTTTGTATGTGTTCTAGCCAAGACCGTTATCTTCTCCATCTCATCGAAGAGGATTGCTCTTGGTTTGTCTCGCCCTTTATTCGATCATTTCCTTGTATTTTTTTTCATTTAAATTAGTTGGTAGTGGATTTGTCTCCGCCCAACTACATGTATAAATGACAAATTCTTGAGTTGACTTATATCACAAAAATGAGATTTAGTATCGTGGTTTACTGTATTTCACATCTTATGTGTACACACGAGGTTTCCAGATATTGGAGTATACTTCGTATGTATGCAGCTGGCATGGATACATACTTAGTCCCAAGTATTTTGGGACTGGGGCGTCATAATGAAACCCTACGAAACTTTGTGTGTGTTGTGTCAGTGAGTACCCCCACGTGACCACCAAATATCATGTTAAAACCTGTCGTGTCCACAGAGAAAATGGACACGGGTAGCAGGACAGTGCATGAGGTCTCGTGCACGTGTCCCCGTGTCCTAAAATAGTGTCTAAAATATCCTAAATTCTACTCAGTCGATTTGAAGTATAACATACACATAATAAGCTTTCCAAAAATATATTTTTTACAGAAATCAGAGAACAAAAGTTTCTAAAAGGCATTTCATCGAACACATTGAATAGCTCTTCGATACTCCTCCGATACACACACCAAATGGATTCGATTTGAACCTAAACTTAGCCTAGGGCTAGGAGGACCCTAAATGAATGCATCCATGGAGAGAAATCTAGAAATTACTAGGTTCAAAGGTTATTACCAATTGAGAGTTAGAATCTCAATAAAAGCTTCTAGATCTAGTCCTCTACCAAGCTCCAATGGTCAAATTTCTCCCTCTATAATAGCTAGCCAATAGAGACCTCTTCTACAGTAGGGGAGTGATTTGCAATTGATTTGGTCCAATTTGGAGTTGATTTGGAGAAAGGGGGTAAATTTGGAAAAGAACACTAAACTAGGGTTTGTAGGTTTAATGAAAGAGGCAAGGGGATATGAACATGTGTTTATATAGGGGTGGGGGTCTCTTGATGGCAGCCAAGATATAATTTTAGGGTTAGGGTTAAGTTTTATAAGGTTTGGAGTCCTCTACATACATAATTCAAGCCTTCCTAATAAAGGGGCTAAGTAAATATCTAGCCTTAAACAAATATCTACCTTTAAACTAATATCAAGATATTCCTAACCTTGTCATGATAGAAGCTTCTAATCTAATATCTAGGCACATAGATAATATCTAGGTTAGGGTAATTCTAGGTTAATCTCTAAAAACACTTAGCACATTATCACTTAATCAATATCATAATTAATTCAAAAGTCACAAAATGACCAAAATACCTTTAGCCTAAAAAGTTGTAATTAGTCATTCTAATCACATGGTTATGTCTCCATGATAATAGTTCGTCTCTAGGCTTAACAATTCTAGGGTTACACTAGTGTTTTCCATAAAAAAATGAAAGACAGGTATTACAGGAACACTGAAATTGATTGCAAACTCGCTTGTACAAAGAAAAGCCTAGATAGAAATCCTAGGAAACAATCTAAGTACAATTGTTTAGTTTTGATTCTGGGGGGTGGCGGTAGAGGCTCGGGAAAGTGCTATCAACTCTGCCTTACTCCTTGGACTATCTAACGCAGTCCTTAGTTCTTGAAGAAATTGCTTTTTTGAAGGTTGTCAGCCTTTTGCAGGGGTGTGGCACCCTACTATTTATAGAAGTATGTATGTTGAGCCACATAGATGGCCTGTGGCCACGTGGCTAATTAGCATGTGAAGATCCGCTCTTTGGCCGCCATCTGTCGATTTGTTGCGATTTTGTTGCAGCAAATCTGGGTAGTTTAAGACTTGGTCAGCCTACCCCGTGTCTTGTCGCAGGAATCATTTTGAGTCGCATGGATCTCTCAATTTTTGACCATGTGGGGCCGTATGTCACGACCCGCTCCCGAATAATCGGACACGAGTCGGACACGTCTAGCCTTCGTCGTTAGACACGACGAAGTAAGTTGTACCAATCTAGAAAAATCTAACCAGATAATCATGAACAAGTATGAAATCACAACATCTATAAACGTATCCCAGAAAGATCACCATAATCCACAAATCCATATATCATAAATGTACTAGTCATCAGGAATGAAATGTACTATAAACACTACAATAATATATAGGAGTAAAACTCAATAGTCTAAACCTGAAGCCTCTAACTAAGTCATGTCTCCATCCTGCTCAGCTAATGTCCCGGGCTTTGGCCCATATGGTAGAATGATATCCTGCAAGTACACCTGCAACATATCCAGTCAGGAGCGGAGCAAAGTACAGTTCTAGGTAATGAACAAGAACATCATGCTATGGAAATGAGTACAAGAGAACATGAACTATAAAGTACAGGAAAGGACATAAAAGTACAAGAAATAAAGTACAGGAAATATAAAGTACATGAATGTAACTATGAACCAGAAGTACAAGACATGACAAGTGCACCATGATTGAAATACAACTAGCTCTTGTGACCGGCTGGGGGTAAGCACATGAAAGTACATGAAAGCACATGAATGGTACGTCTTAGGGCCCGCGTGCACGGTGCGAGGCCTAAGCTATCTACATGAATATAGTAACCGGGGTTTGGTCACATGGCTAGTGTATTTTCCCACCCGACACAAGTAAGTACAAGAACAGGAATACAGGAGTACATGGGTACAGGATATCGTGTCATGACGTGTCACAAGAAAGGTACAAGATATGTAAATGCACAAAACCGTAGAAAAGTACTTGCCTTCCTCCGGTAATCAAGTGTAGAAAGATAGATATCTATAAGTCCTCCTGGAATAAGTACATGTTAGCTTAGGTTCTTCTTAACTATACTAGCCATTTCTTACCCTTATAAATTAGTTTAATGAACTAAGTTTATAAGTCTATATATAGCCATGCTAATGATAGAACTAAAATTAAGATGACTTCGTAATGGAGCACTATATAGATTTTATAACTAAATAACCATACAAAGGAAATGAGTAAAAGATTAGTTGTCAAAACATTTTATCAAAAAAATTAAGTCGAGTATTATTCAATTTAGCCTAACCCAGCGAGATTACATTAAAACCATAGTCCACAACAACAACCCATACTAAACCCAATCTTGGCTCTCCTAAGCTTTTACCATGTTTGCCAACTTCAGACCTATATAGATATGTATACATCCTTTACTGCCATATCACTATCTAGGTCTAAAAATACTTTAAAAAGATTAGATAAATCAACTCTGCCTCCAATATTCAACCCAATTTATACAGGGCCGAACAATATTGCCAAGAATGGACTCAGTTGGTTTAAGCCAACTCTAACAAAATACTAGCATGAAAACAACTCAATCTTAACAATATTTAAAATTATAAACAACTTCATAACCGAGCTCTTCTACTGCTGCTATTTAATACCATTTATAGCCAAACAATAGCATACTCAAACCCCATCCTACTAATACAACCCAAAATCTATATATATCTACTGTACAAAATTATATACAAGATACTCAACCCAGAATACTCATATGCAACAACAGCCTCACTCGAGTCTAAACAGGACCCCAAAGGAAGTCTATACAAAAATATACAAAATCAAAATCAAAAGAAGTATCAAAATAAAATCCCAATCCTGTCAATTGTTATACGCTATTGCTGGCTTACTGCAAAGGACACGAGCGACACCTGGCAGAGGTTGGATAGAACCACGGTTCCCATTCTTCTGAGCTACTGCACATATCCAGTCTCAATCGACTCTTCAAACATGACAACCAGATTCGGACACCATTCTAAACTGGACACGAGCTATAGTCGACACAACTGCAACTTCAATCCAAACCTCGGATACGCACCCAACTCGAACGCGAATCAACACCAATCCAGACACGAACACGACACATGAAACGAACACGGATACAATTGGAATTATGACCAAAACAACTAAGCATCAATTTCAGAAAGGAGTTCGAACAAAAAAATGAATGAAAAAATTACCTGGAGGAATTCTGATGTCGAAATACTGCCATAGAGAGCGGACACCGATTCTTCGTGTCCTAGACTCCTGCTGTACACACACATAAACAAATCCAAGAATACCAAAAACTGGTCATAATCCAATGATGGCTTCCAAAGTCAATTTTGAATTCAGAACCCGACCTTGCAATGCTCTATCAATTCCCAGTTGATTCGACACAATCAACAAGATTAACCGAAATGAAGTGATACCTGGAAAGTAGATCCTCTCCAAACTGATGAGACCAAGAGAAATTTGTGTCCACACTGCAACCCCGAGTTCTATGCAATCTCGATCGCCCCTTGTAGAATCCACGAATCAGCTAAACAACGAATGATCGGTTGATTAGCATAAATTGATTCCAAGAACATCATTCCAGAATTCATCCAATCCGAGGAAGAAGAGAATCAATTAGAAAAGGAAATAAAATCATTCGTACGAATTGAAGTAATCCATAGAAGATCGAGTGGCTTACCAAATGGAAGTCGACCGAGTAAGGAAAATGATGAACTCAACCAGTAATTGATAGATCCTCGCATCGTCGACTCAAATCACCAGGGAAGGAGGTCTGCAACCATCACCGCTCGTCGTGGGAGAATCGCTGAGCCAAGCGACCCGCACGCCGTGCACCGCCGAGGGAGAATGACGTTCAGTCGTCGGCAAGAAATCGCCTCGCCGTAGAGATGCGCCGTCATGGAGAAGGACAACTCGTTGTCGAGTAGATCTCCTCGTCGTGGTCGCCAACCTTCAGGCGTCGGTGGAAGTCTGCACTCGCCGAGGCTCGCTACTCGGAACTGTCGAGAGATGAAATTGTCGCTAGTCGAGAAGCTCGACCTCATCGTGGGACGCTATTGCCGAGTCTGGCCGGCGGGATGGTGGCTCTCTTCGTGGCTCAGTTGCTGGTCGGCGTACGAGTCGCCGTCGTGGCCATCGCCACCGGCCAGAGAGGAAGTTAGGTCGGAAAAAATTAGGGTTTGGCCACCAAAATTTGGGGAAGGAGTTTCCCGGAAGAGAATCGAGAGGAATGAGACTGAGCTGAGCTCTTTCCCTCTCCTCAGTCGGTTAAAAGAAAATAAATGCAATTTTGCACAAACCCTCCCCCCCCGCTCTGAAAATATTTTGTATAGGTCCTTTTGTTAAAGAATTTTTTTTAGAAAAACCCTTCTTCTTTTCACTATTTCAGAAATTAGTTAAAATCAGATAGAAAAATCACATGGTGGGTACAACAAACTTTTAAATTTTTAAAAATAATTCCTGGCCTACAAATTTCCCTCCAAAAGCATAAATCAAAATATTTATCATTTAAAACTAGGCTTATTATTATTAGAAAAATATTAATTCTCTAAAAGAATGAAAGTGGAGTTACAAATCTCTCCCCCTTAAACAATTTTGTCCTCGAAATTCGAAGACCCACCAAGTAAATCTCAAAACCGCAAAAGATTTAAACACCAGTCATTTATTGAACATAGAATCTTTGAACACAAGTATACAATCAGGCAAACAAGCTAGGATAACGCTCTCGCATCTCGTCTTTGTGCTCCTACGTGGACTCTCTCGGAGAGTGGTGTCTCCACATGATTCGAAAAAGCGGTATAGTCTGGTTCTGCAGGCGCTTCTCCCTCCGATCAAGGATCTCCACTGGCTGCTCCTCGTAGGTCAAGCTCGGACCCACCTCTAGCTCTGAATAGTCCATCATATGCCTCGAATCTGGAATATAGCATCGAAGCTGGGACACGTAGAAAACGTCGTGTACTCCCTCCAAGCTAGCTGGAAGCGCTAGTCGATATGCTCCCCTCGCCAATCTGTGCCATCACGTCGAAAGGCCCGATGAATCTCGGACTAAGCTTCCTACCTCTGCCAAAACGAATAGTGCCTCTGGTCGGGGAGATTCTTCAGGAACACTCTGCTTCCAACTGCGAACTCCGGTGGCCATCTGCTGTTGTCCGCCTAGTGCTTCTGTCGATCCATGACGCTTTGAGCCTTGAGACCAAGTACACACAAGAAGTTGGAATAATACGATCAATGATCAAGAATCAAATAAGCACGCGATAGAATGAAGTTCCAATTACAACTTAGAGGAGCAAAATCATGAAGACACAACTATTAAGTACGATAAAAAAATCGATATTTTAACACAAGTGGACTAGGACAAGATAGGAAAATCATAGTCAGATAGTCATGATTTAAGGTCGAAGTTTAGACAAGACACAAACGAAGTATGGAAACAAACTCTGGCAATGTATAATTTTGAGGAATTCAATGATCTAACGATAAATGCTAAAAGGAAGTTAGCAAGGGTTGATTGAGAAAATGTACGAAATACTCAGGAGATACGGTATCAAATCAGGATAAACGTGTAAAGGATTTGTGATTCTCGAAAACCTATAATCATAGGAAAGGAACATAGTTTCTATAGTATCTGGAAACATATAGATATTTGAAATCACTTTACTCAGAATCCCTACCCCGCCAGGGTATACCTGGCTGCAGTGATCTTCGGCTCCGTGACTCAAATAACGATATGTTACCGAATATCCTATGCACTATATCTATTTTCCAACAATCATCAATGAAGCAACCCAAAAGATCATGACATGAAGAATTTAGTACAAGTCTCCATAATACTCGAAATTTATGAATGTCTGAAATCACTTCAACTTCGAGTTCCTGCCCCGCCAGTGCGCTGCTGGCTGCAGTGAACTTTCGGTCTCCGCAATCCAGATAATGGCTGCAGCGCGCAACTGTCACGCCCTAGTAGGTCATCGAATAGTCTTTCAACTTTATCCTTAGAAAATTTTAAGGAATCAAAATGAGTTTCAATAGTCCAAGTCAAGAAGATGGTGAGGTTATCTGACTATTAGAATACTAGGGTTTATTTGGTACTAAGAGACGTCAAAGGATCCAATCAGTGAGTATAAAAGGCAACCAGGGAGATTTAAAATTTCAGACAGGGAGCAAAGTTTCAAATTATGACAAAATTTCGACTGATATCTGGAATGGTAACAAGATTCCATATATGGAACATTATTTTAAAGGGATAATAGAGTCTCGAAGGATGAACTGAAGCAAGGTATCAGATAGGAGACAAGTTTCAAAATACAAAATAAATCCCATACTGAAAACAAGTTTCAATAAAATCTCGAATAACAATGAAATCCCTAGCAAAAACTTGAATTGAAAACAAATTCTCCAATAAGGTACACAATAAAAAGTAGAAAATCAAGTATCAACAAAGTCGTGAATAACGAACAAATTCTCGAATAGAAAATCTCAACGACGAAACAAGATTTTGAATAGGGAACACGGTCTCAACGAGTCGCGAGTAGGAACTGAAGTTTTAAAGTCTGGAAAATCTTGAATATGAGACTAAATCACGAACAAAACAAAGTCTCATAAATAGGAAACATGATCTTAAAATCTCAAATGGAATCAAGTTACGAAATAGGAAAAGAGAATCACTGGATGAATAGGAAACAATTATCCATGAAACAAGTGATACCTCAAATAGGGGACAAGATTAAAATAAACTGGTGATCAGAACAATTTCTCAAACAGAAAATAAGTCATGAATAAGAAAAGAAATCTCATATAGGAACATGCCAAGTCCTCAGATTTGAAAGGAAATTTTCAAAGGATGTCTTGAATGGTGAATAGAAGCAAATATTGAATAAAATCAAATTCCAACAAACCCCGAATTGAAAACTGAACCTCGGGGAGAAAATAAAATTTACAAATTGTAACTAGTTCTGAATAGGAAACAAAATTCCTGAGTAGAATCTCAAAAAGAAAGCAGGGTTACGAAGAGTGGATGGAGGAGTATCAATCAATGAATAGGAAACAATTTCTTAAAATAAGTTTCGAATATCCACCAAGGTTCCAAAGTAGAAAACAAGAAGTTTCAAGAAATGGTCTAGATGCTAAAAGAAATTTAAGGAAAGACTGGATTGCTAATCAAGATACATGGTTTTTCCAACCATGCAAAAGAAATCTTCTGTCTTCATTCTATCTTCAGTATTCCTCCGGGACTGGTATCTTCAACCTTCTTCGACTGTCCTGATGTAGACTGGTCCATGCGGTAGTGCTCTATGTGATTGCAGAATCTAGAGAGGTTGGTTCCCTTGCTGTAGTCCTGATGCTCCTGGTGCTTGTCCTTGGACGGTGCGATCAACGACCTCTGGGCAATCCTTGACTTGATGGGCAAACGATCCTTAGAACAAGTATAGCCTCCGTCTTTTGCGGCACTCCTCGAAGCGATGTCCTGGATGGCGGCAGAAAGCACCATTGGTTATTGTCTGAATCTGATGATGCGACTAAAGAAGCGATGTCTGAGTATGGCAACGCTTTGCGGGTTCAGGGTAGTTGCTGTCTTCGTCATAAGTCTTCATGTCTCTCATGTGCTTCAGCTTTCCGTCGCTTCCTATTGTCTGTGCTACATTCTGGATCTCCTGGCTGGTGGCTCCAATCTCCAGATGGGTCGGGTCCTCAGAAACTTGGATGATCTTCAGTGGCAGCTCCAGGTCCTCGATCTGCTCCTCGATGTAAAATATGCGCTCAGTGTCGGAGAAACCTAAAGATCCGAGAGTCTGGAAATCAGAAGTCCTTCTTGGCTCGGAGAGTGTGTACACAAGTCTGGCTTGGAAAAGGATGGCATGCTCTCTCTGGTTGTCAAGTAACTCTTCAAACATCTCCATCAACTATGTACTACCCATGGGGATAATAGAGTGATAGAAGGTAGTGGAAGCTCGAAACCCTCTAGTGTAGGTGGATCGACTGTTCCGGTGTCGCGTGCTTTTGAACTATCTGAAAAATAAAAAACTGTTAAAATGTCATAATTCTAAAAACAACAAGTGTTTATTGATATCAATATACCTGATATACCAGATATACCCTTATTTTCCATTTTTCCTATACGGTGATCAAGTTTCCCTAGTATAATCAAGTCCCCCAATAGTACGCTAAGACCTAGGTACCATTAGAATAGACCTGCATGGGCCACCACTAAAAATATGTCACGACCCGCTCCCGAATAATCGAACATGAGTCGGACACGCCCAGCCTTCGTCGTTAGACACGACGAAGTAAGCTCTACCAATCTAGGGAAATCTAACCAGATAATCATGAACAAGTATGAAATCACAGCATCTATGAACGTATCCCAGAAAGATCACCATAATCTACAAATTCATATATCATAAATGTACTAGTCATCAGGAATGAAAAGAACTAAGAACTCTAAAACAATATCTAGGAGTAAAGCTCAACAGTCTAAACCTGAAGCCTCTAGCTAAGTCATGTCTCCATCCTGCTCATCTAAAATCCCGGGCTCTGGCCCATATGGTAGAATGATATCCTGTAAGTACACCTGCAATATATCCAGTCAGGAGCGGAGCAAAGTACAGTTCTAGATAATTAACAAGAATATCATACTACGAAAATGAGTACAGGAGACCATGAACTATAAAGTACAGGAAAGAACATAAAAGTACAGGAATGAAAGTACATGAAATAAATACAAGAAATATAAAGTACAGGAATGTAACTATGAACCAGAAGTACAAGACATAACAAGTACACCATGTTTGAAATACAACTAGCTAATGTGACCGGCTAGAGGTAAGCACATGAAAGCACATGAATGGTACGGCTTAGGGCCCGCGTGCACGGTACGAGGCCTAAGTTATCTACATGAATATAGTAACCGGGGTTTGGTCACATGGCTAGTGTATTTCCCCACCCGACACAAGTAAGTACAAGAACAGGAATATATGAGTACATGGGTATAGGATATCATGTTATGATGTGTCACAAGAAAGGTACAAGATATGTAAATGCACAAAACTGTAGAAAAGTACTTGCCTTGCTCCGGATAATTACGGGTAGGAAGATAGATGTCTATAAGTCCTCCTGGAATAAGTATAAGTTAGGTTAGGTTCTTCTTAACTATACTAGCCATTTCTTACCCTTATAAATTAGTTTAAAGAACTAAGTCTATATATAGCCATGATAATGATAGAACTAAAATTAAGATGACTTCGTAATGGAATACTATATAGATTTTATAACGAAATAATCGTACAAAGGAAATGAGTAAAAGATTAGTTGTCAAAACATTTTATCAAGAAAATTAAGTCGAGTATTATTCAATTTAGCCCAACCCAGCGAGATTACACTAAAACATAGTCCACAATAACAACCCATAGTAAACCCAATCATGGCTCTCCTAAGCTTTTACCATGTTTGCCAACTTCAGACTATATAGATATGTATACATCCTTTACTGCCATATCACTATCTAGGTCTAAAAATACTTTAAAAATATTAGATAAATCAACTCTGCCTCCAATATTCAACCTAATTTATACAGGAACGAACAATATTTCCAAGAATGGACTCAGTTGGTTTAAGCCAACTCTAACAAAACACTAGCATGAAATCAACTTAATCTTAACAATATTTAAAATTATAAACAACTTCATAACCGAGCTCTTCTACTGCTGCTATTTAATACCATATATAGCCAAACAATAGCATAATCAAACCCCATCCAAGTAGTACAACCCAAACTCAATATATATCTGCTGTACAAAATTGTATACAAGATACTCAACCAAGAATACTCATCTGCAACAACAGCCTCACTCGAGTCTAAATAGGACCCCAAAGGAAGTCTATACAAAAATATACAAAATTAAAATCAAAAGAAGTACCAAAACCAAATCCCAATCCTGTCAACTGTTGTACGCTATTGCTGGCTTACTACAAAGGACACGAGCGACACCAGGCAGAGGTCGAATATGATCACAGTTTCCATTCTTCTGAGCTACTACACATATCTAGTCTTAATCGACTCTTCAAACATGACAACCAGATTCGGATACCATTCAGAACTGGAAACGAGCTATAGCCGACACAGTTGCACGTTCAATCCAAACCTCGGATACGCACCCAACTCGAACACGAATCAACACCAATCCCGACACAAACATGACACATGAAACGAACACGGATACAATTGGAATTATGACCGAAACAACTAAGCATCAATTTCAGAAAGGAGTTCGAACAAAACAAAATGAATGGAAGAATTACCTGGAGGAATTTTGATGTCGAAATACTGCCATAGAGAGCGGACATCGATTCTTCGTGTCCTAGACTCCTGCTGTACACACACATAAACAAATCCAAGAATACCAAAAACTGATCAGAATCCAGTGATGGTTTCCAAAGTCAATTCAGACTTCAGAACCCGACCTTGTAATGCTCTCTCAATTCCTATTTGATTCGACACAATCAACAAGATTAACCGAAATGAAGTAATACCTGGAAAGTAGATCCTCTCCAAACTGATGAGTGCAAGAGAAATTTATGTCCACACTGTAACCTCGAGTTCTATGCAATCTCGATCGCCCCTTGTAGAATCTACGAATCAGCTAAACAATGAATGATCGGTTGATTTGCACAAACTGATTCTAAGAACATCATTCCAGAATTCATTCGATCCGAGGAAGAAGAGAATCAATTAGAAAAGAAAATCAAATCATTCGTACGAATTGAAGCAATCCATAGAAGATCGAGTGTCTTACCAAATGGGAGTTGACTGAGTAAGGAAAATGACGAACTCAACGAGTAATTGATAGATCCTCGCATCGTCGACTCAAATCACCAGAGAAGGAGGTCTGCAACCGTCACCGCTCGCCGTGGGAGAATCGCTGAGATAAGCGACCCGCACACCGTGCACCGCCGAGAAAGAATGACGTTCAGTCGTCGGCGATAAATTGCCTCGTCGTAGAGATGCGCCACCATGGAGAAGGATAACTCGCTGTCGAGTAGATCTCCTCGTCGTGGTCGCCAACCTTCAGACATCGGTGGAAGTCTGCACTCACCGAGGCTCGCTGATCGAAACTGTCGAGAGATGAAATCGTCGCTCGTCGAGAAGATCGGCCTCATCATGGGACGCTGCTGCCGTGTCTGGCCGCCGGGATGGTGGCTATCTTCGTGGCTCAGTTGCTGGTCGGCGCACGAGTCACCGTCGTGGCCATCGCCACCGGCCGGAGAGGAAGTTAGGTCGGAAAGAATTAGTGTTTGGACACCAAAATTTGGGAAAGGAGTTTCCCGAAAGAGAATCGAGAGGAATGAGACTGAGCTGAGCTCTTTCTCTCTCCTCAGTCGGTTAAAAGAAAATAAATACAATTTTGCACAAAACCCCCCCGCTCTGAAAACTTTTTGTATAGGTCCTTTTTGTTAAAGAATTTTTTTAGAAATACCCTTCTCCTTTTCACTATTTCAGAAATTGGTTAAAATTAGATAGAAAAATCACATGGTGGGCCCTAAAGTTTGTTACAACAAACTTTTAAATTTTTAAAAATAATTCCTGGCCTACAAATTTCCCTCCAAAAGCATAAATCAAAATATTTATCATTTAAAACTAGATTTATTATTATTAGAAAAATATTAATTCTCTAAAAATAGGAAAGCGGAGTTACACCGCATGAGACTCATGCGACTTAAGTCACAAACTTCCTTAGCCCACATATAGCTTAAGGATTTAAGCCGCATAGATTATGTATTTTGGCCACATAGAGCTCATGCGGCTTGGATCACAATCGCCCTTGGCCGTATGAAGTTCGGAGACTTTGGGGCCGCATATGTTTGAACCGCATAAGGCTCATGCGGCTTAGGTGACACTCCTTCTGGCCGCATGAAAGCGTATCAACCCTGCTTTTGGTGACGTCTCACGTCTTACTTTTTTGTCAAAGTGTCAAAGCTATTATTTTTGTCAGTTTTGACAGAACTTGTCAGCTTTATCAGACGAACTGATCCTCTTGATCGTATATCTTTCTTCTGCAGCTGGTTGTCGACGGGCCGCATAAGGCATTGAATCTGTCATACGGCTTTCCTTTATGCGGTCCTGTTTGGCCCAAAGTATATATGCCATAATTTGTGATCCGCATGAACCCTATATTTTCTATGCTTCTATAAGATCCCCTTCAAAGTTTTCAAATTGCAAATTTGGAATACTTTGAATAAGAAGCATGGAGATATGTCAAGCCATAGGGAGTCTTCAAGTCACAAGGAATTATCGAGCCCCAGAGAGATCTCAAGCCGTAGGGAAATCTTGATCCGTAGGAAAATCTTGAGCCGCAGGGAGACCCCATCAACCTGCCAACTATCACTGCTGTATTTTAATTTTTTGATTCGGTTGTGTATCTCTTTTCGAGATAAAGCTGACTGTTACTAGGGATAAAGTCCCCAAATGTCAACCTTCTCTTTAATGATCTCGAGAATCGAAGAGGCGCTCTTCAAGATAAAGTTGACGGTTATTTAGGGATAAAGTCCCCAAACATCGTTATTATCTTTAATGATCTCGAGAATCGAAGAGGCACTTTTTAGCAACTCTATAAATATGGGTCATTCGGAGAGAGATTTTCCTTCTTCTCCTTCGACTTTATCATACTTTCTGCTATGGCTCCAAAGGCTTCCAAGTCGACTGGTGCGATGGCCGAAGGGAGAGGACCTGCCTCTCCGTCGAGAGCAGCATACGCTGCTTCCATTCATCCCGACGTGTAACCCCCTCTCAAGAGTAAGGACGGTGGGAAGACGATGACTAAATTTGAATGGCCATGTCGCATATTTCATGCGCGAGCCTATCATATACTGCCTCTGTGCTTTAAGCCTGGTCGATGCATGCCCTATCTAATTTGGACCGCATGTGGTTCTGTATGATAGGGCCGCATGGGCTTGGCCACATAACCGCTGCTCATTCGAATTTGAACCGCATAAGTGCCTCGAGATTTGATCCGCATGAACACTTCATGACTGAGCCTCATAAGTGCCTCATGATTGTGCCGCATGAGCACTTTATGATCGGGCCGTATGAATACTGTATGACTTGGCCGCATAATTGCCTCATGACGGCGCCGCATAAGTACTTTATAACTGGATCGCATGAGTTTTTCATGACTAAGCCTCATAAGTGCCTCATAATTGAGCCGCATAAACATTTCATGACTGGGCCGCATAAGTGCTTCATGACTGAGCTGCATGAGTACTTCGTGAAGCCGGCCTCATGACTAGGGGCTGCATGAGTTGCATAAACTGCATAAATGCCTCATGACTGAGCCGCATGAGCACTCCATGACTGAACCGCCTAAGTGTCTCATGCATGAACTGCATGAGTTCTGTTAGGCCGCATAGCTAAGAAAAAGAGTCCTTTATTTTTATATGACTATCTTCTTTCTTTGACTTTTGTAGCATCCGCGCCAAAGGCTAAAATTATTGTGAAGGAGGGGATGCTACCCTCTTTCATCAAACAAGAGCCACCGTTTGTTAAAGAGGAGGTGATACCAAAAGTTGAGGTAAAATAATAACTAGCGTCCACAGGGGAGGGAATCACTCCCAAGATTGAGGCTGCTGTGAAG
Organism: Iris pallida; assembly: GCA_029216955.1. Lineage (NCBI taxonomy): Eukaryota > Viridiplantae > Streptophyta > Magnoliopsida > Asparagales > Iridaceae > Iris > Iris pallida. Next base: position 8,081,261 of record JANAVB010016195.1, read on the forward strand.
TAGGAACCCAAGTCCGAGGGTAGCAGCACTGGGAGTTCTGCCCCCCTTGCTTCCGTCGAAGACCTTAATCAAATAGATCTTTCATATACGAAATGGCTGAGAGAATGGTATATGCCTCAACGCAAGTATGATCCTTGACTGTAGGGATCCGTGGGATGCCATGTAATTGTTGTTTCCAGGAATATGACAAATAAGCGTTCGTATTTGTCTTTGTGTTTCTACCTGTCTTTAGCTGTAGTCATGCTTTACTTCTTTTGGATACCAGTATAATCCTCTACTGAAGGTATAGTCCTATAAATGTAACTGATTTTGAATAAGCAGAGTATGTTCACTCCATTTTATTTGAGGTATTTTGTGGTGCTTGTACTAGAGGGCCTAATACAGCATTTGTGTTTTTGATAAAGGACATCCCACTGGAGGATTTTTGTGGACCTATTACCTTTTTGTTTATCTGGAAATGCGAGCAAATAGATTTAAATAATATTTTGTGGACCTACTACTCTTTGGTAAACCAATGGTGCGAGTAATAGATTAGGATAACTTTTATAGACTTATTACCATTTTTTGTGTATTGGCGATGCGAGTACTGATAATAAGTGGAGAGGAAACCAACATATTTACTCAGAGGTAATAAGAAAGTGGTAGATATGGGTCAAAACAGAACCTTCCTACTCAGAGGTAATGAGGACATGGTAGGAGTATATAGAGGTACACAGAACAACTCAGAGGTGCTATCAACGTGGAAGTTCTATGCATTAGGTGATTTGTTTTTGATGGATGGGAAAATAACTCAGAGGTAATATAGACATGGTTATTTTTTCCATTGGAGAATTTTGTGGACCTATTACCCTTTTTGTGCACTGATGGTGCGAGTAACATATTAGGACAAGTTTTATGGACCTAGTACCCTTCTGCGCACTGGTGGTGCGGGTAATAGATTTTGAGGCAAACTCTGGTAGAGAAAAGCATTTAATGTAGAAGTTCATAGATATGACTAGGAGATGAGATATGAATCCATCCGGAGCAGTCAGAGAGTAAGTTCAGTGGTACCTGAGGGTATATAACTCAATAATCTAGGAAATTTGAGGTCAGAGTGTAAGTTCAGCGATACCAGGGTACATAACTCACAATCTGAGTGATAGTTGGAAGATGTTGTTTAGACATAATATTTCTTGAGGAACTTGCCATTGATGGGCATCATGAGCAAGTCTCTATTTTGTTTTATGAGACGGTATGCGCCGTTGGAGAATATGGTCTCGATGATGAACGGACCCTCCCATTTAGGCTAGAATTTGTCGGGGGTCTTGTGAGTCATGACCATTGGTCTGCGAATGGCCAAGACGAGATCGCCGACTTAGAATATTCTATGTTTGACTTTCTTGTTGAAAGCCCGAAAGATGTGCGCTTGGTAGAGCACTATGCTTTGTTAAGCTTGTAAACGCTTCTCATCTAATGCTTCCAACTCTTGTAGCCGTCGGCGATAGTAATCGTCCGACGTTAAGCGGTAAGTAAGGGCCACTCGAAGTTAGGGGATCTGAGTCTCCAATGGGAGGACTGCCTCGCTCCCGTAAACCAAAGAGAACGGTGTATTTCCTATAGACGTCCGAATTGTGGTGCGATATGCCCATAAGCACTCGCCAAGCTTTTCATTCCAGTCACGTTTGTTTGTAGACACGAACTTTTTGAGGAGCTTGATTATGGTTTTGTTGAAAGCTTCAGCCAGACCGTTAGCCGATGGGTTATATGCTGTCGAGGCCATGTTCTGAATCTGATTCTTGTCACAAAATTGATAGAAAGCATAGCTTGCGAACTACGGACCATTGTCGTAAATAATCCTTCGGGGCAGTCCAAAACGGTAGATAATGTGATGTTTTATGAAGCTAATCACGTTCGATGTCTTATCCTCTGCCAGCGGAACAGCTTTCTCCTATTTGGAGAAGTAATCGGAGATTGCAAGTATGAACCGATGCCCTCTAGACGACGGCAGGGTAATTGGCCCAATGATTTCCATTCTCCATGCTTCAAATGGCCAAGAGGCCACTGTCGGATGCAAGAATTCAGATGGCAGATGTATGAAATCTGCATGGATCTGGCAAGCCTTGTACTTCTTTGCATAATCGACTGCATCTGTTACCATTGTGGGCCAGTAATAACCCATTCAACGGAGACGATCTTGCAATTTTGGGCCAAGTTGGTGAGCCCCACAAGTGTCGTCATGAGCTTCGCGTAAGGATTCTTTGGCTTCTGCATTTGATAGGCATCTTAATAGTAGTCCATCGTAGGATCGTCGATATAACATTTTTGTCTCCGTATCATAGAAGAATCTGAGGGAGCGTCTTCTGATTGAAGTTGCTTCCTTCACACTCTCCGACAGAATTCCATAGACTGCAAAGTCGATGAGCGGGCGTCTCCAGTCTTGTATGTCGTTGGTTATCTGGGTGGAGTAACTCGTATCCAGTTAAAGATTGTTCCTGGGACAGACCAGCTCATGGCCTATTATGTCGACTAGATGATGAGTATCATTTGGAAGTGCCAAGGAAGCAGCGAGACCTGCTAGGGTATCGGCTTCGATGTTCTGGAGCCTAGGAACGTGCTCTATAAAGAATCCTTCTAAGGTCATAATGTGGCAATCGCTGTTTGATAATAGGAAATCAGGTCCTCATTACGAACCTCGTATGAACCTTGGATTTGGTTAACAACCGACTACGAGTCACCATATGCTTCCAGGTACCTGATCCCAACTTCTTTTGCGAGTTGGAGTCCGATGACTAGAGCGTTATATTCGGTTACGTTGTTTGAACAAGGTTCTGTAAGAGAATATGCTCGATTGACCACCAACCCAGAGAGGGAAATTAATACTACCCCAACTCCGGCGATGATATCACCTTGTGGCCCCGTTCTTGAAGCACCGTCAAAGAACATTCGCCAAATGGCGTCATGCGAAGTCATGTTCGAGGCGACGACTTCGTCGGGAATTTTTTCATAGATTCTGGCTGTTTCTGAGCCTGGATGGGCTGCTAAGAAGTCAGCCAGGGCTTGACCTTTGATAGCCTTTTGTGGAACAAAAACTATGTTGTATGGGGATAATAGTATCACCCAGGTAGATAGACGAGAACTGAGTGCATCTGTCTTAGTCATGAGAACCCTGAGAGGATTAACTCGTGAAACAATATGGATGGTCTGCCCTGTCACATAGTGTCGTGTTTTCTGAATGGCGAACACTAAGGCAAGACACTCCTTCTCCACGGTGGTATACCTATGTTCCTGTCCTACCATCATCCGGCTGAGATAGTAAATGGCTTGTTCATGTCCCGCATTATTATTCTGTGCTAGCAAAGCACCGAGGGAGTGTTCCATTGCCCGTACATAGAACAGAAAGGGCTTTCCGACGACCGAGGCTACCAGAACTGGCAGATTCGTTAGGTACTCCTTAATATCATCGAAGGCATGCTGACATTCCTCGTTCCATATGAAAAAGGCACCTTTTCTCATGAGTTGAGTGAAGGGTTGACATCGCCCTGAGAGGTTAGATATAAACCTTCTGATATAGGCTAGTCTTCCCTAAGGCCGTAGAGTTCACAGAGGTTCCTTGGTGGACTCATCTCCAGGATTGCTTTTGTTTTGTCGGAATCTATGTGAATGCCCCGGGAAGTAATAACAAAGCCCAAGAACTTTCTGCTGGATACCCCCAGGAAAGACTTGGTGGGATTCATCTTCAGGTTGTGTGCTCGCATGAGGTCGAACACTGTTCTCAAATCATGTAAGTGATCATTTTTGGAGCGGCTCTTGACGACGATGTCATCAATGTAACACTCTACCATCTTGTGCCAATGATCTCTGAAGATGACACTCATAGGCCGTTGATATATAGCACCGACGTTCTTCAGGCCAAAGGGCATGACCGTATAACAATATACGTCGATCGGTGTTCGGAATGATGTATGCTTCTCGTCATCAGGAGATATTTTGATCTAATTGTATCCTGAAAAGCCATCTATAAAGGATATGCGCTTGAGGCCACATGTATTATCGATCATTATGTCGATGATCGGAAGAGGGAATTTATCCTTAGGGCATGCTGCATTCATATTGCGAAAATCGATGCAAATTCGGATCTTTTCGTTCTTTTTTATGACTGGTAGTACGTTGGCTGCCCAGTCTGGGTGCTGCTCTTCACGGATGAAACCACTAGCTATAAGCATGTTTACTTCCATTTTAATAGAATTCATGATGTCTGGGCAAAACTGCCGCTGCTGTTGTTTGACTGGTTTTGCGTCCGGATAAACATTGAGCTTATGAAGTACGATCTCGGGGTTTAGCCCTGGCATGTCTTCATAGCTCCAGGCAAAGACGTCGATGTATTCTATGACGAGTTGTAACAATGACACCCGCTCGCCGTCGGTCAGACTTTTACTGACGAAGATTGGCTTTGGAGAGGATTCATCGCCGAGGTTAACTTGTATAACCTCGTCCTCAGTAGGAGGATCACGAAGTTCAAAATGTTTCTTCCATTGTGCATTTAGTTGCTGGACCCACGGCTCCAACTCAAGTGGTTCAAGTAGATCTTCGTCTTCCTCTTTGATATCAGTGGATGTCATATTGACAGATAATGTCTGTCTAAATATATCTCCAATACTGCTATCAGAGTCGTAAATGGGTGACTCGGACGAATGAGAGTGCCACTTACATTCTTCGTCGAAACTTTCGAGCATTGTTGGTGGTATAACATACCCGAGGCCGCGTCTGGATTTGTGATAATGGTCCTGAGGTTTCCCTGCGGTGTCGACAGCTACAGAGACAATCGTCGACTACTGCTGTGATTCAGACCCGGGGTAGCCTCCATATTGTACCCCTACTTTTGCATGAAGTACTTGGCTTGAGGACTATACAGGTAGAGCGGTAATCTTCCAGTGTCGAGTCCGAGATCGGACTCTTGTGGCGTGAAAGATTAAGGACCTTCATTTCGGCCAAAGATGATCGTGTGATCTCATCCTCTTCTGTCTGGGACCAGGAAGTAAGTGCCTTTAATGGGAGCAAGTTGATTTGGATATGAACGGTTGTCACGCATGTGTACAAGCTAACGTCTAGACAGTCCCGTGCATCATATATTAGATTAGGCTTATCATACTCAGAATAGTCTAACGGCAGCCTCTTATTGATGAAATAAGGAATTTTGTCCACAAGGATTACATCATCAGGAGAGGGGCTATCCACCTGTGCAACCAAGTATTTGGCGAGTTCTTCGTCCTCTTCAGCTACCCCCTGCGAGCTTAGAGGTCGGGATGTTGTCTTGGGCAACTTGACCACCAAGGGTTCAGCTTGAGGTATTGACTTGTCTGAGAGTGTTGGATCGACACTTGGTTGCCGGCTCGTCTTGGGAAGACGGATGACAATTGGCTCGCCAAGGGACTTTGTGTATTTCGGTTGCCTTTGACTAGATTTTGGTAATCGGATTACCATCGGTGTTACATAGGGCCTTGCATCTTCCTGTTGCCTTTGATTAAATTTTGGTAGTCGGATCACCATTGGCCCTATGACGGGTTTTGGCGCCTGGCTGGATCTCGGGAGACGGATGACCATTGGTTCCAGCTGCGTAGGTGAGGCAGGAGAACCAAGCACCTCTTTATGCAAGGTTACAATGAAGGGTGCGACCTTGCCTGGTTTGCGGGCTTGGAGACGAATTTTCAAGGGTTCTTCTGGCCCTGTGATGGCCTCCAGTTCGTCAGTTATATGTTTTCTGGATTCGTCATATAGACAAGCCTTCGAAGAGTAATAAGATTCAATCCCTTTGAAAGGATCGATGTCGGCGAATTCAGTTTTTACGAAGCCGTGCTTACTGACATACTTGAAACACTGGTGAAGGGTGGATGGCACGATCATATAGTCATGCATCCACGGACGTCCCAGGAGGATGTAATAGGAGGTGTCTGCATCTATGACGTAGCAGGTAACCTCCGTCTTCAGGTCACCAATCTAACATTTCAATCGGTTCTTTCCTAGGGGATAGCTCCATTCCGAGTTAAAACCGCTAATGGCAGTGTTGGTCGCCGCTAGCCGATGCATAGGGATGCCAAGAAATTAGGGCAAGCTTTTCGGGATGATACTTATTGACGAGCCAGGGTCGATACGCATCTGATCCACCTTGATATCGCCTATGTATCCAGTATAGTACAAGAGGCGATCATGCAAATTGGACTTGATCAACATGTCATGTGGAGTAAATATGATGTTGGGCATTGCATCTGTGCTATCGCTGCCCCGTAGATCTGCCGGCGGGTCTTCCCCTGGAGGCTTTACCTGAGCTAAGTAGGCGTCAGCATTTTGGAGTGCTTCACTTAATGCGACACGAAGATCCTTAGAGAGCCTGATAAGCTCGTATAATGACAACTTTGATGGCATATTAGCCAATTGTGCTAATATGTCAAAGTTGTATGGTCTCTCCAGTCCCTGAGGTACATCATTACGGAGCAGTCTGTCGAAGCAGGTTTTCTTTGGCTTGGACTTATCCGCCAGTGGAGGCTGAGATGGCCTTGGAATATCAGAGGGAGGCAACGTTGTTGGCTGAGGATCTTCGACTGAACTATCCTGCACGGGCTAGACTTGTGCTTCCGACCGGGTAACAATGGCTGCAGCTTCCTCAGCCTCGGCTAAAATTGTATGGCAGGATTTAGACTTCTTGTCCTTTTTTTTGTTGGTAGGAGATGACACCTCCCGGATAACTTTGGGCACTAAGTCTGGATGCACCCACATGTTCTCTGCTCGCGATGTGGTGAGAGGTACCAATCCAGATGTCTGGCTCCGGACGGGTGGAAGATTAGTAACCTCTATCGTTGCCCGAGGGACAGGTACTATCCCGTTTGGAGTGCTTGTTGGAGGAAAGTCACCGAACTGAATTGACACCATGTTTGTCGCCACGGTAACCTCTTCAAAGTCTATCGACAGAGCTTTGGAGGCGATAAGACTCTGAATGTAGCGCTTTAATTGGAAGCAGTCATGAGTGGAATGATGGACATAGCGGTGGAAGTAACAATATTTTGGGTCCTCTATTTCTGCCGCTCGAAACTCGCGTCTTGGTGGAGGGAGCTGGATCCTACCCCCTTGCAAGAGCATATCGAAGATAGGTTTGACATGACTATCTTCAAATGAGTAATTCACCTTGGACCACTGACCTTCTGCCTATTTTTGTTCGGGCTTCTGGGTTGTATCAGCGACCGTGGCCTGTTTGCCCTTATTGTCCCGGTTGGAGGTGGCGCCACGGTTGTTGTTGCTAGGGGTGGAACCAGGACGTCTGCACTTATCCTCTCCTTCTGGGATGTGTAATCCCAATTGGCGAGCCTTCTTCAATTTTGCCTCTGTATTGGTAGCACTTATAATGAAGGTCGTCCAATCCCAGAACTGATCGTCACCCATCTAGAGGCTAATTGCGGGGAGCAACTTCTTCTAGCAAATTTCAATCAAGGAGCTCTCGGAATTGCGTTGGGGCAATCTCATTGCATTTTGGCAGAACCGCTCGATATAGTTCCTTGTTAGCTCCCTCTCTCCCTGAACGACGTCCATGAGAGATGACATCGTTACATCATGTCCCACTTTGTAGAATCTTTACAGGAACATGTGCTTGAAGCCGTCGAAAGAATGGATGCAGTTGTCGGGAAGGTTGCGGTACCAGTCGAACGCGATCCCTTCCAATACCCCGATGAATAATCGCATGAGGATGGCATCACTATGCGGCAAGTGGTCGGTTGTGACTTCAAAGTAAGTCATGTACCGACTAGCAGGGGTCTTCCCGTTATAAGAATCGATATGGAACGGCTTGTACCATGGTAGAAAATACACATCTCTCCATGCAACGGAATATGGCTGTCATATTCTGAGGTCCCGAGAGGAGTCTCGGGCATTGAACATTGTTCGGAGCTCATGGACTTCCCTTCTTGCCTCTTTGGCTTCATCTGCAGCTGAAGGAACGGATGCTCCTAAGGGATCATTATCCAGAGGAGGGGCGGTCGTGTTGGAGTCCGTGTTGACTGCGGGTCCTAAGCTTGTTTGTCCAGGCGTCCTTGCTGGTTGAGTCGGCAAGGCAGCTTTGATTTCGTATACTGACTTGTCCAAGGACAAGAGCCTGGCTTCAAGTACTTCTAGACGTTGTCCGTCAGTAGGTGCCTTATGATCATCGTCGGCCATAAAGACTGTCCGTACATGGGTAGAGGTGGAAGGGACCGTAGCAGAGGTGCTCTCTGTGTCATATCCCTGTACCGAGAAATCATCGGGGAATGTCGAAATGTCTTCCTCCTCGGACTCGGAAGGGGCGCTACCCCCTTTGGAGGAAGCCGCATCGTCTTGGTGAGGGTGGTGGCCCTCAGGGAAGTCCAAGTCTGTTGCGCAGTTCTGGGGGACCTCTATCCAATGTATATGCTCTTGGTACACCGGGTTGTCGTATATATTGAGGGGACTGCTACCCCCAGCTTCATCTACTCTCAAAGAGGCCGAAGGTGCACCTCCGGGTGCTGGAAGATTCTTTTTGGATCGAGTGCCTAAATAGACACCCCCTGTGGTTGTCGGTGGGAACCCTCCAGATGAGGGTCTCCTTGCAATACTGGCGGAGATTGCAGGGCTAGAAGAGCCCGTCTTCTTTCCTCCCTTGCCAGGAGGAACCTTTTGAGTTGAATTACAGGAGGCGAAAGGAAACTCCTTGTCCTCCAAAATTTGCACCTATTTCTTGATTTGTTGTCGGACAGGTGTCGATTGCTGCAGTCGTCGAAAAACTGACTGCCGTCCTTCAAGTGATGCTAATTTGTCGTAGCAGCAGTTGATGATGATTCGGGTGCAACGACGTCCCGAGAGGGACTCATTGCATGCCAATGCTACCATCTTGAGTTTGTGAGTAATCACCTCACACAAGTCGGTAGCAAGCTGATCTACCTTTGTACCAAACTTGTCGACTCGGGTATCCCGAGCGCACGGGTACTTAAGCATTATATTTGCTCCCTGATCCGTGGCTAGTAAAAGCACTTGCTCTGGATCGTTGGAGGGAGACTTTAAAGACCCATCCTGTCCGTTAGCCCTGGGGGACTGGACGCGGGTGGTTCTGTACAACTTTCCATCAGGAGCTCGTATAACAGTTAATGGGGCCCGCTGACAGTCAGTAACTTGGACAGTTGACTGGATTTGTTCGGCCCGCACTACCCTAGAGTTTTTTGACTTAGCGCCCGAAGACGCATAGTAAAAAGAGTCTAGATTGATACATCCTACATTCTCAATGGGCCGTATGTAGTCGGGCCCGCATGAGAGATGGTTGAACACAGAGCTTCTAGCAGGGCCGCATGAAACATCCTGTCTGAGGCCAAGTTTGGCTGCCGTATGGGCTAACTTATTGCGGCCAGAGCTGGCTGCCGCATAGGTCATCTTCCTGTGGCCAGAGTTGGCTGCCGCATGGGCCATCTTCCTGCGGCCAGAGTTGGCTGCCGCATGAGTTGTCTGCCTGCGGCCATAATTGGCTGCCGTATGGACAGACTGCCCATCTCTCTTATGCGGCTTGTTCTTTTTCCACATGGATTTCCCTTGTGTGCCCAAAAACTCAGCATCGTAGTATTTTCCTCTGCTGGATTTGGGGACAGTGGGGTCCTCTGCGGTCGGAAACAAAGCCGCAGGAGAGCTTTGGTCACCGTCTTGAGCTGCAGAAGGAGCTTCTTCGAGAACTTGGTCGAGGGCAACAGTTCTGTGCACCGACATCCTATGACTTCTCTTTGGGTTGGCTCGCTTCTGAGACGGGCTGGCGCTCCCTTCAGAGAGCATTTCTTCGAAGGCTTGTTGGTCAAAATGAACCACAAGTATTTGCTACGTAGAGCCGAGCTTGGACGCATCAGATTGCGTCACCAGCTTCTCATCAGAGGAGAAGGACGTCCCCAGCAGAGTCGTCATCGTGTTTGCCATAAAAAATCAAAGACATGTATTACAGGAACACTGAAATTGATTGCAAACTCGCTTGTACAAAGAAAAGCCAAGAATGAAATCCTAGAAAACAATCTAAATACAATTGTTTAGTTTTAATTCTGGGGGTGACGGTAGAGGCTCGAAAAAGTACTATCAACTCTGCCTTACTCCTTAGACTACTTGACGTAGTCCTTAGTTCTTGAAGAAATTGCTTTTTTGAAGGTTGCCAGCCTTTTGCACGGGTGTAGCACCCTGCTATTTATAGAAGTATGTATGTTGAGCCGCATAGATGGCCCGTGGCCACGTGGTTAATTTGCATGTGAAGACCCACTCTTTGATCGCCATCTGTCGATTTGTTATAATTTTGCTGCAGCAAATCTGGGTAGTTTAAGACTTGGTCAGCCTGCTACGTGTCCTGTCGCAGGAATCATTTTGAGCCGCATGGACCTCTCAGTTTTCGACCATGTGGGGCCGTATGAGACTTATGCGGCTTAAGTCGCAAACTTCCTTAGCCCACATATAGCTTAAGGATTTAAGCCGCATATATTCTGTATTTTGGCCGCATAAAGCTCATGCGGCTTGGATTACAGTCGCCCTTGGCCGCATGAAGTTCGGAGACTTTGGGGCCGCATATGTTTGAACCGCATAAGGCTCATATAGCTTAGGTGACACTCCATCTGGCCGCATGAAAGCGTATGAACCCTGCTTTTGGTGACATCTCACATCTTACCTTTTTGTCAAAGTGTCAGAGCTATCATTTTTGTCAGTTTTGACAGAACTTGTCAGCTTTATCAAATGAACTGATCCTCTTGGCCGCATATCTTTCTTCTGTAGCTGGTTATCGACGGGCCGCATAAGGCATTGAATCTGTCATATGGCTTTCCTTTATGCGATCCTGTTTGGCCCAAAGTACATGTACAGCAATTTATGATCCGCATGAACCCCATATTTTCTATGCTTCTACAACTAGCAAAACACCAAAATCACAATGCACCAAATAAAATAGTATTAAATTAATTAAAATTTACCAAAAATCATTAACATGAATTAAATCCTATTATTTAATAATTAATTTTACAAAAGTTCAAAATTACCCTCATTTTAGAAAAGTGGTTATTACAATGTAGTATCAGTTTATACAGTTTTTATTTATTAGTTGCTAGTATGGATTAAAATTCTTTTAGTTTTATTTGTATTAAGTGGTTATCTTCTTTATGAAAGCTACTAGTTGTTTATCTCTTTTTTGGCAATATGCACATATCTCATAATTAGTAGTTTAGCTTCGTTATAGTTTCTTATATATAAACTGCTCTGTGAAATATATAGTTTCTTGTTATTATCACTTTCTTCATGTTTGTCTTTTTGTACGAATAAATTATGGGAGAGCATTTTGGTAAATGACAAAGGGGGAGAAAATACAACACTTGTCACGAGGAGAGGGTACAACTACAACTTTGAAGGATTTTCTTTTTCAAGGTGTTATATTGGTCATGATTTGTCAATTATCTAATTGGGGGAGATTATTGGCCCATTGGTCATGGTCGAACCAATTTTGATAATCGTCTAAACTCGGACTCGATATAAGGGCTACTCATAATGGACTACGACAACCAGTACTGCTACCATTCGAGATTTGCTCAGTCGTCGTGTATGTCTTTATTTTCCATTCTCAAATATATTTTTCATAATTTTATTGAATCTAGAAAAAATGTAAACAACTTCATACTAGCAAATAGATTTAACCCAAAAAAATGTTTTTCATACTACCCAATTTTTACAAATCGACTTGTTTTTAAACCTAAAAACCTGTATTTGAAAAACATCTCAAAAAGCCCAAAACCAATTTTAGAACCTGGATTCTAACCTAATTCAGACTATCAGAGTTTGGACAGAGTTTGGCCTGAACTCGAGTACCTGAAGTGGTAAAACCAATAAACCTGTTCTTCCTGCAGATTCGGTTACAACGGTCGAATTTTCAAACGTTTGGCATCCGAATTTGGCCAGAACTCGATTTTCAGCAATCCTATCAATAGAGAAGACTTTTTCATTCTAAATACTCATTCACTTTCTATCTTCTCTTCTCTTCTCTTAACCTTCTTAGCTATTCAAAGCTTTTATTTTCAAATTCCAAGCCTGGTTTACAACCTCTAGTCTACTTGTCAGTACGGTATAGTCTAAAAGTTTAAGAGAGTTGTAATCAGAGGCTTGATTAAGAAATTCACACTTCACAATTAAAGTCAGTTGAGCACTTCAGATCTAAGCTCGGTGTTGTAAAGAGCTGCAAGTGCTCGTTTAAAGCTTGTGTTTCTAATAGTGGATTTTAACTCAGAGCAAGAGTCCTTCGGCCTAAAATAGTCCTCACAAGAGGGAGACCAGGATATACCGTTGTGTTTGCGTTTGCTCTATGTCTCTCTTATTTACTGCTTTTTATATAACTGTGACATGGCCAATTCGATACTATAGTGATATAGTAGTATTTTTGTTTTTAATTAATAATATTCCGCTGCACACTCTATTCACCCCCTCTAGAGTATATATTGCTTAACATCTCGATCCTACAAATCATTATTGGATTCTCTAATATCTTTATTCTTTTATTTTGATATATGAGATTAGTAAATCATGGCTATCTATATACTGCATTTTATAGCTTATATATATTTATTATACGGCTAGTATGTACGAGTCCTAGTTCTACGTATTTTTGGGACTGGGGCATTACATTTTTTTTGGTGACCCATATAGGTCTACGAATAAATTCTTTAGTTACATCATTGTACCAAGCAAGCTTGCATATAGGATTAGAATCTAGGATCTCATCCACATATGTCTGATCTCCTTCCTTGATTCCATTTTCGAACTCTCATTTGACTGCCTTAATTTGTTTCTTGCTTGATTCCTTTTTTACCTTGAGTCTTATTTCTCGTACGATAGAGGTTAGGAAGATGACTCATACTAGGTATATATGATCTATTGATTCAATTACACTACTAGTTGAACTCTTGTAAGTTGGGTAACAAGCCTCACCATCTAGCATCCAATGTCCTTATGACCCATTAATGAAGTATAGTTGAATGGCACTGAATATAAGTTAGTGTAGGAAGATAGGTTTACCTAGACTATATATTTTTAGAGGCACATACCCCATTTTGGATGAACAAAGCTTAGACAATGTCACGCCCCAGAACCAGAATACTGGAGAGCGGGGGAATGACTCAGCCAGCTACGTATTACGGGTAGATGAATACCGTATAATACGATCAATGCTGTCTAAAAGACAAGGGGGTGTATACTACATGAAAGTCTCGCTATGGTTACTTCACATCTATTGTCTCAATCATTCAAACAAGAAACAGTAATAGAGAACATATAAGGTAAAGCAGTAAGGCGTCCCAAACGCTTAGTCAAAATATTCTTGATATCTGGCTTTACTAAACATAGCCAGATGATATAGCAATGTATACACAATTGTTATCAGCTGCAGTCTGACTTAATTACAATTATGTAAAAGTAAATACAAGACTATCCGACTAACATGTCGGTGCCAAGCGGCAAAATGTAAAGTAATTAACAAAACGAGCAGGAAAGTAAGGAACCCACTCGAGTCCTCCTGCGATCATTCCTCTAGTATTGACCATCTTGGAGGTAGAAGTAAGCTGAGTCCTCGGGGACCGGCTCTAAATCTGGCCAAGCAAAACCAGAGAGGTTAGACCTCTAATAGCAAGTACCGCAAGGAAGCACGATATGAGGAATTAAACCAGTGAATAAGCAAATATAATAATAGATCTCTGCTTGCCACTGGGATTCACGTAACATCACGATACTTCGAACCAACTTCCCAACCAAACAAGGACAGAAGTTGTCCCGTCATGTCCTGACGCTCTGATCATCTCAGTTAGGTAGCAGAGTAGGTGCAGTACACAAACAAATCAACTTAAACGGCCATCCAACTCCTACGACTTACTACTGTGAGTCCTAAGTTATCCTGGAATTATGCAATGAGGATTTCTCAGTTCTTACTATGGGCAAGCAAGGTTAGTCTATCCAATCAATCAATTGTGCCAATCATGAATTAGACGAGTCCCAGCGGGATGCCCGTCATCAATATACAATATACAATAATATAAGCAGATACCGCTCCCTGTCCGTGTGGCAGATTTACAGTATCTGTGAGAACCAGCCGGCCTGTTGGGCACTAATAGTTCCAAAGAGGGCTGCCATATAAGAACTCGAAAATCCATTCTCTCCATGCAATTATTATTTTATTTAACTTAGTAGCCTCTACGTTAAGTGAAATCCTATGCCGTGGGTCATGGCCAGCTCTACAACGATACCCATGCGGTTAGGTTGTAGGTCTTACATAGCGTAATGCAACAATTAAAACTAACAACGAAATAATCATGTCTTGACCATAAAGTATACATGCTGTTTTCGTAAAATAAATAAATAAATTGTAGCCTGCATGTATCTATATGCCAATATTCGGGATTGGCCAATCGATTTCAATAGTTCATAGTTAATATGAACGTGTCTCATTCCATTCAATTCAATAAGACGACTAGCCAGTCTCTTAGTTCCAACTAGGAACGCATGTCAATTATAAATCAAGATAATAATCAATGTTAATTAATGCCAAATTCAGGAAATAAAATCCATCTCATGCGGTTGGGAAATAAAAATCTCATGCGGCTGAGAAATATGGTTGGAAAATAAATAATCCATGCTGCTGAAAAATGAGATTGGGAAATAAATAATCCATGCGGCTGAGAAATGAGATTGGGAAATAAATAATCCATGCGGCTAAGAAATGAGATTGGGAAATAATTAGTCCATGCGGCTGAGAAATGAGATTCTCATGCGGCTGTGAAATGAGATTGGGAAATAAATAATCCATGCGGCTGAGAAATGAGATTGGGAAATAATTAATCCATGCAGCTGAGAAATGAGATTCTCATGCGGCTGTGAAATGAGATTGGAAAATAAATAATCCATGCGGCTGAGAAATGAGATTGGGAAATAATTAATCCATGCGGCTGAGAAATGAGATTCACATGCGGCTGTGAAATGAGATTGGGAAATAAATAATCCATGCGGCTGAGAAATGAGATTGGGAAATAATTAATCCATGCGGCTGAGAAATGAGATTGGGAAATAATTAATCCATGCGGCTGAGAAATAAGGAAAATAATTAATCCATGCGGCTGAGAAATGAGATTGGGACCCATCTTCTCAGAAAACTTGAGAAGGATGGTCATGGAACCCTTGGCTTCCAAGCTCCATAAAACCTTCACCGTAAGTCCAAATTTGGACTTCCATAGGTCAAAATGGGGTAGAACAAAATTCTCTACAACATAGAACCATCAAAACTTGGAAATAACAATATTAAATAGATCAAAACCCAAGAAATTTGAAAATACTATAAACTTAGATCTAGAAGAATTTAGCCATAGAAATTGAAAATGCCAAGCAATAAAGTGTCTTAGAATATTGAGAGGAAGACAATAGAACAACAAAAATAGAGATCCATCTGTAACACCCAGTTTTCCAAATGAGGGTATTTTGGTCTTTTTTTAAAAAAATTAGAATTTAATTTGAATTATTATTATTATTTATAATTAATGTGATTTTTGAGTGATTTTTAGAATAATTGTTTTTGGTGTTTTAGAGACTTTGACTTAAGTTGACCTTGTAGACTAACCTAGTGGAAAACCTAGGTCTTAACTTTATGATTAGGATTTGAAAACCTAGGTTGACTTAAGTTCATGAGGATTAACTCATTGGGATTAGTTTGGTGGAAATAGGAGCTAGTTTGATTAAGTAATGGCTTGTGAAGTCACAAGTCATTTTATGACTAATAGGCTTAATGGTCCATAGCCCACACCCATTGAACCAAGCCCTAACCCTAGGAAATCTGACCAGCCCACTATGGTCAGCCCTCCCCTATTTATATGCTCCTAAAATTAGGGTTGCCTCTTTAGAAAGCATTACAATTTGGAAGAGGTGAGTCCCCATCTTTGTAAATACTTAGAAAATTCATTTCTTCTCCAAATTCCTTCAAACAAATTGCATTAGGACCTAAAGATAGTTTTCTTGCTGTTATTAATGGGTATTTACAGGAAGAACACAATTTGAGGAAGTTTGATGGTTTGTAGAGCTCTTTCCATTTGAGGATTTTGACCCATTGTTCATCTATAGGTATAATTCCTTCCATTGCTCCTAAATTCTGTTAAAAATTATTTTAGGAATGCCCTAGCCCTAACCTAGCTGTAGGAATAGCTAACCCTAAGTTTTGTGTCCAATTCGTGTCTTATTTGGACACGTATCAGTGACATGGTGCTTGTGTTTGATAAAATGCCCCAAAGGGCATTTCGATTGATTTTTAGGAATGTAATTGAATAGGAATTAGGGTTTTGATGTCGCTTATGAGTTTATAGTGTCTGAGTGTGGTTTTCATGTCGTGTCGAGTTGCCACAGATACGTGTACACGCTGACACGCGCGCGCGTGCACGGGCACTGTAGCTGTCCTGCTACTCGGGTGCAATTGCACGCAGGATACGACACGAAGACACGAAATATTTGACACACACTAAGGGGAGACCACTGACATCACGTGTGTCAAGTGGCACGAACCCTTGTGTCGTGTCGGACACGGAATCACGCGTGCATGGATAATACACTATGCGTGCACAGTACTGAGTTTTGTTCTCTGTTTAATTTTAGTTTTAAATGTTTTTAATAGTGATTTATATTGTTAATTAGGTCCAAAATATAATGTATGACATATGTTAGAATTAATTTACATATTAGTTTAGTTTTGATGTGGGGAATTGGATTCGAATTGGGATTTACTGCATGTTTTCTGATACTGTCCTGATACTTGGTTTTTCCCTATTTCCTAACTTCTAATTCCCAGTTTTATGTAATATTTTGCACTGTTAATTATTCCTACATGTTTGTTAGTCCATGTTAGTACAGTTTTTACATTTGAATTATGCTTTTGGGTCGTAAATGAGAAATTGGCATTTGTGTTGGTTTTCTAATGGAATAGAACCGATTTTCTTTAACTGAGATTTGTTTCTTCCTATTAAACTGAGTTTGTGTTCCTTAATAAACTGTGAATGAGTTCCTCCTTACTGTAAACTGAATTGAATTCGAATATAGAAATCTGGGATTGGTCTCCTTCCCTCTTAACTAAGTTTCACTCTTAAAATACTGTAATGAATGTTTGATTTCACATTGTTAAATTAGCACACTGTTGACTGCTTTGGATTGGGTTCTTTCCTACAGAACTGAAATAGAAATGACTCATTCAATTGTTAACTGATTTCAATGATTCAATTTATATTCATTAGACTTTGATTTAGAATGGGAATTTGACAATTGTTGGGCTTTCGAATTGCTGGAAAACTGGAATTTATTTCCTTTTATATTACATGAGCTTAAAGAAAGTTTTGATTCAAGTTTTCCTGTCACTGTTATACATTCAAAAAGAACCTGAGATTACTTCAGTCCTTAATCTGATTTTTACTTACTTTCAAAAACAATTTGTGATGTTAGTTTCCATGATAGCTTAAATTATATTGTATCATTTCACTGATTAATTGGTTTACTGAGATTGGTTCAATTTGCATTCGATTAGTTTTTATGGTATGTGAATGGGTATTTGGTTCACTGATTTTACTGATTTCCTTAACTGAGAATGGGTTCATCTCAATCCTGAAATTGGTTTCCCTTCCATTCTTATAACTGAGAGTTGGGGTGACTGTTTTGGACTGAGAATGATTTCTCTGTTTTCCTCTTGGCAATGTGCACTGCTGTGTATTGATTTTATTTCATCTATACTAATTTTTCCTAATGCATTCTACTGTTTTCAGGAACCTCATGTGTACAGGTAACACACACACACAGAGGTTATACAAGCCACTGCTTTCCTATAGAAGTTTACTAAATTTTCTCCTACTATGCCTACTGTTTTGTATTCCTATTTTCAGGGTGTCTTGATATACATACTCCCTATCAATGATTAGTTCACTGAATTCCCTTCCTATACACTATCATACATCCTTGCTAAACCTGGAAATCTATTCATGTGACTGTCAACCATTTTCCCAGATTCCCTAGATTAGTTAACTATTTTTCTTCCTTTTCACTCACACCCTAACACTCTCTTGACACACACATTAGCCACTCCTTCACTATTTTCAGATTAGCCATTGTTTTCACATGTTTCACAAGCCTAACACACACACACATGCCTTACCTCACACACATGTATCCCCACCATGTTCACTCAATCTCTCACACACACACATACACATGTACATGAACTTGAGTGCCCCTCTCTATGTACAAATGTGTATATTATATGAATTACCATATAGGTTGTTTTGTATTCACATGGCCTATAGGAAATTCTAAGTTGTTTTGTATAGCACACCAACATGTGATTATCCTATTAGCCTATCTAACTAGTTTAATGTGTGATTTCCTACATTAGAGTTTATAGTCATATTGTACTTGTGTATTATTTTGGATATGGAACTGAATGTGGTATAGTCTATTGGCCTATGGTTGTGTTTGTTTAGCTAGTGAGTCTAGTTTAGACTTGTTTAGTCTTATTAGACCTAGAATGGACTAGTTAGCCTAGTATAGACTAGCTTGACCTAGGTTTGACTTGGTTGACCTAGTTTGACTTCTAGGGTTGATCAGAGTTGACCAAGTGTTGACTTTGGCCTAGATTGACCTAGATTCTTGTAGAACGCATTGTAGTGCATATTATTTACCATTCTGGACTCGTTGTGACTTTTGCTGTTCTAATAGGAGCCAGACACCACTCCTCGGACAGTATTTTCATCTCGGACTTTCAGTTAGCAGGCGAGTACATTCTATGATCTTTTTATACTTACCTGGATTATATTCTTGCTCTAGATTACTCTACATGATGCTGACACGTATCTTCACGGATTAGTACTATATGGATCCTTTCCTGAGATGTTATCCCTTTACGGGTGCATCGGGTATTTCATGTTCATGTACTTTATCATGTGCATCAGGTACTCCTTGTACTCGTACTAGTTCATGTTTTTACATGTTCTCATGTGCTTTCACGTGCCTCATGTACTACTCATTACATGAGTTCACGTATCTTAGTTGTATTCATGTGCTTATAACGTAACTTGAATGGATCCTTGTGTACTGATTGGGGCGGGGTGAGTAGAATTGGTC
This sequence comes from Iris pallida, assembly GCA_029216955.1. NCBI lineage: Eukaryota > Viridiplantae > Streptophyta > Magnoliopsida > Asparagales > Iridaceae > Iris > Iris pallida. The sequence continues at coordinate 8,100,413 of JANAVB010016195.1, forward strand.
ATGTGAACACTATCCCAAGTAGCTGTATAAATATGCCTCCTTATTTGTATTCATGTGCCCCCAAGCTGTTTACATAAACATTATGCTCTAAATCATGTAGCCACTTGCAGTCTCTACTATCATGTATTTACTTTCAGTTACAAAATATCTCCTGTTTACTCGTACTTCCTTTTCAGCACTTCCTGTATTTTACTCTATTGTATGATTTATACTCCTAACCTGCTATGAACTGTTTTGAGAGATATGTGCTCGTTCCCGTCCTGACTGGACCTGTTGAAAATTTTACAGTGAATGATGAGGCTCCGGTGCCTATCCCTCTTGGTGCAGCATTAGACATCAGTAGTGACTTGGACCTGCTAGCAGTTGATGTTACTTCCATTAGTCTAGGATTGTCTTACTATTTTAGGATTACTGTTTTAGACTTTGAGATATTCTGAGATGTATTATTTTAGACACTTAGAATTCTGGATTTGTATCTCTGTGATGTTATATTCCTGGATGTTATCTATCTTTATCTTCTATCTCATTCCTGTTCTACCTTAGCTGTGATTGAGTTATATTCTGTTATGTCACCCCCATTCGGGGAGTATAACTGTATATTACCCTTATCTGTTAGATGTTACGACCTAGGACAGCGTTCTACCGCCGACACTGCGACGTAGGCTGGATTACCCACGTCACGTGCCCTTATTCTAGGGTGCGGGTCGTGACACGTTTTTAGTGGTAGCCCATGCAGGTCGAGTTATATAGTGGTATTCGAATTAGAGTATCACTACAGCCTGCAGTAGGATTATGATATGCTTTGAGGGTACTCAATCACAGTTAGGATTCCTTGAAAGATTCCTGGGATGACCCTTGAGAATCTTATTTAAACTTCAATTTGAAATCCTTCCCCTTGTTTTGTTCGCTCTCACTCCTTGATTATTGAATTGGACTTTGATGAATCATTGTTGATTTTGATTTTCCCATCGAGATGATTTTATGGCCTGAGTTACGGTACCTTCTGATAACATATATTGACGGAAATACAGGGATGGTAAAACGTCTACATGATTATGGAACCTGTAGTTTATCATAGCCATATTAGCTGGCGTGGCAGAAACATGGAGACCTGGCTTCGGATGTACGTATCTTGGTTATGATATTTGGAATTTCTCGCAGCTATACTAGTCGGCATAGCGAGATTTCCAGACGACATGATTGTAGAGGTGCATACCCTAGTTATGGAATCTATCGTTATTCGCAGCCTTGCTTACTGGCATGGCGAGGACTCTGAGTAACATGATTTTGGACTGACGCATATGATTATCAGATTGTATCTTGAGAAGGTTTTTAAACATATCATCTCTATCGTACCATTCTGTTGTATAAATTGTACCCCATCATCAAATAACTTAGGAGTAGGAGTATGAGTAGGAGTAGCCTAGCTGTTACTACAACCTTGTGTAAATTTTGCTATAAATTTCTTCCTAATACAATAAATTGGTGATTTTGCTAGACCTTAACTTAGATCTGATGTTGTAGCTCTGGTTTCAAAATGGTTCCTTCCTTTAAACAAATAAGCAGAATGGATTTTATCATTATTTCCTTCTTGCCATTATATCCGGTATTACCTTAAATATATATATAGTGGACACAGATACTTGCCTGACACGTATGCACACTACACTTGTTTACCAACCTATCTAAAAGCATGTTAATATGATTAATGTTAAGTTCTCAAAATCCTAGTATTCTAATATAGTGCAGTATCAGCGACTAGTTCTCTGTTTCTCCATATTAAACTCGTAATTTAAAATTTAAATGTCATGTTATTAGTCTTTCTTACATCACTACACATGTATGTTATATACAGGGTTTCATTTTCTTAAAGCAATTGGTTGAGTTTTTTGTTGAATTGTCAAATCTGAGACTGTGTACATAGTAAACCCTTAACCTTGGATTCTAAGTGTTTAGTTCAAATTACAGCTTTAAATTGTGAAGTTTTGAGCCGTATACATGTTTGTGTGCAGGTATATAATGTTAGGTTCGTACTCTTACATGTTAAGTTGTGGTTAGGGTACACATTGAGTTGATTTTTTTATGTTCGAATTGCTCCAAAATTTTGAAAAGTGAATACATGATAATATTTTTATTGCTTTCAAATGTGTAGTACAATTTCAGATCTAATATGTAATGTTGAGCTAGCTGAATGATTGAACCCTTTATTTCAAGTCTTAACCCATGTATACATGACACTCTACACTAATGTTTACAACTGCCATGAAAACCTAACCCTTCATCTCTATATTATGTTCACATAAGGTGTATTTAGTTCTGTATGCATACTATAGTAGATGTAGATGCACAAATTAATCCTTACCTCTCTATACATGTATCGTGATTGGATTTCCAATGCTATTGACTTTCGTCCCTTAAACTTTTGATTTGATTTTTTATTTTTATTTTTAGTACCCCTTTTATGTTTTAATTGGTTGTTGATAATTACCAGTTTTCAGATAGGATGGTAGACTGCTGTACAGCCTTAATGATTGTTGTGTTTTATCCTTTCCAGCATGGCACCCATGACCCGAGCCTGTCGCCTGAGAGCAGCTGCAGCTACTGATAGTGTGCTTCCACCTCCTATTGCTCAGGAGGTAGTGACCCCTCAGGCTGACCCAAGGGTAGTGGCACCTCCTGCCATCGAGGAGGTGTCAGCATCCTTACCAGAGAGTTTTCCTCCACCACCTGTTACTCAGGAGAGAGTGGCAGTCTCATCTGAGACCAAGAGTCCTTCCCCGTCTCCTCCTCTGCCTCCAGGAGCAGTACCCCATACCATACCCTCGGCAGGTTTGTTTCCTAACGGAGCTCAGATATCCAGACTTCTCCGGGATGTGTTAGAGACACAGAGAGTTCAGGCTGAGATCCTGAAGGAGCAGGGCTGTGGAATCCAACTACTGTGGGATTTGGTACATTCAGGAGGAGAGCCTAGTTCTAAGAGGCCGAGGAGCAGTGTATATCCAAAGCCCCGTGAGCACCCAGACTATCAGCCTAGACCAGCCTACCCAGTCCAGACTCCTGTCAGCAGAGGCCAGCTGAGAGAGTGCCTACCTGCACCTTCTGTAAGAAGCCTGGACATGTGTGGGACATCTGTAGGAAGAGAAGAGGGATGTGCCTGTTATGTGGGTCAGCTGCACAAAGGCTGCGAGATTGTCCTTCTGCACTTATCCCAGCTAGGACTCTGCCTTCGGGAGGGAGTTCCAGCCACCAGACCTAGTTGGAGGTGAGTCTTTGACCTATATCTTAGCCAGTCTTTGAAATTGATGTACCCTACCATATTGTTGTATGTTTTGATACCTTGTGATTGCCTAGTACTGTAGCATGTTGGTGTAACTAGATGAGACCCCAGACTGATATTACATGCCATGACCCCATAGGTTACATTTTCCATCTGAATGATTTAAATAGGTTTCTGAGACTTTGATTGTGGGGGTTTGACCTAGAAGGGGTACGATCATCTTAATTTCGAGGACGAAATTTTTCTAAGGTGGGTAGGATTGTAACACCCAATTTTCCAAATGAGGGTATTTTGGTCTTTTTTAAAAAAAATTAGAATTTAATTTGAATTATTATTATTATTTATAATTAATGTGATTTTTGAGTGATTTTTAGAATAATTGTTTTTGGTGTTTTAGAGACTTTGACTTAAGTTGACCTTGTAGACTAACCTAGTGGAAAACCTAGGTCTTGACTTTGTGATTAGGATTTGAAAACCTAGGTTGACTTAAGTTCATGAGGATTAACTCATTGGGATTAGTTTGGTGGAAATAGGAGCTAGTTTGATTAAGTAATGGCTTGTGAAGTCACAAGTCATTTTATGACTAATAGGCTTAATGGCCCATAGCCCACACCCATTGAACCAAGCCCTAACCCTAGGAAATCTGACCAGCCCACTATGGTCAGCCCTCCCCTATTTATATTCTCCTAAAATTAGGGTTGCCTCTTTATGAAGCATTGCCATTTGGAAGAGGTGAGTCCCCATCTTTGTAAATCCTTAAAAAATTTATTTCTTCTCCAAATTCCTTCAAACAAATTGCATTAGGACCTAATGATAGTTTTCTTGCTGTTATTAATGGGTATTTACAGGAAGAACACAATTTGAGGAAGTTTGGTGGTTTGTGGAGCTCTTCCCATTTGGGGATTTTGACCCATTGTTCACCTATAGGTATAATTCCTTCCATTGCTCCTAAATTCTGTTAAAAATTATTTTAGGAATGCCCTAGCCCTAACCTAGCTGTAGGAATAGCTAACCCTAAGTTTTGTGTCCAATTTGTGTCCTATTTGGACACGTATCAGTGACATGGTGCTTGTGTTTGATGAAATGCCCCAAAGGGCATTTTGATTGATTTTTAGGAATGTAATTGAATAGGAATTAGGGTTTTGATGTCGCTTATGAGTTTATAGTATCTGAGTATGGTTTTCGTGTCGTGTCGAGTTGCCACAAACATGTGTACACGCTGACACGCGCGCGTGTGCACGGGCACTGTAGCTGCCCTGCTACTCGGGTGCAATTGCGCGTAGGACACGACACGAAGACACAAAATATTTGACACACACTAAGGGGCGACCACTGACATCACGTGTGTCAAGTGGCACGAACCCTTGTGTCGTGTCGGACACGGAATCGCGCGTGCATGGATAATGCACTGTGCATGCACAGTACTGAGTTTTGTTCTCTGTCTAATTTCGGTTTTAAATGTTTTTAATAGTGATTTATATTGTTAATTAGGTCCTAAATATAATGTATGACATATGTTAGAATTAATTTACATATTAGTTTAGTTTTGATGTGGGGAATTGGATTCGAATTAGGATTTACTGCATGTTTTCTGATACTGTCCTGATACTTGGTTTTTCCCCATTTCCTAACTTCTAATTCCCAGTTTTATGTAATATTTTGCACTGTTAGTTATTCCTACATGTTTGTTAGTCCATGTTAGTACAATTTTTACATTTGAATTATGCTTTTGGGTCGTAAATGAGAAATTGGCGTTTGTGTTGGTTTTCTAATGGAATAGAACCGATTTCCTTTAACTGAGATTTGTTTCTTCCTATTAAACTGAGTTTGTGTTCCTTAATAAACTGTGAATGAGTTCCTCCTTACTGTAAACTGAATTGAATTCGAATATAGAAATCTGGGATTGGTCTCCTTCCCTCTTAACTAAGTTTCACTCTTAAAATACTGTAATGAATGTTTGAATTCACATTGTTAAATTAGCACACTGTTGACTGCTTTGGATTGGGTTCTTTCCTACTGAACTGAAATAGAAATGACTCATTCAATTGTTAACTGATTTCAATGATTCAATTTATATTCATTAGACTTTGATTTAGAGTGGGAATTTGACAATTGGTGGGCTTTCGAATTGCTGGAAAACTGGAATTTATTTCCTTTTATATTACATGAGCTTAAAGAATGTTTTGATTCATGTTTTCCTGTCACTGTTATACATTCAAAAAGAACATGAGATTACTTCAGTCCTTAATCCGATTTTTACTTACTTTCAAAAATAATTTGTGATATTAGTTTCCATGATAGCTTAAATTATATTGTATCATTTCACTGATTAATTGGTTCACTGAGATTGGTTCAATTTGCATTCGATTGGTTTTTATGGTATGTGAATGGGTATTTGGTTCACTGATTTTACTGATTTCCTTAACTGAGAATGGGTTCATCTCAATCCTGAAATTGGTTTCCCTTCCATTCTTATAACTGAGAGTTGGGGTGACTGTTTTGGACTGAGAATGATTTCCCTGTTTTCCTCTTGGCAATGTGCACTGCTGTGTATTGATTTCATTTCATCTACACTAATTTTTTCTAATGCATTCCATTGTTTTCAGGAACCTCATGTGCACAGGTAACACACACACACAGAGGTTATACAAGCCACCGCTTTCCTATAGAAGTTCACTAAATTTTCTCCTACTATGCCCACTGTTTTGTATTCCTATTTTCTGGGTGTCTTGATATACATACTCCCTATCAATGAATAGTTTACTGAATTCCCTTCCAATACACTGTCATACATCCTTACTAAACCTGGAAATCTATTCATGTGACTGTCAACCATTTTCCCAGATTCCCTAGATTAGTTAACTATTTTTCTTCCTTTTCACTCACACCCTAACACTCTCTTGACACACACATTAGCCACTCCTTCACTATTTTCAGATTAGCCATTGTTTTCACATGTTTCACAAGCCTAACACACATGCCTTATCTCATACACATGTATCCCCACCATGTTCACTCAATCTCTCACACACACACATACACATGCACATGAACTTGAGTGCCCCTCTCTATGTACAAATGTGTATATTATATGAATTACCATATAGGTTGTTTTATATTCACATAGCCTATAGGAAATTCTAAGTTGTTTTGTATAGCACACCAACATGTGATTATCCTATTAGCCTATCTAACTAGTTTAATGTGTGATTTCCTACATTAGAGTTTATAGTCATATTGTACTTGTGTATTATTTTGGATATGGAACTGAATGTGGTATAGTCTATTGGCCTATGGTTGTGTTTGTTTAGCTAGTGAGTCTAGTTTAGACTTGTTTAGTCTTATTAGACCTAGAATGGACTAGTTAGCCTAGTATAGACTAGATTGACCTAGGTTTGACTTGGTTGACCTAGTTTGACTTCTAGGGTTGACCAGAGTTGACCAAGAGTTGACTTTGGCCTAGATTAACCTAGATTCTTGTAGAACGCATTGTAGTGCATATTATTTACCATTCTGGACTCGTTGTGACTTGTGCTGTTCTAATAGGAGCCAGACACCACTCCTCGGACAGTATTTTTATCTCGGACTTTCAGTTAGCAGGCGAGTACATTCTCTGATCTTTTCATACTTACCTGGATTATATTCTTGCTCTAGATTACTCTACATGATGCTGACACGTATCTTCATGGATTAGTACTATATGGATCCTTTCCTGAGATGTTATCCCTTTATGGGTGCATCGGGTATTTCATATTCATGTACTTTATCATGTGCATCAGGTACTCCTTGTACTCGTACTAGTTTATGTTTTTACATGTTCTTATGTGCTTTCACGTGCCTCATGTACTACTCATTACATGATTTCATGTATCTTAGTTGTATTCATGTGCTTATAACGTAACTTGAATGGATCCTTGTGTACTGATTGGGGCGGGGTGAGTAGAATTGGTTATGTGAACACTATCCCAAGTAGCTGTATAAATGTGCCTCTTTATTTGTATTCATGTGCCCCCAAGCCGTTTATATAACCATTATGCTCTAAATCACGTAGCCACTTGCAGTCTCTACTATCATATATTTACTTTCAGTTACAAAATATCTCCTGTTTACTCGTACTTCCTTTTCAGCACTTCTTGTATTTTACTCTATTGTATGATTTATATTCCTAACCTGCTATGAACTGTTTTGAGAGATATGTGCTCGTTTCTGTCCTGACTGGACCTGTTGAAAATTTTACAGTGAATGATGAGGCTCTGGTGCCTATCCCTCTTGGTGCAGCATTAGACATCACTAGTGACTTGGACCTGCTAGCAGTTGATGTTACTTCCATTAGTCTAGGATTATCTTACTATTTTGGGATTACTGTATTAGACTTTGAGATATTCTGAGATGTATTATTTTAGACACTTAGAATTATGGATTTGTACCTCTGTGATGTTATATTCCTGGATGTTATCTATCTTTATCTTCTATCTCATTCCTGTTCTACCTTAGCTGTGATTGAGTTGTATTCTGTTATGTCACCCCCATTCGGGGAGTATAACTGTATATTACCCTTATCTGTTAGATGTTACGACCTAGGACAGTGTTCTACCGCCGATACTGCGGCGTAGGCTGGACGTACCCACGTCACGTGCCCTTATTCTAGGGTGCGGGTCGTGACACCATCAAGATGCAAGTTGGCACTTGCCTATCTCTTCTAGGTTGGTGGGAGAGTTATGAGGAAGAAGAAGAGTAATGAAGAGAGAGAAAGGGTTTGGGGCTTTAAATGAAGGGGTGGTGGTAGGTGGGGGTTTGTTTCAGTTCATGATGAACCAACATAATTAAACCAATTCAAGCCGAACCCAAAACAAAGCTAAAGCAGAGTATAAAAGCAGAAAGTAAAATGCAGAAAATAATTAGCAGAAAATTAAAGGAATTTAAATATAGAACAATACATGATAAATATTAAATGAATACATTCCAGCAGTACATGTATTTAGAATACGTATTCTGGGAACGGGAAGTGACATCTCTACCCTCCTTAGAAAAATTCCGTCCTCGGAATTTCAGATCCAAGCATGATAGAAACGTCAAAGCTAAACTAATCTAAATACAAGTAAATTGAGTAAGCAATCATTCTACAATGATAATAACAAGTAATGTATCTACATCTAACAATCTACAACATTAAGTAATTCTACTCATAAGGTAACAAGCATGAGGAGTTAAGACAATCAAGGTATACAGAAAGAAATATACCTTGTGAGTCAAACAGGTGTGGATACCGTGATCGGATGTCATCCTCACGTTACTACGTTGACTTCCCTAAAGAGTGATGACCCCAAGCAACCTGGACAAGGCAAATTATTCGGTTCTTGAGTATCTTCTCTCTTCGGTCCAAAATAGACACAGGCTGTTCCTCGTAAGACAGGTTGGTACCAACAACCAGCTCAGAATGATCAAGGATATGGATTGGGTCCGATACATACCTTCGCAGCTGAGATACATGAAATACGTCATGTATCTCTCGTAACGAAGGTGGAAGGGATAAACGATAAGCAACATCGCCTATCCTATCAAGGATAACAAATGGGCCCACGTACCGTGGACTCAACTTCCCGTGAACGCCAAACCTAATGACCCCACAGGTAGGTAAGATCCGCAAGAACACGTGGTCCCCAACAGAAAACTCTAGCGGCCTACAATGCTGGTCCGCCCAATGACGATGCCGATCCTGTGCAACTCGAAGTCGCTCTCTAATTCCCTTAACCACTTCAACGGTCTGGATAATCATTTCTGGGCCTAGCATCTTTCTCTCTCCGATATTGTCCCACGCTAGCGGCGACCTACACTTCTTACCATATAGTGCTTCGAATGGTGCCATCTGGATACTAGCTTGATAGCTGTTGTTGTACGAGAATTCGACTAAGTGCAGGTGGCTCTCCCAAGACCCTCCAAAATCCAGCGTGCAAGCTCGTAACATGTCTTCTAAAGTCTGAATTGTTCTTTCTGATTGCCCGTCTGTCTGGGGATGGTAAGCCGTGCTAAATCTTAACTTGGTACCAAGGCTATGATGTAAGCTCTTCCAAAAATGTGATGTAAAACGGGTATCTCTGTCTGACACAATACTGACAGGGACTCCATGCTGCCTGACTATCTGTTGCATATATAATTCTGCCAACTTCTCCGTAGATTGGCCTACTCTAAAAGAAAGAAAATGGGCCACCTTCGTAAGCCGATCTACGATTACCCAAATAGCATCCTTACCACTTGGTGATCTCGGTAAACCGGTCACAAAGTCCATTGTGATATGTTTCCACTTTCATTCCGGGATAGGGAGCGGTTGCAATAATCCAGCTGGTCTCTACTGCTCTGCCTTCACTTGCTGACATATCAAGCAACGAGAAACGAACCTAGCTATCTCCCTCTTTATCCCGTTCCACCAGAAGTGCTGCTTGATATCTTGGTACATCTTGGTCCCTCCAGGGTGTACCGAATACTGAGAACTGTGAGCTTCTGTCATAACCTCATGTCTGATATCTCCACTAGGCACACATAGACGTGACCCAAACCTAAGTGTACCATCCTCATGAATCTGCATCTCCTTCCTGAGTCCTGACTCACATTCTGCCCTAAGCTTCTGAATCCTTGGGTCTTGTGCCTGAGCTGCCTTGATCATGTCTACCAAGTCGGATTGAACTTGTAGACTCGCCAGAACTCCTATATCACTAGGAAGTATAACCTCGATGCCCATCTCCTGAAGGTCTTCTAAGATATGCCTCTGTGTTGTTAACATAAATGCGCCACCTCTCCTGCTGAGAGCATCTGCTACCACATTAGCTTTGCCTGGATGATACTGAAGCTCCACGTCGTAATCCTTTATCAATTCTAACCATCTTCTCTGTCTCATGTTCAGTTCCTTCTGGGTAAAGATGTACATCAGACTTTTGTGGTCTGTGTACATGTCCACTCGGTCACCATATAAGTAATGCCTCCATAGCTTCAAAGCAAATACTACTGCTGCCAACTCCAAGTCATGAGTTGTATAATTCTTCTCATGGTCTCGAAGCTGCCTAGATGCATATGCTATCACCTTCCCATGCTGCATGAGGACACATCCAAGTCCTTTACCTGACGTATCACAATAAACGGTAAAACCTCCGGGTCCAACTGGCAATGTAAGAATAGGTGCTGATATCAACTTCTGCTTCAGATTCTCAATGATGCCTGGTATTCTGCCGACCAGACGAATGGCACGTCCTTCCATGTCAAGCGGGTCATGGGTGCTGAAAGTCTTGCAAAATCTGATACAAACCTTCTGTAATATCCTGCCAATCCCAAAAAACTTCGCACATCTGCTACGGTCTTGGGTACTGGCCAACTCTCTACTGCTTCTACCTTCTTGGGATCCACTATTACTCCAGCTCCTGATACGATGTGCCCAAAAATGAAATGTGGTCCGACCAAAACTCACACTTGCTGAGCTTGGCATACAACTGGTTCTCTCTCAGAACTTGTAACACCTTCCGGAGGTGGTCTTCATGCTCTTCTTCACTAGTTGAATATACAAGAATGTCGTCGAGAAACACAACGACAAATTGATCAAAGTACGGCATAAAGATGCGATTCATCAAATCCATAAAGATTGCTGGAGCATTGGTCAAACCAAACGACATTACTAAGAATTCATAATGCCCACACTTTGACCTGAATGTTGTCTTGGGAATGTCCTCCTTCTGAACCCTCACTTGGTGATACCCTGAACGAAGATCTATCTTGGAGAAAACTCTAGCTCTGTTCAACTGATCAAACAAGTCGTCGATCCTGGGTAGTGGGTACTTGTTCTTTACTGTTGCCGCGTTAAGCTTCCTGTAATCGATGCACAATCTGGATGACCCATCCTTCTTTTCCACAAGTACCACTGGTGCTGTCCATGGTGATATGCTAGCTTGGATGAACTTCTTCTCCTTCAATTCCTCTATGTGCTGATATACCTTGGCCTGTTCTGAGTCTGCCATTCTATAAACTCGATCTGATATCGGTTTAGTTCCAGGTGCCAATTCTATACTGAACTCAATATCTCTAACCGGTGGTAGACCTAGAAGTTCTTCGGGAAATACGTCCAGAAACTCTTCAACTACCTTCGGAACTTGAACTTCTTCCATTGCCGTCACTACTTCCTGCTCTGGTCGAGTTGCCACTGATCTGACTAAGGTGAACCTCTTCATGCCTGGAATATCAAAAGATACACTCCCTCTACGACAATCTATTATCGCATGACTGTCTTTCAGCCAGTCCATGCCAAAGATAACGTTGAAATTTCCAACTGGAAATTCTATCAACCTGGCGGGTAAGGAATGCCCGCAAACTACAATGCTACATGCTAGAATAACTCTACTAACTCCTACGAGCCCATTACCAGTGAGTATATTTAACCTCCCTGGCAATGCCTCGAACTCCATTCCTAGTCATGTGGCAAATTGTGCAGATATAAATGAGTGTGATGCTCCCGAATTAAACAATGCTACTGCGGGATAAGAGGCGACGAGAATGTTACCTGCCACAACATCTCCCGATGCCAATGCCTCTTCCAAGGACAGAGTGAATGCCTGCCCTCGACCTCCTTGTTGGTTTCCATGCTGCGGCCTAGCCTGGTGCTGCTGCTGGCCCCTGTCTCGATGGTGCTGGGGTGATCTATGCTGGTGTTGCTGTATCGGCGGTCCCTGCTGCCGAAACATCTGAGCTTGCGTCATGAACGGGCGCTGTGCCAACGGCCTCACTGCTACCGCTGGTCCTCGATATTGTCCTGCCCCTAGTGCTGGCAGAGCAGGAAACTGTTGTACTGGTCCTCCTGACCTCAAATTCATGGGACATGTGGTAACCCGATGATTTGGGTTTCCATATATCAAATACTGCCCGTTCAATGTTCGACACACATCTCTAGTGTGCCCTACCTTTCCACAATAAGTGCAGCCTGCTGGGGGTTGCTGGTTCTTCCTCTGTTGCTGTTGCTGCTGCCTGACTGGTGGTGCTGGCCCTCGCACTGCTACATCGTGAATGCGATGCCAGGGGACGGTGCTGTTGCTCGGGGCGCTGCTCCCCCTCCTCCTTCAATCTGACTGTGGAACCTCTTCTGACCTCTAGTCCTTGCCGTGATCCTCTGAGCGGTGATCTCATGCCTCCGAATGGCCGTCAATATCTCATTGAAAGTCTGATAATTGTGTCCCTCTATCAACTGCAAGAGTTCAAGATGAAACCCTTGCTGAAACCTCATAGCCCTCTGGCTCTTTGTGGCTACCATCTCCGGGGCGAACCTACTCAATCTGCAGAACTCCGCTGCATAAGCATCTACCGTCTCGCCGGACTGCTTGAGGTTGATAAACTTCTGTTGCAGCTCAAACTGCGCTACAACTCCATAGTACTTCATCTTGAACCTTGCAGTAAAATCGTCCTAAGCAACAGGACGTTTGATGCCTACTTCCTCTGATTTCCACCAATCACATGCGAGATCCTGAAGTAACAACTTCACTTGATCCACACGTTCTTCCGCCGGTATCTTAGCTGCCGTCAGAATAGCCTCAATATCCTTAAACCATGTATCTGCTGAGATGGCATCCTCCGTGCCCTCGAAACGACAGGGGTTGTACTTGCAAAACCTGGCTGATGCTCCTGAATCTGGCCTCACTCCTCTTTCCAAAGCTGTCTGCAATCCTTGGTTGAGCAACACATTCTGCTCCTGCAACTGAGCGTGCATGCGCTGCTGGACTAACATCTGGTATTGCTGAGTAGCCATTATCCCTCTCATGATCTCCAGAAGGGCCGGTGTGTCTACTCCCACAGGGGTAGGTAAAACTGTTGGTGGTGGTGGAACCTCCGGATACTGCGATCCAGCTGCTGCTTCTACTATCACTTCTTCTTGAATAGCCTCTTGGGGTAGTACTGGCCCTTGTTGCTGATCAACCTGGTCAGGTTCTCCATGTTGTCCTTGTTGATGTTGTCCAGCTCTGACAGATGTGGACGAAGTGCCCCTAAAAAGGGACAAAAGAACAATCAAACGACCGGATAGGAAAGATCAATAAAGTCAAAGGATACTGGAATGTCAAGCTAGAGTTGAGAACAACGAATCATGAGATCAAGGGAGAACATGTGTGATTGAGACATCCTATAAACCAAAACACCCTACAAGTCTGAAATCAGACCTGTATGGGCCACCACTAAAACCTTATCACGCCCCAGAACCAGAATACTGGAGAGCGGCGGAATGACTCAGCCAGCTACGTATTATGGGTAGATGAATACCGTATAATACGATCAATGCTGTCTAAAAGACAAGGGGTGCATACTACATGAAAGTCTTGCTATGGTCACTTCACATCTATTGTCTCAATTATTCAAACAAGAAACAGTAATAGCGAACATATAAGGTAAAGCAGTAAGGCGTCCCAAACGCTTAGTCAAAATATTCTTGATATCTGGCTTTACTAAACATAGCCAGATGATATAGCAACGTATACACAATTGTTATCAGCTGCAGTCTGACTTAATTACAATTATATAAAAGTAAATACAAGACTGTCCGACTAACATGTCGGTGCCAAGCGGCAAAATATAAAGTAATTAACAAAACGAGCGGGGAAGTAAGGAACCCACTCGAGTCCTCCTGCAATCATTCCTCTAGTATTGACCATCTTGGAGGTAAAAGTAAGCTGAGTCCTCGGGGACCGGCTCTAAATCTGGCCATGCAAAACCAGAGAGGTTAGACCTCTAATAGCAAGTACCGCAAGGAAGCACGATATGAAGAATTAAACCAGTGAATAAGCGAATATAATAATAGATCTCTGCTTGCTACTGGGATTCACGTAACATCACGACACTTCGAACCAACTTTCCAACCAAACAAGGACAGAAGTTGGCCCGTCATGTCCTGACGCTCTGATCATCTCAGTTAGGTAGCAGAGTAGGTGCAGTACACAAACAAATCAACTTACACGGCCATCCAACTCCTACGGCTTACTATTGTGAGTCCCAAGTTATCCTGGAATTATGCAATGAGGATTTCTCAGTTCTTACTATGGGCAAGCAAGGCTAGTCTATCCAATCAATCAATTGCACCAATCATGAATTAGACGAGTCCCAGCGGGACGTCCGTCATCAATATACAATATACAATAATATAAGCAGGTACCGCTCCCTGCCCGTGTGGCAGATTTGCAGTATCTGTGGGAACCAGCCGGCCTGTTGGGCACTAATAGTCCCAAAGAGGGCTGCCATTTAAGAACTCGGGAATCCATTCTCTCCATGCAATCATTATTTTATTTAACTTAGTAGCCTCTACGTTAAGTGAAATCCCATGCCGTGGGTCATGGTCATTCAGAATGAGTACTTCCGTACAAGTACGATATGCCCAGCTTTACAACGATACCCGTGCGGTTAGGTTGTAGATCTTACATAGCGTAATGCAACAATTAAAACTAACTACAGAATAATCAGGCCTTGATCATAAAGTACACATGCTGCTTTCGTAAAATAAATAAATAAATTGTAGCCTGCATGTATCTGTATGCCAATATTCGGGATTGGCCAATCGATTTCAATAGTTCATAGTTGATATGAATGTGTCTCATTCCATTCAATTCAATAAGACGACTAGCCAGTCTCTTAGTTCCAACTAGGAACGCATGTCAATTATAAATCAAGATAACAATCAATGTTAATTAATGCTAAATTCGGGAAATAAAATCCATCTCATGCGGTTGGGAAATAAAAATCTCATGCGACTGAAAAACGTGGTTGGAAAATAAATAATCCATGCGGCTGAGAAATGAGATTGGAAAATAAATAATCTATGCGGCTGAGAAATGAGATTGGGAAATAAATAATCCATGCGGCTGAGAAATGAGATTGGGAAATAATTAGTCCATGCGGCTGAGAAATGAGATTTTCATCGGCTGTGAAATGAGATTGGGAAATAAATAATCCATGCGGCTGAGAAATGAGATTGGAAAATAATTAATCCATGCGGCTGAGAAATGAGATTCTCGTACGGCTGTGAAATGAGATTGGAAAATAAATAATCTATGCGGCTGAGAAATGAGATTGGGAAATAATTAATCCATGCGGCTGAAAAATGAGATTGGGAAATAATTAATCCATGCGGCTGAGAAATGAGATTCTCACGCGGCTGTGAAATGAGATTGGAAAATAAATAATCCATGCGGCTGAGAAATGAGATTGGGAAATAATTAATCCATGCGGCTGAGAAATGAGATTGGGAAATAATTAATCCATGCGGCTGAGAAATGAGATTCTCTGTGAAATGAGATTGGAAAATAATTAATCCATGCGGCTGAGAAATGAGATTGGGACCCATCTTCTCAGAAAACCTAAGAAGGATGGTCATGGAACCCTTGGCTTCCAAGCTCCATAAAACCTTTACCGTAAGTCCAAATTTGGACTTCCATAGGTCAAAATGGGGTAGAACGAAATTCTCTATAACATGGAACCATCAAAACTTGGAAATAACAATGTTAAATAGATCAAAACCCAAGAAATCTGAAAATACTATAAACTTAGATCTAGAAGAATTTAGCCATAGAAATTGAAAATGCCAAGCACTAAAGTATCTTAGAATATTGAGAGGAAGACAATGGAACAACAAAAATAGAGATCCATCAAGATGCAAGTTGGCACTTGCCTATCTCTTCTAGGTTGGTGGGAGAGTTATGAGGAAGAAGAAGAGTAATGAAGAGAGAGAAAGGGTTTGGGGCTTTAAATGAAGGGGTGGTGGTAGGTGGGGGTTTGTTTCAGTTCATGATCAACCAACATAATTAAACCAATTCAAGCCGAACCCAAAACAATGCTAAAGCAGAGTATAAAAGCAGAAAGTAAAATACAGAAAATAATTAGCCAAAAATTAAAGGAATTTAAATACAGAACAATACATGATAAATATTAAATGAATACATTCCAGCAGTACATGTATTTAGAATACGTATTCTGGGAACGGGAAGTGACAGACAAGAAGATAGTAAGCCTAAATGTAGAGGCACAAACACCAGAGGAGTCTTAGATTTTGATGAACTTGAACTACTTGTGCTTTCTTTCAATCATAATCTCGCGTAATTATATTTTTGGAATATTTTGACTGATGCTACTATTATAGCCTAGTTTTGCAAGCTCTTGTTCTTTTATCGAGCTTGTTCAGGACGGGACATCCACTAACATATTGGCTATTTATAATAGGTGTATTATGGTCTGATCATCCATAGTGCACTTGGTTCGCTCTTCATATAAATATTCTACATGGATGAGATATAGTTCACTTAGCATATTAGACCTATACTTTCCTCTAGACAGGTCAGAGCATATCATTTCGATTATGTTACTGTGCTGAACAAGCATTTAATAGGTTGAAGTATTAGGATCTCAATCCACAACTGCCTTGAAAACTCTTTTGAATATATCTATCGCCTTTGGAACTTGCAATTTAAGTGGATTAACTTCCTTGACCTCCTCATTTTGGGATTCTCGTCATTCCCTCTTTCGGAAGGACAAACGCTCGTACTTGGTGAACCATCTACTCCATCATTAGATAGAACGTAATTGATAAGGTATTATGAAAGGGAATGTTTATTAAAGAAGGATTGGACATGTACCTCTATCAAGTAAACCGAGTACCTTAGATGGGTAATATAGGATTCTCATATGCAACTTAACTTTAGCAAGAGACTTTATGATCAATGGATTACAACCCTTCTACCTTTATCTATGTTAGATAGAGATGTTTTAGAGGAATTTGAGAGAACATATAGTAGGATTTTAGAGATTATTTACAGTTTTCCAACTATGAGTGATCGTCACACGGGGAACACTATGTTGGAAGGGGCCTAGGGTCTCAACCTTAGCTACTTCCACACTACCGTTGACCATTCCAACCTAAATTGGAGGCTCGACCTATAAGATTTTGGAGGTCAGGCTGTTAAACTTGGTATTAGTTATAGCGCCTTAAAAAAATATGACAAAAGTTTCTTATGAATAGAATGGCTTGATAAGCCATGTATTTAAGGCTGGACCTAAGACTATAAAGAACCATTGTTGTCTAAATTTTCATTTGAAGAGGATATGACTCCATGCTTCAATGTACTAGGTAAATAGCTATGGTGGGTAGAATTTCATGGATACTCCCCTAAGGAATAAGTTAGGATATAGTACGATATAAGGCCTGACCCTAACCAGCAACCCTAGAAATAAATAGACTAAATCTTACTATCTTTGGTAAGATAGGGCTTATAGATTACAAGTACTAGAGATATTATTATCTAACGATAGTGTCAAGATGGTGAATAATCTAAGGGTGTTAGATAGAGTAAGAAGATCTAAGTAGATTGGACGAACATCTCTATACGTTGTAAGACTAGTCTTGAAATGACCTATAAAAGGATAGAACTAGAAGGATGACTAATAGGTTTATGAAGTCGTCTAGTTTAGTCTCAACCTTTACCGCAAATAGATATCAATGGTTAGGCATACTTGCAAGGATTGTATAGATTGCTATAGGTAGAATGAGTGGATTGCTAATTGAATTACTATAGAAGTTGGTGATGTAACTTATAGGAATATAGTATATAGTTTAAGGATTGATAAAGTTTCGAAGGAATTATGATTTTTCTATGGGTAGTTATAGAAGAAGACTCAAGAGCCAAGTTAGAAGTCGTATCCTTAGATTTGTAACCCTTGGATAATATAGAGCGTATTGGAGAAGGGGCATATCGTCTTGTATTGCCTCCATCATTAGAGGGAGGGCATGATGTATTCTAGGTCTCGTTGTTGAAAAAGTATTTGACTGATTTCATCCATGTAGTCGACAATTCTGAGATCACAGTGGGACCCAATCTATCATACGAGGAGGAGCCAGTTGGTATCGTGGATACTAGTAAGAAGACGCTTAGAGGACAGACGATTGTATAAGTTCGATTTGCAAGGAAGCATCATTCTCCAGAAGAATCTTCTTGGAAGCGAGAAGATTCCATGTGGGAGTGATATCCCCATCTATTCACAGATTCCGGTAAGATTTAGTTTGATTATTCTTATGTTCTAGATTTGTATAGTAGTATTATTTTAATTTCGAGGACAAAATTTTCTAAGGTGGGTAGTTGAAAGCCGCCTGATTTTTGAAATTTATTTTTAATTATCTTTATTTATTTAGTATGGATATTTTAAATATTAAATTTACGTCAATAATGACTATAGTAGTATTTTACCGTAGCTTTAATTTTTGAAGTACAACAAATATCAATTTCTTAAATCAAATCCTATTTTTGAATTCTAGACACATTCACCTTCAATTTGATGTATCATGTCCCATCCAAATTTGCTTCCCAACATTCTTTTGACTTCGCACAACTTCAGATCAACTTAGGCCATTTTGACCATTTATCGTAAATCTCGATCTAACGTCCAACTTGGATTTGGGACTCGACATAGACCAAAACCATTTGATCCAATATATGGTTTTGATCCATTTTGAGCCTACTACGCACATGCCTAGGGTGTGCCATTCAATTTAATTCCCATGTGCTATTTATTTACAAATGGCACATGAGACCTATTAGTTGACTTTCGGGTTCAATTTGACTAGAAAATATGTTAGGACCTTAAACTAGCCAACCCCACTTGTTAAGCCAATCTAAGGTTGCCAAAAATCAATTAGATATATATTTAGTTGATTTTTAGTACTTAAATTGCAGCCATGTGTATTAAATCCTCTATCTATGACTTGGTCAAACAACCCACCCAATAAGGAATTCCATTACCATAATAATCCTTTGGAGGGTCAAATCCTAGTAAATTTAGTCCAAACAAAAGCCTAATCTTCATAATATATATCCGAAAAAAATCGTAACATCTCCTCTCCTCTTATTGTTGCCAACACCCCATAAAATCTCTTTCCAAATGTCTAATCCCAAAATGCCCTCCTAGCCTTGGCCGCCGACACCATCTTGTTGCGTACCGACAGTTTCATCCCCTTTTCGATCTCCCATGACACTCCACGAATATTTGTTGCAAAACTAACGCGGCCCTCTAACGTTCTAGCAAGCTCCCGAAGGTCAATGACAACTTTACGTGAAGTTGCGAATTTTAGAAGTCACCCGAAGTTGGTTTCTAAGCCTGAATTTGTTCCAGCAGGTATATTGTTTTGTATCTAGGGTTTAGTGTACTTTCCTACCTCATCTTTTTATGAAACCAAAATTAATAGAGAGATCTCTATGTCTATTTTTATGTCCAATTGGCCACCCATATAGTTCCAAGCAGTTTGTCCGGGACGTCAATTCTACGACAAGATGTCCAGAATAAACCAGATCTATTGCGAGTAGATTTTTGTCTATTTCCATTCTGATTAGATCTTATTAATAATTTTTATAAGAAACTAGATATCAAAATCTTTCCAACGCATATCTTTTTTTTCTGAGTTTTGAGTTCGTTTGGTATTTAATAAAATTTTTGACATTTGCCGTAAAACCGTAACTCCGAAAATCATGTGTTCCTTCTATCCAAAAGCTTTGATACTTCATATACCTTTAATAAAATATTTGTTGTGCATGATTTGATGTGAAAACATTATTTTATCTATTTTGTGATTTTTCTAAAATTAAATATTTTAAATATTTATTATTTCGTGTCTCAAATTGTATACCGAGTCTATGAATAAAGTTGTAGACTTAATAAACTTGTACACATATTTTCTATAAGTAAAATATATTAATTATAATTATAGAATATTTATCAATATTTTTTGTAATTAAAAATGATATTTTTATGTTAATAATATATTGCTTTTGTAGGTAGATTTAATATATTACTTTTATACTATATATGTTATATTAAGTAGAGAAGTCAATATGACTAGTTTTGGTATAAATATATTATTAAAGCTATATATGGTAAGACCATATAAAATAAGTTATTAGTGTATTATTAAGAGTAGAATATTTATTATAGTTGTACCTGACAAAAGTAGCGAGGACTTTGGAGTTGTTCAGACATAAGCGAAATTAAAGTTTATGGGCAAGTATACCTTGCTAAATTTTACAGTTTATTTCATGCATTTTATATGTTACTATTTCTTTTCAGTCATACTTGATTACCAATTACTTATGTTCACGTCATTGTTATCTTCTTCTTTTTACGTTCACATATCTGATTTGTTTTCCATGTGCCACTGTTTATTTCTTACGAGTGTTGTGACGTTATTTGCTAGTCCTTAGTCTCCATTCCATTGAGTTGAGTTGACATATAGCCGATATAGATTGCTTGACATTGACCTATGTTATCTCTAGGACCGGAAGTGTCCCTTGGCATTGTAGGATCGATGGCACCTCTAAAGGGGGTGAATAGAGTGCAGCAAAAAATAATTACCAATTAAAAATTATCTAAGCAGGTGAAGTAAATGATCAATCAAATATAATGCAAGTAAAGCAGTAAAATAGTAGAGGCAAGAAAGCAATACGCAGACACAACAGGTTTATACTGGTTTCCTTCTGAGAGGACTAGTCCAGTTCGCGAGAACTCTTGCTCGCTATAATCCACTATTTTGAATAGAGATTACATCGCGTGATTTACACTTAAGAACACGCCAACTTCAACACCGTCGTATTTTTATCCGAACCCCACGATCAAACTTCAACAACACATTTTCTGAGAAAAGCTTTTATACGCCAAGCTTTGTACAACTCAAATACTCCTAGTCGGAAACCACAGGCACTTAGAAGAATCAGGTTGTTCTAGGAGATCTAAAGCTTGAAGCTTTGTAACTTGAATAGAAAGCTTAGGAATAGGTAGAGAAGATGAAGAATTAATGAGTGAATAGAAATGAGAATTTCTTCTCTTTTTATAGGTTTTTCTAGGACAGAGTTCGGGCAGAACTCGGTAGCTTAACGTTCATAATTTTGAACGTTGGTGATCCAAAAGAATAGGTAATGCTGATGACCAGGAGAAATCCTAGGGGACAGAGTTCGATCTGAGTTCGGGCCGAACTCTAGCCGAGTTCGGTTGCCTTGGTTTCTAGTCAACCTAAGTTGGTTTTTGGATGGGTTTGGTTTAAGTGAATCAAATTTTGGTTTAGGAGAAATGGATCAGGATAGGTTTTAGGATTTAATCTTTCTAGATGCCAGTGATCCCGACGCACAAGTCAATATAGACTCAATAAAAGGAAAATACATAATAAATGTGAAACAATTACGAAGATGAATTCTGCACACTTCTTGTTCCTTTTCATATCAAGTTCGGAGTTTAAGTCAACTATCGAAATCGGTTTTACTATGGCTTAATGGGCTAACAATCTCCCCTATTTTGATAATTTGACAAAACTACGATTGATACTTAAGAATGTTCAGCTTGATTTGGAGGTAGACTTGATATAGTACTTTAGGTACGGTAGTAGCTTTGGCCGTCAATATTGGTACAATATAAATGCTCCCTCGTAATGTATAGTCAAGTCTTGTTACTCCCCCGTAAGAAAAAATATCAGCTGAATCTGTCTAGATAAGAAAGAAATTTCTCCAAACAAACTTTTAGCAAAAAAAAATGTGAATAATTGTGAAGAGCATGGTTGTGAACAATATGCAACATCAGCAGTATATTTATTTTAAGTTAAGTATCCAATTACTCTCCCATTTTGTCACATGAACAAAATATAGGAATACTCAGCAAAAAGAACAGTAAAAACAGTAAGTTTTAACTGAAATAAAATGAAATAGTGCTGAAAATGAGAAATACTTGCATAAACTGATATAAAGAAAGAGTTCATACATCACTAATATAACTGATAATGCTTGAAAGAAGCATTTATCATCACTAATACAAAGTCACAAAGAAAATATAACTAGTGGTGAACTATCACGAGAAAACATATCCTCAATTATCATCCTCATCATCATCATCAGCAGTAGCACTAGAAGGACCGGTCTCAGCTGAATGGTTGGGATCATAACGGGCAACAACAGGGTCAAAGTATCGCTGAGCCTGTGGCTTATCAATCCGATAGCCAAGTCGGGTCGGATCACGAACCATAGGGACGGGTCCACTAGGGTTGTGAGCAAGAAAGACATCCCACATAGTGTTGGACATGGCCTGGAGCTGAAGAGTGGTATAAAAATCCATGGAGCAAAACTGGTCCACCATAAGAGTCTAAAGTGACTCAAGAGTAACACCACCGAAAGGATGAGTACTAGCAGCTAATGGATCAACTGGAGAAGGAACCGGAACAGCAGAGGCAGGAGTAGAACGATGATGCTCATGAAGATAAGCAGGAGCACCATCCTCAGTACAATCCTCGAGTCCAACCTCAAAGTGCTGAAAGATGTAAGGGAGATACATCGCATAAAGAAGACGTCGCAGTTTTTTGTGACACGTTCCATAGTGGCGATAATAGTCTTGGGTAGACTGAAGGGGATGTGATAGTGGAGATGGTAGATAGCTGAAAGCTCTAAGAAAGAAATCTCAATAGTAGATGTATTCTTTGGAATGATAGTGGAGAATACCATCCTATGGAGATCATAGAAATAGTTGTTCAGAAGCATAGGGCGAAGGGTGCCTTTCGGTCGAGGGTTTGGTGCACATAACGAGTCACGAAAGGAGTCAAAAGTTATCCCTTCGAGAAACTGAATAGAAGATATATCCATCAGGGCTTCTCTAGTATTTGGAATATTGAATATGATGGCTAAGTCATCGCTATCAAACTCAATATCGATTCCACCAACTTATGATTTTACTTTCTCGTTTGTGACTGATAAATTGCAATAGAACATTCGAATAACATTGGCATAAATAGGAAAACTAGATTGAACTAAATCTAGCAATTGATGATGTTCGAAAACGTTCACATGATCCGAAAATATTGTGAAATTTATGGGAGCACCCGGACAAAGTTTTCTTTGATGGAAATCGTTGAACTACTCATTTGAGGTCTCTTGAGACACAAATATAAAGTCATCAAATAAATCTCTGTTGGGTTTGGAAGGAGTGAAAAGAGAAAATGAAGCTACCTCATGAGGAGTAGAGGACGAGCCTTCATCGGCCTTCCTTTTCTTTTTTGAAGAAAAAGGAATTTTAGGAGCCATGAAAAAAATAGAAAGGAGGGGAAATAAAGAATTTATACCAAAATTGAAGGTAGACAGTCGAAGAGAACTTCGATAGAGCTCCGAATCCGAAGTTTGAAGACTTAAAAATCTTGGAGGAAGAAGATCCAAGGAGCTAGGGTTAGGGTTTCGGTAGATTTTGGTAGTTGTTGTGGGGTTGAAGATGATGAGAAGGTGTTTAAATAGAGGAGAGGCTCGGCTGTCCAGCTTCTGTTTGAATTTACCCAAACCGAGTTGGGCCAGAACTCTGACCGAGTTCGGTCACCTGGGAATCAGAACAAATGTTGGAAAGTGTGTGATAGTTTTTAACATAAATGCAAAATTAATTAGAAATAATTGTGTTGAGATAAATAATTAATATTAAATAACTAATAACACATAAATCACTTCAAATACTTCGGGTTAGCTGTAGGGGCCGGATCCCAGCTAGCTATAGTCCGAAGACTAGTACACCGTGTCGCTACAAGCTATTTACAACTGTATGACAGAAGGGCCCTTTCGACTTATAACCAAAAAAAATTTTGCGAATTCATGAGTATTAATTAATAATATTTAATTATATTACTTCAACATCTAGAATTTATAATTCCCTTCGTATAAAGTTAAAAAGATCTTCAGCTAGAGGTTTAGTGAAGATGTCAGCTAGTTGATGTTTAGTGTCAACAAATTCTAGGTTAATGTCACCTTGTAAAATATGGTCTCTTAGAAAATGATGTCTAATTTTTATGTGTTTAGTACGTGAGTGACATATTGGATTTTTAGTGAGATTAATGGAGCTAGTGTTATCATAGAAAATAAGAATATGCTGAAATGACAACTGATAGTCTTCTAGGGTTTGCTTCATCTACAAAATATGAGCACAACAACGTCCTGCAGTGATATACTCAGCCTCGATTGTTGATAATGCAACAAAATTTTGCTTCTTAGAAAACTAAGAGACTAAAGACTTACTTAGAAAATGACATGTGTCACTGGTACTTTTACGATCGACTTTGCATCCGGCAAAATCCGCATTCGAGTAACCTATCAGGTCAAACGAATTAGTTTTGGGATACCAAAGACCAGTCGTCAAAGTTCCTTTAAGGTATCGCAAGATACGCTTAACGGTGCTCACATGTGATTCTTTAGGACAAACCTGATACCGTACACATAAGCATACAGAAAACATAATGTCAGGACGACTAGCAGTTAAATACAGTAACTACCAATCATACCTCTATACTTACGTACGTCAGTCGGTGTGCCACTTTCATCTATATCAAGCTTTGTAGATGTTGCCATAGGCGTTCCAATTGGTTTGACATTTTCCATGTCAAATTTTTTTAGCAAATCTTTTATATATTTTGCTTGATTGATAAATATCCCTTATGAACTCTGCTTGATTTGAAGACCAAGAAAGAATGTAAGTTCTCCCATCATGCTCATTTCAAATTTACTCTGTATACACTTTGCAAACTTGTTACATAGTATCTCATTAGTTGAGCCAAAAATTATGTCTTTATCAGCTTTCTCGTCAGATTTTCCCAAATTGTCTTTTGTACTTAGAATAAAACATCTACAACTAAAGAACTTGAAATAGCTGATATTAGGTGTGTCACGCCCCGCTCCCACAGGAGCGATCGTCCTCGCTAAGACGTGATACCGCACGGGCCTAGGTTGCGCCCGTGCAAGGCTAAGTCCAGAAACGACCGATTTGAGCTAGGCCACAGAGTCGCACAGAGTGTCCCCATTTGCAGCGAAAAGTAAATGAACACAAATTGAAGCGAATTCAACTCTTTATTGATATTCAAGAAGTTTACAAGCGGCGCTAGGCCGATATTACAAATCGCTCAAGCTCTCTCTCTCTCTTTGAAACATAAAAGACGTGCCAAGTAGCTTACAAGATAAAATGATTCATGGCGATGTTCCGATACATTATGTCCTGTATAGGGTGCTTCAGCTCCTTGCAACATTCCAAGGCCCCAGAGTTGGCTCCGCGCCTTAGCACGTTCGATGGAAGCTCTGCACCCGCCGACGTCTCCTGGATCCTGCATGCAGACTATAGGGTTATCAGTACATTGTTATGCACTGGTGGGGAGTCTAGCTCGCCCACAATGCTATCATTACCAAACACGTTCTATTTACTTTTGTGCACCGTCTATCATTCATTGTCTTTCTAATCTTGCCTTAGGATCAGTTTTATGGCATATTTCATAGCCTATCCCGTGTTGCCAAATTCAATGTGTTGCATGGAAATACATGCACGACTTACCCATACTTACCGTCCGGCCTTCCCTGTCCAAAGTAAACCAAGTTAGTCAACAATTCATTGGAAATAACTTAACGTGATTCATGTGAACTTTTCAATGTCAAGGGCGTATCCCTGCCTCGGGTCCTAGCACGTCGTAGGCGTATTTTCTAACTCGCTTGCATGAATTCCTCATTATCATTTGGTGTGTTACATTTCAAGCATATTCATAAGGCACTTTGTTTAGTTAACTTAGACTACTTTGATTTCAATACAAGGACTTGCACGTGGATTGCCACTAGCAAAGCCTACTTAATCTATATGCATCGGTCGCTGGCACTACAAGCCAATTTGGACATGTCTTCTCCTTGGTAATTTCCTCACCTATCATGGCGTGCGGCTTGGTACACCCTGATAGTCTTTTGAAATACCCGACCTTACGTCCCCTAGTGGCCAAGCCCGCACTCAGGCAGCCCGTAAGCCATCTTTTGATTTCCGTCCGGACCGGCACGTCCTTCACACTTTGACTATGCCGCTGGAAATCCCTTATATCTCCTACCTCCCGTATACTAATGGATTATCCACGACCATTTCATTTTCTTTGTCATTTTAACTTAACGGCTGTCACCGAGCCGTAGGCTAACCCTTAGCCATAATACGTTATCGACCAGGTTGGCGTCCATGCAGCACGGGTAGCGAGCCCCGTTGCACGTGCCCGTCACACCTGTCGCTAACCAGTCTTTCCTTTCTTATCTTTCATGTATTCTTTCTTTTCTTTCTTTCTTTCACTTGTTCGTTCGTTCATTGATTCATTCACGTATTCATTCATTCGTTGATTTATTCATTCAAGCATTATGCAACTCCCAGTGCGGGAGCCGCCTTGGCGACCCATCGGTCCCATAGTCTTTCAATGTTGCTAAACTCTACTCGGGACGACTATGTTGATAGTCTTCCCGTTTCATTGTTGTAAACCATTCATTGTTTCATTGTTTGAACGCAAGCTTGTGCCTTAGCACGAGCGGGGAGCGCGACGCAAGAGTTCTCACATTTTTCCATGTTCTTTTCCATATTCTATACAAGCATACAAAATGGGATTACTCCCTTAGCTAGGTGCGTTGAATCATTTATTAGCATGCGCGATGTTATCGCCTAGCGATTCTCATGATAGTGTCCGTATTGTTATGTGTCTAGGCTAAGCAAAGACGGGTTCATCGGAGCCACCCACCTTAGCGATGTTCGCATCGGCCGAGCGATACTCCGAGCGCGCCTTTGAAAGTCTATGTATGGATTCATCTTTGACGGGCCAATGTAAGTCTTGCATCGATTCTTCTTCAGGTCGATGCCAACTCTTTGGGTCGACGGCTCGTTCGAGTCGTTGCACTTGCCGTTTGAATCAGCGTTCCGCTAGGGCGGAGTGGGTCATTACATAATACACCACTCAAAACAAGTCTCGTCCTCGAGACTTCTCGAGTGCAGGTCATCCTACCATTCCTTAACTCGTGTCTTCGTGTTTCTTAGACAATACTATTGAACGGCTCCATCGTTCGATGGCATCGAACCATACTCGATACCTTTCTAAGTTCCGTGTCGCACACATTTGGTCGATTTTATTGAATAGCCTTTTGTTCATTTTAGAGTTGATGGTACTTATTCAATTCAAGTGTTTCTTCGTCTTGGTTGCTATTTCTCCGTGTCATGGGACGAAAATGGTTTCACGAGGCTCTTACGTTGTAATTCGTCAAATGCGAGGGTCGTAGGCTGAGGCAAACTCACTTTCATTTATCTCGGTCATCGAGATGACCCGATTCGCTTCTCAAGCGTTTGTGTCAACGAAATCAGTATGATTTCTTCTTAGCGGGGTCGACCAAGTCTAAATAATTTTCGTCCGATTCAAGACCATGTATTGTACTATCATCGAGTATATCTTTCTATCAATGGTTCAATTCGTTATACCAACTTTTACTTTTGTACGATATCGATTCCATACCATTCACTTGTCTAGGGCTATTCTCGTCGTCGTTCACGCTCACACTGCCTACACGTTTCCTTGATTCCGAGCCACGCTCGTACTAGTATCATTTCTTTCTTTTAACACAATTTCAAGTTCTCGACACTCATCCATTCCTCAAGTCTCATTTGTACTCAACGTATCACTTGGCTGGATCGTGCACGTATTCCAGGCGTCCCCAGAATACATGCATTCAGCCAAGCCACATGATAGAAAATTTGTCATTCTTACTCGAGTCGCATCGTGCACATACTCAGGCGTCCCTAAAATATATGCATGTCAGCCGAGTCTCGTGAGCAGGGTTTCCTATTCTTGCATCATTCAATCCATCCATGTCAATCCACAAGATTAAACTTTTGATTTCTAACACATGAAACAGGGCGTCTCGCCTAACCGCTAGGCTATCTTTTCGAGGCTAAGTCAATCTCAGGATTAGAATCATAGTTCCCCAACAATAATGCCAATACTGACCCCAAATCCTAGGGTCAAACCAAAGTCGGTAGTACGGGAGTTTTCTACCCAAGCTCGCGTCACTCAGATTTCTAAACATCGAGCACGATCACCTATTCGCATCAATGTCTTCGTTGTGCATATTTGAATCCAATCAAATAACCCAATCGACATACTACACATATCCATTCTAACCAATTCATGTATTCGATCACGAGGTCATCCAGCTCGACAATACATTGCGCCCCAACCTCATGCGAGTCCGATCATCCATGGTGGTTCATGAATCACCATGCAACGCTTCCGCGGAATAATCATTCTCATCGGGGCGTAACTCTTGTTTGAGTTTAGACTAACTCATTCTCGATACACGGATTGGACCTACTCAATCCTCAAGTACAATCATCAAACAAACTGATTCATTCTCGAGTTTACCTTCGCATCAAACTACAAGTCGAAGCATACAAATTGCCACGCCATGCTAGTTCAATCAACCCCGCTGTATGAATCACCATACCAGCGCTCACGCGGAGTGATCGCCCTAATCGGCACGACGCATGTGCGAGGCTGGAGTTGCACTCGCATAAGACAAGAATGTCGATGTTGGGGTTATCGTCGAAGCAAATCCAACATTTTATTTTCTATCCAAGCCAAGGTTGATAGTCCATTCATCATTTCGTTCAACTAGAAAATCCTCGAGCCATGTCCATATTTTCTTCGACACGTTTCAATATTCCGAGTATAGCATCCGTCAGAACAATGATATTTGCACGATCGTCATTCGCCGAGTCAGAGTACCCCCGAGTTATCGTATATCGATCTTTGATACGCCTCAATACCATCGACGATATGCGTAACCTGACGATCTTCCTTTGCAACCAATTTTGAGTCGTGCGACAGATGCTATTGTCCGAACTGGATATACTATATTTCCATTCGATTCAATTTACGATCAAGTTCGAGTGCTATTCCTCAAGCTAGTTTCAATATCGTTGTTCAAACTCAAGTCACAATTCATTTGAATCAATCCGAAATCGTACGCGCGATCCACTAAGTTTCCTCGATCGAGACCATTCATTTTCATTCATCGTTCCGAACCACTTTCTAACTTGCGTTGCCCATTGACAAGTTGTCCGAACGACATCTCGTTTGGGATATTCGAAGTCACGACCAACTAAGCGTGACGCGTTCTAAGGCTTTGTGCGATAGCATCGCCTCGCCGACATACTCGTTCTATTCGTAAATCCTTTAGTCTTGCTCGAACAATTTCTATAACGTCCATACACCACTCAGGGTTCGAGCCACTCGACTAGTCGTCGACACTCATTCTTATTCTTCTCCGAACCTATCACATACACCACTCGGATTCAAGCCATACGATCTAGTCCTCAATCACGTTCGCGTCATGTGCTAAGACATCCTTCAGATTCGTTCGACGAATCTCTCGCGTAATCGCTCACGTCGTCTCGACGTACTAAGTCGTTCACCATAATCTTCAAAATTCAAGCCAATCTTTTGTGTATGCCTAAGCGTTAGTTTGATAGCGTTCCTATCGATAGACACTTAAAGGGTATCTCCGTTCTCGATCGAGCGATACTTGATATCGCTCGCAACCCGATTGTACCCAAAAGTCGAGGTGCGCGACACGCGGACTAAGTTGTGCCGCATAACCATCTCGTGCGGACTATATTCAAGTTTGCACGCTCACTTGCTAGGTCGATGCAAGACTAGTCAGGCACGCACTCGACATGTTAACTTAGCATGTGTTCTCTATCGAGTCAAGTTTAACATCGTTCGGCATTATTAGCGTAAGGTTATTCAAGCACGCCATGCGTTTGCTAACTTCTAGCATTTTAGTTTTCCTTCAACTCAAGGCTGTCGTGGTTTGGCACAAAGGCCTTCGCCTATCGATCACGTTCAACTGAGTACTTGTACGAGCTTTTGAAAATATTAGACTTATTGTATGGAACATCCCAAGGCACAACGAGAGAGAGCGTACACTTCTTTTATTTCCAAACGAGCTTTCAAAACTGAGAGAATCGAAATAAAATCCAAAGACGTGAAGCCGTGCTCTGATACCAATCTGTCACGCCCCGCTCCCACAGGAGCGATCGTCCTCGCTAAGGCGTGATGCCGCACGGGCCTAGGTTGCGCCCGTGCAAGGCTAAGTCCAGAAACGGCCGATTTGAGCTAGGCCATAGAGTCGCGCAGAGTGTCCCCATTTGCAGCGAAAAGTAAATGAACACAAATTGAAGCGAATTCAACTCTTTATTGATATTCAAGAAGTTTATAAGCGATGCTAGGCCGATATTACAAATCGCTCAAGCTCTCTCTCTCTGAAACATAAAAGGCGTGCCAAGTGGCTTACAAGATGGAATGATTCATGGCGATGTTTCGATACATTATGTCATGTATAGGGTGCTTCAGCTCCTTGCAACGTTCTAAGGCCCCAGAGTTGGCTCCGCGCCTTAGCACGTTCGATGGAAGCTCTGCACCCGCCGGCGTCTTCTGCATCCTGCATGCAGACTGTGGGGTTATCAGTACATTGTTATGCACTGGTGGGGAGGCTAGCTCGCCCACAATCCTATCATTACCAAACACGTTCTATTTACTTTTGTGCACCGTCTATCATTCATTGTCTTTCTAATCTTGCCTTAGGATCAGTTTTATGGCATATTTCATAGCCTATCCCGTGTTGCCAAATTCAATGTGTTACATGGAAATACATGCACGACTTTCCCATACTTACCGTCCGGCCTTTTCTATCCAAAGTAAACCAAGTTAGTCAACAATTCATAGAAAATAACTTAATGTGATTCATGTAAACTTTTTAATGTCAAGGGTGTGTCCCTGCCTCGGGTCCTAGCACGTCGTAGGCGTATTTTCTAACTCGCTTGCATGAATTCCTCATTATCATTTGGTGTGTTACATTTCAAGCATATTCATAAGGCACTTTGTTTAGTTAACTTAGACTACTTTGATTTCAATACAAGGACTTGCACGTGGATTGCCACTAGCAAAGTCCACTTAATCTATATGCATCGGTCGCTGGCACCACAAGCCAATTTGGACATGTCTTCCCTTTGGTAATTTCCTCACCTATCATGGCGTACGGCTTGGTACACCCTGATAGTCTTTTGAAATACCCGGCCTTACGTCCCCTGGTGGCCAAGCCCGCACTCAGGCAGCCCGTAAGCCATCTTTTGATTTTCGTCCGGACCGGCACGTCCTTCACACTTTGACTATGCCGCTGGAAATCTCTTATATCTCCCACCTCCCGTATACTAATGGATTGACCACGACCATTTCATTTTCTTTGTCATTTTAACTTATCGGCTGTCACTAGCCGTAGGATAACCCTTAGCCATAATGCGTTATCGACCAGGTTGGCGTCCGTGCAGCGCGGGTAGCGAGCCCCGTTGCACGTGCCCGTCACACCTATCGCTAACCATTCTTTCCTTTCTTATCTTTCATTTATTCTTTCTTTTCTTTCTTTCTTTCACTTGTTCGTTCGTTCATTGATTCATTCACGTATTCATTCATTCATTCAAGCATTACGCAACTCCCAGTACGGGAGCCGCCTTGGCGACCCATCGGTCCCATAGTCTTTCAATGTTGCTAAACTCTACCCGGGACGACTATCTTGATAGTCTTCCCGTTTTATTGTTGTAAACCATTCATTGTTTCATTGTTTGAACGCAAGCTTGTGCCTTAGCACGAGCGGGGAGCGCGGCGCGAGAGTTCTCACATTTTTCTATGTTCTTTTCCATATTCTATACAAGCATACAAAATGGGATTACTCCCTTAGCTAGGTGCGTTGAATCATTTATTAGCATGCACGATGTTATCGCCTAGCGATTCTCGTGATAGTGTCCGTATTGTTATGTGTCTAGGCTAAGCAAAGACGGGTTCATCGGAGCCACCCACCTTAGCGATGTTCGCATCGGCCGAACGATACTCCGAGCGCGCCTTTGAAAGTCTATGTCTGGATTCATCTTTGACGAGCCAATGTAAGTCTTGCATGGATTCTTCTTCAGGTCGATGCCAACTCTTCGGGTCGACGGCTCGTTCGAGTCGTTGCACTTGCCGTTTGAATCGGCGTTCCGCTAGGGCGGAGCGGGTCATTACAAGGTGTTCTATCAAACCATAAATCATAAGGAGTCTTTTTATATATGGGTCTAATCAGAACTCTATTTAACATATATCATGCTGTATAGACAGCTTCTGTCCAAAAATACTTTGGAATATTATATTGATTAAGCATAACTTTGGCCATATTGTACAGAGTTCTATTCTTCCTCTCCACAATGCCATTCTGTTGATGAGTCCTGGGGCAAGAGAATTCATGTGATAATCCATTTGAATCACAATAAGATTTAAACTCATGGTTATCGAATTCTCCTCCATGATCACTTCGAATCCGAGTAATGATGAACTATTTCTCATTTTGCATCTTTTTATAAAAAAGATACAAATTCAGAAAAGGCCTCATTCTTATTTGCAAGAAAGTAAACCTAAGTATACCGTGAATAGTCATCGACTATCACGTAAGCATAAAACTTACCGCCAGGGCTGACGACTCTACTTGGTCCAAATAAGTCCAAATGAAGTAATTGCAAGGGTCTAGAGGTACTTACAGCGTTTATTGATTTGAAAGATAATCTAGATGCTTTATTCTTTTCACATTCGGCACAGACCATGTCTTTCTTGAAAGTTATTTCGGATAAGCCTCTTACCAGTTTTTTGGTGGACAATCTTGCAATAGTGTCCATGTTTGCATATCCAAGATGCATATTCCATATCCAGCCTTCGTCTTGAGTTGTGAACAAACACTTCCCTGTACTGTTAGTCTTCTCTAACAAATATAGTACATATATATTGTCCTCTCTTATTCCCTCAAAGGAGATTATTCCAGAAGATTTATCATAAACAAAATATTTATTCTTAACAAAATTAATTTCTTAACCATAATCAGTCAGTTGACTAATGCTTAATAGGTTATGTTTTAATTCTGTCCCTAAGCATACATCTTTAATAATAGGCGAGGGAGAAGTACCTATGTCACCAATTCCAATGATATGACCTTTAAGGTTATTCCAAAAGAAGACATAGCCTTTTTCTTTATCGATAGAGTTGCAAATTATCACCTATCATGTGCCTGGAGCAACCACTATCAAGTATCCATTTGCTTCTAGTGGAAAGAGGAAGGTCCACCTACAACGCAAGTTAGAGATGTAACCTTTGGTACCCACTTTCTTGATGGTCTTGATATGTTAGTTTTTGGAACCCATACATACACATTCATATCTACTAGCTTTCTAATCTTACACTTAGGTGATACATGTCCTTTTATACTACAATAGTAACATGTAGCAGAAGTGTTAGTGCTAGGTGCAGTTCGAAGATCGTGTGTGTGAATTTTTGAAAATGTGTGTCTTCTTCTTGTGTAGAAAGGTGTACATATATGCATGGCTTTTGACAGTTCTAGTAGTGTTGGCTGTGTTGTGCTTGTGTTTAGCCTTGTGATTTGTGTTCACCTGAGCTATAGGTTTAGCAACATGTTTTCCCAGTTTGATCTTTAACTTTTTATAGATATCACAAGCTTTATTGTACTTGGCTGTGAGTGCATCTACTCTCTGAGGAGAAATGTTATACTTTTTTTTTCTCTAGTTCATAGAGATCATTAAGTTTTACATTTTCTTGATTGGCTTTCTCAAGCTTTTCAAGAGCTTCATGTAAGCTTAACTTCGAAGAAGTAATCTCATTTTTGTCACTAGAAGAATCTCTAATATCTTCTAGCATTCTAGATTGCTTTGAAAACTCAGGTTGTACAAATTTTAGCTCTTTCTTAGCACCTTTGTACATATCTATCATTTTTCTCTAATCTTCTAATAGATCAGTAAAAGCATCAGACAATTCATCAAATATAAATTCTTCAGAGAGAGGGTTTGTAATTACGTTAACATCTGTTGCCATGAAGCATAGGTTGGCTGAGCTGCAAGGCTTCTCTTCTTCTTCATAATCACTAGCTTCGCTTCCACACCAGATGCTAGTATTGGCATAGTTTCTAGTTGTAGACCTTCTCTTGCTTGTCTGATCATGTTTGCTTCCCTTTCTTATAACAGGACAGTCCTTCTTGATATGTCATATTCTTTTACAGCTGAAGCAGATAGGTTCTTCACCGTCTTTGGAATATTTCTTATTCTTGTTCGACTTCTCATATCTGAGGAATCTTCTGAAGTTTCATGTCATAAGGGCCATTTGTTCGTTGTCTGAGCAATCTATCTCACTTTCATCGTCAGAGGCTGCCTTGTGGTTAGCTTTGAATGCTATCGCCTTCTCTTTTGGTGCTGACTCTTTAAAATCCTTAAGGTCTAGCTCATGCGTCATAAGCTTTCCCATAAGGGTTTCAAGAGTCATGACTGTGAGATCATTTCCTTCAATAATGGTCGTCGCTTTAGGATTCCAGTTCTTTGTTAGTCCGTGAAGCACCTTCCGAATCTTCTCGTGATTGCTGTATTCTTTTTCGAGGTAAGATAGAGGATTAATAATATCTAGGAACCGAATAAACATATTTGTAATATTCTCATTAGGCTTCATTTTGAAGGCCTCATACTCTTATGTTAGTCTTGAGGTTTTGGACTACTTTACTTGTGAAGTACCTTCTTGAGTAATCTCAATAAATTTTTAAACCTCGTGAGACATGACACATGTAGAAGCTCTATTGAACTCACTTCTATCTACTGCACAAAATAATGCATTGATGGCTTTTGCATCAAGACTAGCTTGTTTTTTTACTGTCGGTATATATGTCGAATCG
Organism: Iris pallida; assembly: GCA_029216955.1. Taxonomy (NCBI): domain Eukaryota; kingdom Viridiplantae; phylum Streptophyta; class Magnoliopsida; order Asparagales; family Iridaceae; genus Iris; species Iris pallida. The sequence goes on from JANAVB010016195.1 coordinate 8,135,312, forward strand.
TTTTTCAACTAGAATACCTTCTACCGTAATAGGTAGTGGTTTCTTATATCCATTCATGACAATCGACCATAAATCAAAATTAAGAGACTTGAGGAAAAAGCTCATCCGTGTCTTCCAATACGTGTAGTTTGTGCCATCAAATAGGGGTAGCCTATTTGTTGATTGACCTTCATCATTGCTGGGATATAGGAATGCCATCTCTCAAGGAGTTTTAGTCCGACTAGAGATAATATGTGCTCTGATACCAATTATAGGATCAATGGCACCTCTAGAGGAGGGTGAATAGAGTGCAGCAGAAAATAATTACCAATCAAAAATTATCTAAGCAGGTGAAGTAAATGATCAATCAAATATAATGCAAGTAAAGTAGTAAAATAGTAGAGGCAAGAAAGAAATACGCAGACACAGCAGGTTTATACTGGTTTTCTTCTGAGAGGACTAGTTCAGTTCGCGAGAACTCTTGCTCTCTATAATCCACTATTTTGAATAGAGATTACACCGTGTGCTTTACTCCGAAGAACACGCCAACTTCAACACCGTCATATTTTTATCCGAAACCCACGATCAAACTTCAACAACACCTTTTCTGAGAAAAGCTTTTACACACCAAGCTTTGTACAACTTGAATACTCCTAGTTGGAAACCATCGACACTTAGAAGAATCGGGTTGTTCTTAGAGATTTGAAGATTGAAGCTTTGTACCTTGAATAGAAAGCTTAGGAATAGATAGAGAAGATGAAGAATGAATGAGTGAATAGAAATGATAATTTCTTCTCTTTTTAGAGGTTTTTCTAGGACAGAATTCGGGTAGAACTCGATAGCATAACGTTCATAATTTTGAACATTGGTGATCCAAAAGAATAGGTAATGCTGCTGACCAGGAGAAATCCCAGGGGACCGAGTTCAGTTGCCTTGGTTTCTGGTCAACCTGAGTTAGTTTTTGGATGGGTTTGGTTTAAGTGAATCAAGTTTTGGTTTAGGAGAAATGGATCAGGATAGGTTTTAGGATTTGATCTTTCTAGATGCCATTGATCCCAACGCACAAGTCAATCTAGACTCAGTAAAAGGAAAATACATAATAAATGTGAAACAATTACGAAGACGAATTCTGCACACTTTTTGTTTCTTTTCATATCAAGTTCGGAGTTTAAGTCAATTATCAAAATCGGTTTGACTATGGCTTAATGGGCCAACTGACATTACAGTATAGAGACTCGTTCTCGACTTGTTATTCATCTATAGGACCGAGAGTGTCCTATGGCATTAGAGACTTATCTTTTATCTCGTCATTGGGAGCATCCCATGGAGTTACGGTGTTGAAATTGTCCGTACCAGGAGTATCCCATAGTGTTTTGGTTTATTGATTATTACATGTTTTACTTGTCTGTCTTTCCATGTATGTTAATTATTGTTATAATAGGCATGTTCATATCTATCTTGTTAGGTCCCTCTGAGGACCTGGTGATTTCTCCAGGTGTGTGTTTTCTTGACCTTCTGTAGGAGTTTTTGCCAGGATCATGATCTTCTCCTTCCTATCCAAGAGGACAGGCTCTTGGATCACGCTTACTGTATATCTTCATATTTTTGTTATTTTCTTCTTTCTAATTTCATGTTGGTAGTGGATTTGTCTCCATCCAACAACTTGTACAATGACAATCATTATTAGAATCTATAATATCTTTATTCTTTTATTTTGGTGGATGATATTAGTAAATTAGGGCTATTTATATACTGTATTTTACAGCTTACTATATTTATTATACGGTTGACATGTACAAAACCTAGTGCCACATATTTTTGGGACTGGCCTTACATATTTTTGTGGTGGTCCTGTAGGTCTAAGAATGAATTGTTTTGTTACATTATTGTACCAAGCAAGCCTGCATATAGGATTAGAATCTAGGATCTCATCCACATATATTTAATCTCCTTCCTTGATTCCATTTTCGAACTCACGTTTGACTGTCTTGATTTGTTTCTTGCTTGATTCATTTTCTACCTTGAGTCTTATTTCTCGTACGATAGAGGCTAGGAAGATGACTCGTACTAGGTATATCTGCTCCATTTATTCAATTACACTACTAGTTGAACACTTATAGGTTGGGTAACAAGCCTTACCACCTAACATCCAATGTCCTTATGATCCATTAATGAAGTATAGTTGAATGGCACTGAATATAAGCCAGTATAAGAAGATAGGTTTACCTAGACTATAGAGTTTTAGAGGCCCATACCCCATTTTGGATGACCAAATCTTAGACAAGAAGATAGTAGGACAACTGTAGAGGCCTAACACCAGACGAGTCTTAGCTTTCGATGAACTTGAACTACTTGTGCTTTCTTTCAATCATAATTTCGCGTACTTATATTTTTGGACTATCTTGACTGATGCTACTATTATAGCCTAGTTTTGCAATCTTCTTCTTTTATCGAGCTTGTTCAGGACATATGTTTTATTGGGGATGCCCACTAACATATTGTCTAATTAAATTCGGTGTGTTATGGTCTGATCAACCATAGTGCACTTTGTTCGCTCTTCATATAACTATTCTATGTAGAAGCATGAAAATATCCATACTATGTGCCCACATAAACAAGTGACTATGCGCCCACATGTAGCAATTCTATGCGCCCACATGTAGCAATTCTATGCGACCACATGTAGTAAATTCTATGAGCCCACATGATTTTTCCATAGGTGGGCGCATGGTTGTCTTCCTACACTATGCGCCCAAGTCAGAATAGCTCTACGACTCGGTCAACATCCCCGATCAGTCATGGGCCGAGGCATTCGGCTACGCCAGTCTCCACGAGCAATCATGCACAGAAGCATGCGGCCACGTCAACCCTATGATCTACCCACGATCATCCAGTTCTTATGTGCCAACATCCTATACGCCCAAAGCAATACTATGCGCCCACAGGGAGGTCGGTATATTCTCTACCTGTGTGCACATAACAGTCGTTTCATTGCAAAACGACTATAAATAGAGGACATATGCCTCTTCAAATGAACAGAACAGAGATCATTTCAGAGCAAAATTACTGCCCTTATTGCCAGTGAGCCGAGAGTTAGCAATTTTTTTAGGTTTTCTTCTACTTTTATCAATCGGAGTGTCAACGGAGTAAAGGAGCAACTGCCGCTCAATCTCTATCGTCCTATTTCCCAAAATTCTTTTTGTACTCGAGGATTCTCAATGCAGGATCTCTCAGGTGTACTCGATTTGTGGTGCCTTGCGCTAATAAGAAAAGATAGTGATTCTTCTATTTTTTGTAAGTGTCTACAAAAATGGCGACTCTGCTAGGGACTACCTTTTTCTCTGACGAGAAGGTGGCGACACAATCCGATACCGCTAAAGTGGGGAGTACTCAGAAGATGTTGATCGTGAAGTTTGATCAACAAGCGTTCGAAGAGATGCTCTCGAGGGATTGATCTACTTCCTCAAAATCAGTAAAGCGAAACAAGTCTCGCAAGACATGGCTTCCGAAGGCTCGTGCTGCATATCCTGCCAGTGCCGTAGAAGATGTGCAACCGAAGGGGAACTCTGTCATGTGGGCGCATAACTCTTCTACAGAAGCTCCCAATGCAAAAAAGGCGCATACTGTTCAGGGCTCTACTAGCCTAGCGACTTCTCTCTTGTTCAATCAACAACAGTGTGTTCAACTCTCGGGACTTGGCAAATAAAAACACTATAATGCCAAGAATCGAAGTGTTCGACACTCTGGAAAAACTCAGCGAAGCTTGCAAAAGAAGAGGGCGAAACTGGGGAAAATATTGTTGTTTCCCAAAGCACGCGACCAGGGCTATGCGCCCAAAGGATGGTGTGGGCGCATAAATCTAGTCAGAAGACTTCTGTCTTCAGTAGGCTATCTACCACTATGCGCCCAGGCTCTGATGATCTATTCTATGCGTCCACAACCAGGAAGGCCAAGCATGCTGCCAGAACTTCTAGAAAGCATACGCCCAAGGGTATGCTTCAGGGTCTATGCGCCCAGAGCAAAAAGATAGACCCCAACGCGTATAGCACGGGGCTGTCTTCAAGGTCATCACGGAACTTAGGTGTGGGGCTTGCCCCTGTGCATGAACTAAGTCCGGATGTACCGATTTCCCTTACCCATATACAAAATAGGGCAATGCATGTGAAATAGATTCTAAGGCAAACCTCCCTTCCGTCGATTTATGCAACATGATAAATCATATGCGTAAGGTGAGAGAGATCACTGCGACTCATGAGGTGCCTCTACAAGAGCATTCGTGCACTAGTATTATCATCAATTGTTGCTGCTCCAAAGCAACAAAAGTTCCTCCAAGGCAGTCCGTGTTTCGACGACTGCAGCATTTTGATGATGAAGAGCCATTATGTGTTTCATCCAACATACCTTCATGGGGTCCTCCCTACAGGAGCCCCAATCAAAGAAAGTGGACCACTAATCCAACCTTATCTTTTAATTCTGCAAACAGGAGAAGAAGAAGTCTGCCAGCAAACAGCCAGCGAGCTGTTTCACTTGAAGGAGTCTATATGGGCACTTGGTCGAGAACAAGATCCCATACAGATATCAAGTACTCTCAAACTGGGGGGTGGTGTTCCCTCAGAATTCAAGCTGGTGGTAGTACTCCCTCAGAATCTGAAGCAGACGATCTCCACGCAGGCGGTATCATTCCATATGACGATGATCTCTTCGATTCCAATGATGACTATCTACCTCCCCTGCCTGAAGATGAAGGCCATTTCAACTTAGAGACAGACAACATCAACACCAGTTGTACTGTCTCCTCTATTCACCCTCGTATGCTATCTACATACATGGCGGATGGAGAGAGACATGATTAAGCCAGGGATCAAACCAACAAGCGGCTGGAGAATCTTGAAATGGCATTTGCCAAGATCACTGACATATTTACCAGCAACATGGCTGTCCAAACGCTGGGGTTATTCCTCCACTTCAATCGAACGTCTCAGCACACACTAGTACGGTTCATAGCAATAACCCTCCTTCACTACAAAGGAGGTACCATTCCGTTGCACCTCCTTCCAATCCCGTAAATGCTGGGGGTGGTCCTTCGCCGACAACACTTGACAATCATACAACAGCCATTTCTCAACATCTGCTCAATCAACAGGATGCAATTAATTCTCTTGTTGCCCGTCTCGATACCATCTCACACAAAGACGAGCTTCAGAAGATGGGAATATCTCAACCTTATCCTCCTGAATGGGAGAATGTCACTTGTCCTCCTAAATACAAGCCATTGACGCTAAATTCGTTTGACAGAATGACTTCTCCTCGTCAACACATGACATACTTCAACACGCAAATGCTACACTTACTAAGAGAAGATGCGTTCTCGTCAAAGCTATTTATCAGCACCTTGCAGGGAGTAGCTTTTAAGTGTTTCTGCAGTCTGCCTGACGGTTGCATTAACTCCTTCAAAGACTTGGAGAGGCTATTCCTCAATAGGTTTTACGAGAGTGGCTTGCACGTTAGTATGTCCACCCTCATCGATACCAAGCAGAGAAAGAGTGAGACTGTTATTGCTTTTATCGAACGCTTCAAGCGACTAGCCTTGAAGATGCCCTTCGGTATACCAGGCTCAAAGCTTATGGATACTTGTCGGCATAACTTCCTTCCTACAGTGAAGTTCTGTCTGGGTATACATAAGTATAATACATGGACCGCTTTCATCGGGTCCGTTGATGCTGCTGAAAATGAAGTTCCTAATCTTGAACTACTGGGGTTGAAGACACCCAAATCTGAAGACAAAGGCAAGCACCCCCAAACTATACCTATCCGTGGGGGTAAAGGAAAAGAAGTCTTAAAGGTTGACACTTCCAAGGGGGCTCCCAATTCTCAGAGTGCTCCTGACAGACCCAAGGAGACTTTCTCCTTTCACGAGGATGATGTTATTACCATTTTTAACACGTTGATAAAGGGTGATAAACTGGTATTGCCTCCACCATGACGTCCTAAGGAGGCAAGCTGACTAAGCGGCCCCAAGTACTGTCTCTATCATCAGTATGTGCACCATTCTACCAAGGATTGCATCATCTTGAAGAGGAAGATACAACAGCTCATCGACATCCAAGTTATCAACCTCGAAGCTGAAGACAAGGTCATGTCTTCTAACATGATCTCTCTTCAATTTGGTGACTTTCCTTCCACAGAAGTTACAGACGGCATAGTTCCAATTCCTAAGGAAATAATGGAAGTCGTCAACCTGCCACCAGCTCGCGATTCAACATCAACTCTGGTGTTACTCACGATGGAATGTAGTGAGATTATATGGGTCCATCTCGACCTTGTGCAAGAAATGAAGCAGAGGGTAGTATCTTCCAAAGCAAAGAGGGGCAAGAAATACAAGCCATGCCATATGGTGTATTCTCCTATTTATGAAGTCCTATCTGGTGAGACACGATCCGACAAGACTTACCTGTGGACTTATGACCCCGCACAAGAAGACGTAATGCCTTCTAAAGCTCTTGCTGCTCCCACAAGTTCAGATGCTGGTCCGTCTAAGTCCTCAACTGCCGATAAAGCTAAGCAGAAGGAGACGCGATTTGACAAATCTCTGAAGTCACCAGCTCCTGAAGGCATGGATCGGGCTTACAACTTTTATATATTAGCACAACTGGCCAATACACCTGCAGATTATCATTGTTCGATCTACTGTGGCTCTCCAAAGAGTTGTGTAAAGCTTTAAGTGAGGCATTACTACATGTCGACACTTATCTCGCTGAAGTCAAAGCTCCCGCTGAAGATCCGGTTTCTTGTCCTCATTGCCATAGCACTATGGAAGTGGTTCCCCATATCACCTTTTCACAAGAGTACATGCTGCTAAAAAATAATTGTCATTATAGACCTCTATACTATACAGGGTATATCAGGGCGATTAAGGTGGATCGGATGCATATCGATCCAAGTTCCTCCCTCAGCATCATCTCTAGAAGTTTATTCCAAGTTCTAGGGATCCTTTTGCACAAGTTGTCTGCAACTAATACAACTATCATGTCTTTCAATGCTGGAAGAAGTCATCCTCTGGGCAAGATCCGTTTCAAGTGCCAGATTGGTGATCTCCGGACAGAGGTTCCTTGCTATGTAATCGATATCAATGTGTCCTACAAGGTCTTGTTAGGATGTCCGTGGATACACGAGAACATGATTATTCCTTCTACCATTCACGAATACTTTAAGTACGTCAATAGTGATGGCATCGTGAAGATAGAGTTTGTCGATGTCGATCCTTTTAAGGGTATTGAAACTTACTATGGAGATTTGGTACTTTATCAATCTCAGCCTCCTAAGGATGACGGCAACGATGCTGGCGATAAAGTTGAAGTTAATTCATCCGCCAGTGACGTTCCCCTAGTTATCCGAGTCAAAGGACGTACTACTTCAAAAAGTACTTCAAAACCTCTCACAATCTGGGTCAAAAAGAAGCGTCCTGATATTGCCGCACCATTGACCACCACTCTCCGCAAAACAACTCAGGTGAAACCTGCTGAAGCCCATCCTCCCAATCCTGATGAGTTACCCTACGTAGTGAACTTGACCAAGTCTGTGACTCCTGTCCCGGATAATGACACCCTTAATGAGTATATCAATACTCAAAATAATGTACCTTCAGTGGATGATGTTATCCCTAGAGAAAAACTTACATATTTTCTGAGTAAAGATTTATCTTTGAATTACTCTAATGTCTACCTGTCTATAAACCAGTACATAGATACATTGTACACCTTAGAGCATGGCATAAGACCACATCTCTGAATGCTGGTCACGACACTCCGTCTGTAGGAAACAGTCCGGCCAGAGGATATCCACTACTTCATCGTTTCAGCGAGGAAGAAGGGTGAAGAACTAATCATCTTCGGTCGAATAATTGGCAAAATAAAGTTCGTTCTGGACTTTACTACTCCCAATTACAACACCGAAGCTGACTATGATTCAGGTAAAATGCAGCTTTACCTATATAGTTGGCAGGCCAAGAATATCATCCAGAATATGGGATATAATACACCAGGGACTAAACCACGGTAAAGGATGACGATTGCCAATACGTTACTTTGCTCCTCCCGGCAAACCCGAGAACTATTATCAACGAAACGGTGTTGGTTTGGGTTATGTTACTCCTCCAACAACTCCTGAAGGATTAGACGTTGAAGTTGATCGTTGTTTTCATTCTTCTGATTCATGCCTCTGGGATTCAGACTCCAGCATTGGAGACATGTTCAAAGCAACTCTATACGTCAATATGGTGTCAATTGACCAAATTGTAGAAGACGTGCAATCAATTGAGCTCCAATAATGGGCTCAAAAGATGGACACCAGGGTTACGTTTCGAACCACATGAACCACCTACTGAAGATGAAGTCGTCCAAGTTAATTTAGGAGATGAATCATCTCCTAAACCAATCTTTATCAGTAAAAGTCTGTCTGGTGAAGAACGACAATCTCTTATACAGCTTATAAGAGAATATATCGACGTCTTTGTATGGAGCTATGAAGACATGCCAGGCTTAGACCCTAAAGTTGCTATGTACCGCATAAATATCTCATCTAAAGCTAAGCCAGTGAAGCAGCAGCAACGGCGGTTCCGACCAGATATCATGGAGGCCATTGAAAGTGAAGTCAAAAAGCTTATTTCAAGTGGTTTCATTCGTGAAGAACAACACCCTGACTGGGTCGTTAACATTGTTTCGGTCATAAAAAAGAACGGTAAAGTTCGAGTCAGTATCGATTACCATGATTTGAACTCTACATACCCAAAAGATGAGTTCCCTCTTCCGATTACCGACGTAATGATCGACAATAGTTGTAGCTTCAAGCGAATGTCCTTCATGGATGGGTTCTTAGGCTACAACCAGATCAAGATGTTCCCCGATGATGAGAAACACACATCTTTTTGAACACCGTTAGGGGTATACTGCTATACGGTAATGCCCTTTGGATTAAAAAATATAGGTGCAACATACCAGCGAGCTATGAACACAATTCTTTGCTATCATTTATGCAAAATAATAGAATGCTATGTAGATGATATTGCAGTTAAAAGTCGTCTCAAGGGCAACCACCTCCAAGATTTGAGAACAGTGTTCGAACTGATGCATACACACCAACTCAAAATGAATCCAGCCAAGTATTTTTTGGTAGTCTCCAACGACAAGTTCCTTGGTTTTGTTATCACTTCAAAGGGTATACATCTTGACCCGAAGAAGGTTAAAGCTATCCTCAGTATGCGTCCTCCAAAAAATCTCAAAGAGCTATGCGAACTTCAAGGAAGCTTAGCCTACATCAGATGATTCATTTCAAATCTTTCTGAAAGGTGTCAATCGTTTACTCAACTCATGAAGAAAGAAGTATCTTTCGTTTGGACTGAACAATGTCAGCACGCATTTGACGAGAAGTATCTCACAAGCCTCCCAGTGTTGGTGGCTCCGATAGTCGAAAAGCCTTTTTTGTTATATGTTCGCGCTATGGATCATTCTTTTAGTGCCCTATTAGCTCAAAAGAATAAAGGCGGTCATGAACAGGAAATCTATTATCTCAGCCGTACGATGGTGGGTACCGAACATAGATACACACCTGTTGAAAAGGAATGTCTCGTACTGGTATTTGCTATCCAGAAGATACGTCACTATATGTCTGGACAGACTATCCATATCATATCTAGAGTCAATCCTCTCAGAATACTCATGACTAAACTGGGTTCTCTTAATTCTTGTTTAGCTACATGGGCAATGTTGTTGACTCCATACGATATGCTGTTCGTTCCTCAGAAGATAGTAAAATGCCAAGCATTAGCTGACTTCTTAGGAGCTCATCCAGTGCCAGAATCTTCCAAACTCTATGATAAAGTCCTAGATGAAGTGGTTGAGTCTAACACTACAACTGAGAAAATCCCCATTTGGCGAATGTTCTTTGACGGTACGTCAAGAACAGGACCTAAAGGAAATAATATAGCCGGAGTAGGGATCGTGCTTGTTTTACCCGATCATCTGGTTATACACCATGTATATTCTCTTGTAGAACCTTGCACCAACAATGTGGCCGAATATAACGTCCTACTGATCGGCCTTCAACGGACAAAACAACTGGGAGTTGACTATCTTGAAGCTTATGGTGATTCTAAGCTAATAGTTAGTCAGGTTCGAGGGGATTATGAAATTCGTCATGAAGATCTCATCCCATATCACAAAGCGGCGATTGAGTTGGCTTCTACCTTCGCTGGATTCTTCATCAAGCATGTACCTCGATTATAGAATATAGAAGCAGATGCTTTAGCCGGTCTGGCTGTTTTCTTGACTATTCCTACCAACACTCATCATTCGATCATAGTGTCTGGTCGAGAGTTGTTCTGTACGAAAGATGCCTTGCATATTCATCACAGCTACGCAGCAGAGACGAACGTCGACATCAAAGACTGGAGATTTCCTTTCATAGACTACGCTGTCTACGGAATCCTCCCTGATGACCCGAAGGAAGCAGTGTCTATCCAACGACGATCTCTCAAATTTTACTATGATATAGCTACCAAAATATTTTATCAACGTTCTTACGATGGGTTACAGTTACGATATTTATCAGACACATAAGCCAAACATGCACTACGTGAGGCTCAAGACAGAATTTGTGGTACAAACCAACCAGGCCCCAAATTACAGGATTGCCTCAGACGAATGGGTTATTATTGGCCATGATGATAGCAGATGTTGTTAAATATGCAAAGATGTGTAGGGCTTGTCAATTCTACGTTGATTTTATTCATCAACCTTCGGAGTTTCTACACCCATCGGCGGCATCTTGGCCTTTTGAAGCCTGGGGTATGGACATCATCGATCCAATCAGCCCGCCATCCTCCAGAGGGCATCGATTTATCTTGGCTATAACCGATTACTTCTCCAAGTGGGCGGAAGCTATACCGCTCATCGAAGTAAAGACATCAAACATGATCAGTTTCATCAAACATCACATCATCTACCGCTTCGGCCTACCTCACAGGATCATCCATGATAATGGTTCACAATTTGTGAGCCATGCATTCTATCAGTTCTGCGATAAAAATCGAATTCAGAAAGTTGCCTCTACTGCTTATAATCTAGCAGCTAATGGATTAGCAGAAGCTTTCAATAAGACTATCATTAAACTTCTCAAGAAGTTCGTGTCTTCAAACAAGCGCGATTGGAATGAGAAGCTCGAAGAATATCTCTGGGCCTACCGTACAACGGTTCGGACTCCAACAGGCAGTACGCCATTCTCTCTGGTTTATGGAAGTGAAGGAGTTCTTCCCCTAGAAATCTAGATTCCCTCTAGTTTTGCAAGCGTATCCTTTATCAAAGCTTGTTCACGATATATGTTATTGGAAGAGCTCCCACTAATATATTGTCTAATCAGAACCGGTGCATGATGGTCTGATCAACCAAGTGCATTTTGGTTCGCTTTTACCTATTGTTCTACGTGGATGTGATGTATATAAACTTACCCCTTAGAACCCCATCCATAACTGCCTTGACGATTCTTTGAAATTTATACGACCACCTTTGAACCATGTATTCGTATTCGATAGTATTGTCTTTGAACTCCTTATTTCTTTCGCCTTCACTTATCTTAGAAGGACGAAGGCGTTATACTAGAACTTTCTCTAGCCTTCCTATCGATTAGGACCATTACCACTCAAAGTTGTTATACCTTCGTCCTAAACTGTTCGTTCTTTTCCTCGACCCTATATTTATTATCGCGACCTCCTAAACACTTAAATAGGAGTGAATTTAAATTCGTTCTCTTAATCGTGCCCTCAACCTACTCTTAAGAAACCATAACTTTAAGGTCTCTAATTTATTTTCTCTTGTTATTATAATATCCTTTATTGCCTGTTATCTTATTTTTACTCATTTTTCTTCTTACGCTAACCCATGATTATCCTTGCCATTATTGAAATCACGATTTCCTAATGCATCTTTTGGTTGAACGTTGTGAATTAATTTTTTCTCATTGCTACCCCTTTGTGCCTTCTCACCCCTACTAATTCTTAATTTCGAGGGCGAAATTCTTTTAAGTTGGGTAGGATGTAAAACCCCTAAATTTCTACTATTTTTTATATAAATTTGGTACTGATTTTTTTTATTTTCTATTGTACGCCGTGCGCAAAATTTTATTTTTCGTAATTGCTCGACGAGTGCGAATATGTACGAGCGTACATATTTTTAGAGAAACGTTTATCTATTTTATAGTTTCAAAATAATATATAGTAATTACTTTCATTTACTTAAGGTTGTAAAAAAATTCGCATCGAGATTTCAAAAAAAACATTATTTAATTTTATTATTATAAAAAGGCGAGTTTATTTTATTAGCAATTTAGGAAACTATATTTCATAAAAATGCCTTCTTCTCATGCAAATATGTAAGATGTAATTTATGTATAAATTTATTTTTAAAATTACTTATTAATTATCTTAAATTATTTAAAAGGTATTTTTGAAGTAGTTCATATTAATATTTAATTTGATTTTCAAAATTTATTAATATTAATATTTTATTACTCAAAAATATATTTAAAAATAGTTATTATTTTCGAAATTAATTATTTTATTATTTATTATATTTTGAAAGTGGTGGTTTAGTGTTTAGATTTGTTATGGTAATTCAAATTTAGATTTTGTTGATTGAACTTTAAATTTTAAATAAGTTTAAATTATGAATGAGATTTAAATAGGTTTAAATGTTGATAAGATTAAATTAGTTAATCTATTTAAAAACTAAAAGTGGAATTATCCACAAGGGAGATTTAAATTACAATCAGTCCATATCCAATTAGGACTCTCACCTCCTATATAAGGAGAAGTCCTTTGCTCTTTTCCAGGAGGATTCCACCAGTCCAAATTTCTACACCAAGGTGTGTACATCGTGTCTGTGTCCAATTTCCTTTTCGTGTCAGCCGTGTCGGCCTTGGGTCCGACCCCGGGTGTCGTTCCACTATATGATGCTGGTTTACATATACAATACTACCTAATTTTTGTGTGTGACATGCCAAACAAAAACCCCGTGTCATACAGGACACAAACTCAGTCGCGTCGGACATATCCCGACACGACGTTCCTAACCCTAGCCTACTGCCTCCCTGAGCGCTACCGTCATCAGCCTCGCCACCCAGCCAGACCACCACCCACCGCCGGCAACCTCCTCCTCCTTGCCATTTGTAGCAGCCAAATACGACTACCCCTTTCACCGCTCGCTGCCAACTCCACAGTGACCATCCCCACCAAATTCCTTCCAGCCACCGTGTTCACCTACTCCTCTCCGACAATACTGACCGCCTTCAAGAACCACTGCCACCATCACAAAATCGCCACCACCACTTCTGGCCGCAGTCACCGCTGCCATGGCCAGCGACACCGAGCCAACCCTGGTCAACCATGACCCACCGCCACATACCAGTACCACCATCACCACCCGGTCGTCCCTTAAAACCAAACACAGCCACCGCCACCGCAACCCACCACCCCCACCGTGGCCAGCATCTCCAAACCCAAAAAAAAGCCCAAAATAAAATAAAACCACGACCACCACCACTTACCTCCCTCCGCCACCGCGTCCATCCGGTTTCCGACACCCTCCCTGCCGGCGTCCCGACCGCTCAGTTGCGCGCGAACCACCTCCGCCCGCGCTAAGCCGTCGACCGACCCCGACCGAGCTCCGAGCAACGAGGAGCACCCCCGCTGTAAACCCCTTCCTTTTCTTCCGTCGATCTCCACCTGGGCGCGATAGCCCGTGACCACCCTTCGACTTCCTTCCTCCGAGTTTGCCCCTACGCTGGACCACACCTCCAGTGCGCCGCTGTAGCTCCGCCGCTCAACTTCCACAACTAGTTCATGGTCGTCCCCGTCATGCGTGCCCCTCGCTGAGCCGCGCTAGCCTTGTAGAGCTGTGCCCTTGCCGGATCGAACGTCGACTAGGTCGATACCGCGTCGGCCAAACCCCCTGGCGAGTGGTGCTGCAAGAGATGACCACGCGTCCGCCATAGCTGGACGACGAAGCCCTTGTCGAAACCCCCTTCCTTCCTTGGGTGTCTCCCCGCAGCACTTGCGCGCGGCTGCCCCCTTGTCGACGCCCGACCGAGATTCCTCCGCCCTCTCTCCCTCTCTCCACCAGAGCAGCCGTCGCCGGCGCTCCGTTCCGATCCCCCTTTTTTTCTCGCTCACTCTCTCATCTCCCCCTCACTTCTTCCCTCTTCCTCACCACTCTGCTTCTTCTCTCTCCTCCTGTTTCATTTTTTTGCTTTTAACCCCCTCTCGAACCCAGAGGAGAACAGCTCCTCAGTAGTACATGCACTGCTTAATAATAATAATAATAATTTTTATTATTATTATTTTTATTGTTTATTTAGTATATAAGAAAGGACAACAACAGAATTTTGATACTTTGTATTATTATTATTATTATTATTATTATTATTATTATTATTATTAGTAGTAGTAGTAGTAGTAGTAGTAGTAGTAGTAGTAGTAGTAGTAATAGTATTATCTTTGTTGTTATATTTCTTGATATTGTTGTGATGCTAGATAAATTAGTTATTGACAATAGTTTTATTATATAATTATTTTATAATTAAATAAAAATATATTCAATAATAGTTCTAGCTATTTTTAAGGAGTTTTTGTCCAAACTATTTTGTTTGATAAAAGTAAGATTTTTAGCCAAATAAATTTGTAGACTTCCAAAATATTATTTACAATATTTTGATGTGTGTACTCCACGCCTATTTTCAAAATAAATTTACAAAATTATTTTTTTATATTATTATTTTCCCTACTAATTTTAAATATAATTTTGACCTAAATGAGTTATTAATGTTTTCAAAGATTTATTTAAAATATTTTATGAAGTATAGTTATTATTTATAAGCGTATTTATACAGACTTTGGCTTCTAGTCTAAATCGAGTTATTTCTCTATTTTCAAATATTATTTTGCTAGTAAATATAACTTCTCATATTAAAAATACATTCCTAAAATGTATATATATGAGAAGTTATATCATTTCCGATTCTCGACCATCATATTCCTACTCTCTCCGAATTTAGACTACTTTATGTCATCCCCAACTAATTTGACCCTTCTGGACCCAATGGGACTGTCCGTGCCACCACCCGAGGTTACCTTACATAGTTGTTACACGGAAGTCGCAGTTCGTTGTTCCTTGATCATTGCAGTACACCAGGCGTCCTACCAGGCAAGTTACCTTGCCATTTGCTGTTTATTTATTTTAGCTCATATTTCATGCATTTTTTATTATTTTTTTATGCAAAATAAACTGTAATACAAGGCATAACCTGTTAGAACTTACTGTTCAGTTATATTTCCTGCTATGTATTATTTTTCTTACACATAAAACCTAAATTTAAGGAACTACCTTGTGTGTCACAATCATTGGCCATGACACGTTGTACCACGTTGTTGTGAGTCACATATAGGACTCGGACATGCGTGATTGGCTGGCCACCAGTACGTATAAGCCGTACATTAGAAAATAACTGCTAATAAAATTGCATGCTAGAAGACTTAGCAATTATGAGTTGGCATTGGACGGGGAGAACATGATTGGAAGTTGACTACCACTCTATCTATCGTAGACTCGCTCGCTACTGAGGAACGATAGGTAAACTATATGTTATAGACTCGCTCGATACTGAGGAATAGTATATGGTGTTGTGACTCGCTACTGAGGTACTCTATTGGTATTTTCTTGACTTGACCCGGTAGTCATACGACCATGAACTGTTCTTAACTACATTTCACTTAGAATGGTTAGGCACCTTTATCCGTTAGGTATGAGTACTTTTGGTTTGGGTACTTGTATCTGACCGTGGCTTAGAACAATAACTTGTCGCGGATTAGTTCGCCACACATTGTCCTTGTTTGGTTATAGGTGTGGCTTACTACTTCGATGAGAAGGTGTTGAACCTTGTCGGGGTCCGGATACCATATTGGGTCATGGCATGGAAAGATACGTTATCGTGAATTAGTTTACCATCTCCTGTCCCTGTTTGGTTGGGGGGATGGTACGCTAGTTCAATAGGTGTGTATTGGACCATGTTATAATTCAATTGACTTATTTATTTGAGAAATTTATATTCAGTTATATTGTCATGATATTATGTGTCTTGTTACGTCCCGCTCAGGACCTGGTTATCTCGTTTGGTATGTGCTCTTGTCTTTCGCAGGTGTTCTAGCCATGGCTATGATCATCTCTATTTCTTCGAGGATGATTGCATTTTGATCATCTTCGCTTCGCTCGCCAAACTCTCTCTTTTATTATGTATTTTTTTTCATAGTTGGTAGTGGATTTATCTCCGCCCAACTACATGTACCAATGACATTTCATAGTTGATTATATGATATCTTTTATTCTTTCATTTTATGGATGAGATTAGTTAGCCTTGGTTTTACTGCATTTACAGCTTATGTATACATACGAGGATTCCATATATTGGAGCATACTTCGTATGTATACAGCTGGCATGTCTACGTTCCTAGTCCTACGTATTTTGGGACTAGGGCATTACATTAGTATAAAGTAAATCCCCTCTACCTTGTAGGTAAGTCCCCTTTACCTTGTAGGTAAATACATTACCTTAAGGTAATAGGCAAATACCAAAAATATCCTAAGATACCACTATGGTATCTCAAGATATCACTCTATATCCTAACTTCTATCTCTAACACAAGATACTAACCAACTCTAACATATAACTTCTAACCATCTATTCTAACATAGAAACCTAACACAACTAACATCCACTAACTAATATCTAACCATAACATATATGTATATATATCCATCTCTAACTCTAACCAACTAACATATGTCATCTCTAACTAACAATAACATAGACTAACACAACTAACTATCTAACTTATACAAGATATCACTATCTAACTTCTAAGATATCTCTAACCTCTACATAGATTCTAACATAACCACTAACATACTAACATATCCATGCATACAATATCTAAATTCCTCTCTACTTGAATACTAACACACAAACGAACACATATACCAAATCTACCCCCTCTCTTCTAACACACCTACACACATCTATAAACAAACACAATACCACTCAACTGTAGGACCGTTGAGCACCTCTAGAGGGTGGGTGAATAGAGTGAGTGCGAGTGCAGCGGAAAAAAAATCACCAATTTAAAATTCTAAACAGATAACTATGGCAGTAAATGAGAGACAGTAAAATAAATAAAGCAAGTGATAGAGAGATCAAACTCAGTGACACATCGATGTATACTGGTATCCCTTTGAGAGGACTAATCCAGTCTCGAGTACTCTTGTTCGATGTTATTCCACTAAGGCATAAGCTAATTGAGAGCTTGCAGTCTCTTAGAACATCGTGCTTGGTGATAAATGTACGACCAACTTCACAACACCGTGCTTGGTGACGAGTGCATGACCGGCTCCACAACAAAGATAATTGTTGTACTTTGAACAACCTATTTACAACTCTTGAACACCAAAAGACTCTAGATCAAAATAGATATTACTGGCTTTTGGCTAAGAGGAGTATAGGTGTGATATGAAAACTTTTGATCGGATGAAAACACTTATTGAATAGAGAAGAGAAGATGAAGAATGAATGAGTGATTTGAAATGAAAAACTCTCTCCTATTTATAGGTGTTTTCTGGGACTGAACTCAGGCAGAGTTCTGATGCAAAGATTTCGAATATGAACGTTGCATGCAGATTTGGAGGCAACGAATATTTGAATTCAAACAGACCGAACTCGAGCAGAGTTCGGACCGAACTCGGGCCGAACTAAGTTTGAGTTATGTCTAGGAAAATATTGATTATTTGTCAAATTTTGTTGCAAAAATGATTTTGAACTTTTGGTAAAATGGAATGGAAATAGGTAGGCTTTATAAAAATGTGGACCGAGATTAACCTAAGCCAGTATTACCTAGTCGATCTTACAATTTAAATCCTAGACTCAATAAAGATAAAATACATAATAAATTGTAAAATGACTCGGACTAGATCCCAATGAAAGTAATCTTCAGATAGATGATTTATGTGCTTGATGATGCAGTAGTACGACGCTTGTTGATATTGATTTCACACGTCCTGAAATGATTAGCAGCAGTTCGTATATTTTGTGTATTGACTTAAGTTAATGTCGATTATTAAAATTGGGTGTGACCATGGAATGGGCCAACAATCTCTCCTATTTGATAATTGACAAACTTGAGTCTATACCAAAATATATCTAAAAATAGAACAAATAAAATGTAACTGAACAAAATAGTTTTATTTTGGTTTGTACTCTTTCTCTGATTTTTTATTTTTGGTATGTACTATTTCTCCCCCTTTGTCAATATAAAATGGATTTGGCTCTCCCGTAATATGTGAAGCCAACGTAGCATCCACTTTTTCATAGAAGGGTATTTTAGTCATTTTAGCCATTTTGACCTTTTGTGATTTTCTAGATATGTTGACTTGTGATTGTGCTAGCAACTGGTTTAACCTTAGAGGACTTGTATAGGGGCCTAACCATGCCTTAGGATTATTATTTTTTATTAGAATTTATTTTAGGCTTGAATTTATTTTTAAGGCTTTAATTGATTTTTTTAGCCTTCTTCATGCAAGCCTTTTACCCTTTTGACTTGGGCCTTATTCTTACTTAAGAGAGAGTTGGACCAAGTGAAACCCTAACCTTAGAGATCTATACCTGGCTGCCTACAGCAGTACCCCCTCCCTCTTCATTTCATTTGTGAAGATTTAGCCTCCACAAGTGAACCCTAAGAGATCCCCTTCTCAAAAACTCATTTTTCTTCATCCGGAGTCCGTTTCTTCCCAAACAAACTCCATTGCACTCGTCGAGGAGAGGAGGATCTGCTGGAGCATTTCTAATGAGAAGGCGGAGGCAATTGCTTGAGGAGAATCGGCCGACACGACAACCGAGGGGCTCCATTTATTGAGTTTTTGACACTCAATAGGTAAACCCTATTCTACCATAGTTATTCTAGAATTTCTTTCTTTTTTTTATCCATATAGGTGCCCTAGACTTGCCCATGAAGTTTGGTTGGATTTTGACATCGTTTGATGGCGGTATCGGACACGTATCGGTCCTTTACGGCATGTGTTCGACGAAATGCCGCTTAGGATAGAAAGTTGCTATTTTTCGATTCTGTCTTCATGGATGTTTAGATAATATTATTTTAATAAACTTTTGTGAAGATGGATTTGATTTCGATGACGTTACAGCAGCGTTTCGGGCATCGGACGCACGTGCACGGATCCCGTGCACGAGGCCGTGCATGCCCTGCCGTCAGTGTGTTGTATCTCGATTGACATGACTTATTTTTGCCTGAAATTTCTTGAGCACATGGGGGAAACCTCTGCCCCCATGCTCGTAAAATTTCACGGCTTTTCGTTGAGCGAGCGCGGAGAAATTCGGCGTGCACCGCTCAGCAGCGCTGTGCATTCAGGCTGATTTTAGTCGCTAAAACGGATTTCGTGCGTGCACACGACACAACGAGGACCCATTCCAGGACCTGGGACACGTCGACCTATACCTAGACTACCCGTAGGACCAACCTTGAGTCGTGGCATGGCCCGACGAGCGAGCCACGGAGGCAAAATTGCGTGCACGAGGGCGCGCGCGTGCGCAGCAGGCCGCGCGCAGGTACGGGGCTGCGTGCGTCACCTCGGCGTGATGTGTCACTATGTTGCCATGTCCTAAACCTACCCCAGGACCCCTCCAGCTATGTGCATGAGCGCGGAGCTTTTCGTTGTGTGTACGGCGCTCAATCGAGCGGGAACGCACGCACAAGTACACGTTGTCACGCGGTATCGAGAATTTCTGATACGCATTCGGTGGACATGACACAGACACGATTTCGAACTCGAGAGTATACAAGCGCATCACGGGGGTCGAGACCAACGTGTATGCCGAGTTTTGCGGGTTCATTTGGTGTATTTCTCATTTTGGGTCGTTGTGTGAAAAATAAGTTTTTCTTTAAATTCGAATTTTGAGTTTGAGTATGATATTTTGATTTCCAGTAAATTAACTTGTAAAATCTGAGTTTTTAGTACGTATATGAGGTTTTGGATTTGTGGGAAACAACTTTTGGTTTTATTTCATATTTTTCTATTATTTACGAGCATATGTGTTTTTCCTTGCAGCTATGTATATATATAATTAAATATATGCATTAGTAAGATCCCGTTGAAACCCATTGCTAATATATTTGTTGAGAATGGGTCAACGGGGATTTAATTCCAGATTTTGATTCACTAAAACTATCTCAAACCATTGGCTATTCTTCCATTTGAGTATTGGTATAGATATACATATATATATATATAGTCTTCCTATTTGTTTATATGTATATAATAGTATATTAAATTGTGGTATACCATGATTGTGTTGCTATTTTTAATCTCAGATTTGACCCAACTCAGTAATCTCCAGGACACACACACACACACAATCATTTGTTAGAATTAAGGTTGGCTTGTATTGTAAATACATGTGTATGTATATATACCTATATGTGAATAGATATTATGCTTGAGAACCCTCTTAGAGTGGATCGTAGTTGTGAATATAACTATAGGAGTCCTAGGACAGATTTGATTTGTCATTTTGAGCCTAGTTTAGTCGAATTGGCCGACAAGTTGACCAAATTGATAAAAGTCAACTTTGGGTCAAACTTGATCCAATTCAACTCAAACGAACTCCGAATGACCTAGAATTTTGTGTATGACCTAAAAATTAGTAGACGGACTAGTTGACCTAGGTTTGACCATATTTGACTATCGTTGACCAAGTTTGACCAGAGTTGACCGAGGGTTGACTTTGACCAAAAGGGACCTAGAAGCATGTAGTCTTGCATTGTAGCTATTTTTTTTGATATTGTAGATTTGGTTGTGACATGTGTATACTTTAAATAGATTTATATTGCCCTGATTTAGCTACCCTTTATCATCAGCAGTTCGATTTGCCAGGCGAGTACATTCTCTGATCTTTTCATACTTATTTGGATATGTTCTCTTGTTATAGACTAGTATACTTGATGCTGACACGATGTTCACACCGATTAGTACCCTATGGATCTTTTCATGCGATGTTATCGCCTCGGATACATCGAGTATATCATATTCATGTACTTTATCGTGGCCATCATGTACTCCATGTATTCATATTTATCCATGTACACTCATATGTTATTCATGTACACTCATGACCATATGAGCTCCATGTATAAAGTAGTTGTTATCCATGTGCAATAACATATCATGTCTTGATCCTTGTGTATTGATTGGGGGCAGTGAGAGTGTAGTTGGTTATGTGATCATTATCCCCAGTAGGTATCCATGTGCAACTCCATAGTTTATCCATGTGCAACCCAAACCGTTTACATAACCAATTCATGCTCTAAATTACGTAGATGGTTACATTTCTCTATTTATCATATTATATCTCATTTTATAGTCTCTCTCTTGTTGATTTTCTTTACAGCGATTTATGTATAGTTTTCTATAGCTTGCTTTATATGTCCAATCCTGATATGAATTATTATGAGAGATATGTGCTCGTTCCGTCCTGATTGGGCATATTAAAAAATTTACAGGTGATGATGAAGAGTTCTGCCCTACTTATTATGGCATTGGCTTAGATGACACTGGGTCAGGAGGATCCAGCAGTCGTTGAGGACTTGCCCATAGTCTAGCTGAGACTTAGTATTTTTGTCTTTCTATTTGAGACATTATGAGTTGTACTTGAGTTTTGTTCTGGTGGTTTACACTTAGACTTTTATTTATATCTGTGACTCTCTTGAGATTTACTTTTCTATTCCATCTTAGTGTTGTGATTGAGTTACTTATTATTTACTCTCTATTTGGAGCTTATTCTAGACTGTGTTAGATATTATGACTCAGGACAACGTTCTACCGCCGACACTGCGGCGTAGGCTAGGCATATTCACCTCTCGTGCCTTTCACTGGGTGTGAGTCGTGACACGTTTTTAGTGGTGGCCCATGCAGGTCCAATCACAACTAGTGTGATTCGTAGTGGTACTCGAACTAGAGTATCATTACAGCCTGTAGTAGGATATAAGATATAAGTTAAGGTACTCAATCATATTAGTAAAACTCTTATCAATTCTTGCTGTAATTGTCTTCTTTTGAAAACAACTATCCTCCTTTGATAATTTTGCATCTTTTTCAGTAATTGATTCCTTGTTTGATCTGTCTTCAGGATGGTGGAGACACGATCGCAGTGCTCTGGTCTTAGGTACACCACTGAGAGGTCTGCTACTTCTCGTCCGACTCAGCAGGCCCCAGGGACCATAGTGCCTCTTGTTCCAGCTCAGGTGGGCCCGTCTGCAACTTTTGGGGGTGCTCTTCCACCAGCTCCGAGGACTACCCCAGGAGTTCAGGGGATGCTACCACCACCGCCCCAGGGGACAGTTGATGTGGTGCAGTATTTTGCTTTCATGCAGCAGATGATGGAGATACAGCAACGCCAGGCAGAGGACATGAGGTAGGGCATTGATAATGCCCACCAGTTAGCGATGGTGGCAGTGGAGAAGGTGACTGCCCAAACCCAAGAAGGGCAGATTCAGCCATACCAGCCAAGGACTCCAGGTATTCAAGATTTCCAAAAGATGAGGTCGCGAGACTTCAAGGGTACGGAGGGTATCCTTTACGCGGACGACTGGATCGAGCACATAGAGGAAATTTTCCGTCTCACAGAGATACCGGCTAGACTCCAGGTGGATGCAGCGGGTAGCATGATGCAAGACCTTGCCCGCACTTGGTACCAGACCGACCCCAGGGTTGGTACTACTGGACAAACTTGGGAGGCTTTTAAAAGCTTTTCAAGGAGAAGTTCTTCTTCGAACTGTACTTGGCGCATTTGAAACGCAGTTTGAGAACCTGGTTCAAGGGAACCAGACTGTAGAGGAGTACGCCGGGGAGTTCTGCCGCCTGGGCAGATTTATGGAGGGCCTTAGCGAGACAGCGAAGGCTAGGTGATTCAGGAAGGGTTTGGTTAAGGAAGTCAAGTCCTTAACCAAGAGCAACAGGAATGCTACATTTGAGGAGATTTTGATGGGAGCAATGGCAGCAAAGGATGATCTAGAGCTGAAGCAGAAAAGCGGTCATAATTTACATGCTGCTGGTGGAAGTGGAGGACCGGCCAAGAAGCCCCATTTTCAGCAGCAGCATCAGCAGAGGTCCTTCTAGCAGCAGAGGCCGTTCCAGCAGGCACAGCAGAGACAAGGTCAGCATGCACCGAGACAGCAGCTGGCCACCATTTGTAACTTTTGTAAAAAGCCAGGGCACAGGTGGAGTGAGTGCAGGAAGAGGCTAGGCAAGTGCCTACTCTGTGGTTCATCGGAGCATCAGTTGAGGGAGTGTCCTGAGGCTTTCGGGCGTAAGGGACAGGGAGCAGGAACCAAGGCTCCAGTGGAGCAGCAGAGGGGACCCTTGCCGACTCAGCAGCATAAGTTTGTTCAGCACCAGCAGCAGACTAGAGGGGGCCAGCAGTAGCAAGCTTTCGCCATGGCAGCGGAGGATACTGAGGCAGTAGGCGATCTGATAGCAGGTTCTGTTCTTATCGACTTTTTTCCCGCATTCGTATTATTTGATTCGAATGCTTCCCATAGCTTTGTGTCTGTATCATTTGCCATTAGACCCCAGCTTTCTTCTGAACCTTTGCCTAGGACTTGCAAGATCATGACTGGGGGTGGTATTATCCTCATTCGTGATGTTTGCAAGGATCGAAAAGTAGTTTGGGAGGCCGAGAACTGGATGTGAGTCTGCTCGTGATGCCATTACCGAACTACGATATTGTACTCGGTATGGATTAGTTGAGCAGGCACCATGCCAGAATAGATTGTCCCGGGGGTAGAGTTCTTTTCAGCATGCCAGGAGAGCCAGAGTTCGAGTTCACCAGGCGGGAGTCAGAGCAGAGCAGCGGAGTTTCAGCAGAGGAGCAGAGCGTGCCATATCTACTGATAGCTGAGTTTATGGATGTGTTTCCGGAGGAGTTGCCAAGGTTGCCTCCGGACAGGGATGTGGAGTTCTCTATAGACTTGGTACCCGGTGCAGAGCCGATATCTCAGCATGTCTATAGAGTGAACAACAGTGAGCTTATGGAACTGAAGAAGCAGGTGGATGAGTTGCAGGACAAGGGCTTCATTCGATCGTATTTTTCACCATGGGGTGTGCCAGTAATTTTTGTACCGAAGAAGGATGGGTCGGTACGGATGTGTATCGACTATAGGGCACTCAACGGCCTCACGATCAAGAATAAGTACCCGCTGCCGAGGATCGATGACCTGTTCGATCAGCTGAGTGGAACGAAGGTATTTTCCAAAATTGATCTGAGGTCAGGATATCATCAGGTGAAGGTGAAGAAGGAGGATATTCCGAAGACAGCTTTTAGGACTCGGTATGGCCAGTTTGAGTTCATGGTGATGCCGTTTGGGTTAACTAACACCCCGACGGTGTTCATGAACTTGATGAACAAGGTGTTCCATCAGTACTTGGACAAGTTTGTGGTGGTGTTCATCGATGACATTTTAATGTATTCGAAGACCCCAGAGGAGCATTGTAGTGCCCCGACCCGCAAGATGCCTTATGATGGATGGTTGGTTCGATGAAGCCTTGTTGGACTTGGGATTATGCGAAGGATCGCTTGGAAGTCTATGCGATCGTGGCAGGAATCGTCCTATGAATGTGAGTAGTGTTGAACCCTTCTAAGATCCTTTAGCTTCACGCTTAAAATAAGGATGAGTATGCTATGTTTCTAGTTGAGTTTTTTCAATAACACCTTGCATGGAATTCAGAAAGATAATGAAAGATAATAAGCACCTGAACGTAAACTGTTATGGCTAAATGAATTGTATACTTGTACATTATCGTAATGAATTGCATGACATGTGAAGGCAAAGTCCCAAATACTTGGGCGGTGAGTATAACGAGCTTTGGCTCAATGAATAGATGGCAAACCAGATGTTAAGACCCAAGAACTGGGCAGTGAGTATGCTTGCTTTGCATTCGAATGAATGTATGCTTAACAGATGCTAAGTCCCAGGAACTGGGTGGTGAGTATATTGAGTTGGTTGGAAAGATGTGGCAATGCATTGGATAACAACATTCTATTATCCCGTCGCCGATGTAGAATGTTGATTACGCTAAGACCCTGGATGGGCAGATAATAATATGAGCGTTGGCTCAAGGCAAGATGGCTAGATGGCAATATGAATGAGAATGATGGTTTTGCTTAGTTTTCCTTATCATACATTATATGTTTTCTTCTTATATAAGTTGTATATAGTTGCATGGTCATGGACAACTTGTCGACAAGGTTTCGTTCCTCGAATGGTATTCCTGGGCCATGGAACCCGGTTCATCCTAGGGGGAACAAGGATGGTGTCGATGTACTGACATCGGGATTACAGGACTTGTAGTGGGGGCTTGCTACCGCCCACTGAAAGGATGCTGAAATCCTATAGTGCTGAAGTAGTAGCACGGTGTTTCGAAAACCTTCCATGGATTCGCACTCCATTTGGAGTTAGCCGTTCACCAGAAGATGATCCAAGATGGCGTGTCGCCAGTGACCTTCATATAGATAGGTCCGGTGCTAATGATGTCTTATGCAGGCAGAGTAAGTTATTACTAAAATACAGGAAAGGATGTCGGCTGTTGGTAAGAATCACCTGAACGGTGATATTCATATTGAATCATGATATTGTTCCTAATAATGTCTTGTGCAGGCAGAGTAAGTATTATAATTGTACAGGGATGGCTACACGACCGTGGGTAAGAATCACCAAAGGGTGATAACTGCATGCTTTAAATTATGTTGGTTATGAGATTTGCATGCTTTACTTCTTGTCGGCTATAGCATGAAACTGACCCTAAGGCAACGAGAAAGACCACTGTTAATAATGTGCTATAACATGATCACTTAGTGTTGTCTTCTTAGGTGAGTTGGGCTAGCACCGTTCGCCAGTACATTGATGATGTACTGACCCAAGTTGTGGGCAATATTACAGGTGTTTGCTTGGGGGAAATCCTGTGAATCAGTGCTTGGCATCGATGAATCGGATGGGTGTGCAGAAGCTCTTCTTTCAAGATGATGTCTTCTGCTATACGGGACATAATGTATGGAACAGGGGAACTCAGTTGTACCAGTGAGATTGTAGCCAAATTGGCAAGTTCAATGTAAAGAAGTCGGTATATTCAGTTGTAGCCCAAAGGGCAAGTGTATACATTCAGTTGGCTGTTTAAGAGCCTTGTAATCAGTTGTAAACTTTGTATTCCGCTGCAAGTCTTGTAATGCATTTTGATTATCAATAAAGATATACATTTCTTCATAATTTATGTGACTTCAATTTATCTGTTTGATTCCGCTGCGTTGTCGATGTTTTCTGAGAATTACCAGGAACTGTAATGGTTTTGCCTTGTACAAGTGCAATCTAGACTTGTACGGCATCACGCCCAGTAGCTAATTTTCGATCCTCCGGGATCGGGGCGTGACATAATGGTATCAGAGCACGGCTTTACGTCCTTGGATTCTTATTCGATTTATTTCAAATCAATGTTGCTACTAAGATGATTCTAAGCTGCTTCCGCGATGATTCAAAGATTGCTTCTACGATTATTCAAAAGTTGCTTCCGCGATGAATCAAAGTTGCTTCCGCGAATACTCAAAGTTGCTTCCGCAATGAAATCAAAGTTGCCTCTATGATGATTCATAGTGCTTCTGCGATTGTTCTGTGTTACTTCCAAACTATTCTATGTTGTCCCCTTGACTGAAAGTCCATTGATCATTCTAACCTCTCACTGGGTGTTTCATACAATAAGTCTAAATATGGGGGTTGTGATATGTGTGTTTTGTTGAATTTCTAAAAGATACCAAAAAGAATAACAATGATGCGATGTGTTAATAAGTTGTGATGTATGCTGGATTTCTCATATGTGGGATTCTTTGAGTCGATTGTTATGCAGCAATCGACCGTGGGTGATAGCTTGGTATGTTGGAAAAGAATGTGCATGGATTTCAGTGAATATGAATCGACAGAATCTTGAGTCGGTATTTATGGTCAGCATAACCACTGCAGGATGGATTGTCCATATTGGACGTTGGTTTGATGCGAGGGAATATTGTGTCAGAATGGCTTGAGCTCTGAGTGGTATATTACATATATCCTCGTCGTGATAAGATGTCCCTTGACCCTTGATGTGTTTATGATTTTGTGTTTGCTTTACCTATAAGGTATTAGGTGGTATCGAATCGTAGCTAACTTACGATTGATACATGTCGGCTAGGCGGGTTCCTTAATGTTAAGTCGGATGACCCGTTGCGAGATTTTGATGTGTTCAGATGAACCATCGCTAGACCTTGTCGGTTAGCATTAAGTTGGGTAATAAGAGAATTGAGAATATGAAATGAATGCCTTGGTTGGGAATGAAACAAATTTTAGATTCAGGCGAAGACTTGAATCAGTTGGGTAAGGACGATTGTAGGCTTAGTAATGTTGGTGTGATGTTGCTATCGAAAGATTTTGCGAGAACAACTATGGACCGAATATTGAACGATGTTGGAATTGAGTGAAAGAAATTGCATGTTGGATATCGATAGAATTTATGGTAATGTTAGACGCTTATCGGGATGTTGGAAATGATTTAGATGATGTAGAGAGAGTTGCATCAACGACCGAAAAGTTAGAGAATGGGCTTGAAGAATGGATGATCTTAGCACGATGTGCGGTTGGGCTTAAGAGAAATTGATGTTCCGAATTAACAAGTTATGACCCTTGGCCATTTTGAGGCATAGAGAATGGGTACTTGTCCCTTAATGCATGAAAGAGTAGATGTTCCTTATGAGAGTCGAATGGCTGGGATACAAATAAGTATCGAGGTGCAGCGATATGTAATAGACCTTGTCGGTAGATGATGTTGTCGCTTGAATAACAAGTTTGGTGGAATATAGAATTGTTGGATTATAACCTAGCTAATGAGTTATGTTATATCCACTAAGATGACCAATATATGAATGCTAGATGATTGGTACTATTGAGATTGGATCGGTGCTTGAATAGTAAATCTTCTTATG
This sequence comes from Iris pallida, assembly GCA_029216955.1. Taxonomy (NCBI): domain Eukaryota; kingdom Viridiplantae; phylum Streptophyta; class Magnoliopsida; order Asparagales; family Iridaceae; genus Iris; species Iris pallida. The sequence goes on from JANAVB010016195.1 coordinate 8,163,449, forward strand.
GAATCACAAGGAGATGATGCAAAACGAATATTGATGGTTAACGTGAATTGCTAAGAGATGACCGTGTTGGTGCTAGAAAATTTATAAAAGATGCCTCGGAAGAAATACGATTTTATAGTTGCTTGTGTTATTGGTTAAGGGGTACGGACCGTATTGATGATTTAAGAATGTGGGAAATAAATATGTCACAAAGAGACCGTAGGAAGAGATTATAAGTGATAAACTATCAAGGTAACAATGTTGGATTATGATTCGGAATAGTTGACCCAATTGAATAGATAATTTGAGTACGATATGAGGATGTAAGTCGGATTGAACAAGTGATGCTATGTCTATGCAAAGTAAGAATTGAAAGTTGGATATTCGATTGATAAGTTTTATATGATAGCTTTGGATTGACCCATAAGAATTATGGGATAGAATTGTCGGATAGAATTGGTCGGTTACGGGTAAGTCTAGAATGAGACTTCGTTGGGTATGATCCGAGTATGAGTACGGGTAGAAAGACTTGACTCTAGATTGTTGGCTGGTTGCCTAGAATGTTGGTTGGTTGCCTAGAGTGTTGGTTGGTTGCCTAGAGTGTTGGTTGGTTGCCTAAGAATGTCGGTTGGTTGCCTAGAGTGTCGGTTGGTTGCCTAGAATGTTGTTGGTTGCTTAAGTTCAGATTTGGTTGGCTATGTTCTTCAGTTGTCAGTGCTGGAAATAAGTTCATAAGATTGGGGTGGTGTCCCATGTCCCTAAGTTGGTCAGACCATAGAGTTGCCCTATGATGAGAATTGGTTGCCTCTAAGATAAGAGATAAGTATGTCCCTAATAGCTATCCATCTCATATGAGTTAGCTGAATGATTCGTCTGGTTTAGCTTAGATTAGCTGACCGTAGAGACTTAACTACATGCTAAGTTGACTGTTGGAAAACCGTAGGATGTCCCTATTGATGTTGCGTGAGTATAGTCGGAATGAGTAAGATGTGTTGGAAGGTAGGCTTCAGAATGGAATGAAGATTGGAAATTTGATGTTATAATATTGGATGGGATGACGGATCATGTTGGTTTCGGAAAATTGAGTTGCCTTTGTTAGATTGCTGGAAATTGTTGGAACTAGTTGGATTTGATTGATTAATATTGAGCTACGAAAATTGATGGTAGTGCTTTGAGATAGTTGGAATAATTTTATTGATCGGATCAAAATCAAGGATAAGTGTAATGACGGAATGGGATAGTACATGTAGCCGAATCGGCGAGATCGAATGTGAATAGGAATGACCCTCGGAATTAATGTTGTTGGAATATGATAGTTGCCTATGCGAGAGATAAGGTGTTGGCTTGATCAATACAAAGAAATATTTGAGTACAGCGAGAAATGTTATAAGAGTGGGATGATGGTACAATTTGATAGATGAATCATGATCGAGAAAAATTACAAGTTGTAAACAAAGTGTATGGATGCGAACGATGATAAGTACAAGATTTGATCGACGAGAATCGGGGTATCGAAATGAAATATGGCTATAGGATTTATCAACTTTGGTGGCATGGATGACAATGAACTTGAAAGGAATACTTGATACATCTAAGTCTGAATACTTCGAAAAACGTTGGGATCGATTGTGGAAAATTTATCGAGTTGGAATTGGCAACATCTATTGTGTTATTAGTTGGGTGGAATATTGAGTAAACAAGTGGGATTATACGAGATGCTCAAAACAAATTACTGATGTTCGGAAATGAAGATTACACCGTAGCTCGTTCGCTTTCTCTATCACTGAACTTGGCTGAAGTGCATGTATTTCGGGGATGCCTAAAATATGTGTATGATTCCAACTAAGTGGTATGCTGAATTCAAACGAAGCCACGGGAAAGATTATCATGTGCTAAGGATTTGCACGAGTGTCGGAGGAAAGATCAAAGATGGTAAACTATGTTGAATCAATTGGGATGCTGTAATGAGACGGTACATTACTTGAAATCAATCGAGAGATTGCGGAGAAATATTAAATGGTGCAAGTTGATCGTTGAGAAGTTACATGAAAAGTTGGTTGAAGTTTTGGGGATGAGTTTTGTTTTAAGTTTCGAGGACGAAACTTTTTCTGGGTGGTATATATTGTAGTGCCTCGACCCGCAAGATGCCTTATGATGGATGGTTGGTTCGATGAAGCCTTGTTGGACTTGGGATTATACGAAGGATCGCTTGGAAGTCTATACGATCGTGGCAGGAATCGTCCTATGAATGTGAGTAGTGTTGAACCCTTTTAGGATCCTTTAGCTTCACGCTTAAAATAAGGATGAGTATGCTATGTTTCTAGTTTAGTTTGTTCAATAACACCTTGCATGGAATTCAGAAAGATAGGCCCAATGAATAGATGGCAAAACAGATGTTAAGACCCAAGAACTGGGCAGTGAGTATGCTTGCTTTGCATTCGAATGAATGTATGCTTAACAGATGCTAAGTCCCAGGAACTGGGCGGTGAGTACATTGAGTTGGCTGGAAAGATGTGGCAAGGCATTGGGTAACAACATTCTATTATCCCATCGCCGATGTAGAATGTTGATTACGCTAAGACCCTGGATGGGCAGATAATAATATGAGCGTTGGCTCAAGGCAAGATGGCTAGATGGCAATATGAATGAGAATGATGGTTTTGTTTAGTTTTCCTTATCATGCATTATATGTTTTCTTCTTAGATAAGTTGCATATAGTTGCATGGTCATGGACAACTTGTCGACAAGGTTTCGTTCCTCGAACGGTATTCCTGGGCCATGGAACCCGGTTCGTCCTAGGGGGAACAAGGATGGTGTCGATGTACTGACATCGGGATTGCAGGACTTGCAGTGGGGGCTTGCTACCGCCCACTGAAAGGACGCTGAAATCCCATGGTGCTGAAGTAGTAGCACGGTGTTTCGGAAACCTCCCATGGATTCGTACCCCATTTGGAGTTACCGTTCACCAGAAGATGATCCAAGATGGCGTGTCGCCAGTGACCTTCATATAGATAGGTCCGGTGCTAATGATGTCTTATGCAGGCAGAGTAAGTTATTACTCAAATACAGGGAAGGATGTCGGCTGTTGGTAAGAATCACCTGAACGGTGATATTCATATTGAATCATGATATTGTTCCTAACAATGTCTTGTGCAGGCAGAGTAAGTATTATAATTATACAGGGATGGCTACACGACCGTGGGTAAGAATCACCAAAGGGTAATAACTGCATGCTTTAAATTATGTTGGTTATGAGATTTGCATGCTTTACTTCTTGTCGGCTATAACATGAAACTGACCCTAAGGAAACGAGAAAGACCACTGTTAATAATGTGCTATAACATGATCACTTAGTATTGCCTTCTTAGGTGAGTTGGGCCAGCACCGCTCGCCAATATATTGATGATGTACTGACCCACATTGTGGGCAATATTACAGGTGTTTGCTTGGGGGAAATCCTGTGAATCAGTGCTTGGCATCGATAAATCGAATGGGTATGCAGAAGCTCTTCTTTCAAGACGATGTCTTCTGCTATATGGGACATAATGTATGGAACAGGGGAACTCAGTTGTACCAGTGAGATTATAGCCAAATTGGCAAGTTCAATGTAAAGAAGTCGGTATATTCAGTTGTAGCCCAAAGGGCAAGTGTATACATTCAGTTGGCTATTTAAGAGCCTTGTAATCAGTTGTGAACTTTGTATTCCGCTGCAAGTCTTGTAATCCATTTTGATTATCAATAAAAAGATACATTTCTTCATAATTTATGTGACTTCAATTTATCTGCTTGATTCCGCTGCGTTGTCGATGTTTTCTGAGAATTACCAGGAACTGTAATGGTTTTGCCTTGTACAAGTACAATCTAGACTTGTACCGCATCACGCCCAGTAGCTAGTTTTCGATCCTCCGGGATCGGGGCGTGACAAGCATGAAGAGCATTTGAGAGTGGTTCTGAAGACTCTCAGGAAGGAGCAGCTTTACGGCAAGCTCTCGAAGTATGAGTTCTTCTTGGATCGAGTTGATTTCCTAGGTCATGTGGTGACCGGAGATGGGATCTCAGTCGACCCGAAGAAGATCAGAGATGTTGAGGTGTGGACAACACCGAGTTCAGTCGCAGAGATCATGAGCTTTCTGGGATTGGCAGGATACTACAGGAGGTTTGTTTAGGATTTCTTCCGGATTGCAGAGCCATTGACTAGGCTGACCCGAAAGGACGCAGAGTTTGTCTGGTCAGAGGAGTATCATGTCGCTTTTGATGAGTTGAAGAAGCGACTGACGACAACCCCGATTTTGATATTACCATCAGGATCAGGCGGGTTAACTATCTACAGTGACGCCTCAGGGAAGGGTTTGGGTTGTGTCTTGCAGCAGAATGGAAAGGTGATTGCCTATACATCCAGGCAGTTACGTCCGCATGAGAAGAACTACCCTACCCATGATTTGGAGTTGGCGGCGGTTATCTTTGCTCTGAAGCTGTAGAAGCACAATCTATACGAAGAGCGTGTAGAGATCTTCACAGACCACAAGAGCTTGAAGTATGTGTTTACACAGAAAGAGCTTAACATGGGCAGCGCAGATGGTTGGAGTTGATGAAGGACTTCGATATTTCTTTATAGTACCATCCAGGAAAGGCCAATGTGGTTGCCGATACCTTAAGTAGGTATTCGGTAGCTATGTGCTTGATGATGGATCGTCACCTATTAGCAGATTTGGAGAGTTTGGGGATCGAGGTGATCATGCCAGGAGTTCAGATGTAGATGTAAGGCCTTCAGATTCAGTCAGACTTGATGGAAAGGATCAAGTCAGCTCAGTTCGATGATGTTACTCTGCGGTGTATCCGAGATCAGGTTCGAGCAGGATTGGCATATATGGAGTTCGTCATTGCGGAGGACGGCACATTAAGGTACGGTTCCAGACTGTGTGTGCCTAGCGGAGAGCTTCGGGAGCAGGTTATACAGGAGGCCCATCACTCTCAGTACACTATACATCCAGGTGCCAACAAGATGTATAAAGATTTGAAGGAGCATGTATGGTGGTATGGGATGAAACGGGAGGTAGCACGCTTCGTAGCCAGGTGTCTAGTCTGTCAGCAGGTTAAGGCAGAGAGTCAGAGGCCAGGAGGACTATTGCAGCCATTGACAATTCTGGAATGGAAGTGGGAGCACATTACGATGGATTTTGTTTCTGGATTGCCGCGTTCACCAGGAGGGAAAGACACGATTTGGGTCATCGTGGACAGGTTGACCAAATCGGCCCACTTTTTGCCATTCAAAGTGGGACATCTACTGAGAAGCTAGCGGAGTTGTATATGCGGCAGATTGTCAGTATACGCGGAGTTTCGGTGTACAATATCTCGGATCAGGATAGTAGCTTTACTTTCCATTTCTGGCAGAGTCTGTAGACTAGTTTGGTCACTCAGCTCAAATTCAGTACTGCGTACCACCCTCAGACGGACGGACAGTCGGAGAGGACTATTCAAACTCTCGAGGACATGCTGCGGACATGTGTTCTGGATTTTGGAGGATCGTGGAAGGATCACCTGCACTTGGTAGAGTTTACATACAACAACAGTTACCGGGCCAGCATTGGTATGTCACCATTCGAGGCATTGTACGGGCGTAGATGTCGTACTCCCTTATCTTGGGATGATGTTGGAGAGCGAGCTTTATTGGGACCTGAGATGGTTGTTGACGCAGCTGAGAAGGTAAAGCTCATCAGGAATCGACTTTGTGTGGCGTAGGACAGACAGCGGCATTGGGCCGACAGCCACCGGAGACCTTTGTAGTTTGAGGTATAGCTTAGACTTAGGATTAGAATCTTGTTGTTTGTGTTTTTGTTGATTGTGTGATTGTTTTTAGTTAATTGAGACCATGCTTGTGCTAGGTTGGAGATATGGTATTCTTGAGGATTTCACCGACTCGAGGCACTATTCGTTTCGATGGAGGAGGAAAGCTTAGCCCACGCAATGTCGGACCTTTCGTTGTCAGCGGAAGGGTCGGTGACATGTCATACAGACTGGACTTGGCCTCTTCCTTAGCTAGAGTCCACAATGTATTTCACGTATCGTAGTTGAGACGGTATGTGGCAGATCCTAGCCATGTGCTGGACCATTCCGAGATTGAGGTGGGCCCTACTCTCAGTTATCCAGAGCAGCCTGTGAAGATTTTAGATCGACGGGAGAAGGTGTTGCGGAACCAGTCGATACCTTTAGTTCGCGTAGCTTGGAAGCATCACTCTCCAGGAGAGTCCACCTGGGAGAGAGGATGAGATGCGCGAACGATACCCCTATCTTTTCCAGTCTTGAGGTATGATTTGTGCTTTCTTAATCATGCAGTTTGTCTTTAATTTCGATGACGAAATTATTTTAAGGGGGGTAGACTTGTAGCATCCACTTTTTCATAGAAGGGTATTTTAGTAATTTTAGCCATTTTGGCCTTTTATGATTTTCTAGATATGTTGACTTGTGATTCTGCTAGCAACTGGTTTAACCTTAGAGGACTTGTATAGGGGCCTAACCATGCCTTAGAATAATTATTTTTTATTATAATTTATTTTAGGCTTGAGTTTATTGTTAAGGCTTTAATTGACTTTTTTAGCCTTCTTCATGCAAGCCTTTTAGCCTTTTTGACTTGGGCCTTATTCTTACTTAAGAGAGAGAGTTGGCCCAAGTGAAACCCTAACCTTAGAGACCCATACCTAGCCGCCCACAGCAGTACCCCCTCCCTCTTCATTTTATTTGTGAAGTTTTAGCCTCCACAAGTGAACCCTAAGAGATCCCCTTCTCGAAAACTCATTTTTCTTCATCCGGAGTCCCTTTCTTCCCAAACGAACTCCATTGAACTCATCGAAGAGAGAAGGATCTGCTAGAACATTTCTAACGAGGAGGCGGAGGCAATTGCTTGAGGAGAATCGACCGATACGACAACCGAGGGGCTCAGTTTATTGAGTTTTCGACACTCAATAGGTAAACCCTATTCTACCATAGTTATTGTCACGACCCGCACCCTAGAGTAAGGGCAGGAGACGTGGGTACGTCCAGCCTACGCCGCAGTGTCGGCGGTAGAACGCTGTCCTAAGTCACAACATCTAACAATATATTTTTAAACAGTTTATACTCCCCGAATGGGGGTGACATAGCAGTAATAAACTCAATCACAACTAAGGAAGAGACAGCACGATATGAAATAGAACTCAAGGAAATAAGTAGATGAAAAGTAGTCTAAGATAATCCCAGCAATATCTAGAAAATACAACTCATCTACAGCATGAAAGAATATACACATCTCAGAATAAGTCTAGCTAAAACATGCCTCAAGACTACATAAATAGAAAGCCTAACTAAACTAGTCTAGACAGTCGGGGGGATATCCTCAGCTACAGCTGGGTCCTCCTGGGAGTCCAGCTCACAGGTGTCATCTAAGGCTACCCCGTAGTAGGTATCCAGGCAGGCCTCCTCCTCGTCCTCTGTAATATTTTCAACAAGTCCAGTCAGGATAGGAGCGAGTACAGTACATCTCAACAGTTCATAGCAGGTTAGAAAATATAAACATGCAGTAAAGTAAGATACAAGTACCGAAAGAAGTGCAGTATGTAAACAGGGAGAGAAGGCTATAATAGAAATATCTACTATAAGTAAAGAGCTAACATGTGGCTAGTGAGTCAGAGTACAATATGGACATGTAAATGGCATAGGAGATTATGATAAGACACTATAGAAGAGATTCTGATAAGATACTACTGGTGTATTATTCACATGTCCAATTCTACTCCTCCATACCCCAATCAATACACAAGGATCTAAACAGGTTATTTTATTGTACATAATATCACATGGGGGCCCATGAAAGGGTGCACATGATAGTATACATGGGGGCTCCGTGAACCTGAGAGTACAAGATTCACCGGAGTGTACATGTATAATGAAAGCACAGGAGTACATGATGAAAGTAAAACGCACATGACACAATGTACCCGATGCTCCCGAGGGGGATAACATCACATGTAGAGATCCATATAGTACCAATCCGTGTGACCATCGTGACAGTACAAGTAAAGTAATCTACTGCAGGAAATAATTCTAACAGGATATGAAATGATCAGAGAATGTACTCGCCTGTATCTGAGTGTCCAATATGAAATGTACTGTCCAAGGAGTGGTGTCTGGCTCCTAATCAGAACAACACAAGTCATAACAAGTCCAGAGTAGTGTAAAGCAGTCCTACTATGAATTCTACATGATTCTAGGCCAATCTAGGCCAAAGTCAACTCTTGGTCAACTCTGGTCAACCCTAGAAGTCAAACTAGGCCAACCAAGTCTATACTAGCCTACCTTAGCCTAATCAAGCCTAGTTAGCACTCCTACACATACACAATGTTAAACACATATCTAGGTACTCACAATACATTAATAACTTATATAGGAACACCACTTTACGTTATATATAGATACCTACAATAGAGTTACCATTATCTATACTTAGGCTAAGTACCAAATGTGCCTATAGGTATACATCACACATAATACATAGGCATTCATACAATACATAACCTACAATATGGAGATTAAGATAGGTATATATATATAGAGAGAGAGAGAAAGGAAGAGAGTGTACATGAGTGTGTGTGTTGAAGAGTGTTGTATGAACTGAACTTGTGAAAATCAGTGAGGTGAAGGTGTGTAGTTGTGTGTGTGGGTGTGAGTAATGTAAAAACAGTGTGCAGGAATACAACAGTGAAGAGAGAGGGGAACATGTATGTTAGGGAAAACCAAAAGTGTGTGTGTGTATACAGTGATTACATATATATGCAGGAAACATAAAAACAGTGAAAGGGAGGGAAAAGTGTGGTGTACTGGACTGTGCAGAAAACAGTAAGGACAATCCAATTTCCAGATTTCAGTCCAATTCTAGATGTTAACATATTTGTCATAAACCAAACAATAGATCAACAAGCAGCATTAAACCCAAACCTACATACACATACCTATTAAACAGTCCTAAAATAGGAACTCAGTTTAGAATAGTTAAAATACCAATTTAATCTAACTGCTTCCAGTTTTCAGTTAACATCAATCTCATGATTAAAACAATATGGAACACATCCTTAGCTCATGAAGAACTTTTAAGAAAAATCAGTTAAGAAAAGGAATCAATTCCTTGACCCCAACAATCTCAGTTTTTGAAGAATACTCAACAGTGTAAAATAGTCCAATGAATCCCAGGTTTGATACAACACTGTCAGCAGCTATTGATTCAATGAAACACCAAAAATAGTTCCAAAACAGTTCATACCATACATTATATTAAATTAAACCATTTAAAACAGTCCACAACTTGAACTCCCAGTTTTCAGTCCAAAACCCATCAATTCAACCCCAATTTTCAACCATAGCAAGATAACATATAGGGGATTAGATTAGAGTTAATAAAACATACATTAATCAGTGATTAATAGGTTAATTCATAAGAAAAACTCAAATTAGAAAACTGGAAAATAATTCAGAACATCAAGTATCAGTTAACATTGGGTTAATGAGAATTAATCATCAAAATTTATTTAAAAAGCTAAAACAGTGGTGGGTAACATGGATACACTTTGTGTACGTGTCACTCAAGTGGTTTGTGTCCACCCAAGTGGACACAAACGTGTCCATTCAAAATAATGTACCAAAATAGTGTACAGTAAGCTGTTCCTCGTGCACGTGTGCACGCGTGTCGTACACACGACACAGCACATGTTAGGCCACGTGCTCGTGCACATGCATACCCCTATACTAGGGCTAGGTCTTGGTCGACCTGCCCTGTGTCCCAGTGTACGCGTGTCCGATTTATACACGCGTATTAGTGGCAGTTATAGCTCGTGTGTACAGACAGTGCAAACCCCGTGCACCATCATTTCCTTCCTCGACACGACACGGGGACACGTGGGACTTGACACGTGGTGTGTCAGTCAGTGCCCCATGGCTCGTGTCGAGTTTTACGTGTCCTAGAGGCGTGTCGTGTCCGCTACAGGGCCCGTGTAGCAGGGGATCCCTGTAGCACGCACGTGTCTACACCACAAATCCGACACACAGCGACACGAACACTAACACACAAGAACAGGAATCCATAAGCAAGATCAAAACTAATATTCCTATGCAAAAACACTGCACAAACAAGATCGAAATGCCCTTTGAGGCATTTCGTCAAACACTCAACCCAAGCTCTGATACGTGTCCAGAACGGACACGAAACCCAGGACACCCGATACGAATCCTATCCAGATTCTTAGGGGACCCTTAGGGCTTCCTATTCAATGAAGACAAATTGAAAATCCATGGAGTATTGAGAGTGTTACCTCTTGATGAACTTTCAATGAAAAAACCCTATTCAAATGCTCTCCTCTTGATGAACTTTCAAATCAAATCATCCTCAAACTGAACCAAGGTTCCAATAACAGCAAGAACAATAATATTAGAATCTAATGCAACTAGTTTGGGGAAAATAGGACCTAAAATGGAATTTATATGAATTTAGGAGGATGGGAACTCACCTCTTTCTTCTTGAAATAAATTTTCTAAGGAAAAGAGGCTAGCCCTAGATTTTAGGAGGGGTTTTATATGGTGGTGATCCCTATGTAATAGGTGGCCGACCACTACTCTTAGGGTTAGGGTTTTGTCAATCCTTTGGGCTTTGGTCCAAGTTACTTAGGCTATGGTTTAATTGATTAATTAAGGGCTCTAAAATCATAAGCCATGACTTATGACTTTCTAATCCTTTTTGCTAATTAGAGTCTAATGACTAAACCAATGATTAGGCTAGGTTAGACTAGAGTCACTTGACCTAACCAAGTCCAACTAACTAGGGTTAGTTCCTATGTTGGTCTACAAGGGTCAACACTAGTCAAAAATTAACCTAGTCCAAACAATTCCAAAATAATTCCTAAAAATTCCCATAAATTCAAATTAATTCTAATAAATTTAAATTACCCCAAAAATGACAAAAATACCCTCACACTAGAAATGTTGTAGTGACAAATCAACCCTCCTTAAAAGAATTTCGTCCTCGAAATTGAAAGGCGAAAAGCAACTGATGAGAAGGATAGAAAGTATACCTCAAGGTCCAAAAAAATAAGGGTACCGCCCGCTTATCTCATCCTCCCTCTACCAGGTAGACTCTCCTGGAGAATGATGCCTCCATGCGACGCGTACCAAAGGTATCACCTGGTTCCTCAGAACCTTCTCCCGTCGATCCAACACCTCCACTGGCTGCTCTGGATAGCTGAGAGAAGGCCCAACCTCTATCTCCGAATGATCAAGCACATGGCTAGGGTCAGCCACGTACCATCTCAACTGTGATACATAGAATACGTTGTGGACCCCCACAAGTACAGGTGGCAAGTCTAGCATGTATACAACGTCACCGACTCTCCCGCTGATAACGAAAGGGCCGATGAAGCGCGGGCTAAGCTTCCCGCCTTCACCAAAACGTATCGTACCACGAGTCAGAGATATTCTCAAGAAAACCTGGTCTCTGACCTAATCACAAGCAAGGTCTCAATTAATTATAATAAACAAACATGATCAAAAATCATAAACAAACAAACCTAAATCTAATCCTACTCTAATCTGTACCTCAAACTCCAAGGGCCTCCGGTGGCTATCGACCCAGTGCCGATGTCTGTCCTGCGCACGCGAAGTCTGTCCCTGATGAGCTTCACCATCTCGGCCACATCAACAACCATCTCTGGCCCTAGTAAAGCTCGCTCACCAATATCATCCCAGGATAAGGGTGTACGACACCTACGCCCGTACAGAGCCTCGAAAGGTGATATCTCAATGCTGGCCTGGAAACTATTATTGTAAGCAAACTCCACCAAATGAAGATGATCCTCCCAGGAACCTCCAAAGTCTAGGACGCACGTCCGCAGCATATCCTCAAGAGTCTGAATGGTCCGCTCTGACTGTCCGTCCGTCTGGGGGTGGTATGCAGTACTAAACTTGAGCTGAGTACCCAAGCTGGTCTGCAGACTCCTCCAAAAATGGGAAATAAAAAGGCTATCCCGATCTGAGATGATGCTAACCGAAACTCTATGGATCCTGACTATCTGCCGCATATACAACTCCGCCAGCCTCTCTGTAGACGTACCCACCTTGAATGGCAAGAAGTGGGCCGATTTGGTCAACCTGTCGACGATGACCCAAATTGCGTCTTTCCCTCCTGGAGTACGCGGCAATCCTGAAACTAAGTCCATAGTGATATGCTCCCATTTCCACTCGGGAATGGGCAGCGGCTGCAACAATCCACCAGGCCTCTGTCTCTCTGCCTTGACCTGCTGACAGACCAAACACCTAGCCACGAAGCGAGCCACCTCCCGCTTTATTCCTGACCACCATACATGCTCCCGCAGATCTCGATACATCTTGTTGGCACCCGGGTGTATCGAGTACTGAGATCTGTGGGCCTCCTGCATAACCTGCTCTCTGAGATCTCCGCTGGGCGCACATAATCTGGAATCGTGCCTCAAGGCACCATCCTCTGCAAGAGAAAACTCACCCTCCAGCAATCCTGCTCGAACCTGCTCCTGGAGACACCGCAGAGCAATGTCCTCAAACTGTGCCGCCTTGATCCTCTCCACCATGTCTGACTGAATCTGCATCCCCTATAGCTGTATTTGCACTCCAGGCACGATCACCTCAATCCCAAGGCTCTCCAAGTCGGCAAGCAAATGTCGATCCATGGTCAAACGCATGGCTGTCGGATACCTACTCAAGGCATCGGCAACCACGTTGGCCTTCCCTGGGTGATACTGGAGTAGAATATCAAAATCCTTCATCAACTCCAGCCATCTGCGCTGTCTCATGTTCAACTCCTTCTGAGTGAACACATACTTTAAGCTTTTGTGATCTGTGAAGATCTCCACCCTCTCACCATACAGATAATGCTTCCACAGCTTCAGAGCAAAAATCACCGCTGCCAGCTCCAGGTCGTGGGTAGGGTAGTTCTTCTCATGGGGACGTAATTGCCTGGAAGCATAGGCAATCACCTTCCCGTGCTGCTGCAACACACAACCCAGCCCCTTCCCTGAAGCATCACTATAAATAGTGAAACCACCTGATTATGAAGGCAACGTCAGAATCGGAGCTGTCGTCAGCCGCTTCTTCAACTCATCAAAAGCTGCCTGACACTCCTCTGACCATACATACTCAGCATCCTTCCGGGTCAACCGTGTCAACGGCTCTGCAACCCGGGAGAAATCCTGCACGAATCTTCGATAGTATCCTGCCAGCCCCAGGAAACTCCTGATCTCTGCAACTGAAGTTGGCACTGTCCATGCCTCAACTGCTATAATCTTCTTGGGGTCAACTGAGATACCATCTTCAGTCACCACATGCCCCAAGAAGTCCACCCGATCCAGGAAGAACTCACATTTGGAGAGCTTCCTGTAAAGCTGCTCCTTCCTGAGAATCTCCAGCACTATCCTCAAATGCTCCTCGTGCTCCTCCTCAGTCTTGGAATATACCAAAATATCGTCTACGAACACCACCACAAACTGATCCAGATACTGATGGAACACCTTGTTCATCAGGTTCATAAATACTGCGGGTGCATTGGTTAGCCCAAATGGCATAACCAAAAACTCAAACTGCCCATACCACGTCCTGAAAGCGGTCTTGGGAATATCCTCCCCCTTCACCTTCACCTGGTGATATCCCGACCTCAGATCAATCTTGGAAAATACCCGAGCTTCGCTCAACTGGTCAAATAGATCGTCGATCCGCGGTAGTGGGTATTTGTTCTTGATCGTGAGGTTGTTGAGTGCCCTATAGTCAATACACATGCGTACTGACCCATCCTTCTTCGGTACGAACAACACTGGTACACCCTATGGCGACGAACTCGAGCGGATGAAGCCCTTGTCCTGTAGCTCATCCACCTGCTTTTTCAGCTCCACCAGCTCGCTGTTGTTCACCCGATAGCCATGCTGAGAGATGGGCTCCACTCCTGGAACCAAGTCTATTGAGAACTCTATGTCTCTGTCTGGTGGCAGTCCCGGCAACTCCTCTGGGAAAACATCTATATACTCTGCTATCAAGGGGTGTGGAATCGTCTGCTCCTCGACCGAAACTCCACAGAAGACTCCGCTGCTCTGCTCTGCCTGACGTCTGGAGTACTCGAACTCTGGCTCCCTCGGTGCTCTGAAGAGAACCCTACCCCCTCTGCAATCAATGCTGGCGTGGTGCTTGCTCAACCAATCCATGCCTAGTACTATATCGTAGTTCGACAATGGCATCACGAGCAGGCTCACCTCCAACTCATGGCCTCCCAAAACCACTCTCCGACCCTTACAAACATCACTCACGAGGATAATGCCACCCCCGGTCGTGATCTTGTAAGTCTTAGGCAACGATTCAGCTAATATACCATGTCTAATCGCAAAAGATACTGAAATGAAGCTATGCGAAGCACCGGAATCGAATAATGCAAATGCTGGACTGGAGTCAAGAAGAATCGAACCTGCAATCAGCTCTCCAGTCAGATCTGCATCTCCAGCTGCCATGGCGAAAGCTCGCCCCTGCTGGCCTCCCCTAGTCTGCTACTGGTGCTGGACAAATCTCTGCTGCTGTATCGGCAGGGCTGGTCCCCGCTGCTGACCCACTAGAGCTTTGGCTCCACCTCCCGGAGCTGCTCGTGCTATACGGCACTCCCTCATCTGGTGGTCTGCCGCTCCGCAAAGAAGGCACTTCCCGAGCCTCTTCCTGCACTCGTTCCATCCATGCCCTGGCTTCTTGCAGAAGGTGCAACTGACTGTCTGGTGCCTAGGTGCCTGATGCTGAAACTGCTGCTGGTGAACTGGCCTCTGCTGAATCAGCTGTGGCTGAAACTTCTTCGGCTGCTGGTGCTGAAAGTGAGGCCTCTTGGCCTGGCCTCCACTGCTGCTGCCTCCCTGGTAGTCTCGCCCCTTCTTGAGCCTAAGCTCAAGGTCATCCTCTGCAGCTAGTGCGTCCACCAAGATCTCCTCAAACGTAGCGCTGCGGGCATTCTTGGTGTAGGACTTGACCTCATTTACCAAGCCCTTCCGGAACCTCCGGGCCTTCGTCGTCTCCGACAAGTCCTCTACAAATCTGTCCAGGCGGCAGAACTCTCCTGCATACTCCTCCACAGACTGACTCCCCTGGACTAGGGCCTCGAACTGAGTCTCGAGGGCTTCCAGCGCTGCCTCCGGGAAGAACTTCTCCTTGAACAGCTTCTTGAATGTTGCCCAAGTCTGTCCTACTGTGTCGACCCTCGGGTCGGTCTGGTACCATGTACGGGCCAGATCCTGCATCATACTGGCCGCTGCCTCTATCTGGAGCCTCGTCGGAATCTCCGCCAGCCTGAAGATCTCCTCCATATGCTCGATCCACTCATCGGCATACAGGATCCCCTCTGTCCCTCGAAAGTCTCCCGGATGCATCTTCTGGAAGTCCTGGATGCCCTTCTCCCGTGGCTGGTGCGGCTGCTGGACTGCTGCTGGCTGAGCCACGACTCTCTCCACTGCTGTCACTGCCAGCTTAATACCTCGAGTGAGCTCTGCCGTCTGCCTCTGCTGCTGGGTCTGCTGACCCTCCATGTACTGCCGAAAGAAGGCTAGTAGCTGTACTGCGTCCATTGTCCCTGCAGGTGGCTGCTGGTAAGGATCCTCTGGGAGAACTGGGTCCTGCCTCCGAGTCGGTGGATGCATATCCTCTGCTGCTACTGCCGAGGTCTCAATACGAGCGGAGGGGGCAGGAGCTGCAGTCCCCTGGCATCGCCGTACTGGCTGGAAGGTGGCAGTCCCCTCTATAGCATCCCCATGGATGGTACGCTACGATCTAGTCTCTACCATCCTGAAGATAGACAAACAAGAGTATCAATTTCTGAGAAAGAAGCGAAATAACAAAGGCGGACAGTTAAAAATTCAAAGGATCAGCTGACAATAAGGATTTAGATGGCAAAATAAAAGAATTTCCTAAAGTGATTGAGTACCTTAAAATTAATGTTCTATATCTTACTGCAGGCTGTAGTGATACTCTAGTTTGAATACCACTACACTTCTAGTCTAGACCTGCATGGGCCACCACAAAAAAGGTGTCACAACCCGTACCCTAGAGTAAGGGCACGAGACGTGGGTACGTCCAGCCTACGCTGCAGTGTCGGCGGTAGAACGCAGTCCTAAGTCACAACATCTAATAATATATTTCTAAACAGTTTATACTCCCCGAATGGGGGTGACATAGCAGTAATAAACTCAATCACAACTAAGGAAGAGACAGCACGATATGAAATAGAACTCAAGGAAATAAGTAGATGAAAAGTAGTCTAAGATAATCCCAGGAATATCCAGAAAATACAACTCAGCTACAGCATGAAAGAATATACACATCTCAGAATAAGTCTAGCTAAAACATGCCTCAAGACTACATAAATAGAAAGCCTAACTAAACTAGTTTAGACAGTCGAAGGGATATCCTCAGCTACAGCAGGGTCCTCCTGGGAGTCCAGCTCACAGGTGTCATCTAAGGCTGCCCCGTAGTAGGTATCCAGGCAGGCCTCCTCCTCGTCCTCTGTAATATTTTCTACCGGTCCAGTCAGGACAGGAGCGAGTACAGTACATCTCAACAGTTCATAGCAGGTTAGAAAATATAAACATGCAGTAAAGTAAGATACAAGTACTGAAAGAAGTGCAGTATGTAAACAGGAAGAGAAGGCTGTAATAGAAAAATCTACTATAAATAAAGAGCTAACATGTGGCTAGTGAGTCAGAGTACAATATGGACATGTAAATGGCATAGGAGATTCTGATAAGACACTATGGAAGAGATTCTGATAAGATATTACTGGTGTATTATTCACATGTCCAATTCTACTCCCCCGTACCCCAATCAATACACAAGGATCTAAACAGGTTATGTTAATGTGTATGATATCACATGGAGGCCCATGAAAGGGTGCACATGATAGTATACATGGGGGCTCCGTGAACCTGAGAGTACAAGATTCACCGGAGTGTACATGTATAATGAAAGCACAGGAGTACATGATGAAAGTGAAACGCACATGACACAATGTACCCGATGCTCCCGAGGGGGATAACATCGCATATAGAGATCCATACAGTACCAATCCGTGTGACCATCGTGACAGTACAAGTAAAGTAATCTACTGCAGGAAATAATTCTAACAGGATATAAAATGATCAGAGAATGTACTCGCCTGTATCTGAGTGTCCAATATGAAACGTACTGTCCAAGGAGTGGTGTCTGGCTTCTAATCAGAACAGCACACGTCACAACAAGTCCAGAATAGTGTAATACAGTCCTACTATGCAATCTACATCATTCTAGGCCAATCTAGGCCAAAGTCAACTCTTGGTCAACTCTGGTCAACCCTAGAAGTCAAACTAGGCCAACCAACTCTATACTAGCCTACCTTAGCCTAATCAAGCCTAGTTAGCACTCCTACACATACACAATGTTAAACACATATCTAGGTACTCACAATACATTAATAACTTATATAGGAACACCACTTTACATTATATATAGATACCTACAAAAGAGTTAACATTATATATATTAGGCTAAGTACCATATGTGCCTATAGGTATACATCACACATAATACATAGGCATTCATACAATACATAACCTACAATATGGAGATTAAGATAGGTATATATATAGAGAGAGAGAGAAAGGAAGAGAGTGTACATGAGTGTGTGTGTGTTGAAGAGTGTTGTGTGAACTGAACATGTGAAAATCAGTGAGGTGAAGGTGTGTAGCTGTGTGTGTGGGTGTGAGTAATGTAAAAACAGTGTACAGGAATGCAACAGTGAAGAGAGAGGGGAACATGTGTGTTATGGAAAACCAAAAGTGTGTGTGTGTATACAGTGATTACATATATATGCAGGAAACATAAAAACAGTAAAAGGGAGAGAAAAGTGTGTGGTGCACTGGACTGTGCAGAGAACAGTAAGGACAATCCAATTTCCAGATTTCAGTCCAATTCTAGATGTTAACATATTTGTCATAAACCAAACAATAGATCAACAAGCAGAATTAAAACCAAACCTACATACACATACCTATTAAACAGTCCTAAAATAGGAAATCAGTTTAGAATAGTTGAAATACCAATTTAATCTAACTGCTTCCAGTTTTCAGTTAACATCAATCTCATGATTAAAACAATATGGAACACATCCTTAGCTCATGAAGAACTTTTAAGAAAAATCAGTTAAGAAAAGGAATCAATTCCTTGACCCCAACAATCTCAGTTTTTGAAGAATACTCAACAGTGTAAAACAGTCCAATGAATCCCAGGTTTGATACAACACTGTCAGCAGCTATTGATTCAATGAAACACCAAAAATAGTTCCAAAATAGTTCATACCATACATTATATTACATTAAACCATTTAAAACAGTCCACAACTTGAACTTTCAGTTTTCAGTCCAAAACCCATCAATTCAACCCCAATTTTCAACCATAGCAAAATAATATATAGGGGATTAGATTAGAGTTTATAAAACATACATTAATCAGTGATTAATAGGTTAATTCATCAGGAAAAACTCAAATTAGAAAACTGTAAAATAATTCAGAACATCAAGTATCAGTTAACATTGGGTTAATGAGAATTAATCATCAAAATTTATTTAAAAAGCTAAAACAGTGGTGGGTAACATGGATACACTTTGTGTACGTGTCACTCAAGTGGTTTGTGTACACCCAAGTGGACACAAACGTGTCCATTCAAAACAATGTACCAAAATAGTATACAGTGAGCTGTTCCTCGTGCACGTGTGCACGCGTGTCGTGCACACGACACAGCACGTGTTAGGCCACGTGCTCATGCACATGTGTACCCCTATACTAGGGCTAGGTCTAGGTCGACCTGCCCTGTGTCCCAGTGTCCGTGTGTCCGATTTACACACGCGTATCAGTGGCAGTTATAGCTCGTGTGCACAGACAGTGCAAACCCCGTGCACCATCATTTTCTCCCTCGACACGACACGGGGACACGTGGGACTTGACACGTGGCGTGTCAGTCAGTGCCCCATGGCTCGTGTCAAGTTTTACGTGTCCTAGAGGCGTGTCGTGTCCGCTACAGGGCCCGTGTAGCAGGGGATCCCTGTAGCACGCGCGCGAGCGTGTGCACGCGCGTGTCCACACCACGAATCCAATACACAGCGACACGAACACTAACACACAAGAACAGGAATCCATTAGCAAGATCAAAACTAATATTCCTATTCAAAAACAATGCACAAACAAGATCGAAATGCACTTTGAGGCATTTCGTCAAACACTCAACCCAAGCTCTGATACGTGTCCAAAACGGACACGAAACCCAGGACACCCGACACGAATCCTATCCAGACTCTTAGGGGACCCTTAGGGCTTCCTATTCAATGAAGACAAATTGAAAATCCATGGAGTATTGAGAGTGTTACCTCTTGATGAACTTTCAATGAAAAATCCCTATTCAAATGCTCTCCTCTTGATGAACTTTCAAATCAAATCATCCTCAAACTGAACCAAGGTTCCAATAACAGCAAGAACAATAATATTAGAATCTAATGCAACTAGTTTGGGGAAAATAGGACCTAAAATGGAATTTATATGAATTTAGGAGGATGGGAACTCACCTCTTTCTTTTTGAAATAAATTTCCTAAGGAAAAGAGGCTAGCCCTAGATTTTAGGAGGGTTTTATATGGTGGTGATCCCTATGTAATAGGTGGCCGGCCACTACTCTTAGGGTTAGGGTTTTGTCAATCCTTTGGGCTTTAGGCCAAGTTACTTAGGCTATGGTTTAATTGATTAATTAAGGGCTCTAAAATCATAAGCCATGAGTTATGACTTTCTAATCCTTTTTGCTAATTAGAGTCTAATGACTAAACCAATGATTAGGCTAGGTTAGACTAGAGTCACTTGACCTAACCAAGTCCAACTAACTAGGGTTAGTTCCTATGTTGGTCTACAAGGGTCAACACTAGTCAAAAATCAACCTAGTCCAAACAATTCCAAAATAATTCCTAAAAATTCCCATAAATTCAAATTAATTCTAATAAATTTAAATTATCCCAAAAATGACAAAAATACCCTCACACTAGAAATGCGGTATCGGACACGTGTCGGTCCTTTACGGCATGTATTCGACGAAATGCCGCTTAGGATAGAAATTTATTGTTTTTTGATTCTGTCTTCATGGATGTTTAGATAATATTATTTTAATAAACTTTTGTGAAGACGGATTTGATTTTGATGAAGTTACAGCGGCGTTTCGGGCATCGGACGCACATGCACGGATCCCGTGCACGAGGCCGTGCATGCCCTGCCGTCAGTGTGTTGTATCTCGATGCACAAGCCTTATTTTCGTCTGAAATTTCTTGAGCACGTAGGGGAAACCTCTGCCCCCAGGCTCTTAAAATTTTACGGCTTCTCGTTGAGCAAGCGCGAAGAAATTTGACGTGCACCGCTCAGCCGCACTGTGCATTTAGGCTAATTTTAGTCGCTGAAACGGACTTCGTGCGCGCACACGACGCAACGAGGACCCATTCCAGGACCTGGGACACATCGACCTATACCTAGACTACCCGTAGGACCAACCCTGAGTCGTGGCGTAGCCCGACGAGCGAGCCACGGAGGCGAAATCGTACGCACGAGGGCGCACACGCGTGAACGCAGCAGGCCGCTCGCAGGTGCGGGGCTGCGCGCGTCGCCTCGGCACGATGTGTCGCTATGTTGCCATGTCCTAGACCTGCCCCAGGACCCCCCAGCTACGTGCACAAGCACGAAGCTTTTCGTTGTGTGTGCGGCGCTCAATCGAGTGGGAACGCACGCACAAGTACATATTGTCACGCTGTATCGAGAATTTCTGATACGCGTTCGGTGGACACGACACGGACACGATTTCGAACCCGAGAGTATACGAGCACATCACTGGGTCAAGACCAACGTGTATGCCGAGTTTCGCGGGTTCATTTGGTGTATTTCTTATTTTGGGTCGTTGTGTGAAAAATGAGTTTTTCTTTAAATTCGAATTTTGAGTTTGAGTATGATATTTTGATTTCCAGTAAATTAACTTGTAAAATCTGAGTATGTAGTACGTATATGAGGTTTTGGATTTGTGGGAAGCAACTTTTGGTTTCATTTCATATTTTTCTATCATTTATGAGCATATGTGTTTTTTCTTGCAGCTATGTATATATATAATTAAATATATGCATCAGTAAGACCCCGTTGAAACCCATTGCTAATATATATGTTGAGAATGGGTCGAGGGGGATTTAATTCCAGATTTTGATTCACTAAAACTATCTCAAACCTTTGGCTATTCTACCATTTGAGTATTGGTATATATATATATATATATATATATATATATATATATATATATATTCAAAAAAAAAAATACTTAGTCTTCCTATTTGTTTATTTGTATATAATAGTATATTAAATTATGGTATACCATGGTTGTGTTGCTGTTTTTAATCTCAGATTTGACCCAACTCAGTAATCTCCAGGACACACACACACACACAATCATTTGTTAGAATTAAGGTTGGCTTGTATTGTAAATACATGTGTATGTATATATACCTATATGTGAATAGATATTATGCTTGAGAACCCTCTTAGAGTGGATCGTAGTTGTGAATATAACTATAGGAGTCCTATGACAGATTTGATTTGTCATTTTGAGCCTAGTTTAGTCGAATTGGCCGACAAGTTGACCAAATTGACAACAGTCAACTTTAGGTCAAACTTGATCCAATTCAACTCAAACGAACTCCGAATGACCTAGAATTTTGTGTATGACCTAAAAATTAGTAGACGGACTAGTTGACCCAGGTTTGACCAGTGTTGACCAGGTTTGACCAGAGTTGATTGAGGGTTGACTTTGACCAAAAGGGACCTAGACGCATATAGTCTTGCATTGTAGCTATTTCTTTTGATATTGTAGATTTGGTTGTGATATGTGTATACTTTAAATAGGTTTATATTTCTCCGGTTTAGCTAGACTTCATCATCAGCAGTTCGATTTGCCAGACGAGTACATTCTCTGATCTTTTCATACTTGTTTGGATATGTTCTCTTGTTATAGACTAGTATACTTGATGCTGACACAATGTTCACACGGATTAGTACCCTATGGATCTTTTCATGCGATGTTATCCCCTCAGATACATCAAGTATATCATGTTCATGTACTTTATCGTGGCTATCATGTACTCCATGTATTCATATTTATCCATGTACACTCATATGATATTCATGTACACTCATGACCATATGAGCTCCATGTATAAAGTAGTTGTTATCCATATGCAATAACATATCATGTCTTGATCCTTGTGTATTGATTGGGGGTAGGGAGAGTGTAGTTGGTTATGTGATCATTATGCCAAGTAGGTATCCATGTGCAACTCCATAGTTTATCCATGTGTAACCCAAACCGTTTACATAACCAATTTATGTTCTAAATCACGTAGATAGTTACATTTCTCTATTTATCATATTATATCTCATCTTATAGTCTCTCTCTTGTTGATTTTCTTTACAGTAATTCATGTATAGTTTTTATAGCTTGCTTTATATGTCCAATTCTGATATGAAATATTGTGAGAGATATGTGCTCGTTCCGTCATGATTGGGCATATTGAAAATTTTACAGGTGATGATGAAGAGTTCTGCCCTACTTATTATGGCATTGGCTTAGATGATACTGGTGACGTGGACCCTCAGGAGGATCCAGCAGTCGCTGAGGACTTGCCCATAGTCTAGCTGAGACTTAGTATTTTTGTCTTTCTATTTGAGACATTATGAGTTGTACCTGAGTTTTGTTCTGGTGGTTTACACCTACACTTTTATTTATATCTGTGACTCTCTTGAGATTTACTCTTCAATTCCATCTTAGTGTTGTGATTGAGTTACTTATTATTTACTCTCCATTCGGAGCTTATTCTAGACTGTGTTAGATATTGTGACTCAGGATAGCGTTCTACCGCCGACACTGCAGCATAGACTGGGCGTATTCACTTCTCGTGCCTTTCACTGGGTGCAGGTCGTGACAGCCAACAATGTACAAAAAACAGACAAAATGAAGCTAAAGAGATAACCAAATAATAACAGTTCCACATAGAGTGCATAAAAACAACTCGTAGTAAAACAGACTAAAAATATCATATAAAAATATCTAACTGAAATGAAAGATACAATCATCATTATAAAGTGCTGATAAACTATCTAACTAAAAAGTTTAGACATAACAAAAAAAAACTATATCAAAAGATAGATCATCAGCTAACATCCTATCCATTATCCACCAACTCAAGTCCGCATCACATAGTGGGGTCGTCACTGCCAGGAGCATCCGGAGGAAAGTATGTAGCAGTAGGATCGAAGTAAGGGAAAGTCGTCTCATCTCTGAACCTAGGTCCTAGGAAGCCTGGGTGAGGAAGGATAGTCACTGGATGTGATGGGTCCTAGGAGTTGGGAGCCATAGATAAGAGGAAAAGGAAATTAAAGTACCTTAGAAAGGAGGAAGAAGATGAAGTAGAGTAGCCCACTAGAACACCTTGGAAGCTTGAAGGGAAGGAGGAGGAAGAAGTTTTGGGAATAGTAGAGGGTTTTTCACGAGTTGCTTGTGTGAAAAATTAGAAAAAAGAAAGGGTTTATAAAGAGCTAGGGCCGGTTGTTCGATTCTGGAAGCTGAACAGCGCCGACCGAACTCGGTCCGAATTCGGCACGAACTCGGTCAGAGTTCGGTCCGAGTTCGGCTACTTGTATTTCAGAGGCCATAAATACAGTTTTGGTGTTTAAATTATAACTTTATGACTGTTGACTTCTACATTTAACAACATTTATTACTTTGGGTTAGCAATAGGGGCCGGATCCCAGCTAACGGTAGTCCGAAGACTAGTGTACCGTATCTCTTCAAGCTATTTACACCTGTATGACAGAAGGGCCCTTTCGGCTTGTACCCAAAATAATTTTCGTTAAATAAATTTCAAAGTTTTGAGTCTAAATTTAATTACCATACTACACAATGAATCTGAAAATTCAAGTATACGGAGCTCTCGCCTCATTATGTTAAAACGGTCTTCCGCCAGTAATTTTGTGAAAATGTCTGCTAGTTGATGATCTGTGTTAATAAACTCTAAGCAGATATCCCCGTATTGTTGGTGATCACGTAAAAAGTGATGACGTATCTCAATGTGTTTTATGCGTGAGTGACATACAGGGTTCTCAGTCAGATTAATGGTGCTAGTGTTATCACAATAAATGAGAATCTTAGTGTAGTGCATATTGTAGTCTTCTAGGGTTTGCTTCATCCACAAAATTTGAGCACAGCAACGTCCTGCGGCGATATACTCAGCCTCAGTAGTTGATAATGCTACAGAATTTTGCTTCTTGCTAAACCAAGAGACTAAGGCCTTTCCTAGGAAATGACACATACCGCTGGTACTTTTACGGTCTACTTTGCATCCTACAAAATCCGCATCCGAGTAACCTATCAAGTCAAAGGATTTGGTTTTAGGATACTACAAGCCAACTGTAGAAGTTCCCTTAAAGTATCGGAAGATACGCTTAACGGCACTTAGGTGTGATTCCTTAGGATTTGCCTGGTAACGTGCACAGATACAAATACTGAACATAATATCAGGGCAACTAGCAGTTAAATATAATAAACTACCAATCATACCTTGATACTTACGCTGGTCGACAGGTTTGCCACTTTCATCAGTATCAAGCTTTATGGATGTAGCCATTGGAGTTCCGATAGGCTTTACATTATCGAAGTCGTACTTTTTCAGTAAGTCCTTCGTATACTTGGCTTGATTGATGAATGTTCCCTTTGATAAACAAAGTTGTATCAACTCTTCCTTTTGAAAAACCATTATCAAGTAAGAAGGCACTTAGGCGTTCATACAAAGCACGAGGTGCCTGTTTGAGTCCATAGAGTGCTTTCTTAAGCTTGAAGACGTGATCAGGTTTTTGAAAATCTTCAAAACCAGGGGATTGTTTCACAAAAACTTCTTCTTTTAGAAATCTGTTCAAAAATGCACTTTTCACGTCCATTTGAAATAATTTAAAATCATTAAAACATGCAAATGCACAAAACATGCGGATAGCTTCTAGTCTAACAATATGAGCATATGTCTCGTCATAATCAATACCTTCTTCTTGATTATAATCTTGTGCCACTAGACGTGCTTTGTTGCGTAGAACTTGACCATCTTCACTAAATTTATTTCAGAACACCCATTTGGTACCAATTATAGATTGACCAATAGGTTTAGGAACGAGTTCCCAAACTTGGTTTCTCTCAAATTGATTTAGTTCCTCTTGCATAGCATTAATACAAAACTCATCAGAAAATGCATCTTCTATATTCTTGGGTTCTATTTGAGAAATGAAAGCTACATTTGCAGCTATTTCAGAATCCCTAAGAGAGGAGCGTATACTTACACCTTTTAATACATCACCAATGATGAGTGTTTCTGGATGATCTGGCAAGAATTTTAATGAATCAAATTTTTGAGTCAGATCTTCCACAGGATTCTTTTCGGTTTTTACTTGTACACCTTCATCATCACTATCGCTAGATCTGTGACTATTGAGCTCATCAAAAGTAATGTTAATTGATTCTTCAACAATCATAGACCTTTTATTGAAAATTCTATATCCCTTACTCTTAGCAGCATATCCAAGAAATATCTATTCGTTTGCTTTAGAGTCGAACTTACCCAAGTTGTCCTTGGTGTTTAGGATAAAACAGCGACATCCAAAAACTTTAAAATAAAAAATGTTTGGAATCCTTCCAAACCAAAGTTTATATGGTGTTTTCTTCGAGATAGGTCGAATTAACACCCTATTTAAAACATGACAGGCTGTGCTAACAGCTTCTGCCCAAAAATATTTAGGAAGATTATACTGATTCAGCATGACTCTAGCTATTTCACTTAGAGTACGGTTCTTTCGCTCCACAACACCATTTTGTTAGGGAGTTCTAGGACAAGAAAATTCATGGTAGTACCCACTATCATCACAAAACTTTTTCAAATCAGAATTTATGAATTCGCTACCATGATCACTTCGGATACGAGTAATCATGAAGCCTTTTTCGTTTTGTACCTTTTATAAAATATCTGAAATTCAAAAATAGCATCACTTTTGTTTGATAAAAAGTAAACCCAAGTAAAACGAGAGAAATCATCAATAATAACAAAAGCGTAGATCTTACCACCAAGACTAGCGACTCTACTAGGACCAAATAAATCCATATGTATCAACTGCAAAGGTCTAGAAGTACGTACAGCATTGATGGATTTAAATATACACCTATGTGCTTTGTTCTTTTCACAGTCAGCACATACCACATCTCTATTGAATGGAATCTCGGGGAGTCCTTTTACCAACTTCTTAGTGCTCAGTCGTGAGATAGTGTCCATATTTGTATGCCCTAGTCTCATGTGCCATAGTCAGCTTTCATCTAAATTAGCTACTAGGCATCTTCCTGCATTATTAGTACTCTCCAAAAAGAAAACATAAATATTGTCTTCTTTAATCCCTTCATATACGGGATTACCAGATGACATATCATATGTGGTACATTTGTCTTTTACAAAATTGATACCATAACCATTATCAGCCAAATGACTTATGCTTAGTAGGTTATGTTTCAATTTTGTGACTAGACAAACATCATTTATTACTAGATAAGGAGATACACCGACAGTGCCATTACCAATAATATCACCTCTCAAGTTATTTTCGAAGGAGACGTATCCTTCTTTCTTCATCGATAGCGTGGCGAACAAAGATGCATCACCAGTCATGTGTCGCGAACATCCGCTATTGAGGATCCACTTGCTTTTAGCATGAGAGGGTTGAGGGTCCACCTACAAAATAAGTAGATGAATCCTTTGGTACCCATTTACTGAAGGGTCTATATTGGTTAGTTTTAGGTCTCCAGAATAAAGTGTGATTGTCAACAAGTTTCCTTGATAAACAATACTGTGATATGTATCCATGTGTACCACAACATATGCAAGTGAGTTTAGAACCAGTGGTGGTTGAAACTGTGTTGACATGCTTATTTGGTTTCTTGGAAAACCTATAAGTGAAAGCATGGTGATAGTCATGTTTCCTTCGTGCTTTCTGATTTTTAGTTCTCTTAGGTATATGCTTAGCATTAGGACTAAACTTAGGTTGTGTCACAGGTATTGCCTAACTTGATTTCTAACTTTTTAGAAATCGCAACAGACTCTTCATATTTAGCAGTCATATATGAGAGTCTTTGTTCTGTGACTAAGTGCTTCTTCTTCTCTATGTCATATAACTCTTATATTTTTGACATAGTCTCTTTCTTTCTTATCAACCTTGAGGATTGCCTCATGATAGTCTACCTTGAGTTTGGCTATCTCTTCCATTTTACCGGTAGTAGACGTCTCTTTAATATCTTCAATAAGATTGGACAGTCTAGCTGTCTCGGTTGTGTATGACTTAATCTCTTTTCGAGATTGCTTATACTTGTCAAGCACAGTTCTGTGTTCTTCAAGTAATTCGCTAAAGGCATTTTCTAATTCATCGAAAGTAAAGTCATCATATAGAGGGTTTGAGGATACCTTATCAAAAGCCATAAGACAGACATTGGCATTTTCGTAGGGTCTGTCTTCTTTCTCCGTGTCACTGGAATCACTTTCATGCCAGATACTTGTGTTAGCATACTTTCGACTGGTTGTTGCTTTTCTGCTTGATCTTGATCTGTCGTATGGACTGCTTTTCTTCGAAGTTGGACAGTCCTTTTTCATGTGCCTTGACTTCTTGCATCCAAAGCATATGGTTTCATCTTCATTGCTTTTTTGGATATCTCTCTTCCTTCTGTTTGATTTATCAAACTTTAGAAATTTTCTGAAGTTCTTCACTAGTAGGGCTTGTTCATCACCACTTGATGATTCTTCATCAGAATAATTACATGTAGATTTTCTGGCTTGAATTTTGAAGGCAATAGACTTTTCTTTTGGGGTTGCTTCTTCAAACTCTTGCAGATCAAGCTCATGGGTCATGAGCTTGCCCATCAGTATTTCCAGAGACATGGTGGTGAGATCGTTTCCTTCAATGATTGCTGTTGTCTTCGGGTTCCAGTTCTTAGTTAGAGCCCGTAGCACTTTTCTGATCTTCTCATGATTACTGTAATCCTTACCAAGAGATCGCAAAGGATTAGTAATATCAAGGAAACGTATGAACATCTGTGTAATTGACTCACCGGGTTTTATCTTAAAAGATTCATATTCCTGTGTTAGTCTACTGATTTTGGATTCCTTTACTTGGGAAGTACCTTTATGAGTTACCTCAAGAAGTTTCCAAATCTCGTGAGATGTTTTACAGGTTGAAACTCTGTTGAACTCCGTTTTGTCAATTGCACAGAACAGTGCGTTGATGGCATGAACATCTAGACAAGCCTTTGCTTTTTTAGCCTCTGTATATTTATCATGAGGCTTGTCTACAAGCTGGCCGTCAACCACTGTAGGTGTCGGTTTCTTATAACCGTCAACAACTATAGATCAAAGATCAAAGATCAAAGTCAAGAGACTTTAAGAAGAAAGTCATCCGTGTTTTCCAGTAGGTATAATTTGTACTATCAAATAGTGGGGGTCTATTTGTGGATTGTCCTTCACCGTTGAATATTGATTTCACGGCTGCCATATATACTCTCTGAGGTTTGTTATATTAGAATATAACATGCTCTGGTACTATTGCAGGACCGTTGAGTACCTCTAGAGGGGGGTGAATAGAGTGAGTGCGAGTGCAACAGAAAATAATCACCAATTTAAAATTTTAAACATATAACTATGGCAGTAAATAAGAGACAATAAAATAAATAAAGCAAGAGATAGAGAGATCAAACTCAGTGACACAGCGATGTATACTGGTATCCCTCTAAGAGGACTAATCCAGTCTCAAGTACTCTTGCTCGATGTTAATCCACTAAGGCACAAGCTAATTGAGAGCTTGCAGTCTCTCACAACACCGTGCTTGGTGAAAAATGCATGACCAACTTCATAACACCGTGCTTGGTGACGAGCGCACGACCGGCTCCACAAAAAGATAATTTTTGTACTTTGAACAACCTTTTTACAACTCTTGAACACAAAAAGACTAGATCGAAATAGATATTACTAGCTTTTGGCTAAGAGGAGTATAGGTGTGATATGAAAACTTTTGATCGGGTGAAAACACTTATTGAATAGAGAAGAGAAGATGAAGAATGAATGAGTGATTTGAAATGAAAAACTCTTTCCTATTTATAGGTGTTTTCTGGGACCGAACTCGGGCAGAGTTCTGGCAGAGTTCTGACGCAAAGATTTTGGATATGAACGTTGCATGCAGATTTGGAGGCAACGAATATTTGAATTCAAACAGACCGAACTCGGGCAGAGTTTGGACCAAACTCGGGCAGAGTTTGGACCAAACTCGGGCCGAACTCGATTTGAGTTCTGTCTAGGAAAATATTGATTATTTGTCAAATTCTGTTGCAAGAATAATTTTGAACTTTTAGTAAAATGGAATGGGAATAGGTAGACTTTATAGAAATATGGACTGAGATTAACCTAAGCCAGTATTACCTAGTCGATCTTACAATTTAAATCCTAAACTCAATAAAGATAAAATACATAATAAATTGTAAAATGACTCGGACTGGATCCCAATGAAAGTAATCTTCAGATAGATGATTTATGTGCTTGATGATGCAGTAGTACGACGCTTGTTGATATTGATTTCACACGTCCTGAAATGATTAGCAGCAGTTCGTATATTTTGTGTATTGACTTAAGTTAATGTCGATTATTAAAATCGGGTGTGACCATGGAATGGGCCAACATCAACCAAAACACAAATCACTCAACAAACCACACTAGTCTCATGTCAAATAGGATGGCATGATCCTCCCAACTCTCTCACCTCACAGCACACACACTACACTTCCATCTATACAACATCAAACACACACTAGCACGTATCCTCTATCAATCTCACTTCTCTCCACTAACCACACACATCCTTATCTCATTCAAACACACACACTATACTAACATATATTACATAATTAAATTTTTTTTCTTTTTCTTTTTTAATTATATTACATAATTATATATTACATAATTATATATATATATATATATATATATATATATACATATATGTACTATATCATACATATTTTTGACAAACTATGATACCTACATTCACATGATATCTATACTAGGCTCATAGGTTACACAAAATGCCTATGTCGCATAGTCACTCTTCTACTTAAAACCAATACTGTATTAATTGGGCCTTTAGTAAATTCTAGGATTAAAGTATGTTGTATCCCTTCGTATTAGCTTTCTGAAACTTCAAACGGATCGCATTTTCGTGTCCGAAAGCTCCCGAAATCGCAAAAACACCGAAATGCGTTCATTTTCAGATAGTTGACACTCAAACAGTTTTACAGAAAGTTCTAGAACGAATTTGGCCTATTAATATATATATTTGGAAAGTTAACCTCGATACGCTTCTTTTAAAAAAATGGGAGATTAATCAGAATCTTGAGCTAGGAGTTATGGCATTTCTAAATTGCTCTGGCTACTAAAAACGTGGATAAAATTTATAATGAATTTGGGTTGTTTTGGACAAAAGAAACACATATTGGCCAAGATACTTGGATACCAACATAGCTATCTAAATAAAACTTATTCTAACCATCCTAACTAAGATCAATCCACTCTCTAACCATCCTAAAACTGAAATTAAACCACAAAATAGCCTATTTGCATAAACACAAACACATGGGGTGTCCTATATTGGAAACTCCACAAGTAGGACACCAAACCTATTCAAACTTCCTAAAGAGGACTCCAAAGAGCCTCAAATTAAAATCTAATGGTTGTACATGCATGGGGTGGATCCTATGGATTCAAATCTAACTAAAATGTAAGGGAAATTGAAATAGAGAGATGGTTATACCTATTAGAAGTGGGATCCCAATGATACACTCAAAGGACACGGTTCCGACACGAAAGCTCCTCCAAAATGGACACCCTTCCTAGCTTCTTGCTCCCAATCCTTGCTAGCACCTTCTCCTTGGTTGAATGAGAAGAAATGATGGAAGATTGGAAGAAGAATGGAGGGATTTGGAGATCAAAATCAAGAGGGAAGCTCTCAAGTTTGGGGAAGACCAAATTTGGGGAAAAAAAGAGGCAAGTGTAAAATGAAAGAGAGTGACACCTCTCCCCCTATAGGTGGCTGGCCATACATGCCCTATTGGGCCTATGTGAAATGTCCAAGATGCCCCTACAAGTCTCCTTTGGGTCAACTTAAGTCATGACAAGGTTTTGGTCAAAAAGGTCAAGTTTAAGTCTCTAATTTAACCATTCTAAGCAAGTGGAATTAGTCTAAACTTACTAACTTAATTAGTGGAGTTTGTGGGCCATGACTAACTAATATTGGGGTCCCGTCTAGAGTTTAAGCTACCCGGGTTACTAACACAAGTCGGAATGAAACGAAACTCAAACCCGACTAAATAAATCCCGTAAAATCAATATTAAAATATAAAAATTCCCAAAATATTAAAATATGAAAAATGACAAAAATCATAATACATCAATATAAATATTTTTAAAATAATCTAAAATTCACCAATTAATCAACATCCTAAATAATTCAAAAGTCACAAAATGACTAAAATACCCTTAGCCTAAAAAGTGGTAATTAGCTAAACTAATCACATGTGTTAGGCTTCCAAGGTCATGGTTAGTCTCTAGGCTAAACAGTTCTAAGGTTACACTAGCAAAACATCAAAATTACAATACACTAATTTAAATAATTTTAAATTAATTAAAATTTACCATAAATTATTATTTAATATTAAACGATAGATTTTTACAAAAGTTCAAAATTACCCTCACTTTAGAAAAGTGGTGGTTACATTTTGCCCCTACGTCTTTGAAGAGAATTGCCAACTCATTCGGGACTTTCGTGGCCATGGCCGACGAAACTCGTAACCTATCTAGAGGTAACTACACCAAAATTTGCATGGAACTGGATGTGTCTAAGGACTTGCCCAACTATATCCAGATAGAGCTTGGCAATAAGACGCACACCCAATAAATCGTTTAATACAACAACATTATCTTCTGCAAACATTGCCACATGAGAGGTCACTCCACGGAGCACAACTACAAGGCACATCCTGAGTTAAAAAAGCGACTCGAAAGGCAGCTACAAGTCAGAAGTCTAGTCAGACCCATCAAGTTTCGATCCTACCTCTACCTAATTCCCACATTAGATTCGAGGCAGCTAGAGACTCTCCTACCCCCCAGTACAGAGCTGTAGTGCCCTACAAATCTCCAACTATCAACCTCTCTAACAAATTCGACATCCTCGTCATAGCTCTCCCTAACGCCTTATAGGAGATCTTCAGCATTGACTCTCCTTCAGAAGACCTCAACCCAGATGAGGTGACTGAGATCTCTGTGGACACCGATAGGAAGGCTGATGCGGAATCGTAGACGCGGATGGAGACATCGACAGAAGGGGTCCCCTCAGCTACCCCTCCCATAACCCTCAACGCAACGAGTGTTCGAGCGGACGCTCTGGCCATCATCGGCGAAGGAACAGTGGCCAGGCTCCAACAGGCCATAAATGTCGGTCTCACTTGCTCGAACAGTCACTTTAGTGCGTTAGCAGAAATAGAGGTAGAGGTCTACATGCACCCAACTGAGGAAACTATCGACGTTACTAATGTCACGTCTACCTCGAATGAAGAAAAGAAAGCTACCACCACCAACACATCTAAAAAAAGAAAAAAGAAGTGTTATAAAGAGGCCATGGCCATGCCCACTAGGTCAGCCACAAAACTCACCAAAGCCTCCGTCCACAGCAACCTTAATGCTTAACATTCTTTCTTCGAATGCTAGGGTCCTGGCGAACAAACCCACCTTGAGAAGATTAAACAGTCTCAAGAAAATTCACAGGATTGACATCTTAGTGATCATTGAACCCAAAATTCCCCATAAGAAACTTAAATCCATCCAGCTTCAGCTTGGTTTTCCCTCGATTATCGCTGGATATATCGATATATAGATCTTTTTTGCGGTCGATGTCAAGTTCGGCACCATTCACGACTCGAGGCAGGCGCTATTGTATTGGGTGGAACACCCCATGCTCCAGTCCCGATCCCTCTTATCAGTTGTTCATGGCAGCTGTGACATTCTTGAACGCAAATAACTTTGGAAGGACCTTCAAGACACTCACCTTCATCACATCGACCTTTCGTGGCTTTGCATAGGTGACTTTAACTCTATCACTTGCAGATAGGAGAAGTCGGGGGGTCGTCCGCCCCCGCAGTCGGCTATGAATGATTTCACCAGCTTCATATTTGGCGCCCACCTGTCTCCCCTTCAGTTCTCTGGCAACGCTTTCACTTGGTGTAACATGCAGGAAGGTGCCCGATGGTAAAACTCCCGTGTAACACCTAATTTTTCAGATGAGGGTAATTTTGAAATTTTGTAATTATAATTATTATTTATTGATTATTATTTCATATTATGATTTTTGGTGATTTTAATCATTTTTAAACTATTTAAAATTATGACTTGTGATTTTGATATTTTACTATTGTTTGGTTTTAATTTCGAGGAATTTGTCACCCCCAGTTTTCAGAAACCTGAGTATTTTGTCATTTTATATTTTTGAAATATTTTTGAAATTTATTTTATTATTTATGATATTGTTTTGGGATTATTTGAGTCGGGTTCGAATTTTAACTCAATCCGACTTGAAACGGGGACCCGGGGGTAGTTTGACTCTAGTGGGACCCACACACTAGTTAGGCATGGCCCACATGATATTAATTTTAGTTCACATGATAGAAATATTTTAGTTAGAGGTTAGACTAATTATTATGGATAAGGTTAGTGTGATTAGAGACTTTAGAATGACTAATTTAGCCCCAACCAATAAGCCCTTTCCGAATACTAATAGAATAGGTTAGTGGGGGCATTTTGGACCTTACCATAATAGGACAAATAGCCCCATATGGCCAGCCACTTTGGGAGAGGATAGGCTCAAGTTCATTTCATTATTCTCATCCACACTCTCTCTTGTTCTTCCCCAAATTCCTAGAGAGCAATCCCTAGCAATTTCTCCACCAAATCCTTCAATTTCACCACCAAATCTTCTTCTTTCCTTCTCCATAGTTTGGCCTAGATTCATGTAGAATGCATTGTAGTGCGTTATATTACCCTTCTGGACATGTTGTGACTTGTGATGTTCTAATTAGGAGCCATACACCTCTCCTCGGACATTATCTTTACCATGGATATTCAGACATCGGGCGAGTACATTCTCTGATAGTTCTCTCATTTACTTGTGAATTACTGTACTTCAGTTCTAGTTAGTTGTATGCGATTCTCTGTTACAACACGTGTGGATATTTCTAAATTCATGTATACGACACACTTTTATTTTCTTGCCTCTATTACTGGTATCATCTCTATTACTGGAATCACCTACTGGAATCATTTAACTGGAATCATTTTACTGGAATCATTTACTGGTATCATTATATTTTGGCTGGACTCATCTTGAATCATTGTGTCAGAATTCTGGATTCACTTGCTGGGAGGGGAAATACTAGAGTGAGACATGTAGACATATCCCAATCTGGAATCTCCCTACTAGAATCTACTGGAAGCATAGCCATCTCTCGCCTGATCAGTGAGGGATGTGCCTGATTACCCACAGCCGTTTACATGTCGAACTCGGTATTTTAAAACACACTGCTAGAGTATAGACTGGACTCACCCTGGAATTGTTGATCACTATAACTGGAATCGTTCCTTACTGGATTCATCTTGTATTAGATTCATCCCGTACTGGATTTATATAGGTTTTACACTGGTTACATTTTCTGTCTGGACTTTATATCATATTACCCTGGTTCAGCTAGTTCTGTTTTTACAGTCTTCATTGCTATGATTCTTCTCTTGTTTAGTATTTACTTTCCTTGCACTTTATCTCTCTTTCTTACCATCACCTGAATATAAACTGCCATTTTCATCAATATAACTGTCTATAACTGCTGTATAGTTCTTTGTCATTTACTTGGGTTTTCTAGATGAGATGTGCTCGTTCCTGTCCTGACTGGACCTGTTGATAAATTTTACAGATAGCCTGGAGGTTGCCTGCTAGCCTAGAGGAGACACAGTAGAGGTTGTATAGTTAGTTATTTCAGTTGTATTGAGTTGTATTTATTCTACGGATTACTGTATTGAGCTTTGAGATGTTTTATGGGTTTGTGTATCTTAGACACTTAGACTTCTATCTGCTGTATCTCTTTTGGATTTCATGTTTTACCTATCTTTTATCTCGCTCTACCTTAGTTGTGATTGAGACTGTATCTGCTATGTCACCTCCATTCGGAGAGTATATACTGTACAGGTACCTTTATATTGTTAGATGTTTGA
The DNA here is from genome assembly GCA_029216955.1 of Iris pallida. Lineage (NCBI taxonomy): Eukaryota > Viridiplantae > Streptophyta > Magnoliopsida > Asparagales > Iridaceae > Iris > Iris pallida. Next base: position 8,198,951 of record JANAVB010016195.1, read on the forward strand.
CCTAGGACAGCGTTCTACCGCCGACACTGTGGCGTAGGCTGGACGTACCCACGTCTCGTGCCCTTACTCAAGGGTGCGGGTCGTGACACATTTTTAGTGGTGGCCCATGCAGGTCGAGTTTATGTAGTGGTATTCGATCTAGAGTATCACTACAGCCTGCAGTAGGATTAGAATATTTTTGGAGGTACTCAATCATATTAGAAAAAACTCTTAATCCGATTTCTTTTGTCTAAAATTGTTGCTTATTGACTTCCCTTGAATATAAACTGTTCTCCTTTGAATTTTTTGCTTCATTATCAGAAATCGCTTCTTGTTTTGATCTGTCTTCATGATGGTTATGAAGACACGATCTCATCGCTTCGGTTCGGGGGATACTATCGAGAGGCTGGCCACCTCTCGTCCTGTTCATCAGGGCCTCGAGACCGCAGCTTGTGTTGTGCCGACTCAGGTTGGCATTTCTGCTACATTAGAGGTGCACCTCCGTCTGTACAGAGACTTTTCCCTTCGTTTCCGATTTCTTTCAGCAGCAGCAATTCATGCAGCATCAGCAGCAGAGATTTGTGCAGTATCAACATCAGGCTGGAGGAAACCAACAGGGCGAGCTATCGTCAGGATAGTCGAGGATGCACAGACCGTTGATTATCTTGCTGCAAGTTCCGTTCTTCTTAATTTTATTTCCGCAATTATCTTTTATAATTACCTTGAAATCCGATTCCATCTGTTCTTTGTTGATTGATTAATTTTGTCATGTTACTCTTTTGTTGTGTTGTTTTTCTTCTGAGAAAATCATATGGGCTAGGTCGCCTAAATCATGGGATCTAGAATCCTCGATAGTCGTTTTAGTTGGCATAGTGAGGACATATAGTCAGATTTTGGATGTATTCTCGGGTATGGAAATTTAAGGTTTTTGCCGTCGCATACGGCAGTGCGAAAATTTTAAATACCATGAACCTAGAGGTACGTACCTTAGTCAAGGACTCTGTGATTATCGTAGCCTTTCTCACTAGCATGATGAAGACTCTGGACAACATGATTTTGGACAGACGCATATGATTAACAGATTGTATCTTGAGAAGGTTTAAACATCATACCCTTTTGATTGTTATAAATGACTTAGGAGTAGGAATATTTAGTTTTGTAGAGCTTATTCATAGGTAGTTCCTTCATAGTATAATGGTATGATGACTTGTTGAGTGTCTGTACCCTAGAGGTGATAGTTAGCATTGGTGTTAGAATAGTAACCTATTGCAAATAATTCTCCTGTTATCTATAATACCAACCAGTTACACATAGGATGTTAGTATGCCTTACAGCCTTGATGATTATTACTACTTTCCCTTAGCTTTTCTAGTGAGGAACCCATGACCAGAGCCTGCCTTTGAGTATAGTTGTAGTTTCACCTAAGACCGAGAGGTCTATTTGCATAGATAGATTGCAGATGATATTGGCATATGGGATATAGGTTAGTTGGTATCTATAGGCCATTGTTTATAGGGTTATAAACATGTTGTTTAGCTTATGCTTGGTTCAGTTTTCCATTTTAGTTAAGTTCTCTTCGTGTTGAGTTCATTTGTGTTGATCACCTTTATAGGCAGTGTGCAGACCCTTCACTAGATACCATGTCCCCTTGATTCAGACCATTCATCCTTAGCCTTGTTCTAAGCATTGTTTTATACCCTTATAAGTTTAGTCTGCCTTAACACTTGGTTGATCAGTCATGTATATATATAGATGATATACTTAGGATATATGTGATGGGTTGTTGTTCTTGAGCATATATATATATATATGTGGTATTTGATATTCATGTGCTTAGCTTGTAGGTATTTAGTTATAGGTGACTTGATAGGATTGGGTAGTTAAGAGCTAGTCTATTATAGAGTTTCTCTTTTGCTAAATTGTAGTTGCCAACACCTAGATAGCTAGCATAGGTAAAAGCCTAAGAAGTTGACCAGTTGATGACCAAGTACTTGGATGTTGAGAAATTGACTAGTGATTGACCCTTGACTATATTTGACATAGAAGGGGGTGCGATCATCTTAATTTCGAGGACGAAATTTTTATAAGGTGGGTAGGATTGTAACACCCAATTTTTCAGATGAGGGTAATTTTGAAATTTTGTAATTATAATTATTATTTATTGATTATTATTTCATATTATGATTTTTGGTGATTTTTAATCATTTTTAAACTATTTAAAATTATGACTTGTGATTTTGATATTTTACTATTGTTTGGTTTTAATTTCGAGGAATTTGTTACCCCCAGTTTTCAGGAACATGGGTATTTTGTCATTTTGTATTTTTGAAATATTTTTGAAATTTATTTTATTATTTATGATATTGTTTTGGAATTATTTGAGTCGGGTTCGAATTTCAACTCAATCCGACTTGAAACGGGGATCCGGGGATAGTTTGACTCTAGTGGGACCCACACACTAGTTAGGCATGGCCCACATGATATTAATTTTAGTTCACATGATAGAAATATTTTAGTTAGAGGTTAGACTAATTATTATGGATAAGGTTAGTGTGATTAGAGACTTTAGAATGACTAATTTAGCCCCAACCAATTAGCCCTTTCCTAATACTAATCGAATAGGTTAGTGGGGGCATTTTGGACCTTACCATAATAGGACAAATAGCCCCATATGGCCAGCCACTTTGGGAGAGGATAGGCTCAAGTTCATTTCATTATTCTCATCCACACTCTCTCTCTTGTTCTTCCCCAAATTCCTAGAGAGCAATTCCTAGCAATTTCTCCACCAATTTCTTCTATTTCACCACCAAATCTTCTTCTTTCCTTCTCCATTCTAGCCAAGGAGGAAGCTACCCATGTTTGGGAGGATTCGGAGCTCGTTCGTGTCCTTTTAGAATCTCTACGTGTCGGTGTCGCTCCGAGAAGGCTTTTCTTCGATTCGATCTACCGGGAGGTATAAATCCCTTCTCATTTTTATTTCCTCATGCATATAGGTCTATTTTGAACCCATAGGAATGACCCCCATGGTTGTATCTCCATTTGTGTCCATTTCGTGTCCATTTGGAGGTCATAGGAGTGTCATTTGTGTTGTGGTTGTGTCCATGTGGGAAAATCCTAAATTTGGACACACTATGTGTTGTTGTTTTGTATGAATGAATTATTACATGTTTAATCTCATATTTTTGTATTGAAGATGTGTTCTATAGTGTCTCATATATATATATTAGTGTAGAGAGTGAGTTCTTGATATATTATGTTATATACTTGTGTTCTTTTGTCTCAAACTACCTAAATCCGTCATGATTTTTATCCACGTTTTTAATTTCAGCCCTAACTTAGAAATATCATAACTTCTAGCTCAAAGCTCGGTTTAATCTTCCGTTTTTTTTTAAAAGAAGCATATTGAAGTTAGCTTTCCAAAAACATATATTAATAGGCCTACTTTTTTCTATAACTTTCTGGAGAATTATTTGAGTGTCAGCTGTACGAAGGACAAACGCGTTCTCGGTGTTTTTGCGATTCCGGGAGTTTTCGAAAACGAAAACGCGATCCGTTTGAAGTTTTGGAAAGCTAACACATAGATCTATAACATACTTTAATCCTAGATTTTAATTCATGCTGAGATGTTACAGTATTGATTATTAGTAGAAGTTACTATTCGGCATATGCATTTTGTGCACCCTTGTGTGTAATATAATGTTCTATTTGATTTTAATCCATGTTAATGTATATACATTATGTAATTAAATAGAGAATGCAAGCATGAGTAAATGGTTAAATAAATGATGTATGTGGTATAAGTATCCTATTTAATGTAAGCATGTATAAGTATGGCTTGTAATGAATATGTAGGTTCCATAGTATGTAATGTATGGTGCATATAGTGGTACAAGAGAATAAATGAATGATGAATGAATGCAAGCATGAATGTAATGTAATAATATATGTAATGTATGCAATATACAAGTTAATGAGATGTAATGTTCTATGTTAACGTAAATCCTATATTACCTCATGTACCCCCTTACACTATGTTGACACTATCACACTTAACACATTGTTCACTTACACTTTGACACTCTTTTTTTATGTATACACTATGTATGTCCATTTAACCCTCACTTGCCCCTTTGCCATGTTCACATACACACACACATAGCCTCTTAAATAAGTAATTATGAATATAGTTAACTTAGCTATGTATGTATATTATATATATGTTAGCATATTGTGTTGTAATATATAAGTTTATATAACCATTTGAAATGCCATGATTATAGACCTAATGTTGAATACCAATATATGCATGTGTATATATGTGTAGACATATATAGCTTAAAGTAATAGATTACCTAGTGTATATCCAATGTGAATTCTTGCCTATTTGAGTATTGAATAATTGCATGCTATATAGAGTTGGGTGTATGTTGGCTTGTATAGCCTTGTATTGATGTGTGCTTGCTAGGATAGTCTTGGTTAGGCCTAGTAAGACTTGCTGGGTTAGGACATGACCTAGATTGACTAGTGCAGTTAACCAGAGTTGACCAAGGGTTGACTTTGGCCTAGTTTAACCTAGATTCATGTAGAATGCATTGTAGTGCTTTATATTACTCTTTTGGACATGTTGTGACTTGTGCTTTTCTAATTAGGAGCCAGACACCTCTCCTCGGACAGTATCTTTACCTTGGACATTCAGACATCAGGCGAGTACATTCTCTGATAGTTCTCTCATTTACTTGTCAATTACTGTACTTCAGTTCTAGTTAGTTGTATGCGATTCTCTGTTACAACACGTATGGATATTTCTAAATTCATGTATATGACACACTTTTATTTTCTTGCCTCTATTACTGGTATCATCTCTATTACTGGAATCACCTACTGGAATCATTTAACTGGAATCATTTTACTGGAATCATTTACTGGTATCATTATATTTTGGCTGGACTCATCTTAAATTATTGTGTCGGAATTCTGGATTCACTTGCTGGGAGGGGAAATACTAGAGTGAGACATGTAGACATACCCCAATCTGGAATCTCCCTACTAGAATCTACTGGAAGCATAGCCATCTCTCGCCTGATCAGTGAGGGATGTGCTTGATTACCCACAGCCGTTTACATGTCGAACTCGGTATTTTAAAACACACTGCTAGAGTATAGGCTGGACTCACCCTGGAATCGTTGATCACTATAACTGGAATCGTTCCTTACTGGATTCATCTTGTATTAGATTCATCCCGTACTGGATTTACATAGGTTTTACACTGGTTATATTTTCTGTCTGGACTTTATATCATATTACCCTGGTTCAGCTAGTTCTGTTTTTACAGTCTTCATTGCTATGATTCTTCTCTTGTTTAGTATTTACTTTCCTTGCACTTTATCTCTCTTTCTTACCATCACCTGAATATAAACTGCCATTTTCATCAATATAACTGTCTATAACTGCTGTATAGTTCTCTGTCATTTACTTGGGTTTTCTAGATGAGATGTGTTCGTTCCTGTCCTAACTGGACCTGTTGATAAATTTTACAGATAGCCTGGAGGTTGCCTGCTAGCCTAGAGGAGACACAGTAGAGGTTGTATAGTTAGTTATTTTAGTTGTATTGAGTTGTATTTATTCTATGGATTACTGTATTGAGCTTTGAGATATTTTCTGGGTTTGTGTATCTTAGACACTTAGACTTCTATCTGCTGTATCTCTTTTGGATTTCATGTTTTACCTATCTTTTATCTCGCTCTACCTAAGTTGTGATTGAGACTGTATCTGCTATGTCACCTCTATTCGGAGAGTATATACTGTACAGGTACCTTTATATTGTTAGATGTTTGACATAGGACAGCGTTCTACCGCCGACACTGCGGCGTAGGCTGGACGTACCCACGTCTCGTGCCCTTACTCAAGGGTGCGGGTCGTGACATCCCGCCTTGACCGCACCCTCGTCAATGCTCAGTGGTCAGATATAGGAATCATCTCTAGACACTTTTACCTCAACTCCACAGAATCGGACCACTCGCCCCTACTCATCGAAATCAGCAGTTCCGACAACCAGATCAAGAAAAGTTTTTGCTTCCTCGACCTATGGAGCCACTATCCCCAATTCAGGAACACCGTAGTAGCCGTCAGGACCACTCGATGAGCCAGACCCCCTCATCCGTGTGGCGGTCAAACTAAAAGCCACGAGAAAAGCCCTCATTGTCTGGAGCAAGGAGGCTTTTAGCGATATCTTTCAGGCTGTCCGCACGGCCGAGGACGATATGGCCCGCATCGAAATCATTTTCGCTATAGATAGATCCCCTGATGCGTGTGCCTCCCTCAACCTTACCAGGGAGATGCTAAAGTTCCTGCTGAAAGTTGAGACGGTATTCTGGAAACAGAAAGCGAGGCTGACTTGGGATATTGAAGGTGACAGGAACTCTAGCTACTTCCACTCCTGCATCAAGGGACGCAAATAACAACTAAACCTGCATCAGATTACTAACAAGAATAGAGTCATTCTTAAAGATCAACGGGACATCCAATCGGCCGTCGTTGATTTTTATACTCAATTATTCACGAAAAAGCTATTGTAGAGGACGTAGAATTCCTAGCGGAGATCCTTCGTTTGATCGAAGATGAAGATAACAATCAACTGCATCATATTCCCTCTGAAACTGAAGTCAAAGATGCAGTATGGGCCCTAAACGAACATAGTACGCCAGGCCCTGACGGATTCACAAGTGTCTTCTTCATATCTTGCTGGGACATCATCAAGTCGGATATCCATGAGGCGGTCACGGCATTCTTCCAAGGAGCGAAGTACCCCAGATCTATCTCTTGCACCAACCTTATCCTCATCCCCAAGAAGGACAACCCAAAAACCTTCAAATTAAGATTTTTGCCCTCTTAGCATGTGCACCTTAACTAATAAAATCATCTCGAAGATCATCGCCAACCGCATGTCCGGACTTCTCCCCAAGATCATCTCCGAGGAGCAAAGTGGCTTTGTTCGTGGCCGGAACATTCTAGACAACATCCTGATGGCTAAGAAAATGATCACCTGTATGAAATTCTCGGACAGGGGCAGAAACATAGCCATCAAGATGGATATGGAGAAAGCATACGACAGATTAGACTAGCAATTCATGATACGGGTGTTTAGGGCTTTCGGGTTTTCGGAGACCTGGATTGACATCGTGTATAGATCTATCAGTAATTCCTGGTTCTCTACTGTCGTCAACGGGCAAGCAGAGGGCTTCTTCAAATCTAATAGAGGAGTCAGGCAGGGAGACCCATTATCTTCCACTATCTTCATCATTGCCGTAGAAGCTCTTAGCCGAAATCTCAATAAAATTGTTGGCATTCTCCGCTTCCAACATTTTTATACTACCAGCGGTTTTTCTATCATCAGCCACTTGGCTTATGCTGATGACATCCTCATTTTCTCTTCTGGCAACGTTGGGTCCGTGGAAGTGGTTCATAATACGCTGGAGAGATACACCAGATGTTCCGGTCAGTGCGTCAACCCCAACAAGAGTGTTTTTCACTCCCACCACTTGGCTAACAGGGAACACTTAGCTACCCTAACCCACATCACATCCTTCTCTGTCTTATATCCTCCACTCACCTATCTTGGGTGTCCTCTAGTTTATGGCAGATCCAATGCGGGTATCTTTGAGGGGCTGGTGGGCAAAATCAGAAAAAAAGATAGAGGGATGGTATAATACGATCTTATCGCCTTGAGGGAAGATGATCCTAATTTAGCACGTCCTCTCCTCTATCCCCATTTATACCCAAGCCGCATGCTCTCCTCCTAAGAAGGTGCTCACTTCTATCGAGAATATTTTCTCCAACTTCTTCTGGGGTCACTGTGATGGGAAAGACAAACATCATTGGGCCAGTTGGGATACCATGGCCAGACCCACCGATGAGGGTGGGCTGGGATTCGGCAAACTGACGCACGTCGTCGACGCTTGCTCTATGAAGATATGGTAGAAGCTCCGGACGAGTAGTTCTCTCTGGTCTCGGTTCATGAAAGCGAGGTATTTTCGGTTCTCACATCCGTCTGAAGTTAACTTCAATAACAGATCTTCGACATCTTGGCATCGTATTCTCAACGGTCGGTATCTAGCGGAGCCCTTAATTCGACTTCAGCTGGGATCCCATGCTTCTTCCCTCTTTCACAAATGTTAGATTAGAGTCGCCACCCTGCAGCAGTTACCGGCAGCTCCACCCAATAACACGATACAAGATCTGTAGGACGGTGAGGGCAACTGGAATTTGGGAAGGGCTCGGGAGTGGATAGGGCCAGTAGATACTGCAGCGCTGGCAGCGTCAGGATTGAAGATCAAGACGGACCCAGACATCCTGAGGTGGTTCCTTTTCGTCGATGGAGAGTTCTCTCTCGCCTCGGCGAAGAGAATCATCCGTGGTCCCGGTGTGTCATCCCATATTATCGAACCCTTCTGGCAAACTTGTATCCTAAAAATGGTCTTTTTTTGTTTGGAGAGCATTCAACAAAAAACTCTCCACCATAATTGACTTCAGCTTAGCGTCAGCATGCCATTGCTGCTCGGCTAAATAGTCAAAAATAGTAGACCACATAATATACAATGGAGATCTGGTCGTACATGTGTGGTCAGACCTCTCCCGTCGGTGTAGACAGGACCAGGCGATTGGGGGCTTCAACGATCTTCTTGCCACTTGGGACAGTGCCTCTCACGGCCACCAGATCGTCGCAGCCGCTACTGTGTGGGTCATTTGGAAGAACTGCAACAAATTCAGATACGAGGGACGTCAATATAATGCCAACCAACTTACCAGAGAGGCTATTTGTAATGCCTGTGGTTCGTATTACGTATTTCTGGAATACGTATACGTATTTATTCTTGTATTGCATGATTCCTTGTTTAGTTTTCTTCATGGCTTGGCTTGGTTTATTCTTGGCCCGGGTTGGCTAGGTTCGGTTGGGATTGCTCTTGGTTCATCATGAACCAAGGGGTGAACCCCCTACCTACCACCACCACTCATATTTATTGCCATTTCTTCCTTCTCTCTCTTCATTACTCATCTTCTTCTTCCTCATTTACTCCCTTCACCTACCAAAGAGAGAAGAGAGAGGTCTAGGCAAGTGCACCTTGCCACCACTTGAGAACCACTTTTTATTTGTCCATTAGCTAGAATAGGCCATGGTGATCAACATTAGAACTTGACATTTTGTGATTTGGAGTTTCTATTGTTCTAGATCTAAGTTTCTTCTATTTTCGGTTTTTGCATGGTTTTGATCTATTTAAGTTGTATTTTTATGGGTTTTGATGCCCTTATGTTGGAGAGAATTGAATTTCACCCAAGATAGAACTTTGCAAAGTTGGATTTGGACTTATTTTGACCAAGTTATGGACTTTTGAAGCTTGGGGTTCAACCCATGGAGTTCTTGCTGTTTGGAGAAGACAGTGAGCAGTGCACGAGCTTTTTAGCTTGTGCCACTGAGTTGCGCGCGCTCTTTAGCGCAGCGCAGTCCCCATACGCTGCCTTTTGGGAGCGTATGACTCGCATACGCTCGCTTGCTTGACAAGGAGTCGTATGAACCCCATACGCTGCCTTTTGGGAGCGTATGACTCGCATACGCTCGTTTGCTTGACAAGGAGTCGTATGGACCACATACGCTGCCTTTTAGGAGCGTATGACTCGCATACGCTCGCTTGCTTGACAAGGAGTCGTATGGACCCCATACGCTGCCTTTTGGAAGCGTATGACTTGCATACGCTCGACCTGAGCGTAGGTTGGCCTGAGCGTAGGTTGGCTTGAGCGTAGGCTGGCCTGAGCGTATGACTTTTGCACTGAGCGTATGGCCTTTGGCTGGCTTGGTCTTATGTCAGCGTGCCAGTTTGGTTTTATTTTCCTTAAGCTTGGCTCTTCTATAGCCCTGTATATTGATATTTTATTAGATATTTGACATCCATTTTATATCCTTACGCCTTTTGTCCTGAACTTGATAATCACGAATTTACTGGATATGTTTGGAATTGATAATTGAGCATGACCTGATAAGTGGCCCGTCGTAGCGCACTCCTGACTAGTACACATGATATGATAACCTGACCTGATACATCTTGCATAGCTGTTGCGACGGCTACCTGACATGACATGACCTGTATAATTAATCCTGACACCGTGGGCGATTGTGCTTGTACAAATAATCCAGTCGTGTCTTGCATCATGTCTAGGAGGGGACTCCTGAGTACCACAGTCAGGAGTACCTACTGAATTGGACTAAGGTTAATGATTAGTATAATTCACTAGTCATGAAGAGATGTTCCCCAGTTACAGGCGATCCCGTTATCCCGGCCGCAAATGATTGGACTTGTAGCCTGTCGACGAGTAGGGCACATTTCCAGCCCACTGTTATGTGGGGCACCCACCATTGTCACTTAAATGATTGAATTCTATTGTCACTCTAATGCATTGTACTCTCTAGATTGTCACTATAATGATTGCCTGGATAACCTGGATAGCTGCAGGGCCTGTGACTACTTGGAGCATCTTATTGCATCTTGCTAGTAACTAGGATTATAATAACCCTAGTTAGTTAATGTAGAAAGCTGTAGGCAATGATTGGCCGTGATTGCTTGGATGGAGTCTAGTACAGTATAGTATTGTCTAGAATTGATTGATTGTAAGATTATACCAGAATGATTGAAGGATTGTCACTCCAGATTGTCACTATAATGATTGTCACTCCAGATTGTCACTATAATGATTGTCACTCCAGATTGTTACTTGACCTGATTTCTTATACTTATCTTGCCGATAAATGGTGAGAGAAACCAATTTCCGTTCAGACGAAGGGTTACAACCCCGATCCTTGTTTGGTTTACGGGTTGTTACCCAGCTATCTGAATAGTCCCATGGTTATCTCATCGTATATCATCCTGACATGTTTTTTTTCATATGTCCTGTCTTTTAGTGATTCTATGCAAGATTGTCTTTTATAATTACCCATCATGCTTTTCTTAAATTACTGTCTCTTATTTGTAATTATATTATTGTGCTAATTGCTGGCTTGGGTTCTTATTTTGTGGCCTCCTTTGTGGCACTTGCTCTTCCTGGGGTCTGACCCAGCTGGTTTTGTATGGCCAGATACCGGAGCAGCACCAAAGGATCTCCCTGCACTCCAGCCCGATGGTGGTCACCAGGCGTAACCAGGGCATCGAGTGGGTTTCTTTTGTTCTTCCACTGTAATATTGTAAAATTAATCTTTTGAGGCGTTTAGCCGACGAGCAAGTGTTAGCTCGATTGCAGCTCTACTTAATTTCTGCCTACGGGCTGTAACATGATTGACAAGCCCCGGGGGTTGATCATGTATGACTGAACTCTTGCTAGTCCTCACATTTTGTAATGACTAGCTTCATGATCATCTGGATATGTAATATTTGGGACGCCTTACAATTGTATATTTGGAGATCTGATATCTTGTGATTATTATTAGTTGGTTGAGATTGAGACAATAGGCTATTTTATGACCTTAAGAGACTGATGGATTGTAGTGAAACCCTCACATATCTAGACAGCCGTGACCGTATAGCGGTGTGGATCCCATTCCGTTATACGTAGCTGGCTATGTCTGCCCCCGCTCTCCAGTATTCTGGTTCTGGGGCGTGACACTATTAGACAGTCCCTTAAAATATTTAGAAACTGCAAGCATGTCAGGGAGGGGTTTAGCTCCCATGCTCAGATGACTGCCTTGGTGCTGTGTGAGGGGTTTAGCCCCCCTACTTCCTTATTTTGCTGATCTTTTGTTTTGTGTTTACTTCTAAAGGCTTCGGCATTTTTCGTCTTATACATGAATAAAATTGGAAGTTGGTTATATATATATATATATATATATATATATATATATATATATATATATATATATTGGTGTCTAAGTGCCATTGTCGCTCAGATCCTTCATCAGAAACCTTGGCTCATATTCTTCATTAGGGTGATTTGGCTACTGCAGTTTAGACGTCGGTTCAACAAACATATTGCATACATTATAGAGGCAGCAACTTATTGCATAGGCTTCGTTCATGGTGGAGGAAGAGGAAAAAGCATAGGAAAGAAATTACGGTGGCAGCAATGATCTGGGCTTTATGGAAAAATTGTAACAAATGGCGATATGAGCAGTACTCGTATACAGCTGACAAGCTGATTGGTGAAGTTCATCGACAAATCTCTAAGGCTACTATCAAATGTAAACATTAGTATTTGATATTTTTGTAACCTGAGTTGGTACTCACTATTTCATGAATAAAATCTAGTATTTCCTTTTATATATATATATATATATATATATATATATATATATATATATATATATATATATATATATATAAACAAGAGAATATTATTAGAAATTATATGAACAAGAGAATATTATTAGAAATCCGAACTACATCGAACAGTGTCAGTTAAGCACCAAAACCCCAAAATCCCAAATAACTATTACTGACCGCGACTTCTATATCCCTAAAATAAGGCCATACAACCTTCTACCCCCCAGTTAGTAACCTTCGTCTTAGAGTCCGATCTTAGGATCATGGTCCGGTGGGAAAGGTGTCTATTAGGATTCTTCCCTCTCTTATAGCTCTCCCAGCTAAGCCGAACCGCCGGGCAAACCGTGGATAGGAGAGATACCTAGTCCCCGGGGGTGAGGGCCCCGAAGGCAGGCACCCCGTCCCCAGGAGGGGTGAGCACAATAATTCTGGAATAAGAGGCCCCGGCTGACGACTTGGCTCCCCATTGCCCGTTAGAAGTGCCCCAATCTACGTCCTCCTCTGAGCCCACCCGAAGGGGGAAGCCATCACCAGTAAAACAGACGAAGAGGGAGGCGGACGGAAAGTGCCTCCGGCAGAACCGAAGGGTCCAGAGGACAGAAAAGGGGGTGTGCCTACCTGTCCAATGGGAGAAGGGACGGAAGGCCCTGGAGGGAGCAAAGCCAGGGAAGCTGCTGGAGGCTCGATACTGGAAGCCGAAATAGAGCTCGCCGAAGAGCCCAGGGGAGGAGGGGGGTGGGCGCTCCCAAAGGGACCCCATCTGCGGGATCAACTAAGTCGACGGTAGGGCTGGCAAACCTGACCAGTGGGCCCGGAGGCTCCCCTGGCCTGCACTTGGAAGATGAGGATCTGGGAAGCGCAAGGGGGTCGGAGAGATAAGGAGGATAGGCGTCCAGAGAAGCAGCGAGGGGGACAAAGCCAAGAGGATGTGCCATCGATCCCACTCCCTGACTGGCAGCCAGCTGCTAGGAAAGGCATTCGCCAACCAGGTACCCATGGCGGCCACAACCACTATAAACACTTGGTCGGTCTTCAATCACAACATCTTGCCATAGGTCCCTACCATTGGAGAGATGGATGAGAAGCTGGGGTGGAGACGGAGTGCTAAAATCGATGTCAACGAGCACCCGGGCACAGTTGGGTCTGAACACGACCGAAGTGGCGTGATCTAAAGCGATAGGGGAGCCGACGCATTGAACCAGTCAAAAAATAGCATCCCTCGCGAATAGAAAGATCGATAAGCCCGGAAGGGAAACCCAAACCTGCGCCACGACAGATTCCTTTTTGGAGTCAAAATCTGGCGACCATCTGAAAACCCGTATAGGCACATTCGCGACGTTCCAGATCTCATTCGACCGCAAGCACAGGAAATCAACCTTACAGGATGGACGGAGAAAGCAGGTGGCGGCCATCCAGCACCCCCACCGAAATAGGGCATGAGAAGCTCATCTTCCCCAAAATCTTGCGCACGACGTCCACTGGCAGTCTGGAAAGGAAGAACCTTCCAATAAGGTCCAAACGAAACGGGGTATATAGCGCTGCCACTTCCTCCGCCGAGAAGTCGATGGCCGGGGTGCCGTCCAAAACAGAGAATGAGCGAGGGGGAATGGATGGCGGTGGCAGAAGAAAAGCTGACCCGGAAGCAACCTCCAGGAAGGAGCGTAGCAAGCCGGGAGTTGGGATAGCAGAACGACTAGAGCTCGGGCCACCCGGCACCGACGTCGCAATTCCAGAGCCAGCCGAAGGACGAGGAACCACCGTAGGCCTGGGTACTGCAGAGATGAGGAAGGGGGGCCGCTCCGTGGTACAGGGCCGAAGTGAATGACATGGAGGGGACGACGGCGAGCCAGCAAGCTCCGAGGGGGCGGAGGCAGATCCAACAATCGATGGAGGAGGAGGGAGCGAGGGGGAAGGGAGAAAGGATGGAAAAAAGTGGGAAGCCGGCGGAGGCACCCCTTCAGCCATGGTCCGGCGAAGGCCGGACTAAGCTGAGGGAAGGATGCAGGGGGAAGGAGGCATAATCGGGGGGTTAGGGTCGGCTGAGTAAGAATCGCCCATTCCATTCCATATATATATATATATATATATATATATATATATATATATATATATATATATAGTTAAAGAATAAAAATACAATTATCAGACATCTCCTTCTTGTAATCCCATCCCCTTAACATCATATTTTATGTTGTGTATTATGCTTATGATGATTATTTGAACGTCTTCAAACACCCTGCAGTTTCGTTCCTTCAATATATACCAGACTGCTGAGGAGAGTCTGGCACACGCCTCCCGGGACCAATTAGCACCTTGTCTTCTGTTGTCCCAAATCCTCTAGATCGTGTCTTCTATTCCTTCGTTAGTGCTTGATTGCATCCCCAGCTTGGATAGTTGCGTATGCCATATAGCTCTCAACATGGTACAAAAGAAAAATAAGTGCTCGATAGTTTTCAACTCTTGTAGACAAAAAGGACACCTATTGTTTGTGATCTACCCTTGGATATGCTGAAGCGTTTCTTTGGTAAGTAGTCACTTCAGTAGAAGTTTGTACATACACATTTGAATTTAGCTTGGTATCCATGAAGCCCAGATTATGTCGGCAATTGCCAACTCTTCGCTGGGTTCTCAAAATTTGTTGTACATCAAGCTAGTATTGAAGCCGGTCTCTATAGTATCTATCCACGCCCATGTATCCCGCCCGTATGCAGTGTCAACTTTGCATGGTTTGATTTTCTCCTTAGCTGCTCTCGCCCACCTATGTGTTACGGGGTGGAAGTGCCCCTCATTCATGATGCGGCTCACCCGCTCACCCTTCCATGCTTTTCACTCAATATGTGGGTTGTCACTACCATATTTTTGGCCTAGGGGTATTTTGGGCATTTATGATTTATTGGATTTAATTTGAATTTTTGATAATTAATATTGTGTTGAGCCTTGACCTAGTTTTGTCCTAACCTAGATGTTAGTCATGATCCTAGAGACTAAGTTACTGGATTACAAACTTAATGGTTAAGTTAGAAATATCTAGATATTTAGCTAAGTTAGATATTTTAGCTCAACCTAATATCTACTTGGGGCTTTAGCTAGAAGCTTAGAAATCTCATTGTTAGAGAAGCCCATTACCTAACATTACACCCAAACCCTAACCCTAGCTATAGTGGCCGACCAAGGAGCCTTCTTCCCTATAAAGGTTCACATCTATTACATCTTGCATCTTTTTCATAGCCTCCTTTAAACCTAATTTGTGTTCTTCCCCAAATCACCCCTTTTTCTCCAAATCACCTCTAAATTGAGTCTAGTCTTTTGCATTGCACTCCCTTGCTGTAGAGGAGATCATTGGAGGCTAGCTAGCAAGGATTGGAGGCTCTTGGACCATAGCAAGTTGGTGAAGGGACTCATTTCTAGGCATTTGCATTGAGATCTAACTATCAATAGGTAATAGCCCTAAACTCATTTAAATTCCTGATTTCTCTTCATAGATGCATGCATCTAGGCACCATACACCTGTAGACCAAGTTTGGTAGAATTTTGTGTCCATTTGATACGCATATCGAAGTGTAGTGTAACGTATTTGATGAAATGCCCCAATGAACTGTTTTTCAAAACTAATTTCATATTTCTATAGTCATTTATGTTTTATTTAATATTCTGGAACTCTGAGTTGAGATTTGTGTCATTTTTGTGTCCAAAAGTGGATACGGGACTCAACACGAGACCTTTGCACTATCCCCTGCTACCCGATACTATTTTTTCTTTGTTTTGGACACGTGCCACTTGGCATGGAGGTGGGGGCCATCACTGTCAGGCTCCCCTTTAGTTCTAGGTCAATTGGTGTCGTATCGGACACGTAATCGAGCTCACACGGGTTCGAGCCTGCACTGCACATGCGTACAGACACCCACTGATACGCTGTTCGCGTGACACGTAGACATGATGTGGACATATATCAGGGTATTAGACACCTAGACCTAGACCCCACCTAGCTATGTGCACGAGCACGAGGCTCCTCGTGTCGCGTGTCATTTTCTATACCCCTCGACATGGCCGCACGAGCCCTTCACTTTTACAGTTTCTGACACCCTGTGTTCTGATACGTGGTTTTGGACACGATTTTGACACAATATGGACACATTCATGACACCGACATGTTGACAAGTGTGTGGGCACACTTTCCTCCATTTTCCCTGTATATATATATATATATATATATATATATATATATATATATATATATATATATATATATATATATATATGTATATATGTACGTATCTTGTATATGTTTATGTATGTTACATATTCTGAATTTGAGTTTAAGGGTTCTCAATTTTGAGATTGTTGTACTTTGGTGTCTCAGTTTTGGGTTTACTGAGTTTGATTTAGGGCTTTGACAGTTTAGTTATGTAGATTTTATATATATATATATATATATATATATATATATATATATATATATATATATATATATATTGTTAAGTGTTTATATATTCTCTATTATATATATTTGGTTGCCTTGGCTTAGACTTTCCTGGGATCATTTCCAGGTTGGGGTCTAACCCTTCACAACAACAGCCCCTCTTCACATTCACAGTTCACACACACACATACCCCCTTCACACACACACACACACACACACACACACACTTCATTTCTCACCTATATATATATATATATTTTTTTTTTTTTTTACACACACACACACACTTCATTTCTCACCTATATATATATATATATATATATATATATATATATATATATATATATATATATATATACTTCCCTTTATATATATACTTTCCTTTATATTCTCTGAGTATATACATAGTGTTATATATATATACTTCCCTTTATATATGTACTTTCCTTTATATTCTCTGAGTATATACATAGTGTTTATGTATATATATATATATATATATATATATATATATATATATATATATATATATATATGTTATGTTGGCCCATTGGTCATGGTCAAAACTGATTTTAATAATTGATCAAACTCTGTCTTGATATAAATGCAAGTCAACTCATATGTTTACCTAAGACGTTTTGGACACTGCTCAACAATGGATATCAACAACGTTCAAGACTGAAGCTGTTTGCCATTCAGAATGTACTTCCTGTTATGCAATGTAATTTTTCATTTTATTGAGTCAAGGAATACATTGTACACCGAGTCGTACTGGCAAATAGGCTATCCTAAAACATTTTTCAAAATCATCATATTCTTTACAAATGACCTACATTTTTGAAAAATATTATTTTTACAAAAAGCTTCTGAAGGATCTTTCAAAAAGCCAAAACTTTATTTTCTCCAAAAATGAACTGGCAGAACCCCAAGAGAACTCGGGCCGAGTTCGGCCAGAGTTCGGCCATTTGGAACGTTAGTGAACGTTGGGTTTTTGAACTTGGTCATCCTTCAGTTACAGTTTGTTACAAAGTGTTCTGTCCGAATTCTGTCAGAGTTCTGTCTTTGGAAAAACTATAAATAGAGAAGTATTTCGATCATTTCAAATCACCAATTCACTTTCAATCTCTTCTCTTCCTAAGCTTACATTCTTCCAAAGAGTTCTTAAAAGCTTTCATTTTCAAATCCCAAGCCAGTTACAATCTTCTAGTCGATTTGTCTGTACGGTACGGTCTAAAAGTTTCAGAGTGATTGTAATCAGAGGCTTGATATAAGATTCAACTCTTCACAATTGAAGTTGTTCGAGTTCTTCGTATCAAAGCTCGCATTTGTAGAAGTTGCAAGGACTTTGTATGAAAACTTGTGGTATTTTCCAATAGTGGATTCAACTGGAAGCTAGAGTTCTTCCGACTGGACTAGTCCTCATAAGAGGAAAACCAGTATAAATCTCGGTGTTTGCGTTTGCCTTCTGATCTCTTTTAAATTCTATCATTTACTTTTTGTGATTATTATTTTATCTGTGATCTAACTACTAACAAGTTTTTAATTAGCAATATTCTGCTGCCTATTCTATTCACCCCCCCCCCCCTCTAGAGTATTCTGCTTTACGATTTCGTTCCTACAATTGGTATCAGAGCGGGTTATACAGGTAAAGCAAGGTAAAATTGCAGTTATATTCAATTTTTATATAGATCATAGCATTACACATGGAAACTATGAAATTTACAAGTGAAGGGCAAGCCACAAACAGACCTCCACTGTTTGACGGCACAAACTACACTTATTGGAAAACACGTATGAGTTTCTTTCTAAAATCTCTTGATTTTGACTTATGGTCTGTGGTTATTGATGGCTATAAAAAGCCACCTCGTATTTATGTTAATGGTGTTTTAGCTGAAAAATCCAATGACAAATATACAGAAGAAGAAAAGAAAAAGGCCAGTCTTGACGTACGTGCTATTAACGCTTTATTTTGTACTTTAGACAGAACTGAATTCAACAGGGTGTCTACTTGCACAATATCAAACGAAGTATGGAAACTTATCGAAGTAACCCACGAAGGAACAACACAAGTCAAGGAGTCAAAGATCAGCAGACTTACTCAGGAGTATGAGGCATTCAAAATGAAGCCAAGTGAATCAGTCACTCAGATGTTTACAAGATTCTTGGATATTGTAAATCCTCTGTCCTCACTAGGCAACGATTACAGTAACCATGAGAAGATTCGTAAACTTCTACGAGCCCTTACAAATAACTAGATTCCAAAGGCTACAACAATCATTGAAGGGAACGACCTCTCAATAATGTCTCTAGAAACACTCATGGGTAAGCTACTCACTCACGAGTTAGAACTTCAAGACTTTGAAGATGCTACACCAAAGGAAAAGTCAGAGAAGACGATCGCTCTCAAGGCACAACATAGAAGAACCATCGAAGATAATTCCGACGACAGCGACTCCGACTCTGAAGATCAAGCTCTTCTGGTAAGAAAGTTCAAGAAGTTCATGAGATTTAACAAAAAAACAAAAGACAGTAAAGGCAATAACAACAATGAGGAAGATCCTATTTGCTACGGATGCAAGAAGAAAGGACACGTGAAGAAAGATTGTCCCTCAGCATCATCATCGAAGAAAAATAGCAGATATGACAAAGACTACCTGAAGAAATCTATATCAAAGAAGTACACCAACACAAGCATATGGCATGAAAGTGAAGCCAGCGACTCAGAAGATGAACAATCAGATGACGCTGCAAATGTGTGCTTGATGGCTTGCAATCAGGTAATCACTGATCCTCTATTTGACCCTTATAATGATTTCACCTTTGAGCAATTAGAAGAGGCTTTCAGTGAACTGTTAGATGATTACAGGAAACTGCGTAGTAAATATGAAACCTCTAAGAAGGTACTCAAAGAGTACAAAGGTGAAATAGGAAGACTTACCGACCTACTAGATCAGGTTAGAGATAATGACTCTTCAAATGAGTCTGGTGAGCTTTCTTCTATTAAATTGTTGTTACACGAGACTGTTAAGCTATCCGAAGAAAAAGACCAAACTATTATCCAGTTAAAGGAAGACCTATCTAAGGAGAGAAAGAGTCTCCAGTATGCACATGTCAGATTAGATTCACTTACATCTGACTATACTAGATTATATGACACTTCCAAAAAGTTGAAAATTAGTTTAGGAAAATGGCCTAAAGTTGCTGCTTCCTATTCTAACACGTGTCAATTACCGAATCATCGGAACACGCCCAACACTGTCAGACTAAACCATACCAAGACTATGCCCAAGAAGACTAATAGGCATGCATTCTTCTATACTAGAAAACCAAAACCTACCAATCATGCACCTCACACTACTTTCAACACTCAACATGCTAAATGTCATTATTATGGCCTCATTGGTCATATATCTTCTGCATGTAGAATCAGAAAGTTAGTAGATTTAAATATTTATGCATGGATACCGAAAACTAACCAGTCAGGACCCTACAAGAAATGGGTACCAAAAGTTTCATCTGTAAATTATTTTGTAGGTGGGACGCCCTTCACATACTAGGAGCAAATGGATCCTTAACAGCGGTTGCTCACGGCACATGACCGGTGACGCTTTATTATTTACAACACTGTCGAAGATGAATAAAGAAGGATACGTCTCCTTCAGTAATAATTTGAGAGGGTACATAATCGGTATCGGTGACATTGGTAAGGCTTCCTATCCAGTGATTAAAGATGTTTGTCTTGTTATCGAGTTAAAACATAATCTGCTCAGCATAAGCCATTTAGCTGATCACGGTTATGGTATTAACTTCGTAAAACATAAATATACTATAATTGATAGTTCAACTGGTAATACTATATCTGAAGGTATTAAGGAAGACACTATATATGTATTCTATTTATTGGAAGATGCTAACACAGCAGGTAGATATTTGATAGCCAAAAGCATTGAGAGTCAACTATGGTATATGAGACTCGGTCATGCAAACATGGATACAATTTTAAGATATTATCTACGAAGAAGTTGGTATGCGGCTTATCGGATATCTCTTTCAAGAAGGATACGGTATGTAGTGAATGTAAAAATAACAAAGCTACCAAATTCGCATTCAAATCCAAGAACGCTGTAAGTACCACTAGACCTTTACAATTGTTGCATATGGACTTATTTGGACCCAGCAGAATTGCTAGTCTAGGTGGTAAGTTATATGCATTTGTCATTATAGATGACTTCTCTAGATATACATGGGTTTATTTTCTTGCACGCAAGAATGATGCATTATCAGAGTTCATCACCTTTTGCAAGAAAGTACAGAATGAAAAAGGATTCATGATTACTCACATTCGTAGTGATCATGGCGACGAATTTGAGAATGCAAAATTCAAGCAATTTTACGACACACACGATTATTTACATGAATTCTCTTGCCCTAGGACTCCGCAACAAAATGGAGTTGTGGAACGTAAGAACAGAACTCTATCTGAAATGGCTAGAGTTATGTTAAACCAGTTTAGTCTACCTAGATATTTATGGGCTGAAGCTGTAAATACAACATGCTATATTCTCAATCGGGTTCTAATTTGACCTATATCGAAGAAGACTTCCTATGAATTATGGTTTGATAGAACACCAAATGTTTCTTATTTCAAAATCTTTGGTTGTAAATGTTTTATTCTTAATACCAAAGATAATTTGAGTAAATTTGATGAAAAGGCCGATGAAGGTATATTTTTAGGTTATGCAACAAAGAGCAAAAGATATAGAATCTTCAACAAAAGAACCATGATCATTGAAGAATCTATCAACATCAACTTTGATGAGCTAAATCAACACTTAGACGATAATGACAATGAAGACATAATCGCACCAAGTACAACAACTGCAAAACCTTCACACAAAGATACAGAACCATCACATCAGACATCAGATGAACCTCCAAGCAAAGAAGCCGGAACTAGCAATCCTGAGACTACACCAAAAAAGATGAGATTCTTAGCTAGTCATCCAAAGGACTTGGTAATTGGTGAGATTACCAAAGGTGTAAGTACTCGTTCCTCCAATAAAGATATAGCTTCTTGTGTTGCTTTTATCTCGCAGTTTGAACCCAAAAATATTGATGAAGCATGTAGTACTAATTTTTTGTTAGATGCTATGAGGAATTAAACCAATTCGAACGGAATCAAGTTTAGAAACTTGTTCCCAAGCCTATTGATCATCCGGTCATTGGCACCCGATGGGTATTCCGAAATAAACTGAACGAGAATGGTTTAGTAACTCGCAATAAGGCTCGACTCGTAGCTCAAGGATACAATCAGGAAGAAGGTATCGACTACGATGAGACTTATGCCCAGTTGCGAGATTAGAATCCATTCACATGTTATGTGTATTTTCATGTTTTCAAAATTTTAAGTTATTTCAAATGGATGTCAAAAGCGCATTTTTAAATAGTTTTATAAAAGAAGAGGTTTATGTAGCTCAACCATCCGGTTTTACTGATTTTAAATTTTTGAATATGTTTTCAAGTTTAAGAAAGCTTTATACGGTTTGAAACAAGCCCCTCGTGCTTGGTACGATCGTCTAAGCACTTTTTTACTTGATAACGGTTTTTTAAAGGGAAAGGTTGACACTACTTTGTTTATAAAGTCTTTGAATAATAATATTCTTTGATTCAAGTCTATGTAGATGATATTATCTTTGGATCTACTGATGAATCTCTTTGCCAAGAATTTTCAAAGTGTATACAGAATGAGTTTGAGATGAGCATGATGGGAGAGCTGAAATTCTTTCTTGGACTACAAATCAAACAAACCAACAATGGAACGTTCATAAATCAAGCTAAGTACACAAAGGATCTATTGAAGAAGTTCGACATGAAAACAACAAAACCACTTAGCACTCCAATGGCGACTTCAACCAATCTTGATATTGATGAACAAGGCAAATCTGTCGACATACGTAAGTATCGAGGTATGATCGGTAGCTTACTATATTTAACTGCTAGTCGACCAGACATTATGTTTAGTATTTGCTTATGTGCACGTTTTTAAGCTAATCCTATGGAATCACATTTGTGCGCAGTTAAGCGTATCTTCCGATACCTTAAAGGCACTTCTTTTGTCGGCTTATGGTATTCCAAAACTACATCGTTTGACCTAACCGGTTATTTCGATGCTGATTTTGCTGGATGCAAAGTAGATAGAAAAAGCACTAGCGGTACATGTCATTTCTTAGAAAAAGCTCTAGTCTCTTGGTTTAGTAAAAAGCAAAATTCTGTTGCATTATCAACAACCGAGGCTGAGTATATTGCCGCAGGACGTTGTTGTGCACAAATTTTATGGATAAAACAAACCTTAGAAGACTATAGATTGCATTTTTCACACATACCCATTTTCTGTGATAACACTAGTTCTATTAATTTGACTAAGAATCCTGTATATCATTCTCGTACTAAACATATCGAGATTCGACATCATTTTCTTAGAGATCATCAACAAAATGGAGATATAGACCTTGTATACATAGACACACAGAATCAATTAGCTGACATACTCACAAAACCTTTAGCGGAAGATCGTTTCAACTATTTACGTCGAGAATTAGGAATTTTAGATATCAATAATATTAATTAATTTTGTTTTATTAATTATTTATTCGATACTCATAAACTGTTTTCGAGATAAGCCTAAAAAGAGTCTGTCTGTCACCATGACTACGGTCGAAGCGAAGTGGTATTTAAGAGTTCCCCGATGAACCTCCGTTGGCTAGGACAGTACTCCTACAACTAATCTGAGACAGATGTTGAGTAGAGAATATTAATTTATAAAATAATATTAATTATATTATTTTGAGATTTAAAATTACTAAACTTTGAATTAAGTATTTGAAATGAATTAATGAAAAAGAATGTGGCCTCATTTGAATTATATATATATATATATATATATATATATATATATATATATATATATATATATATATATATATAGCCAGGCAACCTTTGGCGAATTCGGTCCGAATTCGGCCAGAGTTCGGCTGGGTATTTATATATACCAGTACCAACCCAAGGCTTCCTCCTTCTTCATTCTTCCCCACATCTTCATCCAACAGCAGCTACCGCGCCTCCAAACCCTAGCTTTTCTCCATCCTTGTTCTTCCAATCCGTGAGGAGTTTCTCATCCAAACTTTGGATATATGCAGAGAACTTCGTCCTCTACAACATATCCAATTCTTGGAAGGTATAATCCCTTCTCTCCTCCACTTTTCAATACTTAGGGTTTCTAGAAATTTTTGGGAAAGAATGTCGAAGTTCAATCCCTTCAAGAGGAAGAAGACCAATGCCAGTGAAGAGGTATCATCTTCAGATCTGCATACGGATTGCCTTTTTTCTCCGGCCCAATCGGACGATGGTGCGTCGGATGAGTTTTACTTTAAAACTTCCGATCAAGCTTTATTGTGGTACGTCGACTTTATCATGCGTACTATTTGTACCGGATCACCGATTAAGTAGACTGTTTTTTTGAACTACTGCCCTTATTTTGAGGCATTAGGGTTACAACACTTTGTCACCTTATAATTCCCCATTGCCACTAATACCATTAGATTATTCTATTGTAATTTTGTGTTAGACACTTTTACATCGAGGACACGTGTCGGAGGAATTGATATCGAATCCACTGATGAAACGTTAGCGAAAATCCTTGGTATCCCAAACGAAGGTGTCCCGCTCGATGACATCACTGATTTTAATTTCCCCGATGGTACGACACTCGTTAGTTTCAAGAATGAACTTTGTGCGCCTGCACGTGTTCTTCCTGGAAAGTTCAAGGCTAATAACTTGAACTTGTTTAACTACGAATTACATCGCATCATCTATTCCACCTTACTTCCAAAATCTACTTCTAAAGATGATGTCACTGCACATGAGCTTTCTGCTCTTTATCATATTCTTAAGGGGATTCCTTTTTCTGCCCCTAAGACTATCATCCAGATGATGGATAGATGTCGTAGGAGAGACTGCAACCTATCTTATGCGATGCTTATTCCTCACATTTTTCAGAAATTTGATATTGATTTATCTACTTGTGCTGTCGACCCCGAGCCCAATTTTCTCAAACTCTCTCGTCGTAGCATTGCATCTGTTCCTCCACCTACTGCACCTACTTCTCCTGTACCTACTCCCACAGCTCCCACAGCACCTGTTCCTCCTCATTCTTACCCTATGACATTTGAGGGTATACATCAGCACTAATCAGATTTGCTGTCTTTTTATGTTGAGACCTCTAAGGAACACGAGTTCC
Organism: Iris pallida; assembly: GCA_029216955.1. Lineage (NCBI taxonomy): Eukaryota > Viridiplantae > Streptophyta > Magnoliopsida > Asparagales > Iridaceae > Iris > Iris pallida. The sequence goes on from JANAVB010016195.1 coordinate 8,223,946, forward strand.
GTGATGTGACTCGGTTCCAGGCGACTGCCAACTACTTCGCCGATCTGAGGTTTACGCAGACGGGTCATTCTGCTAGCTCTCTACCTCGAGACCCTTCTGTTTCTGGCTACCGCATTGACGACGAGGCGGTACACTCTCTGTTCCAGCCAGGGAACGCCTATGATTGGTATCGTACTGCTCCTGTCCCTCCTCGAGACTATGTCGGTGAGTTTTATGCTGGCGCCACTCCTCGCACTTCTGGCACTGGTACTTCTAGAGCTGGTCCTTCTGGACATATTGGAGCTGCAGCTGATGACGTTGATGATGATGATGATGAGTTTTGAGATGTTAGATTCTTGAGACTGTTACTTTTGTCTTATGTTTACTTGGAAATGCTCCGACATTCCAAGATTTTATCAGTACTCTTATATTTTTATCAGCACTTTTTCTATTATGGGACTATTCATAGACATGGTTTTTGATTATGCCTCAGTTTTGGCATCTTAGTATATTATTCAGCACTTTATGTGTTTCAGTACTATGGTAACACTATCTATCTTTTGTTGCTTCATACTTTATCAAATACTGTCTGTGACAAATTTATGTCTATGTTGTATTCTATAGACTATCTGTTTCTCTTACCATATTTACTGTTTCTACCATGCCTGTCATGATTATCTATGTTTATTGTGTTTCTTCACTATTTGTTACTTATGTATTTATTGTGGGGGAGCTTTCTCTTTTGCAATTATTTTGCTAAGTGACAACGGAGGAGAAATAAGATCTAATATTTTCGTGCATACAGGTTATAAATAATTTCTTTTGATTACTATTTTGATTTGATTCTAAGCTTAGATGTTATATCGACAAGGTTTGTCAATTATCAAAATGGGGGAGATTGTTGGCCCATTGGTCATGGTCAAACCTGATTTTAATAATTGATCAAACTCTGTCTTGATATAAATGCAAGTCAACTCAGATATTTACCTACGACATTTTGGACACTGCTCAACAATGGATATCAACAATGTTTAAGACTGAAGCTGTTTGCCATTAAGAATGTACTTCCTGTTATACAATGTAATTTTTTATTTTATTGAGTCTAGGAATACATTGTACACCGAGTCGTACTGGCAAATAGGGTATCCTAAAACATTTTTCAAAATCATTCTATTCTTTACAAATGACCTACGTTTTGAAAAACATTCTTTTTACAAAAAGCTTCTGAAGGATCTTTCAAAAAGCCAAAACTTTATTTTCTCCAAAAATGAACTGGCAGAACTCCAGGAGAACTCGGGCCGAGTTCGGCCATTTGGAACGTTAGTGAACGTTGGATTTTTGAACTTGGTCATCCTTCAGTTACGGTTTGTTACAAAGAATTCTGTCCGAATTCTGCCCGAATTCTGTCAGAGTTCTGTCTTTGGAAAAACTATAAATAGAGAATTATTTCGGTCATTTCAAATCAGCAGTTCACTTTCAATCTCCTCTCTTCCTGAGTTTACATTCTTCCAAAGAGTTCTTAAAAGCTTTCATTTTCAAATCCCAAGCCAGTTACAATCCTCTAGTCGATTTTCAGTGCGGTACGGTCTAGAAGTTTCAGAGTGATTGTAATCAGAGGCTTGATAGAAGATTCAACTCTTCACAATTGAAGTTGGTCGAGTTCTTTGTATCAAAGCTCGCGTTTGTAGAAGTTGTAAGGACTTCGTATAAAAACTTGCGGGATTTTCCAATAGTGGATTCAACTGGAAGCTAGAGTTCTTCCGACTGGACTAGTCCTCACAAGAGGAAAATCAGTATAAATCTTGGTGTTTGCATTTGCCTTCTGATCTTTTTTAAATTCTGTCATTTATTTTTTGTGATTATTATTTTATCTGTGATATAACTGCTAACAAGTTTTTAATTAGCAATATTCCGCTGCCTACTCTATTCACCCCCCTTAGAGTATTCTGCTTTACGATTTCGTTCCTACATGTTATGTTGTGCTACCTACATATATAATTTGTGACTTGTATTCATATAGGCATTGTATATATGCTAGTATAGGTAGGTTATTCCTATATAGGCTTGTCCTATATAATAACTTGTTAGTATATATGTGGTTTATTTCCTTATGAACTTGTTAGGCTAGTTTGACCTTAGTTTGACTAGATAGGCCTAATTGGACGCATAGACTTGAGTTAGACTGAACCCTAGACTAGTTGACTAGAGTTGACCTAGTTTGACTAGATTGTTAACCAGAGTTGACTTCGTCCTAGAATGACCTAGCATCATATAGAATGCATTATAAACTTCATTATTACCTTCTTGGATACATTGTGACCTGGGTTGTTCTAAATAGGACTCAGTTACTCCTGTACGAACATCTATTCTATTCAGTCATTCAGGATATCAGACAAGTACATTCTTTGATTGTTTCATACTTGCTAGGACTTATATTCTTGCTCTAGATTACTTTACTTGATGCTGTCTTGATGTTATCGTGTATTAGTACTATATAGATCTTTTCATGAGATGTTATCCCCAAACGGGTGCATCGGATATTTCATGTTCATGTACTTTATCATGTGCATCATGTACTCCTTGGACTCGTATCTATTCATGTATATACATGTTCTCATGTGCCTTCATGTCCACTCATCACTCATGTTCATATGAGCTTCTTGTATAAAGTAGCGTAATCATGTACAATAACGTAACTTGAATGGATCCTTGTGTGTTGATTGGGGTAGGGAGAGTAGAAGTGGTTATGTGGTTAAATCCAAGTAGTATAATCATGTACATGCCTGTTATACCTTGACATATAGTGGAGTTACCTTAAAATAATCATGTGCAACCTATCCCAATTACACAACCATCTTGTGCTTTAAATCACTAATATATATTCACTTACAGTCTTATTTTCCATATAAACTGTCTCCTATTTTCAGATATCTTTCTTACTTTCATGTACTTTTCATACAACATTTCATGTATCTTACTCTATTGTTTGTTTTATATTTCCTACCATGATATGAACTGCGTGAGAGATATGTATTCGTTCCTGTCCTGACTGGACCTGTTGAAAATATTACAGTTGACACCGAGGTGTTCAGCCATACTTATTATGGAGAAGGCCTAGATGACACCTGTGAGTTGGACCCACTGGAGGAGCAAGCTCTATCTGAGGAGATCATCCCTATAGTCTAGACTAGATAGCTAGGCTTTATCTTATTTCATTATGCTATTTGTATTTGACATCTGAGTTGTATTTATTTCTGGATGTTGAGATGTTGTGTCGTTTAGACACTTAGACTTATTTCCTTCTGTTTGTATATTCTCTTTTAAGATTTCATATCTATCTGTAACCCCTGTTTTCAGATTTTCAAAATTTATTTGATTTAAAAAAAATCTTAAATATTGTATTAGAAAAATAGTTTATTTATTAATTTTTTTCTATGAAGGAAAGAGCATTTTCCATTTACAAAAGTAGGCTTTACCTAATTATTTTAGATTTCTAATTTATAAAAATATTGTTATTTTGGTAATATTAATTAGTAGTTAATTTATTCTTGGTTATCAAATACTAGGTTAGATTTGAGTAATTGGCTTTTGATCTTTTAATACTAAAAGTATAGTGTTTTGCTAATATTAAATATTATTATGGTTATCAAGGTAAGTTTTAGTATTTATTTAGTATTAAATTTATAACTAAGATTTTGATCAATTTCTTTTGATGGATTTAAATCTCCAGTAAGATTTAATCCATGAGATTCATAATCCTTCCCATAATAGGAAACCGCCTCACCATATATAAAGGGAGGCTTCCCTTTGTTTATCTCACAAATTCTTCAAACACCATAGCCAATAATGTGCATCGTGTCCGTGCCCATCTTTTTTCCTTCCACTATTTTTCTTTTGTACACCTACAAATTCTTTCTCGTGTCCACATATCGGACACGGCCTCGACCTATAGCCTGTGTCTCGCAGGATACATTTTCGTCACACGTCGACCATCTCCGACACATAGCCCCTAATCCAGATCCTAATCCCTAGTCTCTGTTCGATGGCCGCAACACCACGACTGTCCTGTCCCCGGCCAGGGACAGCCTCACCGACGCAATACCATCCACCACTCCACAACCACGGCCAAACCCAATGACCACCACTAAGACCCCCTATCCCCTACTTTCCAACCAACTCCGGTCGGACAGCCATACTCGTCTCTATCCACTGCCATCACCATCAACCCACAAATTCCCTTTCTGGTCACCCGACTTTCGTGACACCACCGCCTCCAGCTTTGCACACCCCACCAAATCTACATCCCAAATATCACCGAACCAATTACGTGACCACCACGGCGTGCGAGCGTCGAGACCGCGCGGTGTGCCCCTCTTTGCCGTGCTGTCGATGGACGCTGCACGTGAGTATTTGTGTGCTGCTCCAGTGTCGTACCGGCCGTCGCCATCGTTGAGTGGCCGACGAGCTCCCTCTCCGCTCTGCACGCGGCAGCACCGCGGTCGCCGATGGGGCTGTCCACCACCCGCAAGAGCGCGCGTCTTCTGCTGACGTGCGAAACCCTCTTCGCCGCTCTCCCCCGGAGCCACCCTCGCTGAGCCGTTGCGGCGCTCCTCTCACCTGCTCCCTCTCTCGCTGATTTTCCTCTCCCGCCTTCACATCTTCCTCCCTCTTCTCATTCCTCTCGCTCTCCCTCTCGTTCCCTCTTAATCTCTCTCTCTCTCTTCCACTCTCTTGGAGAAAGAAAATGGTTCTCCTTTCCTCTCTTTCACTCCACTCATTCTTTTTTATTTTTTTCTCTCTCTCTCGTATAGGAAACAACAGTTTGCTATTGTTAAAGACCATCACCTCCTCGGTTTTCTAACTCTCCCTCGATTTTTGTTTTCATTATTTTATGTATAATATACATAAAGAAAGAGTTAGTGCTAACAGTTATTATTTTATTAAATCTTATAATGGAAGCAGTCACTTCTTATATATTTACTATTAGCATTATTAATATTAACTTTGTTGTTATAAGTATTAATGTTATACAGTACAAAATATTATGATATTTCTATTAATTATATAGTTATTGTTACCTTTATTATTATAGTTATTATTATCACTTGTTTTATTATTATTATTATTAGTGTCGTTAGTTTTACTATTGTTATAAAATATATATAATTAATATTTCCAAATTACGTAGTGATGGAATATTATTTCGGGCTTGGCCCTATGTCTACATGTAATTTTAAACTATACTTCAAAGGTTAAAAAATATATTATTATATTATTTTTATATGTTTAAAAATAGATTTTTCCTAAAAAATCATATTTTGACTAATTTGTATTTTTAGCGCTAAAATAATTTTTCTATAACTTTCAAGTATTTACCTAAAACTATTTTCCTAAATTTCCAATTATTCATCTATAATTAGTTTTACTAGTAGAATATAGTTTCTAATATTATAAGTAATTTATATGATTTTTAAATGCTATAACTATTTTCTGGAAATATTTATAATATTTATTTTACCAATTTCTTTGAATATCTATTCTTGTCTATGACTAAATCAAATCATTTCTATCTTCTTGCGAATTTCGGATGACTTTATGTCATCCCTAGCCAATTTGACTATTCCAGACTAAATGGCATGGTCCATGCCATCATCTGAGATCATATTGCGTAGTTTTGACATCTGAGACTATTTTCAGTGCCGACATGATCATATCATGCCAGTCAACTCCAAATAAACTAAGGAAAGTACTTGTTGACACTTTCATGTGCATTTACTTTATATTGTTATATTTCACTTATACATGATATTTTTGTGTCTTGACTGTTTAAACTGAGGCACCAGAAGGGACCACCGTTGTAGACACAGTAGCAGAGGATCATCCAGCACCAGCAGCAGGCCAAGGGAGGCCAGCACTGGCGAGCTTTTGCCATGATAGCTGAGGATGCAGAGGCCACTGGAGATCTGATTACAGGTTCTGTTATTCTTGACTCCATTCCAGCTTTTATATTGTTCAATTCTGGCGCTTCCTATAGCTTTGTATCTATATCTTTTGCTATTAGACACCATCTTGTTTCTGAATCGTTGCTTAGGACTTGCAAGATCACGACTGGGGTGGCATTATCCTAGTTAGCGATATTTGCAAGGATCGGAGAGTTGTTTTGGGAGGCCGAGAACTGGATGTGAGTTTGCTCGTAATGCCACTACCGAACTAAGACATTGTACTCGGTATGTATTGGTTGAGTAGGCACAATGCCATTATAGATTATTGTGAGGGCAGAATTCTTTTCAGAGTGCCAGGAGAGCCAGAGTTCGAGTTCACCAGACGGGAGACGGAGCAGAGGAGTCTTCTGGAAAGGAGCAGACGGTGCCACATCTATTGATAGCAGAATTCATGGATGTCTTTCTAGAGGAGTTGCCAGGACTACCATCGGACAGAGCCGTTGATTTCTCTATAGACTTGGTGCCCGACATAGAGCCAATATTTCAGCACATCTATAGGGTGAACAACATCATGTTGGTGGAGTTGAAGAAACAGGTGGATGAGTTGCAGGACAAGGGCTTCATCCGATCGAGTTCTTCACCATAGGGTGCACCGGTGCTTTTTGCGCCGAAGAAGGATGGGTCGGTACGGATATGTATCGACTACAGGGCACTCAATAACCTTACGATCAAGAACAAGTACCCGCTGCGAGGATCGATGATCTCTTCGATCAGTTGAGTGGGGCGAGGGTATTTTCTAAAATTGATCTGAGGTCAGGCTACCATCAGGTGAAGGTAAAGAGGGAGGATATCCTGATGATAGCATTCAGGACACGGTATGGCCAGTATGAGTTTATGGTGATGCCGTTTGGGTTGACTAACGTCCCTGCAGTTTTTATGAACCTGATGAACAAGGTGTTCCACCAGTACTTAGACAAGTTTGTGGTGGTATTCATTGACGATATCTTGGTGTACTCGAAGACCGCAAAGGAGCATGATGAGAACTTGAGAGTGGTTCTGGAGACTCTTAGGAAGGAGGAGCTTTATGGTAAGCTCTTGAAGTATGAGTTCTTCCTGGATCGGGTTGATTTCCTGGGTCATGTGGTGACTGGGGATAGGATCTCAGTTGACCCGAGAAAGATCATGGCAATTGAGGCATGGACAACACCGAGTTTAGTTGCGAAGATCAGGAGCTTCTTGGGATTGGCAGGCTACTACAGGAGGTTCGTTCAGGATTTCTTTCGGTTTGTAGAGCCATTGACTAGGCTGCCCAAAAAGGACGCAGAGTTTATCTGGTCAGAGGAGTGTGAGGTCGCTTTCGATGAGTTGAAGAAGCGGTTGACGATAGCTCCGATTCTGACATTGCCATTAGGATCAGGCGAGTTCACTATCTACAGTGATGCCTCAGGAAAAGGTTTGGGTTGTGTCTTGCAGCAGCATGGAAAGGTAATTGCCTATGCTTCCAGGCAGTTACGTCCGTATGAGAAGAACTACCCTACCCACGACTTGGAGTTAGCAACAATTATCTTTGCTCTGAAGTTATAGAAACACTATTTATACGAAGAGCGAGTGGAGATCTTTATAGACCACAAGAGCTTGAAGTATGTGTTTACCCAAAAAGAGCTCAACATAAGGCAGCATAGATGATTGGAGTTGATGAAGGACTTCGATATTTCAATGCAGTATCATTCTGGATAGGCCAACGTGGTTGTCGACGCTTTGAGCAGATATCCGGTAGCCATGTGTTTGATGGTAGATCGTCACTTGTTAGAAGATCTGGAGAGCCTGGAGATCGAGGTGATAGTACCGGGAGTTGAGATGCAGATGTGGGGTCTACAGATTCAGTCGGACTTGATGGAGAGGTTCAAGTCGACTCAGTTTGACGATGTTGCTCTGCGGTGTATCCGAGAGCAGGTTCGAGCAGGACTAGTTGATGAGTTTGTCATTACAGAGGATGGTGCATTGAGGCACGGTTCCAGACTGTGTGTGCCCAGTGGAGACCTTCTGAAGAAGGTTATGCAGGAGGCCAACCATTCTCAGTACTCTATGCATCCAGGTGCCAACAAGATGTATAGAGATCTGAAGGAGCATGTCTGGTGGTATGGGATGAAGCGGGAGGTAGCACGCTTCATAGACAGATGTTTAGTCTGTCAGCAGGTAAAGGTAGATGTTAGCCCAATGATTATATCATATTTTTGAATATGGCTAATCAATTAAGTTTAACATAATGACGTCACTAATATTCATGTAATCACTATTATGTTGCTAATTAAACTTAGTATTGTCCTAAATTTTCTATATCATATTATTATGACTATATCATACTGCATCATACTGTTCTGTTCGTCTAACATGTACTTGCAGACAAGCAGGACATATGCAACAAAGAATTATTAATGGGCCAAAGATGACGTTATACAAGGAGTTTTCTCTGAACTGCCCAACGACCTATCCGGGGACTCGTATCAGATTTTCAGATCTGTTTATCTTTGGATGATTTCCGTCAAGGAAAAATGCGTCTTCAATATCAGGAAAAAGACGTCATCAAAAGGGCTATTGGTTTTCATATTTATTCTGTATTTTTTCCTTTTATTGAGTCTAGGAAAAATGTGAGATTGATCGGATCGGTACTGGCTTAGGTTTTTCTCAGTCCACAAACAAAAATAAGCCTACCTATGTATCCCAAAAATCCACAGTTCCAAAAAGCCCAAAACCTATGCAAATTTGGTTTATTTCTTACTGTTCTGAACCAGCAGAACTCTGACAGAACTCTGACCGAGTTCGGTCCGAGTTCGGCCCGAGTTCGGTTTGGATAAATTCGAAATATAGTTCCCACCAAAATCTGCATCCAACGTTCGTATGCGAAATCCTAGCATCCGAACTCTGCCCGAACTCTGCCCGAGTTCGGTTCCCCAAAAATACTATAAATAGAGTTGAGATTACCATTCATTTCAACAATCCAATTTCATCTCTTCTCTTCTCTATCTAAAGTGTTCTGAGCTTTTACTTTCATATCTAAGCCTTTACGACTCTTAGCCAAGCCAGTACAGTTTCTTTTTAATCTAGAGTTTGGTGTTGAAGAGTTGTATCGGAGGTTGTATTCAGAAAACGTTCCAGTTTTCCAATTGCCTTCTGGAGCCGGTCGTGCGCTCGTCACCAAGCACGGTGTTGTGAAGTCGGTCGTGCACTTGTCACCAAGCACGGTGTTGTAAGAGTTGCAAGCACCCAGTTAAAGCTTGTGTCATAGTGGATTAACATCGAGCAAGAGTACTCGAGACTGGATTAGTCGACCTCTCAGAGGGATACCAGTATACATCGCTGTGTCACTGAGTTTAAATTCTTGACTCTTTCTTTACTGCATTTATTTACCGTCTTTTATATGCCATAGTTATTACTTAAGATTTTAATTGGTGATTATTTTCCGCTGCACACGCACACACTCTATTCACCCCCCTCTAGAGGTGCTCAACGGTCCTACAATTGGTATCAGAGCGGGTTGTATTCATATATAACACTCTAGAGAGTATAAATATGGCAGCCGTAAATTCAATATTCAACGGTGAAGGGCAATCCACAAATAAACTCCCACTATTTGATGGAACGAACTATAGTTATTGGAAAACACGAATGAGCTTCTACTTGAAGTCTCTAGATTTTGACTTATGGTCAATTGTTGTAAATGGCTACCAAAAGCCTACTATCACTTCTATTCTCACATCCTCTATTATTAACAAGCCTTATTATAGTTACACAGAGGAAGAGAAGAAGTTAGCTAGCCTTGATGCAAAAGCAAAGCATGCTTTCTATTGTGCTGTAGACTTCAATATATTCAATCTCATTACTACTTGCACAACATCTCATAAAATTTGGAAACTTCTTGAAGCTACTTATGAGTGCAGGTACGAAAGCAGTGCTAGCGATTCCAGAGAAGAGGATAGTCTTTATAATAATACAAATGTGTGCATAATGGCATCGAGATTTAAGGTTCAACACAACACTATATATGAAGAAGAGCTTGTATGTGACAACCGCAAGAAGATAGGCCACATCCAAGAAGATTGTACTACTTCTAGAAAGGAGAGTCACTACGAACGATCAAAAGAAGAAAGATCATCATCTCACAAGTACGCTACCACGAGCATATGGTGCGAAAGTGAGGCAAGCAAATCTGAAGAAGAAGAGAGACCTCATCAAGCTGCAAATTTATGCTCAATGGCATTATCTAACGAGGTACAGAATAATTCCCTTCTTGAAAAGAATGAATTTTCTTATGATGAGTTATCTGATGCTTTCAGTGATCTGTTAGAAGAACATAAGAAAGTATTAGATAAGTATAAGCAAGCTAGAAAGGATATTCAATCCTATAAGCGTGAGAATAAAAAGCTTACTTGCTTATTGAATGATGCTAGAAATACTTCTACTTCTAATAATTCTACTGAGATTTCCACACTTGAGTTTAGATTGCATGAGGCACTTGAATGCATTGAGAAAAGCACTCAAGAAAATGCTAAACTTAAGGAGGAACTAGAATCTGAAAAGAAGAAGTATTCTATTGCTTCATGTAGAATTGATGCTCTTTCTGCTAAGTATGATGAGATCTGTGCTAACTCTAAAAAGTTAGAGATTAGACTGGGAAAGCAGGTAGTACAACCTACGACTCAGTCTAACACAAGACACGTAGCACATCACAAAGTCACACACGTCAGATCTTTTACAAAGGAAGCAAGCAAAGCTAAAGCTTCACACAACCATGCTTTCTATTATAAATATCCACGCACATCATATCATACTACTGCTACTGCACATAGTACTAATGTTAATTCTTTCTGTCATTATTGTGGTATGAATGGACATATTTCTAATCGCTGTCAGATTAGAAAACTAGTTGATATGAACTTGTGCAAATGGGTTTCCAAAGCTAACAAATATGGATCCAAGTATTGGATACCAAAGTCTTCACCAAATATTTCAGGTAGGAGGTACTTATGATGAACCATAGAACCATGGAGCATGTTGGTGATTGCAAAGCTACAAAGGTCATCTTCCAAGCAATTGCATCAACAGAACTGTGGTCACTAAAACCACTTCGGTAACATGCTTCCTAAATAGTTTTTTAATGTCTAGCATGTTCTTATTGATGTATTGATATTAGCTTTCATTGATATCTTTTAATTGTTTATCATTTATGTGAGTTATAATCCTATCAAGACGAGTTATTTAGCTTAAATGATTAGTTCACACTATATAGTATTTTATTTTTTATTAGTGTGACACATTTGTCTATGTATGCTATTTACTCTTAATTCTTGAAGCATGCATAGGAGCTTTTGTTTTGGTAAATATCTTTTGACTCTTTGCCTTTAATATTTTTTGGTCACTTCTTATCGATTTTTTTAACATGTCACATTTACTTGGATCAGTATTTTTGAGTATGTATGTTTAGCACAAGTCTTCTATTTACTTGAAAAGTATATATATATATTTTTATGTTAACCTTGTGCTTACATAATATACTCATTATTGATTCTTACATCTTATTTTGAGTAATTTCTTATGAATCAATTACATCTTTGTCTGATAAAGTTTATTTATGCATGTTTTTTGATCTTGTGATATTTTTTTATACTTATTAAGGATACATGAATAATTCATTTTCATTTATATATTGCTCATGTTTCTTATATTTTTTGTATAAATATTTTTATGGGGATATATGAGTTAAGTTCAAGTTCTATATTATATTATTTTGAAAAGTAGTTTCAAACTTGTGCTTATCTCATACTTAAGTTGTTGATTTTGTTAACAAATTTATGTTCTTATTTTTATCAGCTTCTTCCTCAAAGCCTCTTTTAATGATGTATATTTTTCTTGGCTTTTTGGTTGACATTTTGGATACATAATATTTTTTTATATCTTGATCTTGATAAACCATTCTTTGGGTATTTACGTATTTTTTTTGGATTTCTAGATTTCGATGATGTTCGATGATACTGCATATATTCTTTTGAATCTAAGTTCTTAAGAGTAGAAATCATTTTGGGAACAAGCCGAAAGGGTCCTTCTGTCATACAGGTGCAAATAGCCTAAAGCGACACGGTGCACTAGTCTTCGGACTACCGCTAGCTGGGAACCGGCCCCTACAGCTAACCCGAAGTGATCAATACTTTATAGACTTAAGATTTATTAAGGTCTAAATGCAACTATTATCTAGTTCTGGATCCAAGGTACTGAACCCAGTCCCCTAGATTCCAGAATACATCAACGTATCTAGGTCTTACTTTTTGATTTACAAATATTTTATATTTTATTGTTACCCAATGATTTAGTAGCACATATGGATTAATGTATTTGATACATCTTATGCTGTTTGCTACATTATTCTAAGATTTTTAAGTCCATAGAATATAATTTATTTCATATTGCACTAATTCTTTTTAAATCCTCGGTTATTAAAGAAGAGATTTATTTTGGGTACAAGCCTACAAAGGGTCTGTCTGTCACCACGAATACGGCCGAAGCGAAGCGGTACTTAAGTGTTCCCCGGTGAACCTCCGTTAGCTGGGACAGTACCTCTACAGCTAACCCAAGATTGATCGACGCTTTTTAAACTAAAGATTTATTGAGATCTAGTTGCAATTATTATTTGATGGATTTTGAATTTTAGATTTGATGGATAATATTCTCTCTTTATATTTTTCACAAAAGGTAACATACATTGATCTTTTATAGGTTAATGTTTGTCATCTTTCAATATATTTTTTTGTCACACTTTTCGATATTCAGACTTAATGATTTTGTGACTACTCGGTGAATATTATGATCTTGTGATTTCGTCTTTAACTTGCATAATATTCATGATTTTAAGCTTTATTATTCTCTTCTTATTCAAGTTACTAACTGCCTATAGCAGTAATTCTTTGCGGGGAGAAGTCAAGCAAATTGACTCACTCTCTTTCAAAGCGTTTCTTTCTTTAACCTTACGGTTGTCAGTGGACACCATGCTAAGGCTTTAAAAGGGAAGAAATGAACTTTGATAAGAAGACCTAATATTTTTGGATTAACTTTCTACTTCTGGAAATATGTCTCTGAAATTCTTAAATTTTGTTAATATTATTATTTTTGGATATAGCCATGTAAAGGTGGAGCAGTTAATTATTTCAAATCAATTAGCCCCTTGACATGCCATATATCTAGAATATACTTTTCTTTGGACATATATCTAGTTTTGTTTATTTGTTCAAATGGATTTATTTATGATTTATGGATTCTTTTATTGACATTGTTTTTGTGATTCGAATCGTCAGCTTTCAGTCTAAAGACTAAATGGACGCATTCGAACATTTACTAAGACAGTTTTTTTTCATAATAAATTCCACATTTTTGAAAAGTCTTTTTGATTTTTTTTATTTATTGAATCTGTCTCGTACTCAATGTTATTATTAAAGACAGCCTTCAAAAATCTTTTACTTACATGAAATGATTTGTGTTATATTTTTTTATTGAAGACATATTTTCTTCATCTTTAAGTAGTTATTCATTGGATAATTCCTTTCTTGCCTAAAGATGATATTTGTTTTGAGTTTGGATTTTTATATGCATTAGATCAAAAGGAAAGAAAAGATGCATATCTTGGATATCCCTTAGATCTTGTGATTATTTATTTTATCTATTTTATGCATATTAATTATATACGCATATTTTAAGGGGGAGCAAATTAATTGTTTCAATTCTTTTATGCCCTTAATATGTGGTATAGCTAGTTCATCATTGACATATATTCTTTTACCTTAAATATCTTGTTGAGTTGTTCATGATATTTAGATTTGTATTTTATGAGAGAATATATGATTATTATTTATTTTTATTTTTTCTCATTCGAGTTTCTAAAAGTTATCATGCCAAAATTAATTTAATTTATTGATAATATTTTTGAGTTTTACACTGATTTGGCATTTCTTATTGAGATTTTATCTCAAAGTTCATGATTATCTATACTTAGACGTTTCATACTTTGTGGGGGAGCATTCAAGTCGACTGGATTTCTCCTTCCCAAGTATTTTATCTACATTACCTTCATGTTTATCTAATGGATATTCATATATCATGCTATGGTAATTGAATTCAAATGCATGGACTTTGGTATAGATTTTGCATAGATTCTAGTATACTTATTTTGATCTTTTTTCGATGATTATACTATTTATGGAATTGATTCACTAATTTGTATGGGCAAATTATGAATCATATTTTTTGTGATCATTGTTAAAAGTTTCATTATTTTTTTATTTGGTATATACTAGATCTGTGAATTTCTCATGAATTATTTATGACCAATGATTGATTTCTGCTATATTGATATCTATTTCTTATTGAAATCCTTTATTGGTATATTTCAAAACTAGAGTTATATTTATCATAATATTGAGTTTTGAATATCATTTTTGGATTTCTAGTTGGTAAACTATGTATTGTTTGATTTCAATGTTCTTTGTTTAAGTTCAACCTACTATTTTGACAAATTTTTCTACTTTAGTTATGCAATTTTCTAAACATGTCGTTTCGCTGTTCTCCTCATCCTTGATCATGATTATTCTTTTTCCTTCCTCCTATAGTTATGCTTGAGTTCATTTTTAGCTCTTATTACGGGGGAGCTTATTTTTTGATCATGTCAAAGGGGGAGAAATAAGTTTAAGTTAGCACACAATATTTTAGTAATATGTGTTTACTAGTGATATATGCATATATGGTACCTATCTTAAACTTAACCGATTTGCCATAATCAAAAAGGGGAAAAAATAAGTTTAAGTTAGCACACAATATTTTAGTAATATGTGTTTATTAGTGATAAATGCATATATGGTACCTATCTTAAACTTAACCGATTTGCCATAATCAAAAAGGGGGAGATTGTTAGCCCAATGATTATATCATATTTTTGAATATGGCTAATCAATTAAGTTTAACATAATGACGTCACTAATATTCATGTAATCACTATTATGTTGCTAATTAAACTTAGCATTGTCCTAAATGTTCTATATCATATTGTTATGACTATATCATACTGCATCATACTGTTCTGTTCGTCTAACATGTACTTGCAGACAAGCAGGACATATGCAACAAAGAATTATTAATGGGCCAAAGACGACGTTATACAAGGAGTTTTCTCTGAACTGTCCAACGATATATCCGGGACCTCATATCGGGGGTTCCGCTGCCCGGTCAGCAGACAGGGATCGAGGGGGCAGCGCCCCCCGTCAGGGGTTCGGGGCGAAGCCCCCGAAAGGTATTCAGATTTTCAGATCTGTTTATCTTTGGACGATTGCCGTCAAGGAAAAATGCGTCTTCAATATCAGGAAAAAGACGTCATCAAAAGGGCTATTGGTTTTCATATTTATTCTGTATTTTTTCCTTTTATTGAGTCTAGGAAAAATATGAGATTGATCGGATCGGTACTGGCTTAGGTTTTTCTCAGTCCACAAACAAAAATAAGCCTACCTACGTATCCCAAAAATCCACAATTCCAAAAAGCCTAAAACCTATGTAAATTTGGTTTATTCCTTACTGTTCTGAACCAGCAGAACTCTGACAGAACTCTGACCGAGTTCGGTCCGAGTTCGGCCCGAGTTCGGTCTGGATAAATTCGAAATACAGTTCCCACCAAAATCTGCATCCAACGTTCGTATGCGAAATCCTAGCATCCGAACTCTGCCCGAACTCTGCCCGAGTTCGGTTCCCCAAAAATACTATAAATAGAGTTGAGATTACCATTCATTTCAACAATCCAATTTCATCTCTTCTCTTCTCTATCTAAAGTGTTCTGAGCTTTTACTTTCATATCTAAGCCTTTACGACTCTTAGCCAAGCCAGTACAGTTTCTTTTAATCTAGAGTTTGGTGTTGAAGAGTTGTATCGGAGGTTGTATTCAGAAAACGTTCCAGTTTTCCAATTGCCTTCTGGAGCCGGTCGTACGCTCGTCACCAAGCACGGTGTTGTGAAGTCGGTCGTGCACTTGTCACCAAGCACGGTGTTGTAAGAGTTGCAAGCACCCAGTTAAAGCTTGTGTCATAGTGGATTAACATCGAGCAAGAGTACTCGAGACTGGATTAGTCCTCTCAGAGGGATACCAGTATACATCGCTGTGTCACTGAGTTTGAATTCTTGACTCTTACTTTACTGCATTTATTTACCGTCTTTTATATGCCATAGTTATTACTTAAGATTTTAATTGGTGATTATTTTCCGCTGCACACGCACACACTCTATTCACCCCCCCTCTAGAGGTGCTCAACGGTCCTACAGTAGAGAGGCAGAGGCTGTTGGCACATTTTATTTTGATAATATTAACAGCATCTTCGTAGTTTAGTTTTCTGTGTTTTCAGATTCATATCTTCTCAGAAGCTCTACTACATAAAGTCTGTCATTTCAAGTTCTACCATCCATTGCCTTGAAGACTGAAGCAAAGACCAGCGCTCCTTGCATAGACGGCTTCCTACACTGTATAAGTTCGAGTCTGTACAAGGTCTAGGTATATCTGTAAACACTTAAGGTTGGATGACAAACTAAAAGCTTTAAAAGTCAAAAATCAATATCTTATAGAACGGCATACCGGCGGTATGCTTCGGTATGCCGGCGGTATACCATTTTATTGTCCACAAAACTTTCTGTGAGAAATGTCGGCATACCGACGGTATGCTCCGGCATATCGACGGTATACCGTTTTATGGACCACAAAACATTCTGTGACAAACATCGGCATACCGACGGTATGCTCCGACATACCGGCGGTATACCGTTTTGTTTGCCTGAAAAACGTTCTGTGATAAACGTCGGAATACCGACAGTATACTCCGGTATACCGGCGGTATACCGTTTTGTGAGCCATAGAACTTTCTGTGACAAACTTGGGCATACCGACGGTATACCCTTTTTTTTATTACGAAAAGGTTCTGTGACACACAACGGTATACCGACGGTATACCGCGGCATACCGACGGTATACCGACTTACAAAATTTGATTTTTGAATGTCATAGACTGCATTAATAGCAGCATTAAATGCTTCCAACGGATATTAATATGACCGTTACTGTTCGACCGGTATACCGACGGTATGCTGGTGCATACCGACGGTATGCTGGTGCATACCGACGGTATGCCGGTCTAGCTGTATTCAGGAGCATTAAATGCCACCTACTCTTGGTTTCTCTATAAATGAAAGCCTTCTCTCTCTTGAAACTTTTACCAACTCTTGCAATAAATTTTCCAAACTACCAAGAGCTCTACCATTAATACTCTACCAAGCTTTTAATTGTCATCCTCTCCCAAAGTGCTAGAGTTATTAAGAGTTGTAATTTTCGATCTTCATGTGTTAGAAGATCAACAAGTTCTCTTCTTATTTCTTTGAAGTTGGCGAGCCTTCGTAAGAAAACTCGTGTGTTGAAGTTGGCAAGTTCTTCGGATCTAAACTCGTGTTGAAGTTGGCAAGTTCTTCGGATCCAAACTTGTGTGTACTATTTTATTAAATAGTGGATTTAAACCGGAGAGAGTTTCGGGACTGGATTGCCTCAAGCGAGGATACCAGGATACATCTTGTGTTTGATCTGCCTACTCTTTCTTTTTATTTGTCATATATTGCTTCTTGTGATCAAGTTATTTTTTATTTCCCTATTCACCCCCTTAGGGTTCTACAGAGGCCAGGAGGACTGTTACAACCATTGCCCATTTCAGAGTGAAAGTGGGAGCACATTACGATGGAATTTGTTTCAGGATTGTCGCGTACACCAAGAGAGAAAGACGCGATTTGGGTCATCGTAGACAGGTTGACCAAATTAGCCCACTTCTTGCCATTCAAAATGGTTTATCTACGAAAAAGCTAGCAGAGATGTACGTGCGTCAGATTGTCAGACTTTATAGAGTTCTAGTGAGCATTATCTCAGATCGGGATAGTCGCTTTACTTCCTATTTCTGGCGAAGTCTGCATATTAGTTTGGGCACTCGGCTCAAGTTTAGTACTGCATACCACCCTCAGATGGACGAAAAGTCAGAGAGGACTATTCAGACACTCGAGTACATGCTACGGACTTGTGTCATGGACTTTGG
>JANAVB010016195.1:8247009-8255196 GCA_029216955.1 Iris pallida
ATATATATATATTCACTTATAGTCTTACTTTCCATATAAACTATCTCCTGTTTTCGGATGTCTCTCTTACTGTCATATACTTTTCATACAACGTTTCATGTATCTTACTCTATTGCTTGTTTTATATTTCCTGCCATGATATGAACTGCGTGAGAGATATGTATTCGTTCTTGTCCTAACTGGACCTGTTAAAATATTACAGATGACACCGAGGAGTTCTGTCCTACTTATTATGGAGCATGCCTAGATGACACCTGTGAGTTGGACCCACTGGAGGATCCAGCTCTATCTGAGGAGATCATCCCTATAGTGTAGACTGGATAGCTAGGCTTTATCTTATTTCATTATGCTATTTGTATTTGACATCTGAGTTGTATTTATTTCTGGATGTTGAGATGTTGTGTCGTTTAGATACTTAGATTTATTTTCTTCTGTTTGTATGTTCTCTTTTGAGATTACATATCTATCTATTCGTGCTATTTCTACCTTAGAATTGTGATTGAGTTGTACCTTCTGTATTGTCCTCCGATTGGAGAGTATATCTTGTATAGGCACATTTATACTGTGTTAGATGTATGTGACATAGGACAGTGTTCTACCGACATAGGACAGCGTTCTACTACTGTCACCCCCAATTCCTGTATTTCGTATTTGTACTCGTAATTTGATTTTGGCACGTATTTTATTTTCTTGACTTGCGGAATTGTGGGTTTTTCTCGTATTTCGGGTTTTGGTTCGGCTCAGTTTTAATTGGTTTGGTTTGATTAGGTTTGGGTTAACATGTATTGGTACACTTTAACCTACACTCTACCCTCAACACAACACAACCACCCTCATTATATCCCCACCAACTTTTTCTCTCTCCTCTTTACTCTCCATTAATTTTCTTCTTCTCCTTCTTCCACACACAACTCCCCAACCCATAGGCAAGTGCACCTTGCCATCAAATAAGTACCACTTTTTATTTGTCCATTAACTAGATTAGGCCATGGAGAACAACTTTAGAGCTTGACATTTTGTGATTTGGAGCTTTCATTTTTCTAGATCTAGGTTTTAACCATTTTCGAAAATCCTTGGTTTTGATCTATTAAACTTCGATTTTTGTATGTTTTGATGCTTCCATGTGGAAGAGAATTCGATTTTACTCAAGTTAGAACTTTGAAAATCTAGATTTGGTTTTGATTTGGTCAAGTTATGAAGAATTGAAGTTTTGAAGTTCTTGGAGTTCTTCTCGGGTTAGAGAAGCAGCCCTCTCGGCCTGCGCTCTTTAGCGCAAGGCCGATTGCACAGCTCACCCTTTGGTGAACTGCGCACCTTCCTTCTCGGCCAGCGCCTTCATTGTGCATAGCCGATTGCGCCCGGCCTCTTGGGCTGGACTGTGCATCTCCCTTGGCGCACTAACCCCTGCGCAGTTAGCCCCTGCGCAACCTGACTCCTGCGCAATCCACCCTCGCGCAATCCACCCTCGCGCAATCCAGCCATGCGCAATCCTCCTGTGCGCAATCCATCTGCTGCGCAACTCACCCTGCGCACTTGGCATCCTGCGCAGTTGGTACCCTGCGCAACTCACCCTGCGCACTTGGCACCCTGCGCAGTGCATACCCTGCACAACCTACTTGTCTATGATGAATTTGTTAATTCTTGATCTTGGCTCTTCTATAGCCCTATATATATTGGTATTTTATTAGATATTTTACGTCCATTTTATATCCTTACGCCTTTTGTCATGAACTTGATTTTACTTAATATGTTGGATTGACTATTGTACATGGCCTGGTATGACAAGGACCTAGCATAACACGACAGTGACCCATAGCGGTGCACTCCTGACATGACCAACCTGACATGACAGTGACCCGTAGTGGCGCACTCCTGACAGTATCCTGACATGATTTATCTTGATAACTTGATAGTGGCCCGTGGCGGCGCACTCCTGACTTGACTTGACTTGTAACTTATAACTTGACTCGTATAATCAACTTGACTTCGTGGATGTTCCTGCTTGCTTGTTTGTACAATCCACTTGTCTTGTCTTGCATCATGTCTAGGACGCGACTTCCTGGGTACCACGGCCAGGGACTCGCGCTAAATTGGATTAGGCTAATTATTAGATCAAACTAGAACATGAAGAATTCCCAGTCACAGGCAATCTCGTTATCGGGACGCTTTAATGGACTTGTAGCTTGCCGACGAGTAGAGCACATTTCCAGCACACTGTCATGTGTTGCACCCTCTAAGTCACCTAAGGGTACATTTGTCTCCCGGACAATGTACCCACCTATAACTCTCAACCCGCAGAAGGATAACTGGATGGTCTGCAGGGCTTGGGACTGGAATTCTCACTTGCATCTTGTTAGTAATTAGGCTTGTGATAACCCTAGTTAGTTAAAGTAGTAAGTCGTAGTACTTGCTTGGCCGATTGTGAATGGATGGTGTCCAGCCTTGTCTAAGTCTTGTCTAGCTCCAGTACCTGCTATCTCCTGAGCATGTTTGTTTTACTTATCTTAACGATAAATGAGTAGAGACAGTGAGCTATTCAGGCGAAGGGTTACAACCCCGGTCCTTGTCTGGTTTAAGGATTGTAACCTGGCTCCCGGAATGGTTCCACGTCCCTAGTCGTTTATCGCCTTGTGTACTTTACTACTTGTACTTTCCTTTTATTCTTTATGTTCTGATATGCTGGCTTTTGTTCTTATTTGTGGCCTCCTTTGTGGCACTTGCTCTTTCTGGGGTTTGACCCAGCTGGTTTTGTGTGGCCAGATTTCGGAGCAGCTCCCGAGGATCTACCAAGCTTCCAGCCCAATGGTGACAACTAGACGAAACCCGGGCCAAGAGTGGATTTTCCTTTTTGTTTCACCCACTTATATGTAAATTTATTCTTTTGAGGCGTTTAGCCGACGAGCACCTGTTAGCTCGATGCACATTTACTTACTGTCTGCCTACGGGCTGTAAACATGATTAACAAATTCTAGGGTTGATCATGTATGACTGAACTCTTGCTAGTCCTATCATTTTGTACGACTAGCTTCATGATCATCCAATATATAATATTTGGGACGCCTTATATATATATATTTGATGCTCTAACATCTTGTAACTCTGTTAATTGCTTGAGATTGAGACAATAGGCTTGACCTTAAGAGACTGCTGGCTTGTAGTAAACCCTTATATCTAGACAGCCGTGACCGTATAGTTGAGATGTATTCTATTTCAATATACGTAGCTGGCTATGTCGGCCCCCGCTCTCCAGTATTCTGGTTCTGGGGCGTGACAACTACCGACACTGCGGCGTAGGCTGGACGTACCCACTTCTCGTGCCCCTACACTGGGTGCGGGTCGTGACAGTGGCCTATGATTTGTAACAAGCTCTTTTTTGGATCCATGGGTCTAGCCATAGGTCCGTGCTTCTGCCATTGGCAATTATACGGACCATATGAGGAATTATGTCCCTTTTGTGGTGTAGAATGTGCTTGAACGTAACCGATTCATTATTGTTCAGTCTGTACTCCTAAAAAATAGAGCCCCTAGATATTTGTTGGACATCCACTATGCCCATATGGATTCGCCTTGGATGTACCGCCATGCTATTTTAATTCCTGCCACTTTGTGCATTATCTTCAGTGACCGGAGTCCGACCCTCCTTTTTCCTTCGGTTGACACAACTTGTCCCAGGAGATAACGTGTACTCCACCACGCCATATGAAGTATGCAAATTGTCTTTCAACGTGGTGCATCGTGTCCATTGGAAGTAAGATTGCTTGTATCCAGAAAGTCATGATGGACATTAGCACCGTTCTAACCAATTCGATTTGACAGCTAAAAGACATGCACTATGTTTTCCAGCCCTTGATACGCTTCTGTACATATTCTACTAGCGTTCGACAGTCTTCTTCCCGAGCATAGTTGACCATTAGAGGGATTCCCAAGTATTTATCGGGAGTTCAGCTCGGCTGACACGCAATTCTACCGCACGTTCTTCCTTATTCAGACAAGAGGAGTGGAAGTATATACGAGTGTTGTCCCTATTAATTTTCAACCCTGACAAGTTGCCAAATGTCTCAATAACGCCAGACATCGCTCGAATACCTTTCATAGAGGAAACCAGGAATACTAATAGATCAGCTGTATAAATCAAGTGACTTATCTATGGCTGGACTGATTTGTAGAGAGGTTACACCTGCTTCCAAGCGACTGTTGCATATAATAAACACGTGAAATACTCCATAACCAGGGTGAATAGGTAAGGGGAGAGTGGGTCTTCCTGATGTAACCCTCTGCTACTGGTGAAGAATCCACTTGGTTGCCCCTCATGAGTACGGAGAACGTCCCTGTAGAGATACATTCTCGAACTTTGTTCACCCACTCATCCGCGGACCCCATCATCGTCATTACTACACAAACAAATTCTTTGTTCATTATATCATAAGCTTTGCGAAGGTCCAGTTTGATGCACGCATTCTTTCCTCCTAGCTTGTTGAATTCTCTGACGAATTCATGAGCAAGAAAAGAATTCTCCGAGATCGACAGCCTATTTATAAAGGCCGCTTGATTTTTGGAGATTAATTCAGTCATCAGCTCTTCCATTCATCGACACATGATCCCAGTGATGAATATTTATATGTAGTTACATCATGCAATGGGCCGGAAGTTCGACAAGTCTCTCACCCCTCCTTTTTGGGACCAGTGTGAGAAATGTGTGATTTAGTTCTCTTAGCAGCCGTACTCGTATATCAAATTTGTTCACCACTTCCAGCACTTGGTCTTTTACCTCATCTAAGTGCAGCTTATAGAATTTACTCCCAAATCCGTCAGGTCCTGGCGCTTTGTCTGGGTCCGCATTTTTCATAATACTCTCGATTTCCTCCATCTTTACTGGAGCTAACAGTCAATCATTGCCCAATTGCGTGACCATTTTCTTGCATACAAGGTTAGAAAAATTGAGTGAGATAATGAAGTTTGATTGTATGTATAGGTCCATGTAGTACCTGATCGCTGCTCCCCGAACATTGGCACCTGTAGATATCACACTGCCTTGTTCGTCTATCAGGTGGTGGATGTGGTTGCGGTTTTGTCTTGTACGGATTATGTCGTAGAAGAACCGGGAGCATTTATCGTGGCCTTTGAGCCATGCGTATTTAGCACGTTGAGCGGCGACCACTTCTACTAATTGCAGCTTCCCAACTTCATCCACTAGCGTCCGCTCCCTCATGGCTATGTCCACGTTAAGCAGGACCTCTTGCAGCACTAGTTGAATGTTGTGAAGCTCCATTTGCTTCACGTGAAGCTCACTACTTGGCCGGCTATGAACCCAGCCCATCAATTCCTTAACACTTTTCAATTTATGAGCAAACCGAAATTGAGCTTTACATGTCTTCAATTTGTGTAGTCCCCTCTCCACCGCCTCCTTATAACCTCGTATTAAGTGCCACCCATTATTATAATGGAATGGGATTGCCTTCTACCCGCCTTTGTCAAACAGCTTGATGCATAATGGGGAGTGATCTAGTGCCTGCCGTGAGGCCCATGACAAGGATATACGGAAATTTCTCAAACCATAGGCTATTTCCAATAGCTTTATCTAGTTGGTATATGACCCTGCTTTTGGTAGCCTTGTTGCCCCACGTCCAGACCAGCCCACCCCGAGCTAGCAATTTCAGTCCTGTCCGAAGAATACCGCTTTGGAAGACATATAGCACCGTATCCGGAACAGTCCTTCCTCCTATCTTCTCGTTTTGGTAAAGAATTGTTTTGAAGTCTCCCATTATTAGGAGTGGGAGATGAAGTATTGAGGCGGCCAGGTGACTAACTTGAGTAATTTCATACCAGAGCTCCTTCCTTTTTCTTCGGTCATTATGGCCATATGCAGCATCTATAATAAATTTCAAACCACCCCGCTGAGAGAAGGACACCGTAATAAGTTGTTCCGTGGAAGCTAGCACCTGCCCCTCTCAGTGGTTACTGTCCCACATGAGCCAAATCCAAGTCATATTGCACTTCTCCAAGTTGTTAGCTTGCTGCCAGTTGTTGGGTGTCCTTGAGTCTACTATCCGTTTTGACTTTATTTTTGTCTCCAACAGCGCACAAATCGTGCACTTTTTATCCTTCATGCGTTTGCAAACCTCCCTCCATCGCCCAATAAAACAGCCTTCGTATATTCCAAGATATAATAGACATTAATTACTCGGAGGGTTATCCTGCACTCCTATGTCGCTGACGTCTCAGGTAGGAGTTAGCGACTTCTCCATCTGTACATTGGGCTGTACTTGCCGGACTGCCGTTGCTCTCCTTTCTGTATGTGCCTTCTCTATGCTGGGTTGTCGACCACCATGCATATATGTTGCTCCCCACATGTGGCATCATCTTGAGTGTCCAAGCCTGTAGTTGATGAGCGGGTACTCGTAGACCGGGCGTCATCCGACGAAGCTCTAGCCTGTCGTTTCCTGCTTGAGTTTGGCCCGTTATTTGACTTCCCCTTGTGCTTTGATCCTATTTCTGCCGCATTCGCTCTCCTTTTTGCTATTGTGGTACTATGCGCCAGGAATAGAACAAGGCCTCTCTCATATACATCCTGGACTCGCTGGTTTATTAGGGACTCAAACTGTGTGTCGTTCTCCCTCCGCTCCTCTCTAGATGATTGGTCGTCTTCCATCATAGTCCTTCTTATGTGGCTGGCATGAGGCCACGTTATGCTCCCTTTTGTAGAACTATCTCTAGTTCTAGCCCTGAGCACCCGTTTTCCCGGCTGTCTACCGAACATCCTTCACCAGCACATTATTGGCACTCGATTGGCTCATCTCCGGCGGTCCTCTATCATGTAGGATGAAGTTCCCTTCCTGGCTAAACATCTCTTCTGTTTGTCCGTCATCTTTGTGGCAGCTGCGAGTCATATGACCAAAATATTTGCACTTTTGACAGCTCGGTGGAACCCACTCGTAATCCATCGCTTGGGAGAGTAGTTCCCCTGTCGGGATTTCATATGCTACTTCCTACGGCACGGGGCTCCCGCTTCAATCTCTACAAAGACTCTTGCATACTGCAGACACATACGCGACTGGGTCACCTTGTCCGCTTTAATCGGCCGCTCGATTAAACTTGACAGCTTCATGATCATCGTTTGTTCTAGAATTAAATAAGCAGGCATGGTAATCAGATCCACACGGGGATCATATGCAACACATTTCGTTCACATTTTGGGTTCGGTTGCCAAGCTTTCACGATTATAAGACGTCCATCAAATGTCCAGGGGCTTCCTTGAAGGATCCTTCATGCGTCTTCTTGCAGTCCGAATTTAATGAAGAATCCGTCTTCCCTTGCGAAGAACTCCATACTTCCCTTTTGCCGCCATACTCACTACACCAAAATGGACTATTTGCGACAGTTAGATTTATCAAACAACAACGTATTAAAATTGTCCTTTTATTTTCGACGGATTGAATTTGTTGTTTCATATCAAAACCTATTACATGAAACACCATATTTAGATTTGACAAATAAAAAATGTTGTTTATTATTAAACCTCTGATGAAAACTCCAGCACTCTCGAAAATTTTGGGTAGGCAAAACTTCCAATCCCGCGCTCCCAAAACTCCGCTCCCCCAATTTATTTTTACCAAACTTCAGTTCCCCCCACCCCTCCAAACTTCAGTTCCCCCCACCCCTCCAAAACTCCGCTCCCAAAGCTCCGCTGGAATACCGTTCTCCTTCTCCATATTTGACCTATTCTTCCAAAACTTCTCCCCGCTGGAAATCGGTCGCTCCCGCCGGAACCCGCTGGAAATCGGTCGCTCCCCGCCGGAACCCGCTGGAAATCGGCCACCATCAGGTAACCATCTCCTCTCCAAAACTCCGTTAGAACCCGCGCCGCCGCTGCAAGCTCCACGGGGCAGAGGATTGTCACGACGGGCGGAGGTTGGAGATGACAGATTTGTGTTAGGTTTTAATATTAGTATTTGTTTTATTTATTTTCTAGGGTTTTATCTTTTTTTGTGTTTTCTCGATCCTCCATTCTCTCTCAAATTTCTCACAATTTTTTGGTTCTCTCTTTCTCTCTAGGTCAGCGGTGGAAGAAGGAACTTCTAAAGCCAGGGTTTATTGATCCTCATATAAGAACTTCCAATCCCGAGGTATAAGTATAACATTAATTCTTCTCAAGCTATAATATGTTGCTTAGATGCGTAGAACATATAA
>JANAVB010016195.1:8312791-8387791 GCA_029216955.1 Iris pallida
AGAGACAAGTGTGCGAAGGAACCGGCAATCCATTGTAGCACCGCTGGTACAAAATATATGAGAGGGAGGTTCAAGAATGTGGCCCAAGTGGATACGGTCGTTGAGGTAGGCGAGACGACTTAGTGAGCCCACTTGTCGATCTTGAAAAGATGTTTTCCTATTCGACCCGAGTAGTGACTCCGAATAGTTTTATCATCGGAACAGAATGATGTATGCAAGAGGATGCGTTTAGGATCGAGGGGGCGAGACTGAATCCCGGATCGAGGCCTCAGGCATAAACCGCTTCCTTGACCGGTTGATCTTAGGACAGGTGGGGGCGAAGAGCATGACGTAGGTGCCCGGCAGAGAGACTGACAGAACCGAGAGATCAGCCGTGGGTGGAGAAGTGCACGAAGATGTTGCTGGGTCTGATAAGGAGGGATGATCAGCCGCCGGGAGGGCCACCTCGATGATTGGGGAGGTTGGCGGAGGAGGTGGGGAAGATTGAAACATGTCGGCAAAGGAGGCGCACCGGATTAGAGGGTGTAGCCTGTGATGGTCGTGGATCCGGATGAATGGATCGGATCTACCAGTAAACACTGGGTGGAGAAGAAGGTTCTGACTAAGTTACGCACACGGAATGAGAGGAGAGGTAGAAGCCAACTGGGACGGTGTCCTCCACGGGGCGAGAAACAAGCATGGGTATTTGCGAATCCGTCGACGCAAGCCGGGATGCCACCCGACAAGGGGGGCCCGTGCCGGCTGACAGGCAGAGGGCTCATAGGCCACACCAGGAGCGGCTCCATGCACAAGGAGAGGGGGTGCAATTGTTGTGATGGGCGCAAGCAAACTCCGGGGAGTGGGCACATAAGGTGTGGGGGCTACGGTTTGCGCCCACAGATGCTGGTTGACCGAAGCCAGCGGAGGGGGATTGGGTACAAAGGCGAGCTCCGCAATGGGGGGTGTATGTGTCATCTACACAGTAGACACAAAGGCTGGAACCATCAGACGACTAGTGGCCATATGCGCACAGAATTGGCGTGGAGCTGCAGCCAAAGAATGCACAGGAACACCCAGAAACGTACCGGATGTGGGCGCATGAGGAGGCGCCCAATCCGTAATATGTGCATGGGGTTGGGACACCATCTTGGCCAACTTGGGCGTATAGGCTGGGTCCATAGGAAATCATGTGGGCGCATAGGCAAGGGCCTGGCGCAGCCCAAGCTACAGAGTGGGGGAGAAAATCAACAGTGGAGGTTGAGTTTGAAATTTAAACTTTGGAGCTTCTGGACGGGAAAAATAGGCGAGGGCGGGGGGGGGGGTGAAGAACCTCAAGGTCGTGCCCACGCCACGGTGGCGGGGATGGCGACGCCGATCGGCGGAGAGGACGTCGCGCCTGGCCGAACTGCGACGGAGGGTGCTTGGAAGCACACAGTGGGGCCGGAAGACCGGGGGGCCGACATCTCCGCAACAAGGCACTGTTGAATAGCCGGAGGCCCAGAGTCCGGGCGGCGCGCTATAGCGGCTGTAGGGACGACGCGGCTGCTCGAGCAAGGGATGGAGGCTGGTGGTCCGGGGATGGACCCGAGGGGGAGGGACTCGGGCTGATAACTGTCGATCGGCCACGCTGGAAGGGGAGGTCGAAGAAGTAGGGAGGTCGGGGCGGCCGCGGGGGTCGCCCCCCGCCGGCAGGGAGGCCGGAGCCACCGGAAAATCAGTACAGAGCCATGGGAGATCTTGAGCTCAAGAGGAACTCAAGATACATATATATATATATATATACATATATATATATATATAAATATATATATATATATATATATATATATAGAGAGAGAGAGAGAGGAGGGATCTATAGAGAAAGAGAGAAATATATATATATATATATATATATATATATATATATATATATATATATATATAAAGAGATAGAGGGATCTATATCCCCACTTATGCATCCACATGATAACACCCGTTGGATTTTTAAGTCATCTAATCTTAACCGTTGAAAAATCAATGGTTAAGATCAGATAACTTAAACAAGATCCAATGGATGTGAAAGAGGGGATGGATGGAGGATGGATGGAGGATGTGAAAGAGGGGATGGATGGTAGGGAGGCTCACTCGTGGGAGGTCACAAGTTTGAGCCCCCCTAGCATGGGACGGCTGGGTGGCCACAGAGTGAAACTCAATGGGAACAATACCTTATCAAGTCCAAGTCTGTCAAAGTAGTATTGAAGGCGAAGAAGAAGTTTAAGTTTTTAACGGAAGAGCCCCCTTTTGAAATGTTTATCGTTTATGAGGAATGGATGAGTGCTGATGCATACGTTATATCATTTGTGGCATAGTATGGAGCCACACATTACTTCTAATTTCAGTGGTATGAATCACCAAATAGATGTGGGCATCTATAGAAGAATCATATTCACAGAAGCAAAACGTGGCCTGTATCAATAGTTTGTACGAGTTATTATTTAATTCAAAGAAAAATAGAAGCCCGTGCATTAATATTGACTTCAAAGAATACTTTGTGGGAGGAACTACTACAGTATCATCCTGTTACAACTTATTTGAAGAAAGCTTAGCGACAGAAGGAAGAGTTTTATGTTTCACTTATCCTAGTCGGCTTGGATACTGCGCTCGAACCTTACAAGACTCAGATCCATGCTGGAGAGCACTTACCTATGGTGGCAAATACTTTTTTTCGTCTCAATCGTTCCTTTATATGACAGAGTTTTATGGTTCGAGTAATAACTCTTCTTCCTTAGTTACTAGTATTGCTGGTTGTGGTAGTGGACGTGGTGGTGGACATAGTAGTAGATGTGGTGGTCTGGTGGTGGTAGAGATGGTGGCCGTAGTTTTGGTCGATGAGCTGGTCATGGTGGTAGAGACAATAGTCGGTGGTGGTCGTGGTGGTGATCGTGGCCAACCACGAAAGTATAACTATTGTGGAATGTTCGGTCACATCAAAGACTACAGTTGGGACAAGTGGGGTAAACCAAAATATGCACATCAAGTGTATAATGAGAATATGCAGTCTCAAGTCACCACTTCTGCTCTCGAGATGATACTTTATGTTTCAATCAGACTTCCATGTCTGATACCTCATCTCCATTAGAACAATCCTCCAGAAGTTGAACACGCTTACTAGTACCACCTCTCAACCTACTACAACCATGGCACATATAGGTAATCCAACTTTCGTAGCAACCTAGTCACCATCCACCTCTTGGGTCATCAACTCAGGAGAAAGTTCTCACATGTCTGGTATAAATTCTCTCTTTCATCATCATAGTCCTATGAAACATAATATTATCTTAGCTGATGGGTCTACTCGTCTTGAGCTTGGGAAATGTGTCATTCACCCTACTCAATCATTGTTATTATTTGATTTATATAGCACCTAATTTTTGTTTCAATTTGCTATCTGTGAGCCAGTTAACCAAATCTCCCCAATGTTCTGTATATATATTCTCCGTGTTTTTCAGGACCTCAGGACAAGGAAGATGATTGGTTCGGGGCATGAAAAAGATGGATAATATTACTTGGGTCTACCTGAAAAGGCTTTCACTTCTGTTTCTACTTCTTCGTTCAGTGGCATTATCGTCTGGTCATCCATCCTTCGCTAATTTGCGTCAAGTTGTTCCTAGTTTAAGTCAAGTTTCAGTTCTTGAATGTGAGGCTTGCAGTTAGGCAAGCATCACCGTAGTTCTTTTCCTCGTCTGTGTTGTGAGTCATCAGTTACAGTCTTTTGAACTTATTTATTCTACTATTTGGGGTCCGTCTGGAGTCAAAAGTCCGAAAGAAATTAGTATTTGTTAATTTTGTTGTTGATTATTATAGAATGAATTGGTGTTATTTAATGAAAGAAAGATGTGTTTCCAAATGTGTTATCCACTTTTTATAATAAAGTCTATGTTAGTTTGATAAACGTATAAAAATCTTGTGTTTTGATAATGCTTTGGAGTATACTCAATCTTTGTAAACACTTTCTGTGTTGATCGTGGTATTATTCATCAAACCAGTTGCGGTCACATCTCAGCAAAATGGTATAGCCAAACAAACATCGACACCTTTTAGATGTGGCTCGAACTCACATGTTCAACATGCATGTCCCGAAACAGTATTGGGCAGATGTCGTTTACTGCATATTATCTAATTAATGCCATCATCTGTATTAAATAATCATGTTCCATTCTCCATTACATATGGTGTCCCTCATTTTTCCTTACCTCCTCAAGTGTTTAGGTGTGTCACTTTTGTTCACAACTTGGAACCTAACCGAGACAAGTTGTCTCATCGATCTCTAAAGTGTGTCTTTCTTGGTTATCCTTGTACTAAAAAAGGTTATGTTGTTACAGTCCACAGTCACATAAGTATTATGTTATTGCAGATGTTACCTTATTCGAGTCTACCCCTTTCTTTCCCTCAAGAGATCGTCTTATTTAATTTTCATCAGATTTGGTGTCTTCCATACCACTTTTGGTCATTCCTGAATCAGTTTCTGTCTCTATTCCTCCGTTACAAGTTTATCAGAGATCCAAGGATAGGCTAGTGGTTCTGTAGAATTTAGCCCTCAACCAATCAGCTTTCGAGCATGCAGTTTCTGTTCTCATCAAAGATCCAGATGATATTCCTATTACTCTCAGAAAAAGCAAATACCTTTGTACCACAAAGAACAAATATCACATCTCTAATTATGTTTTCTTACATTGTGCTTCTCATCTTTTCATGCTTTTGCTATTTCATTGTCTTCTTTCATTCCCAAAACTTGTAAGCATGCTATGTCATCTTCTGGTTGGAAAAGTGCAATGGATGAGGAGATGTGTGCTTTATAATAAAATTAGATTTGGGAGCTTATCACTTCCTGTGGAAAGCATATATTGGGTTGTCGATGGATGTACACTGTTAAGTATCATCTGGATGGTTCGGTTGAGTGCCTCAAGGCACGGTTGGTTTCAAAAGGTATACTCAGACATATGGTATGGATTATATGGAGACTTTCCCTCTAGTGGCTTGACTGAATTCAGTTCGAATTCTTATCTCTATGGCGGTTAATCGCCAATGGTCTATGTATCAGCTGGACTTAAAGAATGTTTTCTTCCATGGTGACTTAAAAGAGGAGATCTATATGGATCAACCACCGGGGTATGCTGTGGCTGGAAGTGGAAAACTTGTATTTCGATTGAAGAAAGCATCATAGGGCCTGGAACAGTTACCTTGGGCTTGGTTTGATAAGTTCAGTTCAGTTCTTATTCAGTATGGGTTTCGGCGCACCACATCAGATCATTCAGTACTTTGTTATTTTTTCTCGG
The DNA here is from genome assembly GCA_029216955.1 of Iris pallida. Lineage (NCBI taxonomy): Eukaryota > Viridiplantae > Streptophyta > Magnoliopsida > Asparagales > Iridaceae > Iris > Iris pallida. Next base: position 8,318,086 of record JANAVB010016195.1, read on the forward strand.
CATGTATTATTGTGTTGATTGTTTATGTTAATGATATCATTATATCCGAGAGTGATTATGCTAGAATTGTAGACTTGAATGCCTACCTTAGTCGTCAGTTTCATACTAATGATTTGGGTCTTCTTCGATATTTTCTTGGAATCGAGGTTGCTCGATCTAAGAAAGGTGTCTATATATATCGCAACACAAGTATGTTCTAGACTTGCTCTCAGAGATTGGATGTTGGAGTGTCGGCCAGTTGAGAGATCCTATGGATTATCATGACAAGCTTGATGCTGACAAGGGAGAGTTATTTGACGATGTTGGATATTATAGAATGCTGGTTGGAAAACTTATATATCTTACTATTATAAGACCAAACATCTCCTATGTAGTTAGAGTAGTTAGTTAGTTTACGCATGCCTCTCGGCAACCATATTAGGAGGCTCTCTTGCTTTCTATGATACTTGAAGGGTGTAGTTTGTTATACAAACCTTCGTAGTTGCTTACGGTGATGGGATTCAGTGATTTTGATTAGGTAGGCAGTCGCAGTGATAGTAGGTTTACTTCTGGCTATTATACATTTGTGGGTGGCAATCTTGTCACATGGTGTAGTAAGAAGCAGAATGTTGTGGCTCGTTCTAGTCAGAGGCCGAGTACCATGCGATGGCTCATACAGCTTCTGAAATGATGTGGGTGTAGTCTCTTCTTCATGAAATGGGAATTATGATTCCTATTCCTATGGAGATGTATTATGACAATCAGTTGGCCATTTTCATCGCCAGTAATCCGGTGTTTCATGAGCGCACTAAGCATATCGAGGTGGATTGTCATTTTGTTCGTGATTTGTTGCTGAAGAGTAGATCGTCACTTCTTGTGTTCTATCTGAGAATCAATTGGCTGATATCCTCACCAAACCACTTGCTCGTGGTCCATTTTTTGATTTATGTAACAAGATGGGCATGTCTGATTTATATGCTCCAATTTGAGGAAGGGTGTTAAGAGTTATTTTGTTTATCTTATGAGGGTACAATAGTAATTTTGGATGTACTGAATATCAATATAAATAACATAAGATGCAACCTAAGGGTTTTATGTCCTTTCAATCTCTTTTCTCATATTCACTCTTCTCCTTTTTTTTTCCCTTTCTCTTCTCTCCAAATTCTACATCCAAAATTACAATTATACCCTCAAAAGATAAATAACAATAAACTCTTAGTAAGAACCAAAATGGTCTTTGAGCCCTATATGTGCTCTACAATTAATTTTTAATTACAAAATAGGCTAAGGCCCTACAATAATAAATATTGGGTTAAAACTCAATAAAAGAATTATTTGGAGTATTTCTTGGGCGTTGGGCCCTAATTAAATTTTCATGTAATAGTTTGGCTTATAATTAATAGTTTAAATATAGCCCTTAATATATTTCTAGTTAACATTCTTGGATTAAATACCTATAGTCATTAATCAAATCACAATCGTGACTAATCTAATCGTTTCCTACTCTTTGATCAAAGACTTCTGTTTCGACCTCGATAATTATGCCGATTATGAAATCTGGACTTAATCAAACTGGGCTAATTGGACTATTCTGGACACAATGGAACAATCTGTTTCATCATTTTAGACCATCTTGTGAGTATAGCATATGTACATATTCTGTGTTAACACATTCGTATCGTGTACGTCGACTCCAACTAATTGAGGCAAGTACATGCAGTAATTACTTCATTCTCTGATAGTTTCTTTATTACATGGTTTAGATATGCATTTCCTATTTCATGTCACTCTTGCTACACGTGATTAGTGTTTATGGATTGTACTCATGATTCTCGTATTTCGTGATCTTCGTACATCTTGATTATCGGGTTTCGTGATTCGTGTATCTTTCATGTTGTGACTTGAATCCGTGAATACTAGTCGTCGAGCGGGAAAATACCTTAGTTGACATCCTTTCCATTTTTTGTATCTAATCGTGTGGATAACAATCACACATCTCACATGCGAATTGTCGTATTACCCTAGCCATTCATATGTCAAACTTGGTATTTCGAAACACATATATGTTAGAAGTAGTTTAGTTTGTTTAATATAGTTAGTTAGTCTAGTTAGCTTTATTTCTCATATTTCCTGTCACATATTATGTCTTTACTTGTGTTTATCTATCTCCCTTAAATTGCTACTTTGCTGTTTTACTTGTTTACCATGCATCATATAGTCGAACACTTGTTATATAGTTTATATAATGTTATGAATAGAGTACCAATGATTGTACTTGCTCTAATCCTGACCGGATAAGCACATTTTTAGGAGATGTTATGCCCCATATTCTTGGACTTCATAATGATGCTAGTCGAGACAGATCTTGATGTACTATTGACTGTGAGTTGACCTCTAGAGTGCTCTTGGCCATTATTCTCTATTTTAAATTTATGTTTTGTTTATCGAATTTGTCTCTGATGCATTCTTGATATGTATAATCATTTTTTGATTCTGGATGGTTTAGTGTTATGGTTATCTTTTCTTATTCATATCTTCCTTAGCATTTTGTGATTGAGTACATGTTGATATTGTGGATTTTGGAATGTTAAAATATTTTCTATTGAGGATTAGACAACGTTCTACCATCAATACTGCAATGTAGGTTGGCCGTGCCTCCCGAACTCGTGCTCCTAACATCCCGATGTGCGTCATGACAGTTGTGACTGCCTAACATGTGAATACATTCAATACAATAGTGAACAACATGTAAAAAAACAAATTGAATTATATGTCTGTGAGATAGAGTAGCAAATAATTTTAATAATAGTCAAACAAAAAACCCTACCAATAAGGTCAGTATCATGTCTTCAAAATATTGTATTGAATGTATTCACAAATACCATAAGAAGCAGACATTATAGATAGATAAGAGAACGATGAACAACTGAAGATTGGTAGCGTCTGTTTAAATGATATTTTCCTTATGGATTTAAATTAGTATATGAAAATTAGCAATTAATTACCTTGAATCATAACTCTCACCTGCGCCTGCATGTTGTTCCATAGGAAAGAATTTTCCTTCGCCCATATATTGACTACTAGTGATGATCTAGGGTAATAATTTAATTTAGCAAAATTTCACCTGCTATAATTCCCCAATAATACAAAAAAAACCATTGTTTCTAATGTCAAGCAGTATACTATATGTAGAGGTTAGAAGGTTTACGATACACCTGAAGTTCAAATTAAAACAAAGGAAATCCCTTTTATGGCGTTTGCCCCATATAATATTGGATCACTTGACATATATATAGGAAAAATCTCTCCAAAACATACTTCAACTTACCTGAAGTATCTCACGTGTAGAAGCGGTGAGTGTTGTGATGCATCAAAAATTTAATCATGAACGTAAGAAAGGCCTTCTATGGTGCATGCTCATGATAGTACTGGATATAGTGATCTACTTATAGAATTCATTTTCCTTAATTAACAAAATATCCACAAAAAAAAATTAGTTTGAAGTGCACATGCATGCACTATAGGTCTCAAGATGTATCAAAAGCTCATACTAGAACAGGGGAAATACCTTCTTACAATATTGGGTAAGATGGCTTACAATCATCAATCATCTTTAGGTGATGTACCTACTATGAGTCTATGAAGTTTCCAAGTATCTAATAGTAATTGATATGATATAAAACGTCCATTAAAGTACCCATGAATGATAGGCTCTAAGCCTTTTGAGGATACTTACTTCGTAGAGACTGGAGACAAGGTCTGTAAAGCAACGTACCAAACCTTGTACATAAACCATATATACACTTCGTTCTGCATCTTTGAGGATTTGGTTAGGTTGAGAATTCTAGACTTTGAGGGCATGCACCAAGCCATCTAACAAAAAAAACAAGCAATTTAGCTTCACACCTAGCAAGGAGAATGTCCAAATGATACTGACTTGGTGGAAAGATGACTACTATAAAACTTTGCATTCTAGAGATAATATATTAGTTGTGCATTTATGATGACAAGTCTAAGTAGTAGGTAGTGAATTTTATTATGAGACATAGCTTTCATCGTCTCAGTGCCGTGAAAGTTCACAAATCACAACATAATGACTACATATGTATAGAAAAACTAGTAATTCCAAATTGACAGCTTCATATCATTTTGTAACACAATTTTCCAAATAAAAATCTAAAATTATACTGTAAATGAGTGGGTAGTAACTAAGAATTATTGAGAAAATTCTAATTTGTTAATGTAAAAACTGCAGGGTGTTTAAACTATCATACCGAATTTCTCGAATTCTAATAATTGAACCCATAGATCATTCAAATCGACATTTCTTCGGAAGTGAATTGGTATTTTTTTGTCATATAACTAAACTGGAATCATCAGAAAACTTCAGAAAAGTCCAATAAAAACACAAAATTTCCTTTATTCCAATTAGGTCCCAATTAGCAACTAAGCTTTCACATATATTAGTACAGAACAACTAAAACTTTAATGAACATAGAAGCCAACATCAGATGAATTAGACTAGATAATGATAGTCCCGGGGCGTAATTTTCGATGGAAAACTGAGAAATGAAATGATTGTAATAACAATGTTTCGTAGCAACACTTCAAGGAAGGTGCAAAACAGAGATGCTTGGAGGATTCTGAAAGACGAAAACTAGTGTGTTACTTCGAAGAAGACACAGAAGAATTCGTAACAGCAGCAACGACGAACGTCCACTAACTTTTCTGATTAGATCAGAGAAGTTCTCGTTCAGAACGAGTTGCAAGTGGATAATGGAAGAACTAAAGGTTTTGATTAGATTAGAGAGGAAGAAAGCCTGCTGGGGCGAATTATCACCGGCGTTCAAATCTTAATTTGACCCACACGAACAGCTTCCAGGAACCAGCAAGTTCGACGGAAAACTTTGGAACACTCCGCTCTTCTGACTCCTCGGATGGCACGGACTCCTGTGCTAAGCGGCGCTGGTGCTGACATACTTCTCTTCTCTCTTGAACTCTCTAGATTCGTAAGGAACTTGTATTTTGAACACTTGTATATTTTGTACCCTGAGAGAGAGCAGAGAAGCTTTTATAGTCCCGCTCTGTAATCGCCCAGTTAGCAACAAGTTTAGGATGTAGAAAAAAATCGTCCAGAACATGCTGTAACTGCTTAATCGTGCACAGACACGATCTGAGCTAAATGGCGCATAGCACGCGCAAGCTGCGCACCAGCGCCAAAAGCACCCAGCCGCTTCTCTGCGCACACTAGCGCAATACGCGCACAACGCACCCTGCACAAATTGCGCACCAACTGCAGTGCCAACTGGCAGCGCCTATTGGCGTGCCATCTGGCCGCGTGATCGGGCTGCGCCAACTGGCACGCCATCTGGTTATGCGATCGGGCAGCAAGAACTGGAGCGCTAACGGCTGTGCAAGAGGCTCGCTCAACGAGCGCAACTAAAGCGCACTATGCGCCTAGCGACGATGGTGACGTGCTAAGTGCAAAGTATGCCAACAAAATGCCACATTACGCCTCATGAGCCCATTAGCCCGAGCACGAGTCTGAGTCCGAGTTCGAGTCTGAGTCACTAAGCCCCTACGTGGCTTAGCTCCAAAGGAATAAATTCCAAGACCAAAAAGCTATTGCTTTGCCATAGAGTCTTAACCTTACCTCCTAGTAAATTTACCTACATGGTTTTCTCCTTAGGGTCACCACCCCAATCTCAACAACACATACCAAGTATATATATTGAGATACCTCATGATGCTTTTCTAATGTGGGACTAAACTTTACTAGGCATGTGTTAAGAGCAAGCTTTTTTCATATATTACAAAGGAAAATCTCCAACAATCCCCCACATATCTCGATATATGGAGTTGAATGTTCCCCACAGTAACTGTCCATCATACATTAGGAGAGATGTCGCTTACGACTTGAATCTTTCTGCATGGGTCAAACAACAGACTATAATACAAGAATGGACTAAGCCTTGAATTCTGCACCATAGCTAAAATTCTTCCCACTCACATAATATAGTTACATATGTTTCTGGCTGCATATTAAAGGCCCTGTGCCAGCCTGGTTTCAGTGTATAATTTTAGGCGTCTACAAGTTTACCCTCAAGAGACGGTCTTCTATCTCTGTCCATATACTATAGGTGAGTTCTTTATTAAAAAGACATGGCATGAAGCCTTGCGCTTCCCTTGCGCTACAACGCAGCTATGACATGGCCTAAGGCCGAGGCATTACCACTACCGGGAACCTCATCGTAGTGTCATACTACGGTAGCATGAGGTCACAGCCTTTTTGTAGTGCCATACTACCCAGCATGAAGCCTTAGGCTCCCTTGCGGTGTTACGCTGCAATGATATGGCTTGCAAGGCCGAGGCTTTACCCCTATCCGGGTACCTCATCATGGTGTCGTGCTACTGTAACATGAGGAACACCTTCCCTTTGTAGTGCTGACTACCCCTCTTTAATTTCATCATACAGCATTAGGCTACCTGCCTATTTGCGGTGCTACTCTGCTGTGACTTGGGTCGCAAAGCCGAGGCATTACCCCTTTTGAGAACCTCGTGGTGGAGTCATCCCACTATAGCATAGAGTTTCACTCCTTATAGTGTTGCGCTACCGTGCTTCCTGTAAAGCACACCAGGCATTCACTCTGCCTGAGAATTCATTAAGGCGTTTAAGACAACCTCTCACAGGATCCTTTTTCACAGAAAACAATAATAGAGAAGTACAGTGGTTGTAGGTCCGTAACCTCTCTATGCCACAGAGGACATGTACCCACTGTTCTTGATATTTTCCAATTAATAGTCATCCCTTAAACCAAAAGCTAGATGCCTAGTAGATTTCTCTTTGAACTAATAGCATAAAACTTTATGGTATGATTACAATAACATAATATCAGAATGCCTTCAAAATTATTTCTTTTGCTGTGTCATCGACCAGCTGGCGCTTGAGGCCCTTGGTGAACGGATCTACCAGGTTCTCCTGACTCCGAACATCAATTACTACAATAACACCTCTTTTGATGAGATCGTGTTCTGTCCTGTGCTTTAACCTCACAGTCCTTTTTTTTCTATTGAAGAGGTCATTTGATGCCACCGTCGCAGTCGCCTGGTTGTTGCAGTCTATCGGTATTATCGGTATTTGTGCCCCAACCACAGAAAGATCATACATGAGCTCCCAAAGCCATTCTGCCTCCTCCGCTGCGGTATCAAGTACAAAGAACTCAGATTCCAAGGATGACCACGAGAGCATAGTCTGCTTCTTCAACTTCCACAATATAGTAGCTCTACCCATTATAAAAAAAAAATCCACCTGTGGATCTCTAGCTCTCCAACTCTGAGCACCAGCTGGCATCACGGAAGCCTTCTATTACCAGCGGATCTCCGCTATTGTACAGTACATATGTCTGAGTCTTCTTGAGATATCTTATAACCCGTTACACAGCTTTCCAGTGCTCAATGCCTAGGTTGCTCGTGAAACGACTCAGTATTTCCACGGCGAAAGCTATGTCAGGCCTTGTGGCAATAGTAGCATATATCAAACTCCTGAAAACGCTTGTGTACTCCAGCTGCCTAACGCTTTCCTTCAAATTAGGCTTCAGCTTCATATCACACTTGTAAGTGTCACGACCCGCACCCAGTGTAGGGGCACGAGAAGTGGATACGTCCAGCCTACGCCGTAGTGTCGGCGGTAGAACGCTGTCCTAGGTTACTATTTAATCAACAACTCACGTAGTAAGACGTATCGATCCCTGGAAGATCCTGATACCCGTAACATGTGATCATATTCTCAATATAATGAGACTGTAACAGCGCTAGTCCAGTGTCTGTCTGGATGACCTTGATCCCTAAGATCACATCAGCTTCCTCCAAGTCCTTCATACTGAACTTGCTCGAGGTAAAATTCTTTATCTCCGTGACACAACCCATATTCGTACCTAGGATTAGTATGTCATCCACGTACAGACAAACGATTACACCTCTTCCATCAGCGAACTTTGTGTAAACACACTTGTCCGTCTCGCTGACCCTGTAGCCATTTGACCTTATAACCTTGTCAAATTTCTCATGCCACATCTTGGGAGCTTGTTTAAGACCGTATAAGGATTTTACCAACTTCTAGACTTTGTATTTAAGACCCTTGACGATAAATCCCTCTGGCTATTGTATGCAAATCTCTTCGGTCAGCTCGCCATTTAGAAAAGCCGTTTTCACATCTATCTAATGTATTACCATCTTATGTATTGCTGCGAGAGCAATCAATACTCTGATGGTCGTCATCCGGGATACTAGAGCATACATGTCAAAGTAGTCGATCCCCTGTTTCTGAGAAAACCCCTTAGATACCAACCTAGCCTTGAACTTGTCATTAGTTCCATCTGCTTTCATCTTCTTCTTGAAGATCCATTTGCATTCGATGAATTTTGCTCATTCAGGAAGATCAACCAACACCCAAGTGTTATTTGAGGTGATGGAATCAATTTTATTGTCTATCGCCTCCCTCCAAAAATTATGTCTCTGGTCTTCATCGCCTCATCATAGGTAAGTAGATCTGCTTCCATATGATAGGTGACAAAGTCATTTCCGAAGTCCTTTGTGAAACCCGTAATTTTTTGGTTAAATTAATTGAATATTCTAATTAGCTAATTGTTATCATAAATTAATATTAGTTGTTAATTTAGGAAAATTGTATTTTAGAAAATATTATTATTCCTGGAATTTGGAAGGTTGGACCAGACCGTCCCGAACTTGTCCCAGACCCGTCTCGATCCATTTTGAAATTGGATCCAAACTCGATTTTAGCCTTGGGTCCATTAATTTATAATTATAAGTTTAATTCTAATCTTATTATTTAAAAAAAAATTCTCTTTTAAAACTTTTGTTTAAAACTTGTATTTATTTAAACTCTAACTCTCAAAATACTTTAACTCATTTTTTCTCTATATCAATCTTCTAAGGCTTCTGGAGAATGAAACCTTTTTATTTTCTTTCTCAAATGTTGCATTGGCCGAACCTTTCTTTCTGAAACTTCCCGAGCGGTCGAGCCCCTTTTCCTTCCCAAACGTCCGGCGACTCCTCGGCTCCCGTAACTCCTCTCCTCCACTCCTATAAAACCCTCTCCATCCCCTCCATGCCCCATCACCACCATCTCTAAACTCCCAAACTTTTTCCCCAAACCCAGCCCTAGCCGAGCCCGACGTTCTCCGGTGAGATCCTCGACCCGACAGCGCCCTCCGCCCGAGTCTCGGCCGACCCCGAGCTCGGCGCCACCCTCCCGAGGCCGACGCCCACCGGCGACCAACCCCGGCCGCCGCCTCCCCGCGATCGTGCGCGCCAGCCGGCCCGGGCGGCCCCCTGTTGTCCCGATCCGTGCGGCCTCCCCGTGGCTATCCCCGGCCGACCCCGCATGCCCCGATCCGCTGTTCACAGCACCTCACGGGTTCAGATTCGGAGTTTCCGTAGTCGATTGTTGTCCCGATTCCGCTGTCCGCAACTTCCGAGATTTTCAGAACCCATTTCTTCTTCCTAATAACACCTGAGAGCTCTAGCCGAGCAACCCAAGGTATATTTTCGTTGTCCCCGTTTCGTAGTCTATGATTAATTTTGGTTCACGAATTTCCTCGGGAAATTGGGTAATTTATAGACGAAACATTTTCAGATTTTCCGAAATCCTTTCGGAAACGTTCTGTGAGTTTCTCGGAATATTCCTATGGTTTGGTTTTCCGAATTCCATTTCGGAAATGGATTCTGTGGTTTTAGTTTTTAGCTGGTTTTGGGTTGGAATAGTTCTGTGGATTTTCCGAGTTAGTTTCAGGTTTTCCGAATTTTCTTCGAAAACATTCTGTGAATTGGATTTTATATATTTTGTGGTTAAATAAATTTTAATGGTTATTCCCTGATATTGGTTATTGTGGCACATTTTTCCAGTTTTGGATTATCCCAAAAATAGAGGGAATGCTGCCGAAATTTTATAAAATTTATAAAGGAATATTTTTAAAAATTGGTTTTCGGAAATATTTTATAAAATGGATTTTGGGGCGACGACCATATCGGTCAATGGGCCCTTAGCGAAATGCAAACGAAACCGGTATTACCCGGACGTTGAGGCATTAGCTATTTTGACTATTGGACCAAAGTCTGATACTCGAAATTAATTTAAATTAATTACTAGTTTTATTTTTTGATTAATTTGTAGGAAAATTTTTAGAGACTAACAAATGTTTTTCTTCTTATTTAAATTTATGTAAAAAGTCTGTAAAGGGCATAAGCCCCAACTTTTACTTACTTTCTGTGGTTTTGTAATAAGTTAGTGTAATTTTTATTCTTTTCTGGTGTAGTTGACGTAAACACGTAAAATAGTAAAATAATTATTTTATAGGAAAAATCAATATTGTTTTCTCACATTAAATAAATTAGGAAAATTACAAGTTTATTATTTAAACAAATTTCACGTTTTTCCTCATTTGAAGAAAATATTATTTTTAAATATAATATAATGAAGTACAAAGTTTTATCAAATAAATTAGAAAATACGATTTTTTCCAATAAAAAGTTAAATTGACTTTTCTTCGTAAGTTAGAAACTCACATCAATAAACGTGTTCTGGTAGAGTTTGTAAATAATCTAAAATCGGACTAGGACAAATACTAGAAATTGTAACTAGCACACCTAGAAATGGATTGAATATTGGTGCTAAGTCAGGAATTCTCAATTATAGGGTTTCGAGGACTGTACTAGCATCATCCCGGAACCAATATCGAATCCAGTAATAAACCAAGGCAAGTACATTTTGTGGTAGTTTACAATTATTTAGTAATCATTTTATTGCAAGTTTAAACCATGATGTAACACGGAACTCTCTCTGAGAGCATTGACTGATTAACTGTTGGGTACTGGGGAGTAGTGTAATAAGTATGACCACATCTAAAGTAGTATAATGACTGTGTTAGACTACTGTCACGACCCGCACCCACTGTGAGGGTACGAGAGCGTAACAATGCCCAACCTACGCCGCAGTATCGACGGTAGAACGCTGTTCTAGGTTATGAACTATAACTAACATAATATGAATACTCCCCATAAGGTGGCCAACACAGAGGTACAATTCAATCACAATCTAAGGTAGAATGTAGCATGATGGAAAATAGATAAGAAATCCTCAACTGAGGTACAACAAAAAGAAATAACAAAGTCTCAACATCTCTAAAATATACAACTCTGAAAATAAGACAACAGCTAAAGATGAAAATAAAGGACAGTCTAAGCTATCTACACTATACAAGGTATCATCCTGAGCAGCTGCCTGAACCTCCCCAGGGGTCCAGGTCGCGAGTGTCAACTAGGCAAACTCCAAGTAAGGGTGCAGGGTTCCTCATCATCCTCTGTAAAATTTTTAACAGGTCCAGTCAGGACGGAAGCGAGCACAAAATATCTCACGCAGTTCATATCATGTTAAGAAATATAAAGCATGCAATAGAGTAAGGTACATGAAACGCTGAAAGAAGAATGTATATAAAAACAGCAAAGATTTGATAATGGGAAATATCTATATAAGATAAGTAAGAACTGTAAGCAACATGTGATTTAGAGCACAATATGGTTATGTAAATGGGTTAGGTTATACAATAAAATGGGACTCCTTTGTACGTGGGTGTACAATGGACATATACAATTTCTTATACAATAGGATTGATCACATAACCATTTTTACTCTCCCTCCCAAATCAATATACAAGGATCCAATTCAGTTACGTTACCTTATACAATGGCTTGTACAATGGCTTGTACAATGGCTTGTACAATAGCTTGTACAATGGCTTGTACAATGGCTCAATGTGATAATGAGAGTACAATATGCACAATGAGTGTATAATGATAAGGGTATTCAATAAATACAATATGTAAGTGAAACGCACATCACAATATGTATTTAGTGAATACAAGGAGATAACATCTCAGAAGAAGATCCGTATAGTACCAATCCGTGATAACAACGTGTCAGCATCAAGTACAGTAATCTAGAGCAAGAATGTAAATCCAGACAAGTATGAAATGGTCAGAGAATGTACTCGCCTCGTATCAGAATGTCTGAAGTAAATGTACTGTCCGAGATGAGGAACCTGACTCCTAGTTAGAGCAACACAAGTCAAGATGTATACATGGGATGATAATAGTAATCTATAATGCATCTGCATGCTGTCTAGGTCAAACTAGACTAAAGTCAACACTTGGTCAACTCTAGTCAACCACACTAGTCAACTAGGTCAAGTCCTAGCCCAAACAAGTCTAATAAGTCTCACTAGGCCTAACCAAGCCTAGGCTAGCAGTCACACACCAATCACAAGGCTATACAAGCCAACATAAGTCACACATCAAGATACATCACTATCATGCATATTTTATATTATATATATATATATATATATATATAAGAGAAAGGAACTAACATGTAAAGCTATGTGTGTGTGTGAACATGGAGGTGTACATGAAAAGAGAAATCAACACTAGTTATGAGTTTACACTACACATGGCACAAAGCTAACCCATCTACATTACACATGTATTATACTTAACATGCATAGCCACAAGTATACATCTATATACATTAGAGTAGAGACTATTTAAGTTATAATTAACATGCATCTATACTTTACATAAATCTATATATATTATAGCAATCATTTAGAGAAGGGTTACATGGCATCGTGGTTGATATAAAGTGGGGTGTCCTTGTGCAGAGGGTGAAGTTCATTCTCAGTTTAGTTCCACATTTACATATAAACTAAAGTGAGCTATCCCATAAACTGGTGTAACTAACCACATAAAATGAACCATGTTATCTGAAATCTGTCATTAAGCCAACATCCCATATGCATACAGCTCATGCATTGTCTAATACTGAAATTAACTAACATTTCGAATTAAGGGGTTGAAGGTTAACATTACATTCATAGACATTCCACTATATTGAAAACTAAAATTGGCTTGGCAATAGGAAAAGGAAGGTATATATGCTTACATGGACAGTTCAGTGTTCGAATAACCTAAAATGAACTAACATTCAATCTAAATATCAGCTATACATTGGTTCTATGTCTATATATAAAATCTGATATTGCATTTACAATATTTATATATTATGCATTCATATCTATCATTACATATATACCTTGCATTTATATCTAGCATTCATTATATACTTTCATGCATGCATTGTATATCATTCTTTCATTCATGCATTTATGTATTGCTTACATACATTACATTAATTGCATTCCTACATGCTTGCATTCAACCATATATATACATTAATGTAAAGAGGATATATATTATATATATATATATCATTTCATTCATCTAACATATCATGTATTATATCTATTATTATATTACATTCATGTTTGCATTCATTCATTATTCATTTATTCTCTTGCACCACTATATGCACCATACATTACATACTATGGAACCTACATATTCATCACAAGCCATACTTATACATGCTTATATTAGATATGATACTTACACCTCATACATCATTTATTTAACCATTTACTTATGCTTGCATTCTCTATTTAATTATATAATGTATATACATTAACATGGGTTAAAATCAAATAGAACATTATATTACACACAAGGGTGCACAAGATGCATATGCCGAATAGTAACTCCTACTAATAATCAATACTGTAATATCTCAGCATGAATTAAAATTTAGGATTTAAGTATGTTATAGATCTATGTGTTAGCTTTCCGAAACTTCAAACGGATCGCGTTTTTGTTTTCGAAAACTCCCGGAATCGCAAAAATACCGAGAATGCGTTTGTCTTTCGTACAGCTGATACTCAAATAATTCTCCAGAAAGTTACAGAAAGAATTAGGCCTATTAATACATGTTTTTGGAAATCTAACTTCAATACGCTTCTTTTAAAAAAACGGGAGATTAAACCGAACTTTGAGCTAGAAGTTATGACATTTCTAAGTTAGGGCTGAAATTAAAAACGTGGATAAAAATCATGACAGATTTAGGTAGTTTGAGACAAAAGAACACAAGTATATAACATAATATATCAAGAACTCACTCTCTACACTAATATATATATGAGACACTATAGAACACATCTTCAATACAAAAATATGAGATTAAACATGTAATAATTCATTCATACATAACAACAACACATAGTGTGCCCAAATTTGGGATTTTCCCACATGGACACAACCACAACACAAAGGACACTCCTATGACCTCCAAATGGACACGAAATGGACACAAATAGAGATACAACCATGAGGGTCATTCCTATGGATTAAAAATAGACCTATATGCATGAGGAAATGAAAAGAAGAAGGGATTTATACCTCCCGGTAGATCGAATCGAAGAAAAGCCTTCCCGGAGCGACACCGACACGTAGAGATTACAAAAGGACACGAATGAGCTCCGAATCCTCCCAAACTTGGGTAGCTTCCTCCTTGGCTAGAATAGAGAAGGAAAGAAGAAGATTTGGGGGTGAAATGGTAGGATTTGGTGGAGAAATTGCTAGGGATTGCTCTCTAGGAATTTGGGGAAGAACAAGAGAGAGAGTGTGGATGAGAATAATGAAATAAACTTGAGCCTATCCTCTCCCAAAGTGGCTGGCCATATGGGGCTATTTGTCCTATTATGATAAGGTCAAAAATGCCCCCACTAACCTATTCTATGAGTATTAGGAAAGGGCTAATTGGTTGGGACTAAATTAGTCATTCTAAAGTCTCTAATCACACTAACCTTATCCATAATAATTAGTCTAACCTCTAACTAAAATATTTCTATCATGTGGACTAAAATTAATATCATGTGGGCCATGCCTAACTAGTGTGTGGGTCCACTAAAGTCAACACTGCCCCCGGGTCCCCGTTTCAAGTCGGATTGAGCTGAAATTCGAACCCGACTCAAATAATCCCAAAACAATATCATAAATAATAAAATAAATTTCAAAAATATTTCAAAAATACAAAATGACAAAAATATTCCTGTTCCTAAAAACTGAGGGTGACAAATTCCTCTAAATTAAAACCAAACAATAGTAAAATGTCAAAATCACAAGTCATAATTTTAAATAGTTTAAAAATGATTAAAAATCACCAAAAATCATAATATGAAATAATTATCAATAAATAATAATAATAATTACAAAATTTCAAAATTACCCTCATCTGGAAAATTGGGTGTTACAATTACCCCTCATACACACGGGGATAAGCCATATCGTATCAATAGGATACAACTGTACAACCTAATCCGGTCATATTCATTGCATATTCACATCACAATATTTTTAACTGCTGGAAAACTATTTATTTCAAATTGTTTAAAAAGTGCATAACTCTATTATTATTTCAATTGTTGGATTATCATAAATTGTACTTTGCTCCCTCCTGACTGGAGACAACATTTTTAGGTTCTATTGATGATGTAGAGCTACTGATTAGTAGTTATTATGACCCTGAGTTGTATCCAGCTGTGCTACCAGATGATGCTGATCTTGGAGATGACGAGCCTATCTTTTAGTTGTTGTTATTTTCTATTTCCAGTTGTTGTTATTTGAAAAGACTATTTCTATTATCAGTTGTAACTTTGTGTTGGACAAGTTTATTTATCAAAATATTAAGTTGTGGCAAATTAGAATTGTGTTGTTGATTACATGTATGAGTGATGCAGCTTACTGCCGCCGTTTCAACAATGGTGCAGGCTGCGCATGATCCGATTCGACCGAAGAAATTGGGACCGGGTCGTAACATGTTTTAGTGGTGGCCCATGCAGGTCAGATCAACAACTTAGAAAAACATATCTAGAAACATTTAGAACACTAGAACATTAATTTGTCACAACATAGGACCGAAATATATATATTAAATAAATATTTTTGTTTGTTATAGACTGGTAGGCTACCTTGCTAATGTTTTATAATCCTAAACCTTCCAGAATATGGCCACCAATCCTGTTGGCGATGGGATGTCATCACCCGATCACACCCCACCTCCCCAATTGAGTCCGGATCCTACACCTCGGCAGCTGGCCGACCGTCCCCATAATGCACCCCGTGGGATGTATGCTGCTACACCAGCAGATCCTATATCTTCCCAGATGGAGATACAGCCCCCTGCAGTATTGCCCACTCCAGCTGCCCCACCGGTGCCTGTGGACCCCACCGACCTCATAGGTCTGCTACGAGGAGTGCTAGAAGCCCAGAGAACTCAAACGGAAGCTCATCAAGAGCAAACCGCGATTATAAGGGAAAGCATGGAGAATGCTCATAACATGGCTATGACTGCTCTGGGAGAGGAGAAGAAGCTCAACTTGAACCAAGACCTGCCAAGGTAAACATAAATCTAAGGGATTAATTTATGTAACATTAAGGCCATTTAAATTAATGGGGATCATATTGCTATGGTGGGCGATATTGAGAGTTTCAAGAAGCAGAACCCTCGACCCTTCAAGGGAACCGAGGGAATCGTCTATGCCGACGAATGGCTCGACAGCATGAAGCGTCTTCTAAACGTCGCTCGACTTCCAGAAGACCTCAAGGACGAAGCAGTCGGACTCCGACTGCAAAATGTAGCTAGCACCTGGTATCAGAATGAACCCCGACTCCAGGACAAGCAGCTTGACTGGAATACCTTCAAGAGGTTGTTCCAGAGGAAGTTCTTTCCAACATCAGAGTTGCGGGAGATGGAGAGGCAATTTCAGAACCTAAAGCAAGAAAATATGACTGTTGGAGAATATACGGCAGAATTCGGCCAACTCAATCGTTTTGCCAAGAACTTGGTAGCTGACCCTGATGATCGTGCTGAAAGGTTCACATATGGGTTGAGAGAAGAGATCCGCACCCATGTGATCTCAGGCGGTGCTAAGACTTATGAAAGGATTCTGGAGCGAGCTCAGGATATAGAGAAGAGTCAACCCGCTCGTTCAAAGAGGGATTATCCTGGAACTAACAACTTCCAGGGTAATCAGAAGAAGCCAAACAACAACAACCACCGGCCTCCTCACTACCAACAGCAACACCGACAGGCGAGGAATAATGATAGAGCACCTCAGAGGCAGATCCCTGTCTGTGATTTTTACAAGAGGCCAGGGTATCAGTCGAACATCTACAGGAAGAGGCTAGGACACTGCCTAGTCTGTGGGTCTGCCACCACCAAGTGAAGGACTGCCCCTCGTCAGTCCATCGGACTGGAGCAACTCAGCAGAAAGGTCCTCTACCCACTCAGCAACAATAATTTGGGCAGCATCAACAGAAGACTGGGCGAGCTTTTGCCCTAACAGCAGAGGAACAAGAGCCAGAGCAGGAACCTACAGCTGATGTCATCGCCGATTTCATTTATGTGCATTCACATCCTGCTTTAGCATTATTTGATTCAGATGCATCACATAGTTTTATAACAACAAAATTCATCTTTGCACACCATATAGATACGGGATTTAGCAAGAAGATATATAGAGTCATGACCGGTGGAGGACCCCTACCCATCACGGAGACCTGTAACTGTCCCATAAATATATCAGGCCACCAGTTTATAACACCTTTGCTTGTGATGCCCTTACCCAACTATGATGTTGTCCTAGGGATGGACTGGTTGACTAAGCAGCATGCGCTGATAGACTGTCACAGAGGATGTGTAGTCTTCAGCCCACCTGGAGAGCCGGAGTTTGAAATCTCTCGAACTCCGAGGATAGGGAGTGTGTTACCTACACCTCTATCACAGAAGAACCCGGACCTCTCCATCCTATCATAGCAGAATTTATGGATGTCTTCCCTGATAGTCTTCCCGGGTTACCCCCAGATCGAGACATAGAGTTCACCATTGACCTAGTCCCCGGCTCTTCCTCTATTTCTAAGGGATGCTACAGAGTCAACCCGAAGGAGGCCAAGGAGATGAAGGATCAGATCAATGAACTGAAGGCCCTTAGATTTATCAGAGATGGAACTTCACCCTGGGGAGCACCTGTCTTATTTGTGCCCGAGAAGGATGGAACAGTGCGGATTGCATCGACTACCGGGCGCTGAACAATATCACCATCAAGAACAAGTACCCTCTGCCCCGGATAGATGACCTGTTTGACCAACTAAGTGGAGCCAAGGTGTTCTCGAAGATAGACCTCAGATCCGGCTACCATCAGATCAAGGTCAGGAAGGAGGATATTCTAAAGACGGCATTCAACACCAAGTATGGGCAGTTTAAATTCTTGGTCATGCCGTTTGGACTGACAAATGCTCCTGTTGTATTCATGAACCTTATGAACAAGGTTTTCCATGAATACTTGGATTAGTTTGTAGTTGTCTTTATCGATGACATCCTGATCTACTCGAAGACTGAAGAGGAGCATGAAGAGCACCTCAGGAAAGTTCTGGGAACTTTAAGGAAGGAGAAGCTATATGGTAAGCTATCCAAATATGAATTCTTTCTAGATAAGGTGGATTTTCTTGGCCATGTTGTCACAGGAGAAGGAATTTCGATGGACCCTAAGATGATAGCTACTGTTGACAAATGGTCTATCCTAAGCTCAGTTGCTGAAATCAGAAGTTTCTTGGGCTTGGCTGGCTACTACTGGAAGTTTGTGAAGAGTTTTGCCAAGATTGCTGAACCGATGACGAAGCTCACTCGGAAGAATGAAAAGTTCATCTGGACGGAAGCTTGCCAGACGTCGTTTGAGGAACTAAAGAAGAGACTTACAACAGTACCGATACTTGCGCTACCCGCAGGTACCGACGGTTTCTCAATCTACAGTGATGCCTCTGGAAAAGGACTGGGTTGCGTTCTTCAACAACACGGGAAAGTAATTGCTTACGCATCTAGGCAATTACGGACTCATGAGAAGAACTATCCCACACATAATCTGGAGCTTACTGCAGTCATCTTTGCTTTGAAGCTATGGAAGCATTATCTCTATGGAGAGAGAGTGGAAATATTTACAGACTACAAAAGTCTGAAATATGTTTTCACTCAGAAGGAGTTGAACATGAGACAAAGAAGATGGCTGGAGCTGATGAAGGATTTTGACATTGACTTGCAGTACCATCCGAGAAAAGCTAATATGGTTGCTGATGCACTTAGTCGATACCCGATGGCGATGTTTTTAACCAAGGAGCGGCATTTGTTGGAGGACATAGAGAAGCTTGGTTTGGAGATTGTACTGCTTGAGGAAAATATGAAGGAACTGGGGCGAGAAGCTATTTTACCTGGAGCTGACTCAACCATGATGCAGTTACAAGTGCGTTCAAGTCTGATGGACAAAGTCAAGGAGGCACAATTTCAAGACAAAGCACTTTGCAAACTCAGAGATCAAGTGTTGGTAGGAGCACTTGAAGGATTCTCTATCGCCAGTGACGGAGCATTGAAGAATGGTACGAGGCTGTGTGTACCATCTGGCGAACTGAGGAATGAGCTGATGCAAGAAGCGCACCATTCGCAGTATTCCATACATCCTGGAGCTAACAAGATGTATTGGGATATGCGTACCATTGTTTGGTGGTATGGAATAAAGAAGGATGTATCCAAATTTGTGGCTAGATGCTTGATTTGTCAACAAGTGAAGGCTAGCAGACAGAGACCTGCAGGACTTCTACAGCCGCTGGATATTCCGGAGTAGAAGTAGGAGCATATAACGATGGACTTTGTGTCAGGATTGCCTCGATCCCAAGGAGGGAATGACGCCATTTGGGTTATTGTGGACCGACTGACTAAGTCAACTTACTTTATCCCCTTCAAGGTTGGTCTATCCACCGAGAAGTTGGTGGCACTGTACATGCGGTACATCTACCGGATTCATAGAGTACCGGTAAGTATTGTATCTGACCGAGAAACTAGATTTACCTCTCACTTTTGGAAGAGTTTGTATGACAGCTTGGGAACAAAACTAAAGTTTAGCACCGCCTATCGTCCCCAAACTGACGGACAATCGGGGAGGACCATCCAGACGCTAGAAGATATGCTGAGATCTTGCGTCTTGGAATTTGGAGGGTCTTGGGAAGACCATTTGCACTTGGTAGAGTACTTTTACAACAACAGCTACCAAGCTAGCATCGGTATGACACCATTTGAAGCTCTTTATGGACGTCGTTGTCGCACTTCACTTGCATGGGACGACGTAGGAAAAAAAAATACTGCTGGGCCAGAGATGGTGACTGACGCAGCAGAGAAGGTGAAGGTGATTAGAGACAAACTCAGGATCGCCCAAGACAGGCAGAAGCATTGGGCTGATAGCAGTCGTCGACCACTGGAGTTTGAAGAAGGAGATAGTATCTTTGTGAAGATTTCTTCTACCAGAGGAACGATCAGATTTGGCAGAGCTGGGAAGCTGAGTCCCAGATACATCGGTCCATTTAAAGTTTTGAGCCAAATTGGTGAAGTAGCATATCGATTAGCTCTACCAGCTAGTCTTGAGGGCGTGGACAACGTCTTCCACGTTTTGTAGCTCAGACGCTACATCCCGGATCCGAGCCACATCTTGGACCATTCAGAGTTGGAGGTTGGACCCAGCCTTACAGTACCAGAGAAGCCTGTGGCGATTTTAGACAGAGGCGAGAAGAGGACCAGGACTTCGGTGACTGCCATAGTTAGAGTTATGTGGAGGCAAAATTCCCCAGGCGAGTCTACCTGGGAGCGAGAAGATGAGATGCGGGAACAATACCCATATTTGTTTGAGACCGGAGGTAATTCATAAACCTTATCCTTTAATTTCGAGGACGAAATTTTCTAAGGAGGGAAGGTTGTGAAACCCGTAATTTTTCGGTTAAATTAATTGAATATTCTAATTAGCTAATTGTTATCATAAATCAATATTAGTTGTTAATTTAGGAAAATTGTATTTTAGAAAATATTATTATTCCTGGAATTGGGAAGGTTGGACCAGACCGTCTCGAACTTGTCCTGGACCCGTCTCGATCTATTTTGAAATTGGATCCAAACTCGATTTTATCCTTGGGTCCATTAATTTATAATTATAAGTTTAATTCTAATCTTATTATTTAAAAAATATATTTCTCTTTTAAAACTTTTGTTTAAAACTTGCATTTATTTAAACTCTAACTCTCAAAATACTTTAACTCATTTTTTCTCTGTATCAATCTTCTAAGGCTTCTGGAGAATGAAACCTTTTTATTTTCCTTCTCAAACGTTGCTTTGGCCGAACCTTTCTTTCTGAAACTTTCCGAGCGGTTGAGCCCCTTTCCCTTCCCAAACGTCCGGCGACTCCTCGGCTCCCGTAACTCCTCTCCTCCACTCCTATAAAACCCTCTCCATCCCCTCCATGCCCCATCACCACCATCTCTAAACTCCCAAACTTTTTCCCCAAACCCAGCCCTAGCCGAGCCCGACGTTCTCCGGCGAGATCCCCGACCCGACAGCGCCCTCCGCCCGAGTCCCGGCCGACCCCGAGCTCGGCGCCACCCTCCCGAGGCCGACGCCCACCGGCGACCAACCCCGTCCGCCGCCTCCCCGCGATCGTGCGGGCCAGCCGACCCGGGCGGCCCCCTGTTGTCCCGATCAGTGCGGCCTCCCCGTGGCTGTCCCCGGCCGACCCCGCGTGCCCCGATCCGCTGTTCACAGTACCTCGCGGGTTCAGATTCGGAGTTTCCGTAGTCGATTGCTGTCCCGATTCCGCTGTCCGTAACTTCCGAGATTTTTAGGACCCATTTCTTCTTCCTAATTACACCTGAGAGCTCTAGCCGAGCAACCCAAGGTATATTTTCGTTGTCCCCGTTTCGTAGTCTATGATGAATTTTGGTCCTTTAATTTCCCCGGGAAATTCGATAATTTATAGACGAGACATTTTCGAATTTTCCGAAATCCTTTCGGAAACGTTCTGTGAGTTTCTCGAAATATATCTATGGTTTGGTTTTCCGAATTCCATTTCCGAAATGGATTCTGTGGTTTTAGTTTTTAGTTGGTTTTGGGTTGGAATAGTTTTGTGGATTTTCTGAGTTAGTTTCGGGTTTTCCGAATTTTCTTCGAAAACATTCTGTGAATTGAATTTTATATATTTTGTGGATGAAATAAATTTTAATGGTTATTCCCTGGTATGGGACTTATATTGGTGATTGTGGCACATTTTTCCAGTTTTGGATTATCCCAAAAATAGAGGAAATGCTGCCGAAATTTTATAAAATTTATAAAGGAATATTTTTAAAAATCGGTTTTCGGAAATATTTTATAAAATGGATTTTGGGGCGACGACCATATCGGTCAATGGGCCTTTAGCGAAATGCAAACGAAATCGGTATTACCCGGACGTTGAGGCATTAGCTATTTTGACTATTCGACCAAAGTCCGAGTCTCAAAATTAATTTAAATTAATTACTAGTTTTATTTTGTGATTAATTTGTAGGAAAATTTTTAGAGACTAACAAATATTTTTCTTCTTATTTAAATTTATGTAAAAAGTCTGTAAAGGGCATAAGCCCCAACTTTTATTTACTTTCTGTGGTTTTGTAATAAGTTAGTGTAATTTTTACTCTTTTCTGGTGTGGTTGACGTAAACACGTAAAATAGTAAAATAATTATTTTATAGGAAAAATCAATATTGTTTTCTTACATTAAATAAACTAGGAAAATTACAAGTTTGTTATTTAAACAAATTTTACGTTTTTCCTCATTTGAAGAAAATATTATTTTTAAATATAATATAATGAAATACAAAGTTTTATCAAATAAATTAGAAAATACGATTTTTCCCAATAAAAAGTTAAATTGACTTTTCTTCGTAAGTTAGAAACTCACATCGATAAACGTGTTCTGGTAGAGTTTGTAAATAATCTAAAATCGGACTAGGACAAATACTAGAAATTGTAACTAGCACACCTAGATATGGATTGAATATTGGTGCTAAGTCAGAAATTCTCAATTGTAGGGTTTCGAGGACTATACTAGCATCGTCCCGGAACCAATATCGAATCCAGTCATAAACCAAGGCAAGTACAGTTTGTGGTAGTTTACAATTATTTAGTAATCGTTTCATTGCAAGTTTAAACCACGATGCAACACAAAACTCTCTCTGAGAGCATTGACTGATTAACTGTTGGGTACTGGGAGAGTAGTGTAATGAGTATGACCACATCCAAAGTAGTATAATGACTGTGTTAGCTTACCCCTCATACACACGGGGATAAGCCATATCGTATCAATAGGATACAACTGTACAACCTAATCCGGTCATATTCATTACCTATTCACATCACAATATTTTTAACTGCTGGAAAACTATTTATTTCAAATTGTTTAAAAAGTGCATAACTCTATTATTATTTCAATTGTTGGATTATCATAAATTGTACTTTGCTCCCTTCTGACTGGAGACAACATTTTTAGGTTCTATTGATGATGCAGAGCTACTGATTAGTAGTTATTATGACCCTGAGTTGTATCCAGCTGTGCTACCAGATGATGCTGATCTTGGAGATGACGAGCCTATCTTTTAGTTGTTGTCATTTTCTATTTCCAGTTGTTGTTGTTTGAAAAGACTATTTCTATTATCAGTTGTAACTTTGTGTTGGACAAGTTTATTTATCGAAATATTAAGTTGTGGCAAATTAGAATTGTGTTGTTGATTACATGCATGAGTGATACAGCTTACTGCCGCCGTCTCAACAACGGTGCAGGCTGGGCATGATCTGATTCGACCCAAGAAATTGGGACCGGGTCGTGACATCCTTCGACCTCCTCACATGCTTAGCTGATGGTTTAGCGAGTTCTGGTTCAACCATTGTTTCAACAACAACATCTTCTTGGACTATATCCTCATTGAAAACTTTAGTTTTTTATGCACCCTCATTGTTCTCCAGAATATCCGTAAGAATAATATTCTTGTGCCTTACAAATTTGTCTTCAAAATATTCTGCGTCGCGAGATTCAATTATATAATTTGACTCAATATCAAGAAATTTCCGAGCATCACTCTTCTCGGCATAACCCAAAAAGATTATCTTTGTAGTCCTTGTCCCAAGCTTCTGAATCTTTAGATCTGGAAGCTTCACATATGCTAGACACCCCCACACTCGAATGACATTCAAGTTAGGTCTGACCTTGAACCAGAGTTCATGAGGAGTAATGTCTGAAGTTGCATAAGGTACTCTATTTAGAATAAAAGTGCACGTCAATGCAGCTTCTCCGCAGTAGCACTTTGGAAGACTCGTAGTCAACAATATTGATTTAATTATTTCTGTCAATGTTATGTTCTTCCTCTCTGCTACTCCGTTTGATTGAGGAGAGTATGGAGTAGTACTCTCGTTGACAATTCCATATTCTTTGCAGAAT
Source organism: Iris pallida (assembly GCA_029216955.1). NCBI lineage: Eukaryota > Viridiplantae > Streptophyta > Magnoliopsida > Asparagales > Iridaceae > Iris > Iris pallida. The sequence continues at coordinate 8,342,360 of JANAVB010016195.1, forward strand.
TATGCGAATTCATGAGACAGGTTCTCTCCACCTCGATCACTTCTTATTCTCTTGAGTTGTTGTCAAGTCTGCCGCTCAGCCTCGGCCCTGAACTCTTTAAACTTCTCGAATGCTTCATCTTTAGCCTTCAGAAGGTAGACGAAAGTGTATTTTGAGAAGTCATCAATGAAGGTTATGAAATACTTCATCCCGGCCTTTGTAAAAGGGTTTTCTTGTGATTTTCGTTTGAGCATAAACTTCACATATCTCTACCTTACCCCCACATTTGGAGATAAGTCCTAGACTAGACATTCTGTTTATTCGTTTACAATAAACATGTCCTAGCCTATTATACCATAACTCAAGGGTATAAGCAGAATAAGTGATTGCATTAACAACTTTGGAATGATTTACAAGCTAAATTTTAAACATTCCTTCGGTATAAAAGCTTTCTCGAAGTATGTTCCCTTTATGGAAATCACCATCTAACCAGCATTGATGTCTATACTAAGGCCTAGATTGCAGATTACGTCTCCCGAGATCAGGTTCTTTGCGATAGCAGGTACATGCTTCACACCCTGAAGCGTCAGAGACTTCCCCGAAGTCAGCTTCAAAACCACTGTCCCGATCCCGAGCACTTCAGCTTGTGCCTAGTTCGCCACCATAAGAACTTCAGAAATTGGCATGTAGGTGAGGAACCGCTCCTTGCTTGAGCAGACATGGCAAGTGGCACCAATGTCTACCCACCAGTCAGAGTCAGCTCCTACCGCAGTGACCTGCACAATCATCGCAACAACGTCAATGATCATAGAAACCTTGCTAGGCTCACCTTGCTCTGATTGCTTGGTCTTCGCTTTATATTTACTCTTAAAATGGCCCTTCTTGCCACACTTGAAACAAGGCATCTAAGCCTTTGACTTCTGATGTTTGAAGAAAGTCCCCTTCACTTTTAGATTGTTGGGGTCTTTCTTCTTGCTATAGGAAGCCGCATGCTTTACCTTTGATTCCTTGGTATGAACCAAATTGGCGTTAGCCAGCTGTTTAGACAGTGCATCCACCTTCAGTTGAGCCCTCATTTGGTCCTCAACATAAACGACCTGCAGGAGATCTTCCAGACTGATCTCCAGCTTCTTCCTGTGCATGTTTGTATTGAAATTGCTCCCCCCAACGGGGAGCTTAGAGACGATCCCTCCAACAACAAACTTGTTGGGGAGGGGCATCGCCTCATCATCCAACTTCTGTCGCAGCTTCAGGAACTCCTTCACCTGCGGCAATATTGGCATCTCATATTCAAAGAAGTTGAGATTGATAGTCCTGGGGCATAATTTTTTATAGAAAACCGAGAAATGAAATGATTGTAAGAACAATGTTTCATAGCAACACTTCAAGAAAGGTGCAAAACAGAGATCCTTGGAGGATTCTGAAAGATGAAAACTAATATGTTACTTCGAAGAAGACAGAAGAATGCGTAGCAGCAGCAACAACGAACGTCCACTAACGTTTCTAATTAGATCAGAGAAGTTCTCGTTCAGAACGAGTTGCAAGTGGATAATGGAAGAACTGAAGGTTCTGATTAGATCAGAGAGGAATAAATCCTGCTGGGTGAATTATCATCGGCGCTTAAAGCTTGATTTGCCCCACACAAACAGTTTCCAGGAACCAGCAAATTCGACGGAGAACTTTGGAACACTCCGCTCTTCTGACTCCTCGGATGGCACGGACTCCTACACTAAGTGGTGTTGGTGCTGGCACACTTCTCTTCTCACTTGAACTCTTTGGATTTGTAAGGAACTTGTGTTTTGAACACTTGTATATTCTGTACCCTGAGAGAGAGAGAGAGCAGAGAAGCTTTTATAGTCCAGCTCTGTAACCGCCAAGTTAGCAACAAGTTCGAGATGTGGGAAAAAACTATCCCGAACATGCTGTAACTGTTGAATTGTGAACAGACACAATCTGAGCTAAATGGCGCACAACGCGCACAAGCTGCGCACTAACGCTAATAGCGCCCAACCGCTCCCGCACACACTAGCACAATATGTGCACCGCGCGTACCCTGTACAAACTGCGCGCCAACTGGCGGCACCTACTGGCGCACCATCTCGTCACGCTATCGGGCAGCACGAACTGGCACGGGAATAGCTGCGCAAGAGGCTCGCACAACGAGCTCAACTTTAGCGTACTATGCGCCTAGCGACGATACAAAGTGCAAAGTGTGCCAACAAAATGTCACATTATGCCTCATGAGCCCATAAGCCTGAGTCTGAGTCGCTAAGCCCCTACGGGGCTTAGCTCCAAAGGAATAAATTTCAAGAGCAAAAAGCTAATGCTTTACCATGGAGTCTTAACCTTACCTCCTAGTAAAATCACCCACATGGTTCCCTCCTTAGGGTCACCACCCCATGTGCATATCTTAACAACACATACCAAGTATATATATTGAGATACCTCATGATGCTTTTCCAATGTGGAACTAAACTTTACTAGGCATGTGTTGAGAGCAAGCTCTCTTCACATGTTACAAAGAAAAAGCTCCAACAGATAATACTAACCACGGATCATGTCTGTGAGATAGAGTATCATGATACATGTAAATACATTTAATAAAATAGTGAATAATATGTAAAAAATTGTACAAGTAATATAGTTGATGATATAACCATTTTAAAATATCTGAAACAAAAAGGTAAGTATCAAGACACAAACAAACCCTACCAATACTCAAACATTCAATATGATAGTATATAAGACAGTTCATATATTCATGTAATATGTAGAAATCTTTTGCATGACATTCAATCATACAAATAAATAGACAACAAAGGTGGAAATACAAGCTTAGTACAACAAAGAATATTCAATTATCCAAATAACAAAGGTAGGTATGTTCATTGAACTTTTGCAACGTTTTTTGCTACCTCTTTTGAAGTTTCAAATAGAACATAAGGCAATGCATATAGATGAAGACATGCTTTTATACCAAGAAGAACGCAATATAGAGTTTTCTAACATAATAGATGCTTCCGAAGGCAAATGTTTCCCAACAGAAAGAAGCGTATTAATAGAAAATATAAAGGAAGGTTGTTTTGAGCCACATTTGTCCAAGATAGAAAAAAATTACTCGAAAAAGATTCTCTCTAATTCAGCCCAATTACTATAGTGACAGATGAAGACCTTCACAATTACTCCTCTTATACAGCTCATCACCATCCCTGTGGTATATCTAAGTGCAGAAACATCTTGTGGGGCATATGATGCATAAACACTTTTATCAAAGATAGCATAGTCATGAAAGCCTCTTAGTGGTGCCTTTAATACTATGCCAATTTGATCTTTCACTTTCTCTGAGCAAAATACTTGCTTTGCTTGAGATGCAAGAATGAATGGATCTCTTCCAAATTTACTTAGTCCTTCACGAAGATTAACTAAGGTGATTCCATCCTTTTTCTTTATCCCGCTAACTATATTGGACGAATCACATTGAAAAAAATAGGAATTTGAAATGTGTAGAAGTCTAATAATAAAATATCCCTTATAACTCCATAGTAATAAACATTTGTAACAACTTGTTTTGTGTCCCTGCCACTGGATCTACAAATAGTCTCAGCTTCTATATAAACACCATAATCTTGAGTGGATCTCTCAATTTTTGTTGTATGAAAGCGTTTTCGTTGATCACATAACCAAGTACGAGATTGCAACACGTCTAGGCCCTCGCACAAGCCATCTAAGTGTATCCAATATTGTGCTTGATGCACTTTCAAGATTAATTTGTAAGAGACTAGTAAAAGACGTGTGTGTGTGTGTGTGTGTGTGTGTGTGTGTGTGTGTGTGTGTGTGACCTTTTCTAACATCCATGAAAAGAATGTTTTTAAATGTCACTTCTGCAGTGTGTGTGTTGTGTGTGTGTGTGACCTTCTCTGACATCCATGACATGAATGTTTCTAAATGCCTATCAGCACGCTTTATTACTATAACAAACGCCTATCAGCACGCTTTAACTCCTCCATGTGCACTCTAATAGATACATCAAAGTTTATTTAGTTACTAATATATATATATATATATATATATATATATATATATATAGGAAATGGTAATTGTGTCGAACGCTTCCACTGGGAATCGATCTCCTGACTACTCGGGTTGCATGCCTCGCCAATACCACTAGGCTAAGCGTCATTGGCTATATATATATATATATATATATATATATATATATATATATATATATATGGAAAAAGGTAAATTTTATATAATCAATAAATCATATACAACTCTCGCAATTTCAAGCCACAGTAGGCCTCCTCAGAACTGATACGTCAAATTCACTATTGTATAATATCCCTATAGGGGACATATTAAGTCCCTCAAATATCCTTCTATTTCGTTCTCTCCACACATGCCATACCGACACAGCAAATCTGATGCGTGCTTCCATAAACCACATCCCACCTCGATTTTTCTTTGTCCTAACCTAAGCAATAATGTCGCCTACTTCCCTCGAATCTGTACAGCCACCCAGCCTTCTACTACTCTGCAACTGCCATAGGGACCAGGACGTCGCATATTCAAAGAAAAATGACAAATTGATTGATTATGTTGGTTGCATAGGACACATCTTTAGGGATTAAGTTGAACTCCAAACCGAACAAGTACATCCATTGTCAAGAGTCATCCCATCAGCAGTCTATACATGCACAGCTAAATTTTTTGGGCCAATCTGTTGAACCATATAAAATCAAATCCTCTAGTCTAGAATGCAATGTTTGCAAAAAATTATAGCATAATTTAAAATCAAACTCTCCTGATCCAGTACCAGCTACAGGCGGCTGCCAAAGCCACATGTCCTCTTGTGCATCAGGATCCACGGTCCGTATCACGTCTCGGTTTTGCAGAACCGATCGTCCTCCCTAGGGCGTGATACCGTGCGAGCCTAGGTTGGGCTCACGCAAGGCTATTGCCATAATGTCCAATTACAACAGCTTAGCGACGGGGTCGTCACACATAAGTCCTGAAGTAGAAGCATTGAACAACAAGGAAACACAAGTATTAAAATAAAATGAGAACTCCTTATTGCTAATCAGCAGAATTTACAAGAGGGGTTAAATCCAAGATTACAATCACTCAAGCTCGCAATCTCTCTGAATATAATCTCTCAGCTCTCCCTCTTATCTCTCAATACAAGTATCATGTCGTTAGGCTTACAACTTGTGGATGCTTCAAAAGGCGATGTCCATACATTATATCTTGTATAGGTGAAGACTCCAACGCGACCGCACACCTCAAAACCCTAAGGAACTCCATGCCTCAGCGTGTCCAAGCGAGCTCCACCCCGAACAAGCAAGTACCTAAACCTGTACATGAAAACTGGTGGGATGTCAGTACACAACCGTACTGGTAGAGAGCATCTCGCCCACTCATACAAAACCAACACGTTATTTTAGTGAGTGCAACTTATTCTTTTGTGGTCTTTCAAATCTTGCCTTAGGATATGTTTTATGGAATAATTATAAAGTCGACTTTGTGTTGCAACATCGTGGTCATGCTCAAAATCCTCGTGACCATGCTACATAATCCAAATGTCATAGTCGTGTCTCACAACATAGTACAAACTCATCTCTATATACCAACTGGCCTTACCATTTCAGCATGCCACCGACTTAACCAATAACTATGATCTTTGTGTCAAATTTTCTTGTAAACCTGGAGACTGTGTCTGAATACGCGATTCCATCGAGGCCAAATCTTAGGCTCGATAATTGTGATGAATATCGTGCACACATTTGGTGATTCAATAATATCGTGTATACACTTCTTGACTCAATCTAAGGCATACACGCGAATAGCCGCTATTATGTCGACTCATACATATGAAAGGCCACTAGCATGACAAGCTATGACTGGACCCTTTGGATACGACGGTACGTGATTGAACGAGTCGCAAACTCAAACTACATTTCTCGTAATACCCGATATACTGTGCTCTCTTCAGCCTAGGTAGTCGCACTCCTCCTAAAGGTTTAGCAAGCAAGTTCCCTTAGGTATGAATCGATCCCGGTGCAGGGCTCGACTCAACTTACTGTAACTCTTCAGTCCCAAAATATGTAGGACTAGAACGTACATGTCAGCCATATAATAAATATACGTAAGCTGTAATTTTGTAGTATAGAATTAGCTATAACTTACTAAATCTCATCCACAGAAATAAAGAATAAAGATCGTATAAAATCACATCCGAGTTTGTCATTGTACATATTGCTAGATGGAGACAAATCCAATATCAGGCATTTAAAACTAGAAGAAAAAAAAATGACAAAAGAAAGAACACAATCGACTAGATGGTCCAAGTGCGTGTCATCTTCGATAGAGAGAAGATCAAGATCTTGGCTGGAAATCCTGCAAAAAGTTATGAAATCACATACCTGAAGAAATCACCAGGTCCTTAGAGGGACGTAACAAGATACATAAAACATACCACATGAACTGAATATAAAATATGCCACGAAGTCCCAAGTAAAATTAAATAGTCCAAAATATAACATGGCACAATATCCCATCATCGAAATAGTAGATTATCCCTAAAATCAAACAAGTATAAGGGATAACACACTATTATGTGATTTGACACTGGCCCATGGAATGACTAGAACGGAGTACGACATGACATCAACCAAGGTCACCTAACCATTCTACTGCGATCATGCAGTTAAGAGCAAACCTTCAACGCATGGGCCCTCTGGCTATATGGGATTGGCATGGTCCCTTCTATGGACACCAGGGGCCTACGTCCGTAACACTCCATAAACGTCAGAGGGAATCTGTATAGTAGAAAATCAGTACAGTAAGAAATCAGTACCTCGGTCTCCGGCGGAGCTCACAGGTTAAAATGGATAAGTGCATACGTGGCCCATACACTAAGAAACTGTTCTCACCACCCTATTTACCTATGTAAGTCGTATCCACGACTAACTACCTCAATTAACTGTTAAGTCTTCTAACATGCATCTATTAGCTATTAGACCTAACGCATGTGTACGGGTGATCAGCCAACACGTAAGCACCTCTACATGCTACTCATAACTCAAACATATATCGTATCACAAGTGTGTCAAAGTTTATGAAATGGTTACTAACAAGAGGAAGTTCCTTAACTCTAGGTTCATATGCAAATTTAAAGACTAATGAAATTATGACTAGCATTTGCATCATGTATAGCTAGAAGCATAGTAAAGTAAATCATGAACAGTAAACAGTGATGCAACTGGAGAAACTAAAAATAAATAAACTGTAACCATGCAGTAACTAAATGGTAAGATGCAAATAATATAAGCAGTAAATATGGCAAGATATCTTGCCTAAGGTGGTGTGCAAAATGGCAGTATCCAATAACTCGAACCGTCAGATCAGCGAAGCAAAGAGAACCAACTTTTGACAACATCCTCGGATGTTGAAAGAGACATCACCAATGTTTTTGGAATAAAAGAAATATCTAAGGTCGCCTACCCATAAGTCCAATAATGGACACAGGTACAAAATTGTAATTTTAGGGTAAATCGGTATCCGCTATTGGACCCTGTTTGCACCAAAAAATGTGCCAAAATCTACGGTCTCTAAAGTCATTAAATTATGTCCATGGTCCGATTTGATGATACGAACTCAAAAATATATCCAAAGTTGGATTCCTACGAGCAATGCACAATTTCGTCCGTTGGATCGGATTGTTGGCCTGCCAAAATAGCGTTCCGGTCGACCTTCCCAGAATCGACCCAAACTTGGCTCACAAGACCAAAAAAATGACACGAGTCCAGTGGTGCAAGTTTTTTCTCGAGATGACGAACATGCACAAAGTTATAGACTAGTTTGTAATGAGGCCGATACGGATATCTCGACCGATATGCCTCGATTTCGTCGTGCACACACAACGAAATCGAGTTCTATCGAATCCCACACATCCACAAAGTCGATACTCGCCTTTCGATGCTTTTGGTTCGGAACCACATTTCTCGGTTTATTGGTGCGGACATCGTATCGGTAATATTTATTTCGAAACTTACTGTTTTAAAGCTGTTTGTTCCACTTTTGAAATTGATTTTACCATGATATAATAAAGGAAGAAATAAAACTAATTACTAGGTATTAATCCTGGTTATATGGGCTAACACTCTTACTTAAGTGGATTTTGGAAAATCTTGTTATCCTATCCAAGATTCTCCTTCTAAAACAAGGTTTTCAAACTCGAAGCTGCCAATATATCAACATTTACCAGTGTGGTTTTCTTCGCAGTTTAGAGAGATTTTCTGAGCAATTCATTGGGTTAGAATTTAATATAATTTTAAGGGATCGAAGGGGGATATATAGGCTTTGCATAGGAATTTTAGGTCGAGGAAATATGAAGTAGTACTCAAGAAATTATGGGTCGAAAGAGGATACCTCAATGTTGAAACTACCAGAACAGAGTACTCAGTTCTTTCCTGTGCCGGTGGTCCTAGCAGTGCTCCGGCGTCCAGGGCGGCATGCAGGCGGTTGAGGAGGCTCGCCTACGATCCGGGGGGGGCTCTAAGGCGATTATGAGATGTGGATTTCGTTTGACAGAGAGAAAAATAGATTCGAAAGGTTGATATATGCAAGGATTATAAATCCGATTTATGATTGGATTTTCTATCGATTTGAACCTGGGTTTAAACTACGATTGGCGCAATCCTATGGAGAATAGGATTTGGTTTATATAGAAGGAAATATGGCTTTAAACGATTAAGGACTGATAGAGTTTGATCGATAAGGTTTGAAGAAAAAAAGAAAACAACTGCTTCTTTATAATAGTGTTCTAAGGGATTTTACTTCTCGCAAGATTAAGAAAATCTCGTAAGAAATTCACATATAGACTTTTTTCCCTATTTATTATGTATGCACAAGATTACGAAAATCTCGTAAGAAATTCACATATAGACTTTTTCCCTATTTATTATGTATGCATCTATATACATATTTATCATGAAAAAATGAAATAATAATTATAATAATCATACTACTAATGATAATAATAATAATAATAATAATCATAATTATAATCATAATCATAATCATAATAATTCAAAGTATATTTTTCCTACTTCTTATATTTACTATTTAGGTAGAATATATATATAATTTTTTTTTACTATTTAGGTAGAATATATATATATATATATATATATATATATATATATATATATATATATATATATATATATATATATGTATGTATTGTTATCATATATTTTCAATAAATGGAGCTGCCTTCCCCTCTCGTTCCAGGCGATCGCGGGACGCCCTGCTCCTCGTGACGGCTGCCCTCCTGGCAGCGGTCCCCGCGGCTCCCGCGCTCCCTTCCGACCCTTCGGTGGCCCCCTTCCCTTCCCCGGCCTCTCCCTCCCCTCCCTCCTCCCTTGTTCATGGCGTTAGCTCCGTCGTCGTCCTCACGCGGTCGGCCGGCCCTGTGGCCGCCGAACATTTTGGCTCGGGTTGCCCCCCATTTTCCCCCCGCCACCGCCCTCCCCCCCCCCCGCCTGCGACGACTCCTCTGCTCTCGGGGACTTTACCCGCCCCTTCCTTGGACCTTCCCGTTTTTGGCAGCCCCTTGGATAGCCCCCTCGCCGTCCCTCCTCCCCCACAGCGTCTCCTCGGTTTGCTCCCTCTCGACGGCGAATGTCAGTTCTCTCTGTCGTTTACCATCCAGTTCTACCCCGATCGTCCCTCGGCCTGTCAGGCATCGGCCGCCCCTGGCGCTGGGGACGCCTCCGTCCCCGAGTCGTCTCTAGGGGTTGGGCACTCAGCCCCAGGTGAAAGACCAGCCTCCCTCGTGGATCGGGCCTGATGTTGACGCGGTTCACATCATGTCTCGCTCCATGAGGCAGTTCCCTAACGTCTTTGAGCCGGTTTTATTTTTGAATCGGGGCTCACTTACGCCGACTTTGTCGTATGGCAAGGTTCCCTCCCACTGGCGCGATAGCCCCTAGCCTTGCCAGGTGGCGCCATCTTGGGAGGCCTCTTTGGCGCTCCGGTATACGCACCTTCAGTTGGTGGCGCGTACCTCATCCCCCTCGTTGTGGCGCCTTACAGTGCACGCCCCAGCCTTCAGTAGTTGACCCCGGGCTTCCCTCCTCTATGGGCCCCTCAGCGGGCCTAGTTACGCCAGTGTGTAACGTGCACAAGTTTTTGCCCTCTGTTGGCGCCCTTCCGGTGGTGCGGGTCGGTTCTGCGCTTGGTAACGCGCCATCCATCTCAGCAGCGCATTTCCCATCCAGCCAGGTGCTTCCTAATGACCTAATAGCGCTGGAGCCTTTACTCCCGGCTCAGGATGGCTTAGGTTATTGCCCTTCAGACCCTCCATCTCACTCGGTACCGCTTGGCGCCGTCTCTCTAAGCACGCTGGCTTAGGCCACCTCGAGCCGCACGTTGGGCGCTCCCTGCGTCAATGTCACTACTACTCCTCAATACCCTCCTCCTCACATAAACCACACCCCTCTAACCCCTGCGACATCCTTCGCCGATATACTCCACCCTGATCGCGTCACCAAGCACTTTCAACTTGTCCCTGAGGTTGAGCTGCCAGATATCGAGTTTGCGAGCCTGTCCGGTTCCGAAGAGATTTGCGTGCCTTTCTCCATCTCAGAAATCTCGTCCTTATCGACTTCATTTCCATACACCTTCGTGTTAAAATTCTCCAGCGGTTTTCGGAAGTTATCTCGGGCGCAGGAGGTGATCGCCAGTTGGGGCCTCTCTGCGGGGTACAGGGTAGCACCCATGGATCCCAAACACTTTATAACACCCCAGTCCTAAAATACTTAGGACTAAGTACGTAGACATGCCAGCTGTATACATACAAAGTATAGGGAACCCTCGTATGTATACATAAGCTGTAAAATACAGTAATCCCAGGCAACTAAGTCTCATCCACAATAGTAAAAGAATAATAATACAAAATCACTTGGAATTATCATGTATACAATCGTTGGGCGGAGACAAATCCACTACCAACTAAAATCGGGAAGAAATATACAAAGAAAGTGATTTGGTCGAGCGAAGGGGATGACGATCCAAAAGCAACATCTCGAAGGATTAGAGCGCAAGTCATGGCCTTAGCTAGAGCACCTGCAGGAAGTCACAAAACACACCTGGAGGAATCACTAGGTCCCTAGAGGGACGTAACAAGATATAGAAAGAACATGCCATATAAACACAGAATACAAAATAGGCCACAAATAAAAGTAAATGACAAGACATCAATAAGGTATCCTAACTGTACTAAAGTGAATTATGTAGTTTGAGAAACGATCCTTCGACGCATGAGCCCTGGCTGTAAATGGGATTGGCATGGTTCTCGTATAGGACACCAGGGGCCTACATCTGTAATGTCCAAAGATTGTCAGAGGGCATCAAGTGGAAGGGGCTACGTCAATAATGCTCTGGGAAACGTCAGAGGGCATCTGGATCCTGCGTCTCCGGAAGAGCGCACAGGTAATCAGGAAATTACAAAGAAACCCATACGTCAGGTATTGTTCTCCCCACCCAATGCTCTTATTTAATCGCATCCACGACCATAAACCTCTACTAACTGCTAAGTCTCATAACATGCCTCTATTAGCAGTTAGACCTAAAAATTGCGCACGGGTGATCAGCCAACACGCAAGGACCTCTACATGCTACTCATCTCACACATACTCGTAGTACATTTGTGACAAGGTTTATGTAATACACTACAGATGGTAGTCCCTTAACTCTAGGTCCATATGCAATCAAAGGATAATAAGTAAACTAAAGCTAATATCACTAAGCAGGTAGTAAATCAGGCACTATTAAAATGGTACATCTAGAAGAACTGAAAATAAATACACATTGATATAAAATAAATAAAATGCTGACTAATTACAAACAGTAAATTATGGCAAGGTATCTTGCCTGGTGGGATGCCCAGTGTGCTGCGATACTCTGCAAGTTCCAATTGTCTCATAGCCATAGCTGATGGAAAGGTTCCGAATTTATGGGAAATTAGGGGTATATGGTTAATCACGATCAATGCTGAATAACGAGGAGAATTTAAGGAGATATACACATATACAGATTTTGAAAATATTTATAGTCCTTAGTAAATAGTTTTATATAAATACTTGGAAATATCATGAAATCATTTCAGGATAAAGACTAAGTTTTGTAAAATAATATTTTAGGTCAAAATCTATATTTCATAAAAATACTTTTAGGCATATACAAGATAATCCTAGAAAATTTGTTAATGCTAAGACCTATCTTTTGTTAAGATGTAACATTTTTTTCCCAAAAATAAGCAGGCAAAATTCTACAATATTAGGGTTTATAAGCAATTTTTGAAATATTTAATATTACTAACTATACTAAAAGAAAATTATATAAATATTTATGATAACCGTCTTATTAGTTAATATATACAACCATAGATACTGTACTTAAGAGTAACAGATTTTAGGAGTAAAAAAGATAATAATTATTATTATTATATACTTAGTTAATTATATATGTAACTGTTCTTATAAAAAATTTAATTAATTCAGCAATATAACACAAGGAAAAGAAAATGAACCAAAAATTAACTAATAATAATTATACTAAATATAACATCTAAAAAATCTACACTTTTTCAGTAATAAAGTTAACAGTTGCTGTTCATTGCCAAAATCAATGAAAACCAATCAACAAAACTAAGAAAAGAAGAGAGATAGAGAGAGAGAGAAGAGAGATGTAATTTAGTAGAAGTAGGGAAAAAGAGGTGAAGGAGGAGATCGAAAAGGAGTAAGGGGGTGGAGACGCGGCTCACCGGCCGGAAGAGGGCACGTGCGGCTCCGGTACGCTCGGCGGAGTCGCGGTAGTCTGGGGAGGCTCAGTCGGCGGTCGCTGCGGGCGGCGCAGGGTTGAAGCGTAGAACGCGCGGGGTTGTAGCGGATGAGGTCGACTCACGGCAGAGGGCAAACGCGCGGAGTCCGACGGGGGAGGTACGTGGCGGCGGTGGGTGTGGTGGCTGCATTTTTGTTTCCTTTCTTTTTTTTACCGTAGTTGGGGTGATGGCGGCGGTGTTGTGGGTGACTAGTATGGTTGGTGGTGTAGGCGGGGCTCGGGTGGTCAGGTGGCCTGGAGTCGATGTCGGGCTATGGCGAGGCTGGGGGCTGGTATTGGCTATGGGGATGATGACGATGATGATGGGGTTGGCAGTCGAGAGAGAGTAGCTGTGGGCGGAGACGGGATTGTCGGACCCGGAGAAATGATGTGTTTGTACGAATAGAAATGTAGTGGAAGGGAGGCATGGACACGATGCACGTTTTGATTGTGATGGGATTTCTATGGAAAAAGAAACAATGGGGGCTCTCCTTATATAGGAGGTGAGGGCCCGTGGTTGGATATGGACTAGGATTGTTTAAATCCTCATAGATAAATCACCATTTAATTCAAATAAATTTAAAACTCATTTATTCCAATCCAAATTCAATCTAGATAAAACTATCTTCAAATTAAACTATCGATAACAATCTCATTCAAATTTGATCTCCATATTTAAATTTAAACCAAACATTATTTTCAAAATAACTTTTGTAATAATAAAATATTAATATTAAATAAATTTCGAAAATTAGAATTTAAAATCTATATATGATATAGATTCATGTATGCAAATATTTATAATATCCTCGTTTTTCTAATTTACTTCTATAAAATAAAATAGCATTTTATAAGGTAAAATAAATGAAGTTTTGAAATTCTCTTTGCTCATAACCTTAAACAAATTAAGTATTCATTATTATATTTGAAAAACTATACTTCCTCTATAATAAAATCAAAATGTTTTTCTAAAATATGTACCTCGCACATATTCGCACTCGACGAGCAAATTCAGAATTACAAATTCGCACTATTATGAGAACTCGAACTTGCACGTGTCATACAAATACGAAGTACAATTTAAATACCGTTAAATACTAATTTATTTAAAAAAAATTGTAGTAAAAATTTAGGGGGTTTACACACTTGTTTCTTCACCTCTCCTCGGATAGTGATCACACGAAGGTCTGGGCCAGAGGCTCAGGCAAAATAGATAATCACAGCATGAAAATTGTCAAATAGATCCCTGACTTTAACGTTAAAAAAGACTCCTTGATAGTCTCCGCGTGGGTTACCCTCCCGAACATGCCCCTTATTTGCTTCGCCCCCGCAGCCCTGCGAAGGATAGCCAGCTCCTTCGGCACGTTTATGGCATCGGTGGAGGAAACCCGCAATCTCTCTAAGGGGAACTATGCTAAAATCTTCATGGAATTGGACATATCGAAGGATCCTCCCAACCACATCCAAATCTCGCTCGGTGACAAGACTCACACCCAATAAATTATATACGACAATAATATCATCTTCTGCAAAAACTGTCGTATGCGTGGCCACTCCACAGAATATTGCTTCCATGTGCACCCAGAACTGAAGAGGAAGGTGATCCGAAAGGTGGTACCCACTCGTTTGCCCAGAAAACCTCATCAATCTCCCCTCATACCTCTACCCAACTCCCACATCCGGCTCGAAACGAGAAACGACAACCATCATATCCCAGAATAAGCTTTCCAGGGAAGAGCCATCGTCCCATACAATCCGTCAGGCATCAACCTCGCTAACAAATTTGATATTCTTGCTATCGAGTCTAAAGAGGACCGCCTAGGTGCGAACATCACGGAAGAGGAAACAGAGAAAGGCGGAGACATAGCTACGAAGAACGAATCTGATACAGAACCAACGAATTCAAAAATTCCTCTAGCGTCGATAAACATGGAGGACCCCCAAATCATCGAAACAGCTGCCTCCAATACCTCCCATAATATGGCCAACATACGAGCAGATGCTTTGGCCAACATTGGCCAAGCATCAGTTGCCAGGTTGTAATAAGGCTTGAACGCTAGAATCATCGGCATGGACAGCTACTTTGAAGCCGTGGCAGAAATAGCCGGAGAGGTTTACATGCATCCTATCGAGCAAACTGACATAACCAGAAAGGAGGCCGGGCAATCAGCATCCACAATAAAAAAATCCAACAAAGGAAGTGCTATCGAGGTCACGGCTAGGACCACTAGGTCAGCCGTGAAACTCAATAAACCCCCTCCACACAGCAAGTTCAATGCTTAACATCCTTTCTTGAAATGTTAGGGCCTCGTCAATAAACCCACCTTGAGAAAATATAACAGTCTCAAGAAAATTTATAAAATCGACATCCTCGTTATCATTGAACCTAAAATCCTTCCAAATAAGCTCAAGTCCATCCAGTTGCAGTTAGGTTACCCCTCGGCTATCGTCGGCTGTCATGATATCTGGATCCTTTTCATGGCTGACTTTAAGATGGGCACCATCCAAGACTCGAGACAAGCCCTCTCGTGCTGGGTAGAACATCCCTTGCGTCATTCTCGTTCCCTCTTATCCGTCGTCTACGGCAGCTGCGACAACCCTGATCGCCGTCAACTGTGGGACGACCTATTGAATCTGAACCACAGTAATCTTCCCTGGCTCTGTGTTGGCGACTTCAACGCAATCACCAACAGAGAAAAAAAGTGGGGGGTCGCCTCCCTCCCTCGTCAGCCATCCACGATTTCACCAGCTTCAGTTTTAAAATACACCTGACCCTTCTTCAGTTCAGCGGAAATGCCTTCACTTGGTGCAACATGCAGGAAGGTGTCAGAAGGTAATACTCTCGTCTTGACCGTGCCCTCATTAATTCAAAGTGGGCGGATTTGGAGATCATTTCCAGTCTCTCGTACCTCAATACTACCGAATCGGATCACTCTCCTCTCTTTATTGAGATCAGTAGTAAATCGAACCAGATCAAGAAAAGCTTTCGCTTCCTTGACTTTTGGAGCCACCCTCCCTAATTAGAGAATATAGTGGCCACCGCATGGAGCAGTACAGACTCCCTTGACCCCCGTGTCCATGTTGCGAATAAACTCAAAGCAACCAGGAAAGCTCTCACTGTGTGGAGTAAAGAAACTTTCGGTGACATCTTCCAGGTTGTCCGTATTACTGAGGATGACGTTAACTGCACGAAAGTTCTCTTCACTATCGACAGATCTCCTGCCGCTCGTGCATCCATGAACCTTACCAGAGCGCTGCTTAAATTTTGCCTGAAAGTCGAATCTGAATTCTGGAAACAAAAAGCAAGACTGACCTGGGACAGTAAGGGGGACAAAAACTCTAGCTATTTCCACTCCTGTGTCAAGGGAAGTAGACAGCAGCTCAACCTTCATCAGATTGCCAAAGATAGCGGGAACATCATTGAAGATCAACGGGGTATTCAATTGGCGACGACTAATTTTTACTCCAAGCTATTCACCAAAGAAGTCATTGCCAGGGACGAGGATTTCCTAGTGACGATCCCCGCCTCATAGACGACAGAGATAACTTCTAGATGGAGCTCCTTCCTTCCGAACTCAAAGTCAAAGATGCTGTCTAGGCCCTTAACGAGCTTAGCGCACCTGGACCTGACGGTTTCACTGGTGTTTTCTTCAGATCGTGTTGGGACATCATCAAGCAAGATATTCATGAGGCGGTCATCGCCTTTTTTCAAGAAGCTAGGTACCCCAGATCTATCTCATGTGCTAAACTAATCCTTATCCCCAAACAGGACAATCCGGTGTAACGCCCTAGAACCAGAATACTGGAGAGCGGAGGCGAACATAGCCAACTACATATATTAAAGTGCAACCACCTCGCTATACGGTCACGGCTGTTTAGATATATGAGGGTTTAACTACAAGCCATCAGTCT
This sequence comes from Iris pallida, assembly GCA_029216955.1. Lineage (NCBI taxonomy): Eukaryota > Viridiplantae > Streptophyta > Magnoliopsida > Asparagales > Iridaceae > Iris > Iris pallida. Next base: position 8,359,136 of record JANAVB010016195.1, read on the forward strand.
CTTATGGTCATAAACCAGCCTATTGTCTCAATCTCAAGCAAGTAATAACAGTTACAAGATGTCAAAGCACCAAATATACCAAATGTACAATAGTAAGGTGTCACATACTTTATATATTTGGATGATCATGAAGCTAGTCATTTACAAAATGCGAAGACTAGCAAGAGTTTCAGTCATATATGATCAACCCTAAGATTTGCCAATCATGTTACAGCCCGTAGGCAGACAGTAGGTAAGTGCAATCGAGCTAACACGTGCTTGTCGGCTAAACGTCTCAAAAGAATATTTTTACAATAGAGTGGGAGAGCCAAAATAAACCCACTCGTTGCCAGGATTCCGTCTAGTGGTCACCATCTGGCTGGATGGTCGTTAGATCCTCTGGAGCTGCTCCGATATCTGGCCATACAAAACCAGCTGGGTCAGATCCCAGAAAGAGCAAGTGCCACAAAGGAGGCTTCACTTAAGAACTAAATTCCAGCAATTAGCACAAGAATATAATTATATAATAAAAGACTGGAAGTATAGAAAATCATGATGATATACGATAAGATAACCATGGAACTATTCAGATAACCAAGTTATAACCCATAAACCAAATAAGGACCGGGATTGTAACTCTTCATCGGAACGGAACTTGGTTTCCTACCATTTACCAATAAGGTAAAGCACAAGCATTCAGGTCATGTAACAATCTTGTACAGGATCGGGACAAGACCAAACTGGATTAAACTCTATCCAATAAATTACGGCTAAGCAATGAGTGCGGCTTGATACTTTAACTAACTAGGGTTATCATAGGCCTAGTTACTAGCAAGATGCATTGAGATTATTCTACAGCCACAAGCCCTGCAAACCATCCAGGCTATCCGGACGCAATTAGGGGTTGAGTTTAGGTGGGTACATCGTCCAAGAAACGCATGTACCCTTAAGTAGCTTGAAAGGTGCACCAAATGACTTTGTGCTGGAAATGTGCCCTACTCGACGGCAGGCTACAGATCCCAGGTGGGGCGCCCAGATAACGGAATTGCCTGAAGCTGGGAAAATCTCTTCATGACTACTAGATTATTCTAGTTATTAGCCTTAGTCAATTTCAGTAGGTACCCCTGACCGTGGTACTCAGTGGTCCCTGTCCTAGACATAATATAAGACAATACTGGTTTATTTGTACAAGCACAATCGTCTACGGTGTCCAGGTCATTCATACTTATCATGTCATGTTAGCCGTCATAACAGTAAAGCAAGGTATGTCAAGTTTACTTGTCAAGTGTGCGCCACGGCGAGCTACTACCATGTCATATTACTTGTCAAGAGTGCACCACTACGGGTCACTGTCGTGTTTATGGTACATGTACAAGATAATATAGTACAAGCATTCTATCAAGAGACCCAAGTTACACAGAGGATCATAATACATATAACAATTAAAATAGTAAAGGAGCAAGGCTAGGGGAGGAGTCATGCGGCTCAGGGAAATGAGTTCATGCGGCCAGGAGGTAATTAGGCTCATGCGGCCAAAATCAGCAGGCTCATGCGGCTCGGGTTCATACGATCGGGGTTAAGGGCATATGCGGCTCGGGGAGACTGGGCTCATACAGCATAGGAATCAGAGCTCATGCGGCTGGGAACCAATCTGAGTTCATGCGGCCAGGAAACAAACAATGCCATGCAGCTGGAAGGAAGGGGTCTTTATACGGCCAGGAGGGAAATGGGTCTCATGCGGCATAGGAGACTTGGGTCTTATACGGCCCAGCCCAAACAAATGCCATGCGGCAAAGGGGATTGCGAGTCCATGCGGCCGAATTAATCAGGCGCATGCGGCTCAAGATCTGAGTCTCATGCGGCTCAGGAAAAGTTCATGCGGTCGGAAGTTAAATCAGAGTCATGCGGCTCAGGAAAAAGTTTATGCGGCTAAGTGATCGAGTCATGCGGCTCAGAATAAAAAAGTTCATGCGGCTGGAAATTGGTTCCTGCGGCTGGAAGATTTATACAGCTGGAAAAGTTCCTGCGGCTGAGGAAAGAAACTTGCCGCATGAAAAATCCATGCGGTCAAGCACTGTTCTTCTTCTCCAAATTTTCGAGAAGAAGAACCATGAAGGCCATGCTTCCAAGCTCCATAAATCCATCATCTGAGGTCAGAATCTGAACTTTCATAGGTCAAAATGGGGCAGAATGAAATTCTCTACAACATGGAACCATCAAAACTTGGAAATAACAAGGTTAAATAGATCAAAACCCAAGAAATTCAAAAATAAAATAAACTTAGAACTACATAAATTTAGCCATGGAAATTAAAAATGCTAAGTACTAGAGTGTCTCAGAATGTTATGAGAAAGAGAATAGAGCAACAAAAGTTAAGCTCCTCCATGAAGCAAGATGCACTTTCCTAAGCTCTCCCTCTCTCTCTCTGGTAGGTGAAGAGTAAATGGTGAGGAAGAAGAAGAGTAAATGAGAAGTAATGAGAAGAGAGATAAGGGGATGGATTAATAAATGGTGATGGTGGTAGGTAGGGTTTTTTTCTTTGGTTCATGATAAACTCAAAAGCAAACCAAGCCAAGCTGAACCAAACCAAGATAAACCAAGCAATGAAATACCCAAATATACCATGCAAGGAAACATTCAATACGAGTCAATATACGTACACGTATTCCAAAATACGTAATACGAGCTATGGTCATTATAACTCTACCCACCTTAAAAAATTTCGTCCTCGAAATTTAATTAAGAGGCTAGAGAGGCAAGGACAAGCCAAACTAATCACAGACAAGCTATACTAAGCAGTCTACCATGCAATCATTCATTCAAGCAAGGAATCGAGAGCATAAGGCATAAGAAAGACATTACACCTTACGAGTCAAACAGGTCGGAATATTGCGATCGGATATCATCCTCAAGCTCTTATGTTGACTCACCCAAAGAGTGATGACCCCAAGCAACACGGACTAACTTAATAGTCTTGTTCTTGAGCATCTTCTCTCTTCAGTCCAATATAGAAACGGGCCTCTCCTCATACGAAAGGTTGGTACCAACAACCAATTCCGAATAATCCAGGATATGGCTCGGATCCAGGATATATCGTCGTAGTTGGGATACATGGAACATGTCATGCACCTCACGTAACGACGGCGAAAGAGCAAGACGATAGGACACATCTCCTACTCGCTCCAGGATGTCGAACGATCCTATATACCTAGGACTAAGCTTTCCCCGTACGCCAAAATGAATGATGCCACAGTTAGGCGAAATCCTTAGGAATACATGGTAGTCGATAGAAAACTCAAGGGGACACGGATGAGAATTGGCCCAATGACGTTGGCGATCTTGCACAACTCGAAGATGATCTTTGACACTCCTGACCACCTCAACCGTCTGAGCAATCATTTTCGGACCGAGCATCTGCCTCTCTCCAACATCGTCCCATGCTAGCGGGGTTCTGCACTTCCTGCCATAAAGTACCTCGAATGGTGCCATCTGGATACTGGCCTGGAAACTGTTGTTATACGAGAACTCTACCAGGTGTAGGTGATCTTTCCACGAACCACCCAAGTCGAGTGTACAAGATCTCAATATATCTTCAAAGGTTCATATGGTACGCTTCGACTGACCATCTGTCTGCGGATGATAAGATGAGCTGAACTGGAGGTGAGTACCCAAACTCTCTTGCAGGCTGCGCCAAAAGTACGACGTAAATCTTGAATCTCTATCCGAGGTGATACTGACTAGAATACCATAAAATCTGACAATCTGCCTGAGGTATATCTCTGCTAGGTGAGTCGTCGACTGACCAACTCTGAACGGCAGAAAGTGAGCCACCTTCGTGAGCCTATCTATAATAACCCAAATAGCATCTCTACCGGCCGGGGACCTAGGTAATCCAGTCACGAAATCCATGTTATATGCTCCCATTTTAATTCTGGAATCGGCAAGGGCCGAAGAAGTCCTGCTGGCCTCTGATGTTCAACTTTAACCTGTTGGCAAACCAAATACCGAGAGACAAACCGGGCTATCTCTCTCTTCATGCCATTCCACCAAAAGTGCTGACGGATATCACGGTACATCTTCATGCCGCCCGGATGAATGGAATACTGTGAACTGTGAGCTTCTGCCATGATCTCCTGTCTGATATCTCCACTGGGTACACAAAGACGCTTACCATGTCAAAGTGTACCATCTTCATGAATGCATAACTCTGGTCGTCGTCCTGCCTCACACTCTGCTCTGAGCCGCTGAAGCTTGGAATCTGTTGACTGCGTCATCCGGATCCTCTCAACTATACTGGACTGAACTTGCATGCTGGCCATCAACGCCACATTGGTAGGGAGGACAACTTCAATACCCATCTTCTGAAGATCTGCTAACAACTCTGGCTGTGCCGTTAGGAAATAAACTCTGGCTCTCCTGCTCAATGCATCTGCAAAAACGTTGGCCTTCCCAAGATGACACTGCAGGTTGATGTCATAATCCACAAGCAGCTCTAGTCACCTCCTCTGACTCATGTTAAGATCCTTCTGAGTGAACACATACTTCGGGCTCTTGTGGTCGGTGAAAATCTCTACCCTATCTCCATACAAGTAGTGTCTCCAAAGCTTAAGTGCAAACACTACTGCTGCCAACTCCAAGTCATAGGTTGGGTAATTCCTCACATGATCACGAAGTTGACGTGACGCATAAGCTATTACCTTCCCATGCTGTATCAAAACACATCCCAAACCTCTGCCTAAAGTATCATAATACACTGAGAATCCCCCGGTCCCATCTGGAAGAGTGAAAATGGGTGCCATGATCAAACCTCGCTTCAACTTCTCAAAAGAATCCTGGCATTCTGTTGTCCAAGCAAACTGCACATCCTTACGGGTCAACTGGGTCAATAGCGCTAAAATTCGAGCAAAGTCTGAAACAAATTGCCGGTAGTAGCCGGCCAAGCCAAAAAAACTGTGAACTTCTGCAACTGTGCTAGGTATTGACCACATCTCGATAGCCACGATCTTCTGGGGATCCACTTCTACTCCTCCTCTGGTGATGATATAACCCAAATATGAAATGCGATCGAGCCAGAACTCGCATTTACTGAACTTTGCGTACAACTGGTGCTCCCTGAGAATCTGAAGAACAACTCTGAGATGTTGCTCATGCTCCGGTACACTCTTGCTGTAGACCAGGATGTCGTCTAGGAACACAATCACGAACTGATCCAAATAAGGCATAAAGATACGATTCATGAGGTCCATGAATACAGTCGGCGTATTGGTTGCTCCAAATGGCATAACAAGAAACTCCCAATGTCCATATCTAGATCTGAAAGCTGTCTTCGGGATGTCCTGCTCTCTGACTCTGATCTGATGGTATCCTGACTGTAAATCAATCTTCGAGAATACTGCTGCCCTTTGAGTTGATCAAACAAGTCATCTATCCTCGGGAGAGGATATCTATTCTTGATTGTCACTGAGTTCAAGGTACGATAATCTACACATAACCTGGACGTACCATCCTTTTTTTCATAAGAAGCATCGGGGCTCCCCAAGGCGATCCACTAGCACGAATGAATCCCTTGGTCCTGAGTTCTTCAATCATCTTGTACAATATCTCTAACTCTGACGGTGCCATCCTGTAGACTCTCTCCGACACTAGGCTGTCCCTGGAATCAAGTCGATAGTAAACTTGATCTCTCGCTCTGGCGACATACTTGGAAGCTTTTCTGGAAAAACATCTGGCAACTCCTCGACTATCCGGGGTAACTGTACTGCTGCTACTACCATCCGCAATACCGGAGGAGAAGGTTCAACTTCGCCTCGAGAAAAGGAAAACTCTGGCTCACCTGGAATGCTAAAAACAACCCTGCCAACATGGCAGTCTATCCTAGCATACTGGTCTCTCAACCAATCCATCCCTAAGACCACATCATAATCGGCCATCGAGAATTCTATCAATCTAGCGAGGAACTCTCTACTGCTAACTACGATCCGACACGAGGAAAACACTCTATCTACTCCCACGAGACCATTACTAGTAAGTATATTGAGCCTTACTGATAATAACTCGGGCACTAGTCATATCCGTGTTGCGAATCGTACAGACATAAATAAATGCGATACACCAGAATCAAATAACGCTAATGCTGGAAAGGAGTTGACAAGAATAGTACCTGCCACTACCTCACCTGGTGCCAATCCTTCTTCTATGATCATCGCCATCACCTGACCATGTCCTCTGGGTGCGGGTCCCCTCTGCTGGAAACCTCTCTGCCTATTCTGGATCTGGGCTTGGACTTGTGCATACTGTTGGGGTTTCTGCTGCTGAAATACTTAGGTCTGAGGCGGCAAGGGCCTCGACAACGGGTACTGCTGCTGCTGCTGGACTGGTGCTTGTCCTCTCACCGAAGGACTAGTGAAGTTGGACGATGATGAACTATCCCTATTCGGGCAGGATCCTATCTTATGATCCACTGCCCCACAAGCCAAGCACAATCCCTGCGCCCTGCGATACTCTGCCACCACTTGTCCTGGCTTCCCATAATGTGAACATTCCACTACGGAAGAAAGCTTCTACTTCTGCTGCTGAGGGTTCGTCGGAGTTGAATGCTGAATCGATGTTACTGAGGCCGCCCGCCTCGGGGTTCCAATGGTCAAAGCCCTAGCTGTCGGGGCTTGTTCTGAAGACTGATTCATGAAGCCATGAGATCGCTTCCGACCTCCGGTCCTGTCCACAATCCTCTAGGAAGTATACTCATGCCTCCTAGTTGCTCTCAATACCGCATCAAAAGTCTGATGCTCAAACTGCTCTACTGCCAATAAAATCTTCAGGTGAAGTCCCTACTGGAACCACTGGGCTCTATCGAACTTGGTCGCTACCAAGGTGGGAGCAAACCGACTAAGTCTCAAAAACTCAATCGTATATCCGTCGACCGTTCTGTCCATCTGCTTCAAATTGGTGAACCTCGTCTGTAGATCGTACCGAGCTACAGCATAAAAATACTTGGTCTGGAATCTCTCACAGAATACTGCCCAGGCAATAGGTGCCACTAATCCAACAGCCTGTGCTGCCCACCAGCTGTGGGCTAAATCCAATAACTGTAGGCGCACCACGGCCACCTTCTCATTCTCGGGCATCTTCGCCGCTTCTAGAATAACCTCAGTATCCTGAAGCCATGCATCAGCAGCAATAGCATCTTCGCTGCCATCGAAGAAGGGAGGGTTCAGGTGCTTGAAACTGTTCGCTGCACTGTTACCTGGATGACCACCTCTGTTCAGGGCATCTTGTACCGCCTGGTGCAATGCATCACCTCGACGATCTTGAGAAGCTAGCAATGTCCTGATGAGACCCACCAAGGTGCCATCATCAGGCTCTACAGGTTGGACTAGATGGACTAGTGGCTCTTGACCCCCAGTAGGCATGACTCTAGAGGCTACTCCTGAATGCTGGACTTGATCTTCAGGTTGCTGCGGGTCCACGGGAGGTGCTCCGCTTTGCCGATCGGTAGGACCAGGAACAATGCCGCTAAAGAAGATGACATAGGGAACAATAAGGAAGGACTAGGACAGATCAAAGATAAAAGCATGTGATCAGGTCAAGATTTCAGGAATTTAGAGGATACGAACAGAGATCAAGGACGAGTGTTGATTGAGACATCTATTCGGTAAACCCTCACATATCTTGATTTACAAGACCTGCATGGACCACCACTTAAACCATGTAACGCCCCAGAACCAGAATACTGGAGAGCGGGGGCGAACATAGCCAGCTACTTATATTGAAGTGCAACCACCTCGCTATACGGTCACGGCTGTTTAGATATATGAGGGTTTAACTACAAGCCATCAGTCTCTTATGGTCATGAACTAGCCTATTGTCTCAATCTCAAGCAAGTAATAACAGTTACAAGATGTCAGAGCACCAAATATACAATAGTAAGGTGTCCCATACATTATATATTTGGATGATCATGAAGCTAGTCATTTACAAAATACGAAGACTAGCTAGAGTTTCAGTCATACATGATCAACCCTCGGATTTGCCAATCATGTTACAGCCCGTAGGCAGACAGTAAGTAAGTGCAATAGAGCGAACATGTGCTCGTCGGCTAAATGCCCCAAAAGAATATTTTTACAATAGAGTGTAAGAGCCAAAATAATCCCACTCGTTGCCAGGATTCCGTCTAGTGGTCACCATCTGGCTGGAAGGTCGGTAGATCCTTTAGAGCTGCTCCGATATCTGGCCATACAAAACCAGCTGGGTCAGATCCCAGAAAGAGTAAGTGCCACAAAGGAGGCTTCACTTAAGAACTAAAACCCAGCAATTTGCACAAGAATATTATTATATAATAAAAGACTGGAAGTATAAAAAATTATGATAATATATGATAAGATAACCATGGAACTATTCAGATAACCAAGTTACAACCCGTAAACCAAACAAGGACCGGGGTTGTAACTTTTTATCTGAACGGAACTTGGTTTCCTACCATTTATCAATAAGGTAAAGCACAAGCATTCAGGTCATGTAACAATCTTGTACAGGATCAGGACAAGACCAGACTGGGTTAAACTCCATCCAATCAATTACGGCCAAGCAATGAGGACGGCTTGATACTTTAACTAACTAGGGTTATCACAGGCCTAGTTACTAGCAAGATGCAGTGAGATTATTCCACAGCCACAAGCCCTGCAGACCATCCAGGCTATCCGAACGCAATTAGGGGTTGAGTTCAGGTGAGTACATTACCCAAGAAATGCAAGTACCCTTAAGTAGCTTGAAAGGTGCACCACACGACTGTGTGCTGGAAATGTGCCCTACTCGACCGCAGGCTACAGATCCCAGGTGGGGCGCCCAGATAACGGGATTGCCTGTAGTCGAGAAAATCCTTTTACGACTACTGGATTGTTCTAGTTATTAGCCTTAGTCAATTTCAGTAGGTACCCCTACCGTGGTACTCAGGGGTCCCGGTCTTAGACATGATGCAAGACAATATTGGTTTATTTCTACAAGCACAATCGTCCACGGTGTCCAAGTCATTCATACTTGTCATGTCATGTTAGTCGTCGTAACAGCATATCAAGGTATATCATGTCAGGTTTACTTGTCAAGAGTACGCCACGGCGGGCCACTATCATGTCATGTTACTTGTCAAGAGTGCACCACTATGGGTCACTATCGTGTTCATGGTACATGTGCAAGATAACATAGTACAAGCATTCTATCAAGGGACACATGTTACACAGAGGATCATAATACATATAACAATTAAAATAGTAAAGGGGCAAGGCTAGGGGAGGAGTCATACGGCTCAGGAAAATGAGTTCATGCGGCCAGGGGTAATTGGGCTCATGCGGCCAAAATCAGCAGGCTCATGCGGCTCGGGTTCATACGGTCAGGGTTAAGGGCATATGCGGTTCGGGGAGACTGGGCTCATGCGGCATAGGAATCAGAGCTCATGCGGCTGGGAACCAATCCGAGTTCATGCGACCAGGAACCAAACAATGCCATATGGCTGGGAGGAAGGGATCTTTATACGGCCAGGAGGGAAATGGGTCTCATGTGGCATAGGAGACAAGGGTCTTATGCGGCCCAGCCCAAACAAATGTCATACGGCAAATGGGATTGCGAGTCCATACGGCCGAATTAATCAGGGCGCATGCGGCTCAAGATCTGAGTCTCATGCGGCTCAGGAAAAAGTTCATGCGGCCGAAAGTTAAATCAGAGTCATGCGGCTCAGGAAAAAAGATCATGCGGCTAAGTGATCGAGTTCATGCGGCTCGGAATAAAAAATTTCATGCGGCTGGAAATTGGTTCCTGCGGCTGGAAGATTTATACGGCTGGGGAAATTCCTGAGGCTGAGGAAAGAAACTTGCCGCATGAAAAATCCATGCGGTCAAGCACTGTTCTTCTTCTCCAAATTTCTGAGAAGAAGAACCATGAGGGCCATGCTTCCAAGCTCCATAAATCCATCATCCGAGGTCAGAATCTGAACTTCCATAGGTCAAAATAGGACAGAATAAAATTCTCTACAACATAGAATCATCAAAACTTGGAAATAATAAGGTCAAATAGATCAAAACCCAAGAAATCCAAAATGAAATGAACTTAGATCTACATGAATTTAGCTATGGAAATTAAAAATGCTAAGTACTAAAGTGTCTCAGAATGTTGTGAGAAAGAGAATGGGACAACAAAAGTTGAGTTCCTCCATGAAGCAAGATGCACTTGCCTAAGCTCTCCCTCTCTCTCTGGTAGGTGAAGAGTAAATGGTGAGGAAGAAGAAGAGTAAATGAGAAGTAATGAGGAGAGATAAAAGGGGATGGGTTAATAAATGGTGATGGTGGTAGGTAGGGGGGTTTTCCTTTGGTTCATGATGAACTCAAAAGCAAACCAAGCCAATCCGAACCAAACCAAGATAAACCAAGCAATGAAATACCCAAATATACCATGCAAGGAAACATGCAATACGAGTCAAGATACGTACACGTATTCCAAAATATGTAACACGAACTATGGTCATTACATCCGGAGACCTTCAAATACTTTCGCCCAATAAGCTTGTGCACCTTCACCAACAAAATCATCTCCAAGATTATAACCAACCGCATGGCCGGGATCCTTCCCAAAATTATTTCTGAAGAGCAGAGTGGTTTTGTTCATGGCGGGAAAATCCTCAACAATATTCTGTTGGCCCAAGAAATGATTACATGTATGAAACTCCCAGCTAGGGATGGGAATATTGCTATCAAATTGGACATGGAGAAGGCCTACGACATACTGGACTGACAATTTATGATTTGGGTTTTCAGGGCCTTCGGGTTTTCGGAAACCTGGACCAACATCGTGTGGAGATTGATAAGTAATTCATGGTTCTCCACGGTTATTAACGACCAAGCAGACGACTTCTTCAAATCCTGCCGTAGGGTCAGACAAGGAAATCCTCTTTCTGCCACCATCTTCATCATCGCTGCGGAAGCTTTGACCAAAAATCTGAATAAAATGGTGGGTTTCCCAAATTTTTAGTATTTTCACACCACCAGCGGCTGTCCGATCATCACCCACTTTGCGTATGGCGATGATATCCTCATATTCTCCTCTGGCAATGTAGGATCTGTCGAGGTGGTTCACAACACGCTGCAGAGATACACCAAATGCTCTGGCCAGCGCATCAACCCCAGCAAGAGTGTTATCTATGTGCATCACACGACCAACAGAGATCACTCATCCGTGCTTTCCAGCATTACTTTATTCTCTGTCGCATATCCACCTTTCAATTACTTAGGGTGCCCGTTGGTATACGACAGATCCATCTTAGAAGGGTTGGCAGGAAAAATCAGGAAAAAACTTGAAGGATGGCACAACGATACTTTATCACCTGGAGGGAAGATGATTCTGATTCAACATGTGCTCTCCTCTATCCCAATTTACACATTAGTCTGATTCTCCCCCCTGAGAAGGTATTCACTTCCATTGAAAATCTCTTCGCCAAATTCTTCTGGGGCCACAGTGACGGTAAAGACAAACATCATTGGGCGAGTTGGGACTCCATGGCTAGACCTATCGATGAAGGAGGACTAGGGTTTTGCAGGCTGTCACATATCTTGGACGCCTGCTCGATGAAGCTATGATGGAAGTTGCATTTGAGCCGTAACCTCTGGGCGCGGTTCATGAAGGCAAGATACTTCAAGCACATTCATCCTTCAACCGCTGACTTCAACTGTAGATCCACCGTATCTTGGCGATGCATCCTTCAAGGTCAGAACATTGCTGAGCCTCTGATCCGACTCAAGCTGGGAGCAGTCAAATCATCTCTATTCTTCGAACATTGGTCAGGGGATGATCTTCTCCATCAGTCCCCAGCTGCCCCGACCAACAGTATGATCAACCATCTATGGAATCACTCGGGGGACTAGAACTGGGAGAAGGTTTGAGATTGGATTGGAGAAGAGGTAGCTGCTACGCTCCTCATCTCCGGGTTGAAGATTAATTCAGATCCTGACGCTCTGCAGTGGTTGATCTCGGTCAACGGATCCTTCTTGCTTGCATCGGCTAGACGAGTGGTGCGCAGTATCGGAACACCCTCCCCCATCATTGGGACCTTCTGGCGGTCATACATCCCCAAAAAATGGTCCTTTCTCATATAGAGAGCATTTCATAAAAAGCTTCCCACCGACGACTCTCAATACCATCTACTTCAACTTAGCTTCTACATGTTATTGCTGCAAGGAGAGACAGGCAAAAATGGTGGACCACATCTTTCACTTAGGAGACTTACCTACTAGGGTTTGTAGAGATCTCTCCCAGCACAACAGACAGGACCATGGCGGTGGAAGCTTCAACGATCTTCTTGCCATTTGGAGTAGAGCCTCTCACGGCCGCCAGATCGTTGCAGCCGCCATCACATGGGTCATTTGGAAGAACTGCAACAAATTCAGATATGAGGGCCACCAATACTCGGCTAATCAACTTAGTCACGAGGTTCTCCGACAAACCCACAAAATCAGCAGTCACTGCAAATACGGTCATCAGAACTTTTGGCAGTCCTTATGCTCTTGAGTGCAAGGAGCAGAAGGCAGCCATTTATTTTCTTGCTTTTCTCTGTCTTCCTTATGTATTTTTGAGCTTACTTGTAAAGGCTTCGGCATTTTGCACCTTGATATGAATATAGTGGTGCTCTTTCCATATATATATATATAAAATATATATATATATATATATATATATAAAATATATATATATATATAAATATATATATATATGTGTATATATTGTTATCAAAATTATACATTTTCAAATATATATAGTAAATGGCAATGGTTACTAATATATTAATAGCATAAAGGTTATAAATACACATATAGTGTACATATACACGTATACCAAATACAAGGAAAATAAAACAAAAAAATACATAGAAATTTTCATGAGGCTTACATCCTACCCAACTTATAAAAAAATTATCCTTGAAATTAAAATAAATCTTAATATCAAAGAACATCGAGATTGAATAAGATGGGAGAGTAAGTAGGTCAAATCATAACTCGATTTCCAAAAAGGTGGAGGAGAGAGTCATAAATGAAATCCAATTTGACACCATATTCTATAAGATAGGGAATTCTTAGTTTAAGACTCTACCCAACTTATAGAAATTGGCTAACCGTAAAAATCGTTGTTACAAGACTTCTGGAAAGATCAAATTGTAGAAAAAGATATGAAAATATTAGATACTTCTAACCGTAGTCACGGATCCTGAAGGAAGCCTAGATATTGTCGTGGCAGTCGCGGTCAATAACATCTATGAGAGAATTATAACATCGTTCCTATAGGGGTCATTCTTCAACAAGATAGTAGAAATCTCTTGTCCGAATAAAAGGCATGATTAGGTAGGCGTTTGGAATCTTTTAAGTCATAATGACTAGGGTGTGCGAGTTGGTGTTTGATGTATGAGGCATGTGTTTGCTTGAGTGGAATGCAAAGGTCATGAGTGTGGTGTGTCTTGCATGGATCATGGGTATTCAGTTTGTTTTGAGGGAATGGGTTGATATTATATGATTAAAATCAAATGAAACAAAAATGGGCATCTATGGGTTGTTCTAAGTAAAAATGTGTCATACATGTGGTGAAATTGAAATGGAGTACATGAATGTGTGTTTGTGTGGGATATTTATGTCATGAGTGTAGAGTGGCTAGCCTAGTTCATGTGTGTAAAATTTGCTGGAAGGAAAATTCTTGTGTTGTGCTCCAAATATCCAAGTCATGGTAAAGGTATCAAATGATATGGATAGAAATTGACGTTATAAACAACTGATTTATTAGCCCAATCGGAGAAAATGTGTCAAGTTCGAAGGCCGTACCTTGATTTTTGAACAATGGAGAAACAATTACGTATGTCATCTTTCCGCTTCCAAGTTTGGAAGGGATGCTACGATAACACACGTACCGAAGAAATTGAATGATTCACTTATCTATAGCACATGAGGGTTATTGATAGGGGTGGTGACAAATTCTAAGGTATGCCATAGAAAGAACCTCTAGCGACAGTCTTAAATTTCTATTCGTAACAAACCTGCTAGACTATGGTACTTATAAGGTTTTAATTGTGTCGGAGGTAGTGCTCATACATTATTATCGATAACTCGTAAATCATAATAAGATGAAGTAATTATATTATGCATATTGACTCAGCTAGTGAATGTGTTATTCTAATGCTATGTCATGTCTCAAAAAATGGCATTATTAGAATCATACCTGCTAGATCCCTAATCTCGGGATGGGTATATTTCACAGCCATGGTAAATGCTTGCCCTTGTCTTTGTCTATTCACCTCTTGTCTAATTGCCTAAACTGTGCTGCCTGGTCGGGTAAGGGTGGTCCTTTCCGATATCCTTCTAGTGCAATTAGCCATGATGCTCCTGGTTTTAAAGTACAATCAAAGAAATGGTTCTAATCATTCTTAAGTTTCAAATGATTAGAAGGCCATGAATATAGATCTAGGGTCGAAGAAAGGGCGAATAACTCTAGACGAGGTTGTAGTCACATGGTTTGGACAATGGCTAACTACACTTGTGTATATACAACTATCATGGCCATAGATGGTATGGCAAACTAAGTAGAATACTTTGTGTCTATCTACCCTAAAAGCACGAACGATTTTTGTTTTTTGTTTTTGTTTGTTTTTCCGAATAGGAGACAAAAAAATAATAAAGAGTTCAAGGGAGATGTGATTGAATGCAAATACGGTGTTCAAGGTGATTAAATAGTTCAAAAGAGAGTTGTCAAGGCAGTTGCGGATGAGATCCTAGAGGACAAGTATATTTGTTAACTATATCTCAATCCACGTAGAATAATCATATGAAGAGTGAACCAAGTGCACTAAGGTTGATCAGACCATAATACACCTGATTCTAATTAGACAATATATTAGTCAAGATAAAAAGACAATATATTAGTCAAGATCAGACCAATAAAATATGTCCTTGAACAAGCTCGATAAAAAAAGTAAGCTTGCAAAACTAGGCTATAGTAGTAGCATCAGTCAAGATAGTCCAAAATTATAAGTACGTGAGATTATGATGAAAGAAAGTATAAATAGTTCAAGTTCATAAATCTAAGACTCATTCGGTGTTTGTGCCTCTACAGTTGTCCTACTGTCTTCTTGTCTAAGGCTTGGGTCAACCAATTAGGTTAGGGACCTCTAAACTCTATAGTCTAGGTAAGACTATCAGTGTCATTCAACTATATTTCCTTGATGGTTCATAAGGACAATGGGATGCTAGGTTGTGAGACATAATACCCAACTTACAAGAGTTCAACTAATAGCGTAATTGAATAATGGAGCATATATACCTAGTATGAGTCATCTTCCTACCCTCTATCAAGCACAAAGAAAAGATAGAATTTACGGTAGAAAAAGGAATCAAGCAAGATGCAATTGAAGGCAGTTAAACGAGAGTTAAAATGAAATCAAGGAAGGAGGTCAAGTATGTGGATGAGATAACTAGATTCTAATCCTATATACATGCTCGCTTAGTATAGTCATGTAACCAAACAATTTATTCGTTGACCTACATGGGCCACCACAAAAACATGTAACGTCCAGTCCCAAAGTACGTAGGACTAAAACGTACATGCCAGCTGTATAATAAATATACGTAAGCTTTATTTTTACAGTATAGAATTAGCCATAACTTCACTAAATCTCATCCACAGAAATAAAGAATAAAGATAGTATAAAATCACATCCGAGTTTGTCATTGTTGGATGGAGACAAATCCACTACCAGGCATTTTAAACTAGAAGAAAAAAGAAATGACAAAAGAAAGAATACAAGGGATTAGATTATCCAAGTGCGTATCATCTTTGATAGAGAGAGAAGATCACGGACTTGCCTGGAAATTCTACAAAAAGTCATGAAAGCACATACCTGGAGAAATTACCAGGTCCTCAGAGAGACGTAACAAGATACATAAAAATATACCACATGAACTGAATATAAAATATGCCACGAAGTCCCAAGTAAAATTAAATAGTCCAAAACATAACATGGCCCAATATCCTATCATCAAAACAGTAGAGTATCCCTACAACCAAACAAGGACAAGGGGTAGCACACTATTCTGTGATGTGATACTGCCCCATGCAATGACTAGAACGGAGTGCGACATGACATCAACCAAGGTCACCTAACCATTCTACTACGATCATGCAGTTAAGAACAAACCTTGAACGCATGGGCCCACTGGCTATATGAGATTGACATGGTCCCCTCTATGGACACCAGGGGCCTACGTTTTTAATGCTCCATAAACGTTAGAGGAAATCAGTACAATATAAAATCAGTACAGTAAGGAATCAGTACCTGCATCTCCGGCAGAGCTCACAGGTTATAATGGATAAGTGCATATGTGGCCCATACGCTAAGGAACTGTTCTTCCCACCATTTACGCCTATTTAAGTCGTATCGATGACTACGTACCTCTACTAACTGCTAAGTCTCCTAACATGCATCTAATAGCAATTAGACCTAACACATGCGTATGGGTGATCGACCAACAGGCAAGTACCTCTATATGCTGCTCATAACTCACACATATTTTGTATCACAATTGTGTCAAACTTTACAAAATGGTTATTAACAAGAGGTAGTCCCTTAACTCTAGGTCTATATGCAAATTTAAAGACAAGAATGAAACTATGACTAACATTTGCATCATGTATAGCTGGAAGCATAGTAAAGTACATTCTAAACAGTAAACAGTGATGCAATTGGAGAAACTAAAAATAAATAAATAGTAACCATGAAGTAACTAAATAGTAAGATGCAAATAATATAAGCAGTATATGGCAAGGTATCTTGCCTGAGGTGGTGTGCAAAATGGCAGTATCAAGTAACTAGTACCATCAGATTAGTGAAGCAATAAAAAGCCAACTTCCGCAAACATCTTCGGATGCTGAAACTGACATCACCAACATTTTTGGAATAAAAGAAATGTCTAAGATCGCCTATCCATAAGTCCAATTCTGGACACAGGGCCAAAATAGCATTCCGGTCGACCTTTTCAGAATCGAACCAAACTTGGCTTACAGGACCAGAAAAGCTACACGAGTCCAGTGGCACAAGTTTGATCTCGAGATGACAAACATGCACGATGTTGTAGGCTAGTTCGCGCACAAACAACGAAATTGAGTTCCGTCGAATTCCATACGTCCATAAAGTCAATATGTACCTTTTGATGCTTTCAGTTTGCGACCACGTCACCTGATTTGTCGGAATGGACGTCGTATCCGTAATATTTTTTTAAATTTATTATTTTAAAGATCTTTTTGTTCCACTTTTGAAATTTAATTTACCATGATATAATAACAGAAGAAATAAAACTATTTACTAGGTATTAATCCTGGTTATACGGGCTACCACTCTTGTTTAAGTAGATTTTTGAAAATCTTATTATCCTGTCCAAGATTCGCCTTCCAAAACAGGGTTTTCAAACTCGAAACTGCCAATATATCAACATTTACTAGTGCGGTTTTCTTTGCAGTTTAGAGAGATTTTCTAATCAATTCATTGGGTTAGAATTTAATATAATTGTAAGGGATCGAAGGGGGTTATATAGGTTTTACATAGGAATTTTTAGGTCGAGGAAATATGAAGTAGTACTCAAGAAATTGTGGGTCAAAATATATATAGTTTGAATTATTATTATTATAATATCTGTATGTACTCAGTATTTTTTATGCACAGACACGATCTAAGCCAACTGGCGCACAACGTATGCCAACTGCGCCACTGCGCCAATGGCACCACTTGCTCCCGTACACACATACGCAACACGCGAACTACGTGCACCCCGTGCCAACCGCAGTGCCAACTGCTACACCATCTGGCAGCGCTAACTGGTGTGCCATTTGGCTGCACCAAGTGGCACGCCATCTGGCCGTACGAAATTCGAATTCCCCCCTACAATCTCTATACTTCTGGTGCCTCCTTTTGGAGGATTCGGCTCTCACGTGGGTGGCACGTGCCATGTATGGCGCGAGGCCTCCATTCCTATCTTTTCTCCTGTTGGCACCAGTTTGGTGGATGTGGGGCCCAGTGTGGTACTGTTGAGTGGCACTAGTTCTATTGGCGCTACAGAGCCCCCTACGCTCTTCGGTGTGTCTGTCCCCCTCCCGTCTTTGCGGCAGCACCAGTTACTTCTTTTGCCCACCTGGCCCTCCCCTCAGTTGTACTAATTGTGCCTAGTCGGTCTCTACCTGCCGACTTGCTGGCGTTGGTGCCACTTATGCCGGCCCAGGCCCAGTCTGGCACTCGCCGTGGCGCATACCCCTTTTCCTCCGTGAGGACTAGTGACCCCTCACTTCACTCCTCGTCTGTGGCAACTTCTGGTTGCGCGCAGCCCTCCTCTGGCGCCACCTAGGAATCGGATGGGCTAGCCCTGGCGCAACCTGGGTCGACGGGCACTCCCATCGCCCAGATCACCTCCACTCCCCCTTGTGCCATCTTATGCGGATAAACTCTGTCCCGATCGTACCAATAAGTACTTCCAGCCTTCATCTGAGGTAGAGTTGCCTGATATCGAATTTGTGCGGCCGTCTGATCTTCAAGAGATTTTGGTACCATTCTTTTCCTCAAAAATTTTGTCCTTGATGGCGTCGTTCCTTTACACCTTTGTTCTTAAATTTTCCAGTGGATGCCCGAAGCTGTCATGGTTCCAGGAAGTGATCGCCAGCTGGGGTCTCACTTCGGGGTACAGAGTAGCTCCCATGGACCCTAAACACTTGTTCCTACACCTCTCCTCGGAAAGTGATCATATGAAGGTCCGGGCTAGAGGCACAAGCAGGATAGAAACTCACACCATGAAAATTATTAAATGGTCCCCGGACTTTAACACAAAAGAAGACTCCGCAATCGTCTCCGCATGGGTTACCCTTCCAGACATGCCCCTAATCTATTTTGCTCCCGCACTGCTGAGGAGGATAGCCAGCTCCTTCGGGACGTATGTGGCATCGATGGAAGAAACTCGCAACCTTTCCAAGGGGAACTGTGCTAAGATCTGCATGAAACTTGACTTATCGAAGGATCTCCCAAACCACATCCAAATCTCGCTCGGCAACAAGACACACACCCAACAAATTATATACGATAACAATATCATCTTCTGCAAACACTGTCATATGCATGGCCACTCCACTGAGCATTGCCTTCATGTGCATCCAGAACTGAAGAAGAAGGGGACTCGAAAGGTGGCACCCACTCAAATGCCCGCCCAAAAAACCACATAAATCACCCCTCCTACCTCTACCCAACTCCCACATCCGGTTTGAAGCCTGCACCAGTAACCCCCACTCCTAATAATAAGCTTCCCAGAGAAGAGCCATCGTCCTATACAATCCCTCAGGCATCAATCTTGCCAACAAATTTGATATACTTACATCAGAGTCCACGGACGACCTTTAAGGCACCGAAGAACACATAGGTGCTAACATCACGGAGGAGGAAACAGAGAACAACGGTGACACAGAAAGAGAGGCAGGCAATACAGCGGAGTCCAGTTCTTCAGTGATCCCTCATGGACAAGGAGGACCCCCAACCCTCTGACACTATCACCCCCTCGACAAGCCATAATATGGCCAACATTCGTACGGATGCCTTGGACAACATCGATCAAGATCCAGTAGCCAGGTTGCAACAAGCCATAGACGCTGGAATCGCCATCACGAATAGCTACTTCGGAGCCGTGGCAGAAATAGCCGGAGAGGTCTACATGCACCCGATCGAGGAGTCAGGACAAAATTATAAAGGAGATCGGATAGGCTGCAACCACCCCAAAAAAATCTAATAAAGTAAGTACTAAAGAGGTCACGGCCAGGACCACTAGGTCAGCCGCGAAACTCAACAAATGCCCCCACCCAGCAACCTCAACTTAATATCCTATCTTGGAATGTTAGGGGCCTTGCCAATAAACCCACCTTGAGAAGATTAAACAGTCTCAAGAAAATTCACAAAATTGACATTCTTGTGATTATTGAACCGAAAATCCCCCAAATAAACTCAAGTCCATCCAGTTGCAGTTAGGCTTCTCCTCGACTATCGTCGGTTGTCATAATATTTGGACCTATACAAGGCTGACGTGAAGATCGGTGTCATCCATGACTCGAGATAGGCCCTCTCGTGTTGGGTGGAACATCCCTTTCTTCATTCTCGCTAGCTTTTGTCTGTCGTCGACGGCAGTTGCGACATCCCAGATGCCATCAGCTGTGGAAAGACCTCTTGAACACCCATCTAAACCACAGCAATCTTCTCTGGCTTTGTGTGGGCGACTTCAACGCCATTACCTATAGAGAGGAGAAATCAGGGGGGCAACCCCTCCCCCGTCGACCATTTACGACTTCACCAGTTTTATTTTTAACGCTCACCTATCTCCCATTCAGTTCAGCGGCAGCACCTTCACCTGGTGTAATATTCAGGACGGCGTTAGAAGTCAATACTCTCGCCTTGACCGTGCCCTCATAAACTCAAAGTAGGCAGATTTGGAGATCATCTCCAATCTCTCACACCTCAACGCGACAAAATTGGATCACTCTCCTCTCCTCATCGAAATTTGTAGCAAATCGAACCAGATCAAGAAAAGCTTCCGCTTCCTCGACGTCTGGTGCCATCACCCCCAATTTAGGAACATCATTTCTTCTGCTTGGAGCGATACTGATACCCTTGACCCCCTTGTCCGTGTCACGAACAAACTCAAAGCTACCGGGAAAGCCCTCACGAGCTGGAGAAAGAAAGTGGTTGGCAACATTTTCCAGGTTGTCTGTTCAGCTGATGATGAAGTTACCCATGCGGAAGCTCTCTTCGCTATCGACAGATCTCTCGTCGCTCGTGCATCCCTGAACCTTACCAAAGCGCTGTTGAATTTTTGCCTAAAAGTTGAAACAGAATTCTGGAAATAGAAAGCAAGACTGACCTAGGACAGTGAAGGAGACAAAAACTCTAGCTATTTTTACTCATGTGTCAAGGGACGTAGACAGCAGCTCAACCTCCACCAGGTAGCTGATGAGTACGGGCACATTATCAAAGATCAATGGGGTATCCAATCGGCTGCTGCAAATTTCTACATCCAGTTGTTTTCCAAAGAAGTAATTACCAGGGACAACGATTTCCTACCGGAGATCCCCCGCCTTATTGATGACAAAAACAACTCCTAGCTGGAGCTCCTCCCTTCTGAACTCGAAGTCAAAGACATAATTTGGGCTCTCAACGAACATAGCGCCCCTGGAACAGACAGTTTAACTAGTATTTTCTTCAGATCATGCTGGGACATCATCAAATTGGATATCCACGAGATGGTCATCGCCTTTTTTTAAGGAGCCAGATACACCAGATCCATTTTCTGTGACAACCTTATTCTTATCCCCAAACAGGAAAACTCGAAGACATTCAAAGACGTCTGCCCTATAAGCTCGTGCACCTTCACTAACAAAATTATCTCCAAGATTAGTGCCAACCGCATGACAGGGATTCTCCCCAAAATTATTTCTGAAGAACAAAGTGGCTTTGTTCACGAATGGAACATCATAGACAACAGTCTGATGGCCCAGGAAATGATCACATGCATAAAACTTCCAGCTAGGGGTGGCAACATTGCCATCAAACTGGACATAGAGAAGGCTTACGACAGGCTGGACTGGCAATTCATGATTTGGGTTTTCAGGGCCTTCGAGTTTTTTGAAACCTAGACCAATATAGTATGGAGATCGATAAGTAATTTGTGGTCCTCTATGATTATTAACGGCCAAGCTGAAGGCTTCTTCAAATCTAGTCACGGTGTCAGATAAGGAGATCCTTTATCTTCCACCATCTTCATAATTGCCGTAAAAGCTCTGAGGAGAAACCTGAACAAAATGGTGGGCTTCCGGTATTTCCAGCATTTTCATACCACTAGTGGTTGCCCAATCATCACCCACCTTGCGTATACCGACGATATCCTAATATTCTCCTCTGGCAACGTCGGATCTGTGGAGGTGGTTCATAACATGCTCAAGAGATACGCCAAATACTCTGGTCAGCGCGTCAACTCCAGCAAGAATGTCATCTACGTTCACCACAAGACCAACAGAGATCACTCCTCTACTCTCACCAGCATTACTTCTTTTTCGATTGCGTACCCACCTTTCTACTACTTAGGGTGCCCGTTGGTGTACGACAGATCCAATGCGGGCATCTTTGAAGGGCTGGTGGGCAAAATTAGAAAAAAATTGAAGGGTAGCACAACGCTACTTTATCGTCTAGCAGGAAGACGATTCTGATTTAGCACGTACTCTCCTCTATCCCTATATACACCTTAGATGCATGTTCCTCCCCTAAGAAGGTGCTCACTACCATTTAAAACCACTTCACCAACTTCCTTTGGGGCCACTGTGACGGTAAGGACAAACATCATTGGACGAGTTGGGACACCGTGGCCAGGCCTACTGATGAGGGAGGCTTCAAATTCTGCAAGATGGTGCATATCGTTGACGCTTACTCGATGAAGCTATGGTGGAAGCTTCGAGTGAGCTATATCTCTGGGCGCGGTTCATGAAGGCCAGATATTTCAAGCACACTCATCCGTCTGTCGCTGATGCCAACTGCAGATCCTCTGCATCTTGGCGACGCATCCTGTACGGTCGGAGCCTCGCTGAGCCCATGATCCGTCTTCAGCTAGGATCAGGCGAATCATTATTATTCTTCGAACGGTGGTCCGAAGACGATCTCCTCCAAAAGTTTCTAGCTGGCCCTACCCACAGTTTGATCAGAGATCTATAGGATTCCTCACGCGACTGGAACTGGGACAAGGTCTATGAATGGATTGGCAAAGAGGCTGTAGATATGCTCCTCGACGCTGGGATAAAGATCAGATCGGATCCAGATGCTCTACAGTGGTCTACTTCGGTCAACGGATCCTTCTTGGTTGTATCGGCACGGAGAGTTGTTCGCGGTATTGGGACGCCCTCCCCCATCATTGGTGCTTTCTAGCAGTCTTGCATACCAAAAAATGGTCTTTTCTGATGTGAAGAGCATTTCGCGGGAAGCTCCCCACTGACGACGCTCTCAAGACCATTGGCATCAGTTTATCTTCTGCGTGTAATTGCTGCACGACGAGATAGTCCAAAATGCTAGATCACATTTTGCACTCGGGAGACTTACCTACAAGGTATGGACCGCTCTCTCTTATCATTGTAGACAGGACCAGGACGGTGAGAGCTTCAACGATCTTCTTGCCATTTGGGGTCGCACATTTCATAGCCACCAGATCATTGCAGCCGCCATCACGTGGGTCAGTTGGAAGAATCGTAACAAATTTATATACGAAGGCCACCAATTTTTAACAAACCAACTTATCTAGAAGGTTCTCCGATAGACCCACAAAGCCAGCAGACACTGCATTCACGGACAAGAGGACTTTTGGCAGTCCTTGCTCTCCTGAATTTTTGTTCGAGGAGTGGAAGGCCGCTTCTTTCTTATTCTTTTACTGTTTTACTTTTGCGCTTACTTGTAACGGCTTTGGCATTTTGCGCCTTGATTTGAATAAAGCAAATTTTTTGGGTCAACATGGTATGCGTCTCACTGCGACTAGGAGGGCCCTTTCGTCGTAGAGTCACGCTACGTTTGGAGATATATTCCAAGCTGTCAAACAAGCAGAAGATGGGGTTGTGGCAGCAGAGGTGGCATTTGAACAAGACCCCTCTCGACGCCCAATCCTTCTAGAGGCGCAGGCTCTTCTTAAGCAGCGTTTATAGATTGAAGAAGTCTACTGGAAACAAAAGGCTAGGCTCAAGTGGGATTTGCAAGGAGATAAGAACTCGGGCTATTTTCACTCATGTGTTACCAACAAACGACGTCGTCTTCATATCCACCAAATCAAAGGGGAGGTTGGTTCTTCCGTAACTGATCTTGAAGGTATTCAACTTATTGCTAACGAATACTATGCTAGATTATTCCTACCAGAGCAAGTAATTGATGATGAGGACTTCATGTCTGTGATTCCTCGGGTCCTTAGTGATGATGAAAGTGCAACTCTGGAAGTTAAACCTACCATGGAGGAGATTCTCGCTACGGTAAAATCTATTGATCGTCATAGCGCTCTAGGGCCATACGGATTTACAGGCATTTTCTTCATTAAATATTGGCATATAATTAAGGAAGACATCCTTGTCGCTGTCCACATGTTCTTCGATGGCTTTTCTCTTCCTAAAGTCATCACCAGCACACTTCTCATCCTAATTCCTAAGACTAGAAACCCGACATCCATTACTGAATATCGCACAATTAGCCTTTGTAATTTTGTTAACAAAATTTTCTCCAAACTTTTGGCAAATAGGCTCTCTCCAATGATGACAAAGATTATATCCCCTAAACAAAGTGGGTTCATAAAGGGAAGGGAGATAGTGGACAATATAATACTTGCTCAAGAGATGTTCAGTATGCTAGGACATGATAACTGGGGTCAAAATGCAGCTAAGGCATATGACCGTGTCAACTGGAGATTCCTTCTAGCTACCCTTCGAAGATTAGGTTTCAATAAAACCTGGATTAATATGATCCTCCATTTGTTGAACAATGTGTGGTTCTCTACTATGATCAATGGTTGTATGTCTGGATACTTTCAGGCTTTTCGGAGGCTGCGACAAGGTGATCCTATATCGCCATTGCTCTTTGTGATAACTACAGATACGTTGAGCAGGAATTTGCAGCGGCTTGCGTCCCAACCAGGCTTCACCCCATATTACTCCTCTAGTGGCTACCCCAGAGTCACATACCTAGCATATGTCAACAATATTATCATATTCTCTGGAGGTGATAAGCGCTCGATTCAGCTCCTGATGACAGTTTTACACAGGTATGAGAGGGCCTCTGGACAACTTGTCAACTTGTCCAAATCAGCTATTTGTGTGCCAGAAGATTTTCCTGAAGATAGGGGCCAACATTTGAGTATACTGATAGGGTACCAGATCACAAAGCCACCAATCAACTACCTTGATTGTCCTTTGATGACAGGAAGAAGAAATACAGCTATGTTCGAAGAGCTTAAAGAGAAAGTGCGTAGCAGAATAGAGGGGTGGCATAACAAAACTCTCTCCCCGAAAGGTAAACTCATTCTTCTCAAATCGATTCTCTCGTCTATTCCTATTTACTGTCTTGCTACAAGCAATCCTCCTATGAATGTTCTCACCCAAATTGAAGCAATATTTATTGAGTTTCTATGGGGCTCCAAAGATGGATTGCGAAAACATACATGGATAGGATGGAATCAAGTGTCTAGACCACATGAAGAAGGGGGTCTTGGTATACAGCATCTTAGGGATGTCTTCGATGCATTTACTGTGAAGCTCTAGTGGAAGGTGCGATCGCAAGAATTACTTTGGATGACATTCATTAAGATGAAATATTTCCCTGACATTCACCCGAACCAAGCGAGAGCTAACTCTAAAGCTTCCCATATCTTGCGTCGATTACTGACGGAAAGGGACTTAGACGAGAGATTCCAATTAATCGAAGATGGAGGCGAGGGTCCCCAGTGGTTTCCTGATCATAGATTTACTGTTACATCGGCATGGAGATCTATTAGACTTACTCATCCAGTTAACAATAGATTCAAGCACATCTGGAGTAAATGCATCCCTTCCAAATGGTCTGTATTAATGTGGCAGATTCTACTTGGTCGTCTTCCAACTGACGACAACATCCAAAGACTGGGTTTTCATCTAGCTTTTAGCCGCCACTGTTGTATGATTCCAAACAATGAATCCATTTGCCATATTTTTTATGATGGAGGCTTGGCAAGGCAGGTATGGTCGACGTTCCAACAAAAGTTTCATATCAGGGGTCGTGTATCTGGGATGGAAGGACGATTAGCCTTGTGGTGGAGAAGGAACAATATGCATTACAAAGAAGTCACAGTAGGAGCGATTTGCTGGGTACTGTGGAAAAATCACAATAAATGGAGATATGAATAATACAAATACATGGGACGATAGATCTGTTTGGAGGTTCAACGATAGATTAACAAAGCTACTGTGGCATGCTCGCTTGGAAGAAAGAAGTCAGTGTAGTTCTTTTGTGTATCAGGAATCATATGAATTCCTTATGTAATCTTTTGGAAAAGTTCCTTATCAATAAAAGTTAGGTTTTATTATATATATATATATATATATATATATATATGTATGTGTGAGTAGAAGAAGCTTCTGATTCCTGTCTTTTTGGCCTACAAAACGAGACTTTCAGGAGGTGGTTGCGTCCGCATGGGCTTCGGTTTATCACCCTAATAGCTTAGTACGATTCGGCAGCCGAATGGCAGCTTGTCGTCGTGCTTTGGCATCATGGAGTCAAACAACTTTTGGGGATATTTTCCATAAAGTTAAAAGGGAAGAGGATCATGTCGCTCGGCTAGAAGCAGACTTTCTGCAGGGACGGGCGTCCAGGACCGAGGTGCAGGAGGGGCGAGCAACCATTAAACGGTGCATTTTTTAGGAGGAGGCCTTTTGGAGGCAAAAGGCTAGGATTACCTGGGATCTAGACGGAGATAAAAACACCGCATACATCCACGCGTGTGTTGATAATCGGAGGTAAAAACTTCACATTCATTCTATCACAGATGATGAGGGGCGCACCTTCACCGATTTGTATGACTCCATATATCTGCTAACAATTATTTTGAGAATATTTTTCGTCCATCCCAGGTTACTATTGAAGATAAGTTCCTTGATTGCATCCAACCACTCATCTTCTATCTAGACAATAAGATGTTAATGGCCAAGCCCGCCATGGAAGAACTCCATGTGACTCTCTCCAATTTAGAAAAGAAGAGTGCCCTGGGTGCTGACGGCTTCACGGGAGTTTTCTTCCTTTCCAGAAGGGACATTATCAAGGACGACATGCTGGAAACCATCCATCTTTTCTTTGACGGCTTCTCCTTGCCAAAACAAATCACCAGCACCAATCGTATCCTCATTGCCAAGAAAATTCTCCCAGCTAGACTAGCAGATTACGGACTATTAGCCTATGTAACTTTATCAACAAGGTCTTCTCAAAGCTCCTAGCTCGATGCCTTGCCGTTATCCTACCAAAAATTATCTCCCCATAGCAAAGTGGCTTCATCCAAGGAAGGAAAATTATGGATAACATTATCTTGGCCAAGAAATGATATCCATGATAAAACATGACAATCGTGGTAGGAATGTTGATCTAAAATTAGACATGAGCAAAGCCTATGATAGGGTTAATTGGTTTTTTCTTCTTTGTACTATAAAAATATTCGGATCCTGCCCTCGATGGTTGGATATGATTTATCATCTAATTAGCAATGGATGGTTTTCTAACTTGATCAATGGTGAACTTCAGGGCATTTTTATGGATTCCTGGGTTTAAGACAAGGAGATCCTATTTCCCTTGCTCTCTTTATTATTATGGCTGATGTACTTAGTAGACAATTGAAGAAGTTATCGCTAGTCCCGGGATATACTTCCTACTACTTTCCCAGTAGATGCCCACGGATCACTCACTTGGCCTATGTGGATGACATCCTTATCTTCTCTGGTGGCAATAAAAAATACCTACGCCTCCTTCTACCCTGCTACACAGGTATGCATCCAACTTCGATCAACAGATTAATATGTAAAAATCATTCCTCTACCTGCCTCAGGACGTCCCAGAAGCTCGAAGAATATAACTTGGCAATTATACTGGCCTTTCTGTCACGACCCGCACCCTGTGAAAGGGCATGAGAAGTGGGTACGTCCAGTCTACGCCGAAGTCGGCGGTAGAACGCTGTTCTAGGTCACCATCACAACTTACACTATATAATATAATCTCCAAACGGAGGACAATCACAGGAGGATACAATCTCAATCACAAACTAAAGGTAGATAATCAACACGATGAAATAGATAAAAAATTTACAAAAGGGATACAACCAGAAGTGAAATAAGTCAATTATTTAACAACACAAAATCTCAATATCTAAAATAAAATACATCTCCAAGGCAACAAGAAATAAAATAAACAAAACTCTAGACCTCTACTCCAAGCTCTACTAGTGTCCTCTAGGCTAGCTATGATCCTCCAAGTTACCTGTAAAATTTTATCAACAGGTCCAATCAGGACAAGAACGAGCAAAATACATCTCACTCAGTTCATCTTATGACAGAAAATGTAAAGCATACTATAGAATAAGATACATAAAATGCTGTAAGAAATAAACATGAAGAGAAGATAGAATCTGATAAACAAAAGATATCTATATATGGTAATAGAGAATTGTAACTGACTATGTGATTTAGAGTATAAGATAGACATGTAAACAGTTTGATTTATACATTATTACACTACAGAGTTTATACATGATTACACTACTTTGGAATTGTTCACATGACTACTTCTACTCCCCTGTACCCCAATCAATACACAAGGATCTATGCAGGTTATGTTATTATACATAAAAGTTTTATACATGAAGCTCATGAGATCATGAGAGTACATGAGAGCACATGAGTGTACATGAATAATAAGTCCATGGAATACATGATGTTCGTGAAAAGCACGTGACATGATGTATTCGATACACCCGAGGGGGATAACATCTCATGTAAAAATGCATATTGTACTAATCCGTGATAACATCGTGTCAGCATCAAGTAAATTAGTCTATA